>CM073002.1:133637855-134268855 GCA_037038555.1 Rhynchonycteris naso | reverse complement strand
AGGAGGAAGAAGGTGCACCCAGATGGCTGATTACACTGCCAAGGGAAGAACTACCAAAGCTGAGACAGCATTGGCTCTGCATTCGACTGACTAGGAATCCCAGTATCATTACCTCTCATTCATGCAGCATACAACGATGTTTCGGATGGTTTTTAAAAAGTGGGTTTTTTTGAGATCTCTCAGGAAGTTCCCCTTGTCCCCAGAGGACTTCCACCTGTGTTCTACAAGAAACCCGTGTGTGGGTGCTCATTGTTAAGGACAGAAGCAAGAATAAATCGCTTCTGGCCAGAGAAGCAGGAGCAAGCATTAAGTATTTATTATGCAAAAGGCAAATGTTGACACAGAGGTGAGATTAGAATTTTACACTAGACCTTGCTGAGCTGTTTTTGGCTTATTAGTTTTTCTTAATAAGAAATAGGGATCAGGATGTTACTGTACCTACCCCAGATGTTACAAAGGGGTCTGCTACTCTGTAAAGAGATTCAGCAGAGCACCCATAGGACTTCTCACTGTACAAAAGTAAAGCTGTCTCTGGTTTGTATTCTCTGTAAGGAATGCTGTCCAATACACCAGTCACACAAATGTTTATTATATATAAACATTATAATGAAAAGGAAGTTATTCTACTTACAGATTTACACATCTCTCTACAAATACATATATACTGAAAATTTAGAATTGTAAGACTTTCAAATTTGAAAGTCGTTAGGAACATGTACCTGGAACAGAATGTGACACCCTCTGTCTCATATAATCAGCCCTGGCAGAGGGGTCAGCTGCTGGTCGTGAGGATGTTCCTGGGAGATTACGGAAGCACAAATGTGAATGTACTGCTAGGTTTTAAGCTAGTGAAATAAAACAAAACCCATTTCTTCAAAAAACATTCTTTTAAAACCGTCCGAAACATTGTTGTATGCTATATAAATGAGACGTAATGATACTGGATTCCTAGTCAATCGAATCAAAGTGATTTTATTTAAAGAGGCCTGCTGGGAGTTAGCATGAAAATATTAAATAGTACCTAAATGGTGACCCTGAAAATGTTACCAAAGTTGGCTAAAAAGTCCATTATTAATAGCAAGACTGCATGTACTTGTATCATCAACAGAAAGAATTGCCATCCAGCCTGACCGGGCAGTAGCACAGTGGATAGAGCATCGGACTGGGATGCAGAGGACCCAGGTTCGAGACCCCAAGGTCGCCAGCTTGAGCACAGGCGCATCTGGTTTGAGCAAAGCTCACCAGCTTGAGCCCAAGGTCATTGGCTTGAGCAAGGGGTCACTCAATCTGCTGTAGCCCCGGGTCAAGGCACATGAGAAAGCAATCAACGAACAACTAAGGTGCCGCAACAAAGAATTGATGCTTCTCATCTCTCTCCCTTCCTGTCTGTCCCTCTCTCTGACTCTGTCTCTGTCACAAAATAAATAAATAAATAAAATTTTTTAAAAAAAATTGCCATCCAACTCAATTTAGGTTCAAAGAGAAATGATGAATGAGAATGAGTAATGAAGTTAAATGCTATGTCCAAGGACAAGCAGAATTCAGGAAACTATACTGTGAAGAGGCACATATTCCAAAGAAAATGGCACAAGAACACCCCTGAACATGGAGACAAACCCACAATAACCTTTGGCTTCAGAATCTGCGATATGCAGCCGACTCCAGGACTACCGCCTGTGGCGGCTGTAACACCTGCAAGATCCCAATGGACGTGACCATTTGAACTGACAGCGAAAGACAACAGCCTCTCAATGTTTAAAGGGAGGAGTGCTTTGGGATTTGTACAAAGTTCATCTCTGATCTGAGCCCTCAGGGTACAAAAGATAATCATTGCTTTTATTTGCTTTAAATACTGTCGTGGGTGGTATGTTATTTCTGTGGAGGCAGGGGAAAATGAAAGGGTTAGGTAAAAGGATGAGACAGAAATTATTCCAGTGCACCTCTGACGGCACGGAAGACTAGTCCAACTAAACGATTATGAAGTTTACTCCGGCGTCAAAGGAGAAGTAAGAAGATACCAGCCCTGATCCCATTCCAAGTGACCCTCTCCCCCAGGACAGCTGCTGACAAGGCAGCAGAGCCTGTGGTAGAATTCGGGGGGCTTGGCGCCAACATTTCTCCTATTTTTTTAAAAAATTTATTGGGGTGACAGTAGTTAATATGATGATATAGGTTTCAGGGGCCTATCTCTATGACACATGATCTGTATATACTGCCCTCTGTGTCCACTACTCAAAGTCCCATCATCTTCCATCACTAAATATTCGGCCCCCTTTACCCTTTCTGAGCCCCTCCCCCCACACCCCTTCTCTCTGATGTTGTTTGTGTCTGTTTCAAATTTTATAATCCACATATGAGTGAAATCATACGGTTCTTAGCTTTTTCTGACTTAGTTATTTCATTTAGCATGGTATTTATTCTTAAGGTGTGTCCATGTTGTCGCAAATGGCAGTATTTCATCTTCTCATGGCTGAGTAGTATTCCATTGTATATACGTCATTAACTTCTTACAAAGCCCTCAGCTTCATCCCTTTGACATCCATTCCCTTTACTGAGGACCAGACAGTTACCCTTCCTAATTCCATTAGCACCAACTCTGAACCCCTCTGTTGCTGCACTAAGAATGTCCGCTGCAGGCCCTGGCCGGTTGGCTCAGTGGTAGAGCACTGGCCCAGTGTGTGTATGTCCCAGGTTCAATTCCTGGTTGGGACACACAGGAGAAGGGAACATCTGCTCCCCCCTTTCCCTTTCTCTCTCTTTCTCTCTTCTCCTCCCATAGCCATGGCTCAGCTGGTTCAAACACATCGGCCCTGGGCACTCAGAATGGCTCCATGGAGCTTCCTCCACCTCTGGCACTAAAAACTGCTCCATTGCGAGCATGACCCTGGATGGGCAGAGCATCAGCTTCAGATGGGGTTTGCCGGGTGGATCCCAGTCACGGTGCATGTGGGGGGTCTATCTCTCTACCTCCCCTCCTTTCACTTGGAAAAGAAGAAAAAAAAATTCACTGCAGATTTTCTAACTCATGTTATATGTGACATGGGAAACGGCATCTGACAAGGGTAGAGAAACTGTGACATTCCTTGGCTAACAGAGTATAATATCAAGTTTTCAAAAAATAGTACCTGTTTCGGCTGAGCTCCCTTTGAGAGAATGTCAAGTAAATCGGTGGATGAGATGAAATAGAAGCGTGGGAAAGCCACTCGCTTGGTTTCCAGGTATTCGGTGAGAGCTTTTTCACAAAGAGAAAGCCTGTATGAACAAAAAGTATTTTTAAGTTTGTCTTACCCTTTCAGTTATTAAAACGTCAACAAAATAAAACTCGCCATCTCTCATCGGTCCATCACAATAAGCTCACTGTTTACTGATACTTCCTCTTCCACACTATCATCTTGCTTGTGACTGACCTATTACAAGTCATGACAAGGACGAGACACACACAGCATAAGCTAAGGATTAATTTAGATCACACTCAGGTTGATGACACTCATCATTTTTCTTAATGACACTCCTAGCTAGTAGGGAGAAGACTAGATTTGGCATCATTCAACCTGAGCACAAAGTGCCTTAGTTAAGATGTAGCTCGTTTAAAGTCTTCCTTTTCCTACTGAATGTCTACAGAACACATGAGGCTTCCAGTCTCTCTGACATTCAGAGGAGTCAGAAAGATCCAGAATCATTTCCACTTTATTGTTCTTAGCCGAACAGAGATGACCCAGAACCCAAGCCTCCCTAACCCCCCAGATATCACTGACTAAACAGAAATACAGTGGTACCTTGAGATATGAACAGACCAACATACAAATTTTTTAAGATATGAGCTGCGACTAGGTTCGTATTTTTGTTCGAGATCCGAGCGAAATTCCGAGATACAAGTCGTGATTCAGGAAGCTGCCACTAGTTGGTGCATTGGGGCATGGGTCCAGTATTGGCAGTTTGACATACGAGTTGACTGACTTACGAGCTTGATTACAGAACAAATTAAATTCATGTCTCAAGGTACCACTATAATTAACTTCTGTAGAAACCTACCCTTTTAAAATTATGGCCCACTTTATCTCTGAAAAAAATTCCAGATGATAAAATAATTTTGCTTATGTGATATATATTTTTAGGTATACAGCTCCTCTACTTTACAATAAAAAGTGACCACAGTTGGCACAAAGCTCTTCTTTTTAGTAGCTGATCTACCAGAATATTCTTACAACCACTGGCTGTTGTAGAATTACATCTGAAAACTACAAGTGGACCTTAGGACAGGATTTCAAAACTACCAACATGTTCTATAAGGGTAATTTCTAGGATAATTAAATTATATGCAAAATAAAGGACTTAAAATAACTGAGTGCAAGCCCAGTTCCTGGCCTATAGTAGATTCTTAATAATTGCTTGCAGGAGAGTTCAATAAAAGAATTGACCAATCAATCATGTCTATTCTCTTGATAATAAGATATTGTAATTTTACTATTATGATAGTCCTTTTGGAAAACAGAAATATACTTGGATAAAAGCCCCATGCATTACCTTCTACCCCATACCTTGCCTTATGCATGAGTTTTGTCCTTTACAAAAAAACCAGTATATACAAAAAAAACTAAAGACAAAAACAACAAGAACAAAAGTTTGTATTTATTTATATTAATTCACAAAATACATGTACTAGTTAGTATATACAAGGCAACTAGACAACTTAGCAAAATGATTACATAATTTACTAGAGGTTGTACTTGTAATAACATGATATTAAGTATAATTAGGTGCTTGAAGGAAATGTCATAAAATTATAACAAATTGATATTATGGTTTTATTCTTACCTGTACTGTAAATCTTTAAGTTTTTCATAGAGATTAGGTCTGCATGTTGCTTCTAAAACATTTTTTAATTCAGCTGTCTTGAACATCAACGACTGTGTATGGAAGTACAATATGGTGCCATTATTAGAAATTACTTTTCCAAATTTGTCATACATTTTGGAAATGAAGAACACTTAAAATTTAAACTAAAATTTAACAAATGAAAAGCAAACAAGGAGGAAGCAAGGGTAAGGTCATCTAACACCACAACTACTCACTTTTGCTTTTAAACTTTTAGCTAGATATCAAAACAAAAGTATAATCACACATTTTCTGTCAAATTCAGCAACCATTACTACCATTTTGGGTCCACACAAAATTTCTCTTTTCTATACCTGACAATTAAAAAAGAATCAAGAGAGGAAACAAATAATCTTAAAGAACGCATTCAGATATGAAGATGAAACGATCTCTTCTTTCTTCCTTGAAAGTTCAACAAAATAGAATCTCTCTGGGTGTTCTGGCTTAGATAGGAAGAAGAAAATATTTAACGTCCATTATTCTTTGCTGAAAGTCTCTCAAATCATTTATCATTATCATGTGCATATATTCTCAATGTGTTCTTTGTGGTTCTTATGAAATAAACAAATAAGCGATCAGGTTACTTTGTAACTGGCTTCCCCTCCTCCGTCTTTTACTCAGTGAAGAAGAGCCCATCTACCATGGCTTCCTGTGGGAGGTGGGGGCTTTGGCAATCTACCGCCTCTGGGACACCTCTGGCCCGCCGCCTATTTCTGTACGGTGCAAAGTTAAGAATATTCTTTCCACTTTTAACTGGTTGTGGGGGTAAAAATCTAAAGCAGCATGTTTTGAACACATAAAAATGATATGAAATTCAAATGTCAGTGCCCCTCGGTGAAGTTTTAGTGGAGCACAGCCAACCCGCTGCCTGTGAAGAGTCTATGCTTTCTTTCAAAGCTCCGACGTAAGCGTGGAGCAGTTGTGGCTGAGACCATAAAAAAAAAATAAAAACAGCAAAGCCTAAAATAGTTAGTCTGGTCCTTCACAGAAAAAATGTCCAGACCCCTCTATTTCCTAAAATGCAAACATATATGTATTCGTATAAATACAATACCCCAACTCACGGCTCTCTGCCAGATTTTCACATGGTTTGGAAAACACTGCTAGGACAGAGAACAGCTGCCTGTCTTCTACGAACCTTAAATTCAGCATCCACTCCATCGAACCTTCCAGCATCTTTCACAAGCTGGATTTGAATGTCTTCTGAGCAAAGAAAGATGCTTTCCAGATGAGACCAAGTTCGCTGGACTTCCATCCACATAAAGATGACCGAGTCCACTGTGTTTAATTTGTGCTGCCAGCTTAAGACTTGCTCGATGAAGTACTCCACATACTTGCATTGAAGCAGAGCCTGCAGCTGAACCTACAGGAGAAGCAAAGGACTGGAAGTAACAGCTCACCTGGTAGACCAGGACTGCGAGAGAGAAGCCTGCCTACTTTTTAATTTTTAAAAAAAATGTTCAATTACAGTTGACATTCAATGTTATTCTGTATAGTTTCAAGCGTATAGCACAGTGGTTGGAAAATCATGTTCTTTACAGAGTGGTCCCTCTGATGTTTCAAGTGCCCACCTGTCACCGTACACAGTTATCACGATATTATTGACTGGATTCCCTAAACTGTAATTTACCTACATCCTTGTGACTGTTCTGCAACTACCAATTTGTACTTTGTTAATCCCTTCACCTTGCTCACCCAGCCTCCCACCCCTCTTCTGACATACCTGTTCATTTTGTTGCTGGAGTCCTAGGACCAACCATGCAATGCAAGGAACAGGCACTCAGTAAGTATTTGCTAAATGGGTGAATAATGGCATTAAATCCAAAAAATAATAACAATAATAACTAAAAGCAATTGCATTTAACATGCATTCTACAGCATGGCCATATGCCGCTACATAGGCAGAAAAAAATATTGTGTGCCCTACACTGCAGCTTTTATAAACTTTATTCTCCATTCTTTCTCACCCTCCCTTCTGGTCCTTGCCTGGTAATCATGCCAAGGTTGTGTGTCCTTTTTTTCCCCTCAGTACTGAAAAAATAAAACTAACCTCCCTCTAACTCACTAAGTACTCAAGCTTCTATCGCCCCTCTGCCCCCTTTAGTTTATTACTGAACTCTGCGGCTCTTTAAAGCCAGGCTTGCTTTAACACCATGCTGTCCGCCAGGCACTTCTGACCACCCTCTGACAGTTAAATCTCCGCAAGTCACTGAGCAAAATGGCCTCTTCTCAATTCTCCTTCACCTCTAAGAGCTTAATGTAGCAAATGCGAAGCATTTAATATATTTCAGTCTTTTCTTCCCCAGCTTTATTAGGGATATTGCTGACATATAACATTGTGTAAGTTTAAGGTGTACAATGTGACGATTTGATTGATACACGCATCTTATGAAATGGTCACCACAATAAGGTTAGTTAACACCTTCACCCCCCACATAATTACTTTTCATGGTGATAACATTTAAATATCTAGTCTCTAAGCAATTTTCAAGTATATAATACAGAATTGTTAACCACAGTCAGCACGCTATACATTAGATTCTCTGAACTCTTCATCTCATACCTGGAAGTTGGTACCCTTTGACCAGCATCTCCCATTTCCCCATTCCCCAGCACCAGCAACTACCATTCTACCCTGTCTCTGAGTTCAGATATTTTAGATTCCACATGCAAGAGAGATCTTACACTACTTATCTTTCTCTGTTTGACTTACTTCACTTAGCATAATGTCCTCAAGGTCTATCCACATTGTCACAAAGGCAGAATTTCATTTTTATTTCTGAATAATATTCCATCACACACACATGCATTTTCCTTATACATTCATCCATCAAAGGACACTTAGGTTGTTTCCATGACATGTGACTCTTCTTTGGGGGAAGAGTCACATGTCATGGTTTCTATGATATTGCAGTCTCCTTTCTCTATTCTCTCTGACCACTCTCTTTGTTTCCTTTGTCTCTTTTGTTCACCAAATGCAGCCTTTTCTGAAGCTCTGCTCCCTGCTGCTTATTTTCTCAGCCTCTCATTATGTAGCATGTCAATTATCAAGACACCAGCAATGACCTCCCACCCTAGGGTTCCACACTGAACCTCTGGCTGAGCTCTGGGTCTGACTTTCTACCTTTGCATATAAGTGTCCCTTATCCTCCCCATCACAGAGCCTCCCTGTCTCTTCTTAGACTCCTTGTGTCTGTCTCCTCACTCAAGTTCAAGTTCCCTGAGAACAAGCGTTCATACCTTTTGATCCCAAATGGTACCATGCCAGGAGCCTGGTACAAGCAGATACCCAATAAACAAATAACACTGAAACTTGGAATAAGTCTAAAATCATAATTTAAAAGACAAGAAACCTGTAATAAAAATGGGCATCTTACTTGGTTGTGCTCTAGAGTTTCAAAGAGTTGTTCATCAGACTTCAGTAATGGAATGCCAGTCCGATAGTGAACTTCATAAGAGAACTCCATGGTTGCCCAGATCAGACTGATTTCAGTTATAACCTGGAGAGAAATAATAATAAGTAATGTATACCAAAAATTTAACTTAGAATCAATATCTAGGCTAGCATCTTAAATTTTTTAAATATTTTTTTAAAAACAGAGTAACTGAGCCTGACCAGGCGGTGGCGCAGTGGATAGAGCGCCGGACTGGGATGCGGAAGACCCAGGTTTGAGACCCCGAGCTCGCCAGCTTGAGCACGGGCCCACCTGGCTTGAGCAAAAGCTCGCCAGCTTGGACCCAAGGTCGCGGCTCCAGCAAGGGGTTGCTGGGTCTGCTGAAGGCCCATGGTCAAGGCACATGTGAGAAAGCAATCAATGAACAACTGAGGTGTCGCAACGGCAACGAAAAACTAATGATTGATGCTTCTCGCCTCTCTCCGTTCCTGTCTGTCTGTCCCTATCTATCCCTCTCTCTGACTCTCTCTCTGTCCCTGTAAAAAAAAAAACAAAACAGAGTAACTGACAGCAAATTTTATTGGCTTCAGTTTTTATTCCTTCAAATAATATACAGTAATGAGTTTAGAGAAAAAAATTCCATCACAAAAAGGAACAAGCATCACATCACTATCGAATGTCTACTGGATCAGAGGTTCACATCCTTCACTGAAACAGAATGCTAGAGCAGGAAGGAATTTAAAAGGTTACCCAAATGTTTGGTATGATATACAAATTAGTCATTATGAGACAGATATTGCTCACAGTGCCTGAGTGTGAATCCCAGTTCCCCTGTGTGAACCTGGGTTAGTTAATTACCTCTCTCTCCCTCAGATTCCTAATCTGTAAAATAGGACTATTACTTCTCTCAGAGAATTAAGTGAATTAATTTAAATATAGCACTTAGAACAGTGCTTGCTACAAAGAAAACAATATGTTGTTTTCTGGTATCATCATCAATGATGGAAGGACCCTCTTGTTTTACACATTTCCTCTGGCTTGAAATAATTCCATTTCTTGCCCATGTCACACCCTGACTCCAGCAGAGGACAAGCTGGGCCTCATGTCCCCATACAAGCGTGGCATGAGGACTCCCCGAGTCTACTGATGTGCTGCTATACGCAGAATGAGCCCAGTGTGGAAAGAGACAGCCCCAAGGACAGCACCTTCTCAGTCCCCAGTTCTCTCACGGCTTTGTCCACGATGCTCCGGACATCATCTTCCACCTGGTGTAACCGCAAGGCCAGCAGGTCTGCCAAAGTTGTGGCTTCGTTTATTGAAAATCTGACCTGATTGGGGGGGGGGGGGAAGGGGAAAGAATTTATATTCCACAGATAGTCCTGGTTCCTTTTACCTAATGGCCAGAGGAATGAGTCATAGCTAAATATACTCCGGTCAGCTGCTGAGCACACCTCTCGCTCTGAACACTGCGGACACTCAGAGACATGGCTTTTTACTCCCAGTTACTAAGGCATCACCTCCCAGAAGCTAGGGCCAAGGCTTAGGTCACGTTCACACTACACTCTACCTTCTTTTGTTCCATAGCCTTCCCCTGTCAGCTCGTTTCTTATCTCCTTTGCCCACAAAACCCATTTTTAAAAGAGAATCACTATGTTCATTTATTATAATTTGGTCGAAATCCCAGGAATCAGGTAACAGCTAATTTGTCTTTTCCTCTTATAGCACTCTTCACCAAACGTAATTCCCAGTTGCTTCCGTGATTAAACCTATTTTTATCACTGATTTAATCATCATTCTTTGGTGGGGTGGGGAATATTTCTACTCACAGTGTCATTAGTCGTATTTATTTACCATGTGAAAAACAGAACTCATTTATTTCTCCACCATCTTGCTGACTCTTCCAACTCATCCCAGTATTTGCTAAGAATCTCTTAGCTTTACCTAACTGTCCAAAGTCACCCATGATCCTTGCAAAGGAAGAGCTGAAACAGCCACATGGTTCCAAGAAAACTATCTCCCCTCCTGCTCCTGCTCCTGCTGAGACTATCCAGGTCCTGCTTCTGGAAAGCTGCGGTCTTCTCTGGCCCTCCCCACCTGCAACACTCATCACCATCCGCCTCTCTGCACAGGGTGACTAAACAGCCCTGTTGGCCCAGCACCGAGGGGGTTCCTGGAACATGGGACTTTCAGTGCGAACACCTGGGAAATCCTGGGCAAACCACATGCTCCAGGAACCCCCGTCTCTGCATCACATTTGGCCTCACTCCACAGCTGACGGGCCCAGGGACCCAGATCTTAGAGAAAAAATGAGCAGGGATACGGAATGGGACCACCCAATCACTTGTGCAGTTTGTGCACTGAACATGACCAGCCAGCTCAGGCGACATGTGCAGGTTGAATTCCACCACCACTCTGATACAGTCTGGAGGAAGGTGCCTTTTTCTAAATTGTCTGCCAGAGAAAGTACATCTTTCTAGTTTGCAGAAAGACGTGACACAGGAAAGAGGCTGTGGAGAAAAGAAATGTCACTGGAGGCAATGTGAGGGGGGTGGGGCCCACAGTTTATTACATATTGGGAAACTCCAGAAAGACTATTCTGAATGAATCAATCAATCAATTGCAAAGTCTATCCAATGTCTAAAAGATTCTGTAAAAATAATAGCTCCGGGGATCATTTCTTGAGCATTTACTACATACTGGGGGTCTCATCTCTAATTTGTTCACCAATTCTTCATGGGAAGCATTATGCATTATTTTCACTTCATAGAAGAGACAAGTGAGATCTGGAGAGCAGGTAAGTTGCCCATGATCCCAGAGTTACAAAGGGTTAGGGTTGGAACACCAAAGCCTAGTTTGGAAACTCAGCAAACAGTCCTCAAATCTTGAGAGCCTTTTAACAGAGAGTCCCTCAAGGTCTAGAGCTGCCTAAGGAGAAAACAAACATACCAGGCTGCCTTTCATAGACTTGAAATTCAAAGAGGTCACCTTCCCTAAAAAATGAAGTGTAAGATTGGTATGTTTTCCTAGAAAGATGCAGAAAGACAAGAAAATGAAGCGTCACGTGGCAAGGACAGATGAGAAACAATTTTATATTTTGCAATAAAATAAAAACCATCAAAAAACTATCAAAAAAGACATTATTACTAAATTGTGAGGTAAAAAGATGACAATTTCAAATTCCCCCCTCCCCAAATTCATTTCTATGCCTGCTGATCCTCTCTAAGATTCTTTGCTTAGAGATGATGTTGTGCTTTGTAAAATGCCTTTACATTCTCTTACTTGATCCTCTGATGTGTGAGAGCAGACAGCAATCCTCTCATTTTATCAGTAAAAAGGCAAATTCAAAATACAGTGTGTCTTGTTGGTGGTCACATAGCCAGTAAGAGATAAAAGTGGGGGGTCTTAGCTCAGGCTGCTGTGATGGAAAACACAGATTATGTGGCTTAAACAACAAACATTTATTTCTCACTGTTCTAGAGGCTGGAAGCCCAAGATCAAGGTGCCAGCATGGTCAGGTTCTTGATGAAGGCCACCTTCTGGCTTACAGAGGTCTGTCTTCTTATTTCATCCTCACATTTCATGAGAGAATAGAAAGTTCTCTGGTCTTTTACATTCTATTAAGGGCACTAATCCTACTCATAAGGGCTCCACCATCACAACTCAAGTATCTCCCAAAGACCCCCTTTCAAATACATCACGTTGGAAATTCAGGCTTCAACATATGACTTTTCAAGGGACACATCTGGTCCACAGAAGGCGGCTAAAACTAGGATCTTTGCACGTCCCATTTGTTTGTCCTGTCTCCAGGAGCTTAGCCTCTCACGTGACCAGAGATCAGGTCACAAATCCCACTTCATCCCTGATGAATAACATAAAGCAAGAAATAACACTTCACAGTCACAAAAATACCCAATTAATGAGACTAGGGACACCGACCCCAGTGGCCTCCATGAGCTGGCGCCAGTGCCTGTCTCTGAGGGCGGGGCTCTGTAACTCTGCCACGGCTCTCAGGGAGGCTCTCATGTCCTTCACAGCACCCTCCACGCCTGCGTATGCGTCCCACACTCGGACTTCCTTGTCTAGTGACCAGATTTCCTAAGGAAAAGCAAAAATAAATGTTCCCAGATATAACAACACATTTTATAATTTGCTTTCTTTGAAAGAATAAATATATATTTCCTGGAATTAGGAAAGAGTGTAAAAGCATGTAAACCCCTAGATTAAGGACTAATCCCAGAGAAATAGAAAAGAACCCACTCATGCACATAAATCCGCTATACGCAAGCCACTTGGACACACTGTTTTCTTACTCCAGGCGCTAACTAAATGTCCCACGGGACACTGGATGCAGGGAAGTAATAAAGTTTACGGGACATGTGCAACGAACAGTTTCTTCTAGAAACAAATCATCTCAAAACTGAGATTACCTGGATTACTAAAACCTGCCTCCAAAGACCCGACTTGTTTAAACGGTAGCCTTGAAATGTCAGTACCTGTGAGTGTTTGTTCCTTGGAATGTACATATCTCAGGATCTAAAAATCCATCTGATAGGGCCCTTGACTTGGCTGTCTTCTTGGCCCACGGAACAACATTCAGAATTGGGAATGAGAAAACCCAGCATAAAACAGCAATCTTAGCGAGAAGTAAAGGACAATGCCACGTGTTTTTAAAAACAAAACAAAAGAACTCCAGCTGGAAGTGGCGGCTGTCACTCAGAAGTGAGATGACATGAGGGTGGAGCTAAGTAGCGAGTGAGCACAGTCATGGGACAGAGGGGCACCATGACATTCCAAAGAAGGATGGGATTTTAGGCAGGGTTGTTGGGATAATCTGGGAGAAAAAAACTGAGAAGAGTTGGTAGAAGCTGAGCTCAGGACTGAGTCGAGACAAGGATGCTCTGGGGAGAAAAAGAAAAACAGAAGACCCTGTGCACTTTTTACTTCCTTCTCCTCCATGCACGCTGGCTTTATCCAAGGAGGGTCTGCTCTCTTCAGAGGGCACATGGCCATGGGGACTCAATATCACAACACTAAATTCAAAACAGCTCAGTTCTGTATATATGGAGCCCCACTGGGGTGCTGGAGAATCAACAATGCAGAGATCAGAGTATTCCACAGAAATCCACAAGTGGTAAACTCCAATTAGTCACCCCAAATTCTAGACTCAAAAGTTATTTTCTAAAATACAAAAATGCTCATGGTTGCTAAGGAAAGAATTCACAAGCTTTCCTAAGACTGACCTCTCTGCCCTAGTATGCACTCCTAATCTTAACATTCTCCATTCTAGACAGCTTGAGGAAACGTATGATTACAGTGGCTACTCAAAAATTCATCAGCCCTAATATGCTTTCCTGTACTCATTCACAGAAAGTCAGGCTTGATTAAAAGTGCAACTGGCTGAGAGTGGGGGAAAGAAAACAAAAACACTGTCTCATATCCTGTGTGAGTCCATAAGGACACGCAGCCCCACACCAGACACGAGGTTAGGGAAGATGGAGGGAGGTGGGGCCGCGGAAGATAAATTGTTGCAAGCGACAGTTATGGAACTTGCCTTGGCAAACCTTCTGAGTTCTACATCCATCTGTTCCACATTAATCTGTCTCCACTGAGTTTTAGTCCAATTATCAATGCTCCTCTGAAAACACACAAGCAGATAAAAGTGTCAACAACATTTGGTGAAAGCAAGTCTCCACAGCAAAATATATAAACTGATGGTACACAGTGTAGCCCTGTCACCGGGTGGAAAGACAATTATTTCAGGATTAACCACACTTGTCAAAACTTCCTATCACCAAAAGAGAAAAATTGTCAGAACATGTCAAACTTTAGGCTAAAACATTCATTTCTAGCAGCAATGACAATTCTGTACTCACACCATCATGACCATTTAATTTTGAGTACTTTGGATGAATTGGATAAGTATATAACCACTAAATATACCAGGTTTTCATAAGAATCATAATCCATTATAAATAAAATTTTCATTAACTTCTTGACTATATCCTGTCTTGTTGATATCTTTCTAGATGGCTTTCAATTAACTTCAAGAAAAATTATGTATAATACATGTTGCAATATGCCTAATTCCCTAGGATTTATATTCATATTTAAGTCTGTAACTTAATTAACAATATACAAGTTAACTTTATTTTTAGTTAGGTTGATGCATATATGCACATACACATAAATATAAGCATGGGTATACATGAGTTTGTATGAACAGGTCACTCTATCTATGTGTAATACCTATTTATATATTAATTTTTATTTATATCCTACATAATTGCCCAAAAGGACGTGAAGCAGTCAACTCACTACACACAGTTCCATTCCGAACTAAAAACAAAATAACTAATAGTCAGAGAAGGCTCTCCTACCAACACAGATGTATGAACTCTAATTCAGGGCATGGGGAAGTATCGACATACTTCGAGACATAAAACTCGGATAGAATGACATAGACACAGAAAGTTGCGTATTTATACAAAACAACGACTAAAAGAAGAAAAGAAAAAGCACGCTTTCAAAAGGCAGTGTCTCACTTTGACATAAACAATGACATCCCAGAGTCCCTTGAGCAGTTTTATTTCTCTGCGGCACTGCTTCATGGGTTTGTACTCTGGAAGCGCCACTTCAAACAGACGGGTCGATTCCTGCATCTGGAACATTTCTTCTTCTAATGCCTCAAGCTCTCGGTATGCCTACAGAGAAAACACACAGACACACACCGACACCCTTCACATCCAACGAACCACCAGAGCTTCCGTGGCTCTGCTTACCTCTGCTTACGGCAACATTAACAACTTTGATTTCAAAAAGAAAGTCAATTATTTTTAAATCTGCAGTGTAATTACTGGTAAAGTAGCAGGCTTTAGAAGAGCAAATTTGCAGCTCCTCAAAAGGTGAGAGCAGACTATTAATAAAACAACAGTGTTAGCAATGTTTTCCCTACAGATTTCAGCCGAATTTGCCCTGGCATCGAATGTCTTTGGATTTGGGTTTTTCCTCTTGATCTTTTCCATTGTCCCAGCTGGGGACTCTGCTGGGCAGCAAAAGATGAGGCTCCAGAAGCTTCCACTTAAGAATAAATCACTTCTTCAAAAATATATATATATAAAAAAACAACTTTCAGATTCAAAAAATATCCTAGAGAGAAGTAATAGTACAAAATGTACCAAAGAGAATTTGTGAGGAACCACAGCCCAGCATGAGAAAGTTCAGTGCATGATTTTCTTTACCAAGGGACAGCTACCCTCCCATCTACTGTATGTAAAAGAGTTTATGCTTTATACTAAATGTAAGGCGATTCATTTTTTTCTTTCTTAACAAGCCAGCTCTTAGCTTTTATCAACAGAGTGGTGAATTACGCGGTAAACATTCAAGGAGCGCAGAGGAGCTTCCCTGCAGGAAACGCCCTGGAAACCCGGGGCTACGCCCTCGGTCCTCCGGTGAGCTGGCTAACTCGTCTCTGTGCACAAGGCGTTCCCTCCAGACTGACCAAGTTCAGGCTTCACACTAAGGAAAAGGCCTTGCAAAAAAAAGGGGGGTTTAACTTTGTTTTTCCACTTTCGACTTTCCCCATCACCTTCTCAGGATGCAACAATTACGTTCTTTAGATTTCCTTTTTAATTTTAAATACTGAATCCTTTTGGGGTTCATCAACTTCCAACCATCTCTTAATTTCCTACTCTGTAAATAAGAATTTTAGTACTCTAATATTCTTTCATTATGCAATTGTTATGTACGCATGCTGAACACACACACACACACACACACACACACACACACACACACACACACAAGAGAAATGTATCCCATCCCTACTTATATTCAAAATTCCCCTCAACACATTTTGTAGGTACAAGAATAAATATCTCTGACTTTTAAATACGTACCTATACGCTGTTACAGTATAGCACGCAAATGGCAGGATTCAGTAAATAACTGGAGTGTATGTGTACAACAATACATTGGTTAGTCAAATAAAAATGTCTCCCCATCCACAATCTGTTCAAACCACCCGAAATTTAGACGTAATCATTTTTTAAAAAAACACAACTCTATTAGCATACTCTAACCTGCTCCTTTTCAGTGACTACATTAACTACTCTTCTTCAGCCAAGTGAAACAGAAAACCATATGCTACACAGAATGGTGGGGTTTTTTTCCCCAATGTATTGAAAGCAGTTAAAACTAAATTCTACTCAAAATTTAGAGAGAGCGGTCCCGGCTGTTAGCTGCAAGTTTCACACCAGTCTAACGAGTGAAGACTATCCCCAACATGAAGCAAACTCAGAAGGGCAGCCTAGAGGAAAGAACCCAGAAAGACGCCCAGCTCCAAAATCTAAACGGCACAAAGTTATTCACTCGTTTGGGCTGCTTGATTAAAAATTTCTAGAGAAGCCACCCTGGTCAATAGAGCTCAGTTGGTTAGAGCATAGTCCCCAAGCACCAGGATTGCTGGGTCGATCCCTAGTCAGAGCACATACAGGAACAGACTGATGTTCTTCGCTCTCTCTCTCCCTAAAATCAATAAACATTAAAAAAAAAAAAAAAAAAGAATTTCCAGAGAAACCAAACAATATTATTTTTTCAATAAAAGTTCAAATCACTTGTTCAGGCCTCAGATGAATAACTCACCATTCTAGATTACTTACCCACTGTATTCACTCTTATAGGCGACCGTAATAAAGCAGCTCATTATAAACTAGGATTGAAGCACTCAGTAATATTTGTATTCAGAGTTAAGAATGAGCTCAGAAGTTCCTTACCAGCAAAATTCACATAGGAACGAGTATAATGACTAAAATTTTTAATTAAAAAACTTAGCTAGAATTTTAATACTAGTTGTATTAGTTACTGTGTAACCTCCAACAAGTTAATTATACATGATTACTTTTTTATATATATATATTTGAAAACAAGAGAATCATAGGCCTTGCAGGACATTTGGTCCTGTCAAAATGTCCACACTCAGGAAACGTTCCTATGAAAATAGCCCTGGACCCACATGACCCATAATGTACATATTTTTGGTTTACAGGATTAATACATTAAAAAATAATATATGTCTTCTTGGTCCAATGTGTTGTGGCTGTATTGCCAGCGACAACCCTTGTTGCCCTGGTAGCTGAGGTGGTCCTGGCACATGGGGTTAGGTAGATGGGTGGAGGTTTGCCAGCACATGGGGTTAGGTAGATGGGTGGAGGTTTGCTGGCACATTGGGTTAGGTAGATGGGTGGAGGTTTGGATCTTAAAGATGAGCAAGATTATATTGCCTATGCACATTAGGGACAGGGCCAAATCTTAAGGGCCTTTTGGCATGACCCAAATATCTCTGTGGGTGTTTAGACAGGACCAACTATCCACTAATTAAAATAGAAGCTACAACATAGGGAAATGGCAAGAACTAAAAATAAAATAATGTAAGCAATTTGACTTTGGGTGATGGGTATGTATTATAATCAAATGTCAAAATAACCTGCAGAGGTTTTCTCTGAACGTATGTACCCTGATTTATCAGTGTCACCCCATTAAAATTAAAAATTAATAAAATCAATAAATAAAATAAATAATGTAAGCAATACGCTTAGCAAAGTTATATATATATATGGTACTTAAAAGTCGTAGCTGTTATTTTCTCTAGTATGATTACTTTGATAATAATAGTGGTTTTGAAAGACATGATTTAAACCAATATAATGTACTTGGGAAAAACTATTCATTGCTGTGTTTTAAATAGTTATTTCTCAACTCCTATAACTAACTGCAAAGCTAAGGCAAAATATAGCAGTGTCTACATTTGCTTTCTAAAATAGCCATAGTAACACACACACAAGAACTGAGGTCAGCATTACCTTATCCAGCACCGTGTATGGATTTTCTGCACGAAAACCAAAAGGAGCAGAGAGTCTGAATCTCTCCCTGAAGTCAGCCTGCTTCCCCTGATCAGGGCAGGAAATAAATGAAAGTGAATCTCAAAGAGCTTCACTAATCCTCGTAATACCTCTCTTTAAAAAAGCAAACAGATAAAAACTTGGTAGCTCGCTTACATCAAACAAAATACATTTTTTCCTTATAAGAGTGACTTCTGCATTTTGGAGAGGTGACACTTCATGCCGGACCGCTGCTGCAGTCTTTTTGGTAGCTTCCCACATTTCAGGTAATTCCTACAAAAACACAGGTACAAACGGGAAATTCCTTCAGAGCCTAGAACCAACCAACTCCATAGAGTTAAACAATTTTAATCTCCACACTAACCCCTGACATCATCTCATTCCTTTATAAGAGGAGTTAATCTCAAAAAAAGATTAAAGTGACTAAAAGGCTTAGAGCTGGGCTGAGGTCCAGACTGACCCATGGCACCCACCCTGGATTGATACCTCCCAGGCATAAACCAGAGATGTCCTCTGATATAAGATTTGTCTCAGAATAAAAATTTTAAAAAAAGACTTTTCAAAATAAAACTCAAATTTCAAAATTGTTTCACTGTCGAGGGAATGAAATTAAAGCCTCTGGAGATGACTTGGGTGATCCCTAGCTAGGAAGGGAGCCATGTTAAACAATGTAGCAGGTGGGAAACAAAGTCTTTCCCTCTGGCAGGTCAGAGATGCAAGTGAAACTCAACCCCACCCTCCACTGTTTTCTAACCCCCGAAGCTCTGTGCGGACCACCTTGGTGGAGAGTTTGAGCATTTAGGTTAGGTTGATTTTAAATTACCAGAATTTTTTGAAGAAGAGACTAAGGAAAAGTTCATTCCTGCTTGATGTGAAAAGCAATGAATAGTTCAGGTAGCAGCTCAATTGGACCCTCCCTGACGACAATGCAACTAGGACAACAGGAAGTCCTTTTCTTTGAAGAGCCATTGTGCCTAATTGCTGTTGAAAAGCATTCCTCGTGGCCAGACTAACAGAGCATTGTTTCTCTGGGTCATCTCCTGGGACACTGAAATGGTTTTGTCATATGAAACCAGCCGTAGGGGTAGGACTCCACTTCTGCAGCTGATGTGCAAAAATCAAAGGTTCTAAAGACGGTTTGTATCCCTGGATAAATAGTTGATGAACGATTCGATACCCACTAATTAAGAAGTGAGCCCTGGGCTAAGTATCAATTGTATCTGTGTGACACAGGAGCGAGACAAAGGTACAACGCATTCTCTGACTTATTGTTTTACAGTCTGTCAGAGTGAATAAGGGGCTCGCACAACGAGTCTTCTTGACACGATGTGTTAACATCCATTTTTCAGTTTTTAATGCAAATCTTTTTTTTTTTTTATCAAATGATCTCCGAAGTCTCGACAACAGATGTGATCCACCAGGAAGTAACATCGAATCTTAGACTCAAAGGAATAACTGGGTTTCAGCAGACAGATTAGAGGGAGATCCCTGGAGATCCCAATGCAGGATGGGGTGAAAGCGGGCTCTTACGGAAACTGGCAAGATTCAGAGGCTATGGGCAGTGAATGAAGGTTTCTTAGTACGGAAGGGAATCGATAAAATTTGAAGATTAGAAGTTTAATCTAGCTGCAGAGCACATAGTACAGGTGTGAGGACACAGCCGTATCTAAGGGCTTTTAGATAGAACCAAGCAAAGGCCAAGTACTTGGGAAATAGTATCACTGCTACTAATTCTAAAAGAGAAATAGTAACTACTGTGTGCAAGTTGCTTTAATTAATATAATTGGGACACTGCTAAACTCCACATGCAACCTGTTCTATCAATCTTGTGTTTCCTCCTGACCAGTATACACATTGCTAAACGTGTGGCCCACATTTGAAATATGAAATAGCCTAATATTTTCAATACTGCCACAACCTTAAGGCGTGAGTCAAACTTTTGTAATACAAAATCTGGTGGCTGTGGCTAACATCCGACATTATTAATTGCTTGTGTTATAACTGGTATCTCTATGTAATTTAAGGCCCAAGTTCTGACTGAAAGACTAAGTCTTTTTAAAACCAAATATTTATAATGTGTTCTACTGTAACTAAATCATCCTCCATCCTTGTTATCTATCTATCCACATCTTACTCTATACCTAGCGGGATTTTCAATTCGAAGGACAGTTCGTACTTATGCAGAATGTAATCATTCATATGTAGTAATTATTTACAGTCTCTACAGTCAGGAGAGCACCTGTAAATATACTGCTGCATTTAATTCTCACAAAAAGAAAATGAGGGATACAAAATGGGCAGTCAACATGAAAAAGTTTGGCAGTTCCTCAAAAAGTTAAACTTAAAATTACCATATGACCCGGCAATTTCACTCCTAAGTGATTTCAAAAAGATTTTTAAAAAAACACTTGTGCATCAATGTTCATAACAGCACCTTTCACAATAATCAATACATGGAAATAACCCAAATGTCCATCAATAGATGAAAAGCTAAACAAATCGCAGTGCGTATAACACAATGCAACAATATTCAGCCACAGAAAGGAATAAAGTAGTGATATAAATTACAACATCAATGAACCTCAAATAAAAGAAGCCAAACACAAAAGGCCACATATTGTATAATCCCATTTATACGAAGTATCAAGAATAAGTAAGCCCACAGAGACACAAAATGATTGGCAGTTGCTAGGGGCCGTGGTGAGAGGCAGGGCAGCAGGGAATGACAACTAATGGGTATGTTGTTTTTCCCATCCAAGTACTAGCCAGGCCCGACCCTGCTTAGCTTCCGAGATCAGACGAGGTCGGGCGCGTAGAGTGGTATGGCCGTAGACGGGTATGAAGCTTCTTTTGGGGGTGATCAAAATGTTTTGACACTAGACCAGTGGTTCTTAACCTTTTTTGAGGTACTGAACCCACCAGTTTCATATGCGCATTCACCAAACCCTTCTTTAGTGATAAATAAAATATTTTTTTTTTCCAAATTCAAGACATAGGTATATGTTTTTTTACTGGTGCACAAAATGAGCAGTGCATGAACATCACCTTGCTCAAAGAACAAAACCAACAAAGTGCATGAACTCACAACAAATTATGGTATTACTTTATTCTGGCCTCCGTGGCAGAGGCTTCTCCGAACCCCTGAGACCGACTCATCGAACCCCTAGGGTTCGACAGAACCCAGGTTAAGAACCACTGCACTAGACAGAGGTAGTGGTTACACAATACAAGGAGTGCACTCAATGCCATACGCTTTGAAATAGTTACTTTTGTGTTATATGAACTATGAATGTCACCTCAATTTAAAAAGAGAGAGAGAGAGAAGAACAGAAAGTGGGAAATGGGAAACTGGAGAGTGTACAGAAATAACGACGTCTCCTGAGGGCCGTTTTATTGCCCACGCTGCGGCAAGCAGGTGAGATGGACTCAAACAGTTCTTGGAAACAAATCTAAGTTTGAGTTCCACGTTCTAGTCACTGAACTATAACTCAATAAAAGTTTTTCTTTAATGTGTCCAGTGATTACATTTGCAAGGTTAAAGGTAAGCCTATCCCCGGAGCTTGTGGATGATGTATAAACTATAGAATGTCGGTGTGGGAATAGGAACAGAGGTTCAACTGTGAGGTTTTCAGTCATGGTTTCAGTTACAACTAAAAAGACTTGGTCCATATCTGGCTCACAGTAGCCAGCAGGTCTTTGCAGAGCACAGAAACAGGAGGATGACACAGAAATCCTGTTTGGGAAACACAGCAATTTCTCCACCCAAACTGGGTTTTCTTTATTCTTTTAATATTTTATTTATGGATTTTTTTTTGAGTGAGAGAGAAGTGTGGGAGGAGCAGGAAGCATCAACTCCCATATGGGCCTTGACCCAGCAAGCCCAGGGCCTCAAACTGGCGACCTCAGCGTTCCAGGTCAATGCTTTAATCCAGCATGCAACCCACAGGTCAGGTCCTTTCCTTATTCTTTATTAATGTGTCCATGATATTTTTCCATTGACTAGGACACTTCTCAAATGACAGTTTTACTTGAACGAGAGCTGGAATATATTTCATGTGTGAAACTAATGTATAAAGCGAACCTCAAAAGAGCAACTTAGAGGCTTTCTATTGTCCAAGCACCTTCTAACAAGAAGGCAGCGGCACAGAGTGTTATGAGCAAGTCCTGGCTGGCTTCACTATTTGTGTGACCTTGACAAAGTGATCAAATCCTCTAAACTTCACACTCCTAACCTATAAAATGAAACCATTAATCTCCACAGGATGGGTTGTTATGAGGATGCCCGAAGAGTACAGGTAAAGAACTTGGCTAACGGAGATGGTCGATATATGGTACTTAGGATTACTTTACGACTCCGCTTACCTCTAGCTGAACGTAGACTTGCTCAGGCAGCTTCTGGCCATAGGTTTCCAAGAGCCTGATGGTTTCCTTGAGAGGCTCGAAGAGCTCATCAATAGCACTCTGTCGGCTTCTTACAGCCAGAAGATGCCCCATGATGTCAACTAGACCATCATGATCACCTTTGCTTAGTTCTCTTTTAAATCCAGCATCTGTCTCCTTTATAAATTCTTGTAGCTCATTCAGACTATTAAATACAGAAACACACATATGTACTCACACACAAACACAAATTAAGCTCATTGAAACATCTAGAAGTATAAGATCTGACTGAATCATTCTTTAAAATCTGTTTATTGATATTAGAAAGAGAAGATGGGAGGGAGGGAGAGAGAGAGAGAGATAGAAACGTCAATCCATTTCTGTACGTGCCCTAATCAGGGATCAAACCAGCAATCTTCTGCATATTGTAATGATGCTCCAACCACCTGAGCCACCTGGCCAGAGTATATTACTTGATATTTCTATTAATAAAATGAGAAGTTCTAATGCTCTTAAAAACTTAATACTCCAGTTTTAGAAAGCAGTCAGGGGTTAGTCCAAATACCAAAGCACAAAAGGCTACCTGTCGATGACAAATCTCAAAAGATGCTCCTGAAACATCCAGCTCCATTTTTTGATAATGTTCAGCAAGCTTACTTTGAAAGGCTTCATGTCCACCTTGAACCAACTATCAAACACTCTGAAGTCATCAAACTTGCTCATGTGAATGTACAAAGCTTCATAAATGTCAATCTACAATGAGAAAAAAATATCACTAGAACTCAATCAAAAGCCAAGAACTACAGTAAAATCGAAAGGGCTTCCTTGCCTGTTCCTTGAATTGTTTTAGAGTTGGGGGTTGTTCGGGGAGCTCTTTGCTGGCCTGAGCATCCATCTCCTCGGATGACATAGTCTGGCCGTACAGAAGAAAATGCTTCATGAACTCAGCCCGGTCATCCACCCAGAGGTAAGCGTATGTGTCCAGGGTATTTCTGAAGTCCAAGACTTTGCTGATGACGCCTGCCACTCTGTTCATTATTTCCTGCCTGGCCTCCGCCAGGCCTAACATGTTATCCATGTCGTTCTAAATGAGAGGAAAACTGAGCACTTATTAAAACCAATCTTGATCTATCAATTATGTGCAACATCACAGTATCCAAGGCAACTCTTCAAAGGGAGAGTACTTGCTACAATCAAAAATGAAGGTGCTTTTTCTAACTTCTCCTTTCCTGTACTCTCCACCAACCCAATTTCTTTTTAAATCATCAAGATAGACACCAACACCCATTTTCAAAGAAAATACCTGATAATTTGCTATTTCCAGATGCGTCGCTACTCGCTTCATCTGGGCAGACATCCTAAAACTACTGCACAGCATTTCTTCGACCAGATCGTAGACACCATCTCCAGCCTCTCTTTCTAAAGAAGGTTTAAACAGAATCTCAGGGGGCATCAAGATCATTTGTGCTTGAAAAAATGGTGCAGGTTTCAACTGCTTCTCTGTATTCATCAGAAAGAAGTCTAAGTCGTGCATTATAGCTTGAAAAAAGCCTTCTACCACGATGTCATCAATGAATTCTACATAAATCTTCCAGGTATCCAGAGAAGGACTAGCTTTGAAGAGCTTTCTATTTTCCTAGGAACATAAATTATTGACACATGAGTACAAACACTAGTGAGTCTAAAAACAAAAGCATTCTATTTAAATAATTTGTTAGGGAAGAGACTACATTTTCGTGTCTAACACAGGAACATTCTAACGCTAGGCTGCAAAGATATACGCAGGATTTTTTTTAACATTTAGTCCATTTTAAAGAGACAGTCAAAAGTCATTCTTTAAAAGAAAGTCATTATAAGATTGCTACCTTCAAATACAGACAAGAAATACACTATGTTCCCAATGCATTCAAGGTGTCCTCTATTTAGGCTCTAATTCTTGCTCTGTCCCTACTCTATGTGGCCTTGGACTTTGCCTTCCAGAGACTTGCTTGTAAATGAAGAGGTTTCCCCAAGCTATCCTTCAGAGAACACTGTCCTGGGATATCCAGAGTTCACTAAGTCAGCAAGTGCTATGTACTCTTGGCCATTCCTAGAGACTCTAAGGGTACCTGTTCTAGTCAAGTTTACTTAGCTTGGTTTAATAACCCAATTGCTTCCAAACACAAAGAATATTTCTTGCAAGCCACCTATGAGCAGTCTATGGAACAGTAACTTAGCTTGAGAACACTGGCCTAGTAAAGTCTAGGTTCTCTGTGTGCTTTAACAATATGAAGCTCTTCTCCCTTTTCAGCATCTCCTGAGAGTGTGGGTGAAGTTATGAACAGTCCATGGGCCACCACAGGGCCAGACACAGACGTGGTCCAGGACTGCTAGAGGTTGGGCATGCAGTGGGGCAGGCCTGGGCACATGGATTTGAAAGGCCAGGTGTGCAGTCAGGGTGATTCCAAAGACACCTTCTGAGAGGAGTTCACACAGGCCAGAGGGTAGATGCCCAAGCCAGAAACAGTAGCACAGAGAAAAGGAGACATTGGAATGGGAGCTGGTCATAAGGTAGTCTGTGCTTTCTGCTCTCTTTGACTATTTGCCATTGTGATATAGGATCCAAAATTCAAAGGTGTGTGCTATATGTAAACATCTGAACTGCAGGAGTGAGCCTAGTTCCAGATAAAGTAGGGTTGAAACGAGCAAGCTCTAGGGGTTTCTTGCCCTCAAACAAATTTAAGAACTGTCCTTTCAGGGATGCTCTCTTGTTCACCATCCAAGTGAAACCGTTTACATCTGTGTAGGAGATGTGAGCCGCAGTCCAAGGTGTGCAGTACACATGCCAGGCAGCTGACAGCCTGGCTCCTCTGTGGACACCTGAAAGGAGAATCTAGATCTCAGGGCTAGTAAGAAATCCTTAAAGACCATCTTTTCAGTGTCTTCAAAGACCTAAAACACATGCAGTGTTACACTGGTAGGAAGCCAGCTGCTAAGCAAGGACTAGAAGCCATGCCTCTTGATGCCCTATGGTGGGGCACTTACCCACGCATCACAGTGATATACGCCTGTGCTTGCCTCATTGTTTACGCTTTCTCACACAGAGAAACCCAGTTTGTATTGCTGGGGTGGCATTTATAAAAAGGGTTCTATCTTCAACCATTTAGGGCAAAGGGAGAAAAAGAAAGAGAAAGGTCACTAAATGATGGCTTGGCTCACCTCCAAACCCAAGCTTCCTTGATTCCGCCCTTCCCTCCTCCTCTTAAACTCTGACTACAGATAGCCACCGAGATCCCACAAGCCACAAAGGATGCGGTGTGAAAGCATGGATTCACCCTGGTGCCTGTGTCCACGGCTTTCCTCCAAACCATATTCCTCACTGGAAGTCTGAACACAGGGCTCAAAACCATTTGCTGATGAGAAGGGAGAAAAATCACCTAGGAACCATTTCAAGGCCAGTCCGTGCACCTCTTCTCTGTTACAGTGGATCCATACCCTATTCAGTGGTCGGCAAACTCATTAGTCAACAGAGCCAAATATCAATAGAACAGCGATTGAAATTTCTTTTGAGAGCCAAATGTTTTAAACCTAAACTATATAGGTAGATACATTCCTTATCAAGGTAGCTCCCGCACGGGGTATTTTGTGGAAGAGCCGCACTCAAGGGGCCAAAGAGCCGCATATGGCTCGCGAGCCGCGCGGTTTGCCGACCCCTGCCCTCTCTCATCTAAGTCCATGGCTTCCCATAGCATGTCTGTGCTTCTGACTGATTCTGTGTCGCCCTCCTAAACCTCTCCCCCAAACTCTAGACTTCACTTGCAACGCCAACCTACTCAAAATCTCCCCTTGAGCAGGTGTATCTAATTAGCATGCCCCGAACCAAATCCTGTTTTTTCCCTATAAAATCTGCTCCACCGCAGTCCTCCCTATATCAATAAACTGCATTCTTCCTGTCGCTCAGACCAAACACCTGAAGTCGCCCTGGACTTCGCTCTCCTCTGTCTTGTCGCAGCAAATCCTGTCGGCTCTACCTCCAAAATACATGCCGCCTGTGAGCACTTTCATCACTACCGCCCTGACCCAAGCCGACATCACTTGTCACCTGGACTGTTAGAATAGCCTCCCAATGGTCTCCCTGTCTACCATTCCTTGGCTCTGCTGGAGTTCACACCCAACAGAGCCAGGAAAACCTGTAAGCAGAACCTCCAGCTGTTATTTCAGTGCAAAAGCCAGAGCTATCATCAAGCCATCATTAGGAGATGGTTGACAGCGTGACACGAGGTGTTGTCAACAAGAGAGCTCACACCTACAGGCACTCAACAAATAATGGTGGCTATTCACAGCCTCCAAAAGAGGATCTAACTATGACAGACAGCGATGAGGATCCCATCTCCTACCTTTTTGGTTCACCAAATATCTCACATCCCGATCTCTTCCCTCAGGAAAGGGAATTGAGAGATCTATAGAAATTACAGGCAAGTAGCACAAATTCCTCCACTTTAAATGCCTAACACAGTGGTTCTTAACCTTTTTTGAGGTACCGAACCCACCAGTTTCATATGCGCATTCACCGAACCCTTCTTTAGTGATAAATAAAATATGATTTTTTTTCCAAATTCAAGACATAGGTATGTTTTTTTACTGGTGCACAAAATGAGCCGTGCGTGAACATCACCTTGCTCAAAGAACAAAACCAACAAAGTGCATGAACTCACAACAAATTACGGTATTACTTTATTCTGGCCTCCGCGGCAGGGGCTTCTCCGAACCCCTGAGACCGACTCATCAAACCCCTAGGGTTTGACAGAACCCAGGTTAAGAACCACAGGCCTAACAAAACAACACATATACCTCTGTCAGGATGCAGCTGAGTTCGGCATTATTAGGTTGAATATTTTGGCTCTTTTTTTTTAAATGAAATGAAAAGATCGTCTATGACCTGACCAGGTGGTGGCGCAGTGCATAGAGCATTGACCTGGGATGCTGAAGTCCCAAGTTCAAAACCCCAAGGTCACTGGCTTGAGTGAGGGGTGACTGGCTCAGCTAGAGCCCCCCGAGTCAAGGCACATATGAGAAAGCAGTCAATGAACTAAGGTGCCACAACAAAAAACAGAAGTTTTGCATCTCTCTCCCTTCCTGTCTGTCTTTCCCTATCTGCCCCTCTCTCTCTGCTAAAAAAAAAAAAAAAAAAAAAAAAAAAAAATCATCTGTGAATGCTGTGACCTGAAAAGCCATTACCTCCACCAAGTTGTGTATCTTGCAGCCGTCCTCTTGGATCAGCTTGTACTTCTTGGTAAAGACATCGCCCTTGTCCTCCAGAGTGAAGGCGGCCTCCCTCCTGTGCTCTCTCCTGGGCAGGAGCGTGCACTCGGCCCACGCCCGCATGGTCTGCTGGATGACTCCAACGTTGTTCTGCGTGCGCGCGATTCTGCGCTCCAACTCAGAGGTGGCTGTGGTCACCCTCTCAACATACCCCCAGCAGTCATCCTGCCACGTCAGCGATGTCGCGGCGGCTTGTAGTTGCTCATCCAGAGCCCTCAGCTCGTCTTCAATCAGAGGGTACTCCACGTCCAGGACCGTCTGCTTCAGCTTGTTATAGGCTCGCACGAGCAGCTCAAGATTTCCAATGTACTAAACAAAACAAGACCCCAAACATGTGAAAGCTCCTGGATCTACCTTAGATGCGTAAAAATATCACAGGTCTCCATGTCAATCATTAAAATTCAAAACGTTTCTGTTTAAAATATGTCCTGATATATAAAAATACAAACCTTTAAAATCGTGCTTCTGTTTTTGAAGATGGCTAAGGCAAAATTCGGTATGTCTGACTTCTTCAACATCAAGAGGTATTTCACTTCCTTCAAGACAGCCACTAGCTATTCAGAGAAAATCAATGATTGTTGCATATTGTTCTATTTTAACACAAGTTAAAATCAAAACATATTTTCATCCAATAATTACTAATATTTCAAACTGTCAAAGTAAAGAGGTTTTTGCCTCATATGCTTTTTAAAAGGAACAATCACACATTCCATAGAAATATAAATAATGAAGGTACAAATCAGTGAATATGACCTGGCCCATTGTCAGAGAACAAATTCAAGCCAAAGACAGCAACATAGGCACACCAAGCTATCAGACTTGAAGATAGGTATTTAAAATGTTATGTTGTGCGTGGCCAGGCGGTGGTGCAGTGGATAGAGTATCGAACTGGGATGCAGAGAATCCGGGTTCGAAACCTCAAGGTCGCCAGCTGGAATGCGAGCTCATTCAGCTCGAGTACAGGCTCACCAGCTTGAGTGCAGGGCTGCTGGCTTGAGCATGGGATCATAGACATGACCTCATGATTGCTGGCTTGAGCAAGAGGTCACTTGGTCTGCTATAGCCCTCTGGGTCAAGGCACATCTGAGAAAGCAATCAGTGAACAACTAAGGTGCCACAATGAAGAATTGACACTTCTCATCTCTCTCCCTTCCTGTCTGTCTGTCCCTCTCTCTCTCTGTTGCAAAAAAAAAAAAAAAAAAAAAAAATTTAATTAAAAAATAAAATATATGTTGTATTCACTGTATATATGCACATATAGTCATTATATGTAAATACATACATATAAACATATATGTAATTGCTATTAAATACTTGTACTTTTGTTTTTTTTATTCAGTGAGATGGGGGGAGGCAGAGACAGACTCCTGCATGTGCCTGACTGGGATCCATCCAGCAAGCCCACTAGGGTGCAATGCTCTGCACATCTGGGGTGTTGCTCCATTGCTCAGCAACCAAGCTCTTCTTAGCACCTGAGGTGGAGGCCAGGGAGCCATTCTCAGTACCCCCCAAATCATTCCATTGAGCCATGGCTGCAGGAAGGAAAGAGAGAGAGGAATGAGGGATGGCAAAGGAGATGGGTGCTTCTCCTGTGTGCCCTGACCGGAAATCGAACCCAGGATATCCATACACCAGGCAGACTCTCTAAACTGTGGCAATCAGCCAGGACCTGTACTTTTATTATTACATGTAATAAAATTGCGAGAAAATGTGAAATTTCTTTGTTATGTGGTTTATCAGCAGATAACAAAAAATTTGTTCATTAAGGATAATTTTCCTGGATATTGTTTAACTGTCAATATTATTTTTGGCATTTATATGTTGTTTTATGTTTTTTTGAAAATTGTTTTATAAAAATTAAAATCAATTTAACCAACATATTCAAGGTTATTGTCCCTTTGAAGGATATTAATAATAGCAAAATTTACCATAGTTCATTCACAGCATGGTAAAAGATCTTTCATTCCATACAATCTGTGGGTTCTTCAAATCTAAACTTACATGATAAAATTTTAGTGAACTAAAAATACTGGTATAGATGCTATAAATATAATCCAAGCCAGACAACATGATAAAAGACTAATGATTCTATTCATCTGAGCTCAATTGATTAACCAAGTGCAAGAAACTGTCTTAGAAATACAGAACACAAAGATAAAATGAAATGTATCCTATGCTCAAGTGAAGGAGAAGTGGGAAATAAATAATTGTGAAGCAAAATAGAATTTGGGAAATAAATCTCTAAAATTTAAGCCTATTAGATGTCACATCCTCTTGGCACTGACATTCTCCCAAAATAAAGTATAAATGACTGGAAATATCAAGCATACACTTACAATAAAAATTACATTTATTAAACATCTTAAAAACATCTAACCCCTACCTCTGGGTCAAAGTTGACACTGAGAAGACCATTTACGGCACTGAATTTAATCAAGGGTTGATTCAAATTGAATTCACAGATTTCATCCACATTACTTTTCCATTCGTCATAGATACGATTTTCAAACTGGTCTAGCAGAGTTGTCATTTCAACATACTTCTGACGAATCAGGGCATCATCAGGACTTCCCAACATTCTGCAGGAATATGGTTTTTCCACTTTTCTATATATTAGATAGATTTCAGCTCAACTGCTTTACAATAATACACAATCCAAAATATAACAAAATATGCTATAAAAAGCAGGAAGAGAAAGAATGAAGGCCAAATAATGCTACGATAGTCTTTGCCTTAAATGAAATGAATGGAATACCAAAGAATGTGCTAAATGCCAACAGCAGTAAGTTACCAATTCCTACAAAGAAAACAGAAAGATACAGAATTCTTCAAAAATAGTTCTTAAAGAAAGGAAAAACAGTAACAAAAACCCCCACAAACATATTGTGGGTGAAAAAGAAATGTGAAAAGAAAAAAGGGTAACCACATAAAAATATATGAAGTTATAAGTCCCATTAAACATATTCCAATACCACGGTGATGAATTCTCCCCAATGTGCCCGGCCAACGAAAAGAGAGGAAAGAACTCTGTCGGTGTTAACATGAACGGGTCCTGCCCTACATAAAAGTCACCTGTATCGTTAGGATAACTTCACAAGCCTGGATACTCACAGATACTGCAGAGATGCGAAGTTTGACCAAAATGTCTGAAGTCGTTCAAGGACCTGTTTAGCCCATTTGATATTTCCTGAGGTGAATGGCATATTCTTGCTAAGAACTACATTTCCACATTCAATCTGCAAGTTGTTATTTTGGCGAAAAGGAAGAAATGGAACATTTAATCAGTGCATTTCAACCTTGTTAAGCAATTGTTCATTTGGTACTTTTTTTAGGACAAATATATAAAATATATGCATTTAAGTGATTTGATTCATAGAAGAGTAATGGTCTTCCCCTTTCCTCACTGATTTTTAGAGAGAGAGGCATCAACTCATTGTTCGACTTAATTACTCCAGTCAGTAGAAGAGTATTGGTTCTAAGGTAGGTTGTTCATCTCCCTGAGAAAACCAATTAAATAAAAGCATGAAGTCTCAGTACCTACATCTAATCGTTAGATAGCATTAAATGAAGTCCTAGCACAGTGATGGGCAATCTTTTGAGCTTGGTGTGTCAAAATTTGCCAAAAAAACGAGCATAGCTCGGGTAGTGTGTCACTTCAAGAAAAACAGCCTAACCAGAAGTCCCAGAACTAGACGCTCTGTGCCGGAGTTCTGTTGTTTTGGCCTACAGACCTCCGGCACAGAGTGTCTACACTACAGCAAATGTTTTATCCTCACTACTGCACCTGTCGTGTGGGAGCCCAGGATGAAATGTCCTTCTCAGCATGCGGCCCCATACTTCTCTGGTATGCGGCGGCATGCAGCCGCGTGACATCGAAAATGGCTACGCGTGTCAGTACTGACACGGGTGTCATAGGTTCGCCATCACAGTCCTAGTAGATGCCCCTCACCCACAGAAATAATGCTATTGATATACTCAACTTTGCTTCTCACTCACCTGTTTCATGTGCTCGTTATACAAGTGCTTACACATATCCAACTCAGCATTAAACATGTGCACCAGCGTGCTGTAATGTGGGCTGAAAATTTCCATGACAACTGGTTTCTCTAGAAAATTCCCAAATATGATCAAAAGCTATAAAAATCAAAGTTAAAGAAAGGTTAAGGACCATGGTTTCTTAATGCAAATACTCAGCTGACTATTTATCCCATTAGATCTCTTACATGTCTAGAGAGAGAGCAAAAATCTAGTCCCCCACAAGTATTCTAAAGTCTCCCCAAACCTGAAGCCTATTTTTCCAATAAAGCAAATTCTAAGTGTAATTTCCCTTCTTCAGTGGAAGATGGCATGTGTCAGAAATGAACGGGTCTCAGAGTCATCCCTGCTCACAGATCTTACTACGTCCTCCTGCTGGGCACCAGAAAATGTAGATGTTTGCGGATTTAAGAACAAGATTTATGTACTCTTTATTAGTTCTTCCCTCCTCCGCATGTATTCTCTAGCTACAGAATATCCATAGAAAGCACCTCTAGGTCACAGCATTACTAATTATGCCGGATGCATTCGTCACAGCGACTGCCCATGGCAGCCCAAGTTCCACACCACATGGCTCCCGACAGAGGCCTGGGGCAGCAGGGTGATTTTCTCCAAGGACGACCACTCTACAGACAGTTTCTCTGGCATGAATGTCCTGACCAAACCAACGCCTTGAGCTAATTAGATTCCCTCTCTCTCGGAACAGGAGCGGGCATGGTAGGCTGAATCTATGCTAACCAAATCATGAGTGAAAAGAAACTACTAGCAAGCAGAGGAAGCCAGTGAGTAGGGAGCCAGAAGAAAGCAAGCAGGCCGGTGGCCTGAAACAGGATCACATTACCAGCCAGCAGAAGACTGAAGGTCCTCAAACTCCTCTTGCTCAGCCCGTGGACCCTCAGGTTCCAGCTGACCTTCACCACCAGTTTCCACTGAGCTTAGCCTAGCTGATGAGCCTAATCGTGGATTTCCATTAGCCTCCTGTCTTGTTCTCTGCCCCACATGGACTAGATGTGTGCTAGCTTGAGACCGCTCTCTTTGCAAGCAAGCTAATGTAATTAAAATACATATTTTTGTGTAAGTAAAATTTATATAGTGCTGACAACGTGCCGGGCACTATATTTTAAGGGGCTCTAAAAATGTTGTGACCACACGCTCCAGATCAAGAAACCAAGTTCTAAGGAGAAAATAATGAGCTCAAATTCACACAACCAAAGGTGGAGATGGCATCTGACACTGGGCAGTCAGCTCCCAGGACCTGAACCTCCCTGGACAGCCAGCCTCTCATCACCCAAGGTGACAAGTAGACTCGAATGAACAAAATGAACTAACAAGCAAAATAGAGACAGACTCATTCACAAAGAGCTGGTGGATGGCTATTGGGGGTGGGGGCTGAGCGAGGGGGGTAAAAGGATTCAGCAAAATAAGACAAAAGAGAGAAGGAGAAAGTCTCATGGACACAGACAGTGTAGTGATTGCCGGGGGAGGGAAAAACATAGGGGAGGGGGTATAAGGGTGATAAATGGTGACGGACGAAGACTCGCCTTAGGGGTAAACACACAATACAGAGTCCAGAGATGTGTTGTAGAATCGGGCGCCTGACACCTCTATAATTATGTTAACCAGTGTCACCCTCGTAAATTTAATTTAAAATCTAAATAAAATTGTCCTTTTATCATTTGCTTATTCTGTGTAGGCTTCGTAAAATATTAATGATTAGGCCTGTTATATAGATGTTTTCCTTTGAAATGAAAAAAGATTATCTTCTCAAAATAACTAAAGGAATCAACGTGGCAGAAAACTGCATGATGCCAAGGTCTGTGCCTTGTTAGTGAAGTGGCAAAAGAGCTAGTTTTCCCCTTAGGGAAATAACAGGTGTTCCCCAAAATTTGTTCTCTTTTAAAAAAAAAAAAAGCCTCCTTGTATACATTTAACATTCTTTAAACATTTTCATAAACTACACTCAATGAAAAAACCACAATGAAAAGAATCATACAAATTAAATTGGAAATCTAACTGTATCTTAGAGGTCAATATAGACAAACACATTCTGGGGCTTTTTTTCTGGTAATGCTAATTATAACTACTGTAGAAACTGCTAAATATTTTAAGATCTGCTTGGCTGGTTGCTACCTAGCAAAATGTAAATTATTAACTTTCTCCTCCCACCTGTTTTGTTGAATTTGGACTTCCTGTTTAAATTCAAAAGTAAACACTGTCTCATACATTTAACAAATAAATGTACGTCAATAACAGGAGGGAGATATTTATTTTATAACATTCTCTTTCAAACAGTTATTGTATCAACTACAACTGACAAAATACCATAGGCTTCCTAGCTACATCTTGTCTTGCCTACCTGACAGGCTTAGTCGGACTTAATTCCAAGTATAAAAGAGGAAAGAGAGAATATTCTTTGAGGAGGTTTAAAGCCAGAGAGTAGTAATAAAACAAGAGTTAACCTCTTAAGCAGAAGACATTATAATTTTTCAACATCACAGATACATAATAATTACCCTCCAGAATGAGAATAAAGGTCATGTGAACCTCTTGCTTCCTCGTCCTAGTGGAACTAGGAGCTATTTCATAAAGAGTAGAGATGTTTTCCTTCATCACCTCAGGAGATTAAAGATAAACTCCTAACTCTATTATTTCCTTCCTTAAATGTTCCATTTGAGTTCTGTAAGGTTTACCTTAATTTTCTTCTGCTTCTTAGTTTCATTATGTAATATGTCTCTCATACCCTACTGCCGCTGTTCAAGTACATATTTATATTTTCCTAGGCTTGCCAGTTTCAAAGATTGTGTTTAATCTGTTGCTGCCTGACCCATACAGGGTGAAGCAAAAGTAGGTTTACTGTTGTTTGTATGAAAACTACTACTATAATAAATAATAAAAGAATAAACTGTTGCACCTAGTCACTATAGACATTCTTTTACCCACTCTGTATACACTTCAATTTTAGTTTTCAATTATATTGCCTAAACGCTTTTCTAGACACCTTTATTTTCTCACAGTCTGCCTTCATGTATGCAGACTGTAAATTTTAGAAAAATATCCATTTGAGTTTTTTGGGGGTTTTTTAGTGAGTGCCAACAAGGTTGGCTCTGCACGACAGTTTCACACTAGACGAGATAGACTAGTGTTTGGTTCCAGGCCCTTCCTGGTCACATCTGTGCCAAGAACAGGCACGGAATCGTAGTCTTCAGAGAACAGTCTGCAGATATTTACTCCCTGGACACAATAGTAAATGATCAGAGTGCAGCATCCCACACCTATGGGGGAAATCATTTTCTCCCTAAACGCACAAGCGTGTCATGTGTTTTCTTCTACTCTCCCTGCAGTCCTCTTCATCCGTGTCTCATTTCAGCACTGACTACCCGTCAGTCCACCCAACTTGAAGCAGTTGCTCGGAACCTGCTTTACCCAGGGCACTGCAGGTGATCTGAATACAACAAAACCACAGGGCGCCGTCAGCCCCTGCAGGACAGCATGGCAGGCGGGGGCTCACCTTACACGTTTCAGTAGATGGGGCACAAATAGGCGGGAAGCTAAAGGAAACGTCCATGGCAGTAAGATAAAACTGTTTCGAGAACAAGCAGCTGGCATGCACTAGAACAGAATCCATACTAACATGTGTGAGGCGGGGAGGAAGGAAGACTTGAATTAGAAGAGGTAGGAGCCTTGTAAGACCTTGCTCTCTGAACCTTCTTCCTGTTGTTAAAGAAACACTGACAAGGGGCTCCCAGCAACAGAGGACATGATAGACTACTTGGGAGGCATTAATAAAAAATACCGCCGAAATCCTGCTACAAAAGCAAGAAAACAGTTATGATTCATTGCTAAGTGGAAAAGGTTACCAAGAGGGATCAGAATATGATGTCATTTTTGTCAAAAAGAAATATGTGTGCATATCTAGTCCAAGAAAAAGGGTGGCAGTATTAAATATGATAGTTTCTCTGAGAGGCGAGATTACAGGGGGTTTTATTTCATAACAACAAGCTATATATATATATATTGGCCAGCAGCATCTTGGTTTCATCCCAGTGCGCTTAGAAAACAATGCAGTATTTGATCCTCATGAATTCTGTGGAAAACGCTTGACTTGGGCCAGAAGACACTACTGCAGTGGTTCTTAACCTTTTTTGAGATACCAAACCCACCAGTTTCATATGCGCATTCACCGAACCCTTCTTTAGTGATAAATAAAATATAATTTTTTTTCCAAATTCAAGACATAGGTATATGTTCTTTTACTGGTGCACAAAATGAGCAGTGCATGAACATCACCTTGCTCAAAGAACAAAACCACCAAAGTACATGAACTCACAACAAATTACAGTATTACTTTATTCTGGCTTCCACGGCAGAGGCTTCTCCGAACCCCTGAGACCGACTCATCGAACCCCTAGGGTTCGATAGAACCCAGGTTAAGAACCACTGCACTAGTGACTTCACCACCATCTGAACAATTCACCTGAATTTGAAGGTCAAAATCAAACAAATCTTATATCACATCTGTGTCTGCTATATATTTCTTTTATTGATGGATTGAATTTAGAAAGGAGGAGGAAGGGAGAGAGAGAGAAATTGATTTGTTCTTTCACTCATTTATGCATTCATTGGTTGATTCTTCTATGTGCCCTGACCAGGGATTGAACCTGCAACTTTCATGTATCAGGATGATGCTCTAACCGCTGACAGTTTACACTGCCATTGTCAACAAACTGTTCCTATGATTCTCTAGCTATGTTTCTTCTGGTATTGCAGCCTCTTTTGCAATGTCATCTGAATTTATACTTGGTTTACAATTCTCTTCTTTGACAAGCAAGTTTCACAGGATGTCCCCCCATTCATTACATTACACTGGGGAACAATGTGTTTTTTTTTTCATTTTCTGCTGCATGAGGTTTTAGAACTGTTTCTATATATGTATGCATCGCTGATTCCAAATCTGAAATCCATTTTTTGGTGCATGCTCTAGTTTTTACGCAATTTTAATTTCTTTGTGTTAAAGTTAATGGCATGCATTGGTTTTTAAATTGGAGTTCAAGGGCAACGACTCTTGGATTGAACATAACCACAAGGCAATTAATGTTCTACAAACATCACTTTTACATAAATGTAGTTGTTTATAAATGTAAAAAATTATTATCTGATAGAAACACCCTCTTGTTTTAAGATTGAATCATAGCTTCTTCGAGTAGGTATAAATGTAAGAATAGTCCTGTCCTCTTCTGTTAAATACAGTGTGTCCGTAAAGTCATGGTGCACTTTTGACCTGTGACCAGTCAAAAGTGCACCATGACTTTACGGACACACTGTAGGTGGCTGTTAACGCACTTCAACGTCAAAGGCGCAATATTTCATCATTTGTGACACATGCATATATTGCCTATTTTCAAGTTCCCCTTGGCGATCAAAAATTGGGCTCCTCATGTTGTGTTTCATAATTGTGAGGAAATGCTTCATGACTGGACGAAAGGAAAATGCAAAGGAATGCCTTTTGGTATTCCCATGGTTTGGCGTGAACCTAAGAACCACAGCAGTGACTGTTATTTCTGTCTGATCCATACAAAGGGCATCGGCAAGAGAAAACGGCATATGATCACATATCCTAATATTCCTTCAGCCGTACAACCTATCCCACACTCTGACACTCCCGTTTTCAATGGTTTTATTTCTTCTAAGGATGAAGAAAGTGAACATGGTGATCAAGTGTATTTTGATAAGATGCATGAGGAAATCCTTATAGAATCTGAAGGGTCTTCTTCTGATGCCAAGCAATCATTAACCCCTCAGCAGTTTAGCCAACCCAAATTGAATGACTTAGGAAGAGATCTGGACCTATCAAAGAAAGCAGCTGAGTTATTAACCTTCAGGCTTCAAGAAAAGAATGTCCTTCACCGGTCAGCTAAAGTAGCCCATTTCAGGAAGCATGAACAAATTTTTGTAGACTTTCTTTCCGAAGACAAACACTTGGTTTACTGTCATGATATCAGTAGTCTTCTCAGCCAGGTAGGTGGTACCACTTACAGTCCAACAGAATGGCCGTTATTTCTTGACAGCTCTAAATAGAGTCTGAAATGTGTTCTCCTACACAACGGTAATGTTTATGCAGCGGTTCCAATTGCTTATTCAACTCATCTGCGAGAAGATTATAATGACATACAAATTGTCCTCGACCTTCTGAAGTATGAAGAGCAAAACTGGATCATTTGTGTGGATCTTAAAATGGTAAATTTACTGCTAGGACAACAGAGAGGTTTCAAGAAGTATCTTTGCTTTCTGTGTTTGTGGAACAGCCGAGCTCGGGAGAAACACTGGACACAGAAGGAGTGGCTGAAACGTGAAGCTCTGAAAGTAGGGATGCAAAATATTGTGAATGAACCTGTAGTTAATTGAGACAGGATCATTTTTCCCCCACTTCACATCAAACTTGGCTTAATGAAGCAGTTTGTTCAGGCTTTGAATAGAGAAAGTGAATGTTTTCAACATATTATTTCTGCTTTTCCTGCTTTGTCTTTCAAGAAGATAAAAGCAGGTGTATTCGATGGACCTCAAATTTATACCCTCATACGTGACAAAGAATTTTCCAGGAAGATGAATAAAAAGGAGAAAGCAGCACGGCAGTCTTTTGTGGCAGTTACAAAGAACTTCTCTGGCAACAAAAAGCAGAAAACTATGAACTCCTGGTTCAAAGGATGCTGCTGGCTTTCTGCGACATTGGATGTAACATGAGCGTTAAGATTCACTTCCTGCCTGACCAGGTGGTGGTGCAGTGGATAGAGTGTCAGACTGGGATGCTGAGGACCCAGGTTTGAGACTCCGAGGTTGCCAGCTTGAGCACGGGCTCATCTGGCTTGAGCTAATCTCACCAGCTTAGACCCAAGGTGGCTGGCTTGAGCAAGGGGTTACTCGGTTTGCTGTAGCCCCACGGTCAAGGCACATATTAGAAAGCAATCAATGAACAACTAAGGTGTCGCAACAAAAAACTGATGATTGATGCTTTTCATCTCTCTTTGTTCCTATCTGTCTATCCCTATCTGTCCCTCTCTCTGACTCTCTCTCTGTCACTGTAAAAATAAAAAAAAAAAAAGAAAAAAAATGATTCACTTCCTCAACAGTCACCTTGATAAGTTTCCCAAAAATCTTGGAGCTGTTAGTGATGAGCAGACTACTGCTGGAGCATCAAACGAGATTGTCCTCAACAAGTACACAAACGCAATTGCTACAAACGCAAATTTTTGCCGAATAGAATTTAAATAAGTTTTGCGCAAATTTTATTATTAAAATAAGTGTTTTAATATGTCCTATTTTAAAATTGTAGACAAATTCTGATGCAATCATATCTTTTAGTGTATTAGTGTGTTTACTGCATTATATAAATTATTATATTTTCACAAAGATGATGCCCAAGAAGACATTCTACTACATTATGTTAAACTAAATGTTGAAAATTTTACAGTAAGATGAAAATATAAAATCTTGAATTGCAAAAAAAACTGTAGCTTACAGAGAAAAACTAATGTCATATTTGAGATCAGCACACTTGAATTATGTAAGAACAAGTGTTTTTGTGGATGCAACAAAAATTTTGTTCCCCAGTGTTATCAATGGCATAATTTCTTGACATTTTTCTTTATTGATATACCCAATGAAAGACAGTATGCATGTTGCTATTTGTTTTTGTCAGAGTAATAAGTAGGCAGGTAAGCCCAACATATGTAAGCAATGGTAAAGAAAATAAATTCTTAAATTAATAGATATTTTTCACTTTGGTTTAATTTTGAATCAGTATTTCACAGGCCATGCCCAACTTGCTCTAAAGGTAATGAAACCTAAAACCCTGTGAATTCAAGATCAATAGTTCAATGTCTTGATCTTGTCCAAAGTAATCATTAGAGCATAATTCTACGTTTATAATTCAGTGAGCGGAATATGAAAAGAGACTGTGACCAGTTGATAGTTTACCCGGATCAGAAAGGAATATATTCAACCCTTTCATCTAACAGTCTAAATTGCTCACTAGTAAATGATTATTATGACAATGTCTTCAGAACTAACCTTAAATGCAGCTTCCAAACCATTGCAGTTCAAGAATCCTTCGCAAAGAATTGTCCCAAGCCTTCTGTCAAAGTCCACAGTTTTGGACTTAAACAAAACATAATCGCTTTCAAATTCCTGTAAAATTCAGTGTAAAATATTAGTTTACAGGAAAGAGTCCAATAGTGAAAACAGCAACCACACAAGCATACCACACCCTGCCCCCTCCTATTTGCCCTCAATTTCTGAATGAATTAGTTTTCCGTAGCAGGATTCCAGGGCTGATCAAGCAAGAGCTATACCTGACCAGAGATTCAAGTGGCAGCCTTACGGGAACACTGAACATTCCGCGCTGTCTGCCCCTTGTGTGACCGTTCCTTTCACTGGTTTGGACCCCAGCATCAGTACTCTGACCCCACCGGTCTGTCCTCCTTCTCCCAATTCATTTAGATTGTAAATGAAAAAAGGAAAGCTTTTCAGAAAGGAAAACAGAACCCATTCTCATTGTAATTTAAATATACCTATACAATTAATTAGGAAGTGTTGTTTATTCTTCATGGAGCAGAAAACCTACCAGGAAACACTATGTCATCAGGTGAGAACTAAAATCACAGGTCTGTAAAGATGCATTATCCGTTATAAAGATAAAACAAAACACCCTTACATTTTCCCAATGTCTCATTACTATGCAGTTAGCAACCCCCAGTTTCTCCCTGATACATAAGCACCCACTCATAATTAGAAAGCAGGACAGAGTAACTATCATGTGCACAGCATTGCAATTCAGTCTTCAGTGAATTGTCCCAGAAATCCAGAAACCCCTTGCGCTTTCCAGTCAAACTGCCCCTGGAGGACCTGCCATGCATTTATTTAACTTCATGATGACAGCTAACATTTACTCAGTTTCCTGCTCTAAATGCTTCGCACTATTAACTCAATTCTCACAACACTGGATGTGGGAAGTATTTTCTTTTCCATTTTATAGGCAACAAAACAAACTCAGAGGAGGTCAATAATTTGCCCACAGTCACTTCACTGGTAGACAGTAGGACCAGAATTTAAAGCCTGGGAACGTAGGTCCAGAGCCCACACCCCACCCATGATGTTCTATGAGGGCTGCGCCCTGTGCGAACACAGGCTGAAGACAGAGTGTGACAGCGGAGTTCTAGAGCTCTACTCGTCACACACCACGTGTCATAGTTAGCACCAAGGAAGTCCCTCGTTCTGAATTACAGCCAAACAGTTCCTTCGTTCAAGGGTCACTGACTTTTGAAAGTAAACACGATTTCCCAACAAGTTGTAACAAGCCTGAACTTATCCCTCTTCTCAATATGGCAACAAGGAATACACAACTTAAGATCCACAAACATTGCCTGAACACTCAGTAAACAAGGAATAACTTCAGGAAGGGAAGAAAGCTCATCTCCATCCCGGATCTCTCTTCCTCTCTCCCAAATTCTTTTCTCTCCCTTACTCTCTCAACCCCAAATTCAGATCTGCCAATGCACCCCTACCGTAGGAAGTCCCACAGATAACTCAAAGTCACACTGGCAGGATCTAAACTCATTCACCGTTCTATAAAGCATCTCTTCTTTTTTACACACTGTAACAGAAATGTCAGCAACCTCTCGGACTATTGTTTCTCTTGGTCAAGTGCTGTCAGTCTTTTCTCTTAACCGCCTATGTCCCCTATTCTCCACCACCACCACCCCGCCCCCCCACCCCACCCCCTGCCCTGCCCTGGTCCTGATCACAATGACCCATCCTCCGGATTTCCGCTTTCTAACTACTTTCTTTGCCTCTAGCCTTGTCTCTCCGAATCATTCTCCAAATGGCAGTCTACACAAGCTTTCTAAAAATAGAAACCCGATTATGTACCTCATTGAATCATCATCCTCCGATTCATAATCATTATTTGGATCCCTTAATTTCTTAAAATAAAGTCTCAAAGTCTTACACAATCCCCAAGGCCCTTCCCCTGTCATTTGAACGCTATTTACACTGTCAACTATTCCAGCTCCTCTCACCCTCCACACCCCAGGATCTAACCCCATTCCCTTTCTCTGTGTAACACATTTTTCCACTGGCACTTTCTTTCCATCTACTCTTCACTGGTCTCATTTCTTTTCTTTTCTTTTTTTTTTTTTTTTTTTAGTTCTATTTATGTTTGTTATTTTCTGTGTCGTTCCCAGAACAGGTACTCTAGCACTCTACCCCCCCCCCTGCAGTCTCCCCTGGGTTTTAAGCTCTACGAGTATAATGGCCAGGATCTTCTTCCACAATTGTAGTACCAATATTTACAGAGGTTCCAAGCACATAGCTGTTTTGCAGTAAGTATTTATTAAATAAATGACATGCTGGTACTATTCAAGGACCATCCAAAAAGTGTTTTCTATATTCTGAACTGGGAAATTTGCCCTTTATTGGTGACATGGGAAATTAACAAAGCATTATAGCTAAAGAAATGCTGTGTTTGGACTCAGCTCCTAAAAGCAGCTCACTCGTCCACTGTGTGAAGAACAGACCCTAAGGATGACAGGACAGGGGCTGAGGGAGCAGTGTGGGACAAGGGTAATAACCCAGGACAGAGGTGAGATCTGGCCATGCATCCAGGTGACATCTGACAGAACCTGATGTTCATCATGAGAAAAAGAGCAAGGTCATGGATGACTCCAAGGTTCTGCACTATGTAGCCCATTATATGTGCCACTTAATGGGTTGGAGAAGATGGGAAAGCGTGGGTGTAGGGAGCTGTAAGGCAGGGGTTTGGTTTTACAGATTTATTTCCAGGGGTTATTAAATATGTAAGTAGAGATGCAGAGTAAGCAGCTGAGCATATGACTATATTTCTCCAAAGATATAACAATGGCCAATAAGCCCATGACAAGATGATCAACATGCCTAATCAATAGGGAAATGCAAATCAAACCACAATGAAGATATCACTTCACAAACATTGAGATGGCCATTATAAAACCAAACAAACAGTGTTGCTGAGTTTGGGATAACACTGGAACCCTTCTACACTGCTGGCAGGAAGGAGAAATGGAAAACAGTTCAGAAATTCCTCACAAAGTTAAACATAAAATTGTCCTGTGGTCTGGAAATTCTAATCCAAAGTACATACCCCCAAAAATGAAAGGAGGGGCTCAAACACCAACGTTCATAGTGGCGTTATTCACAATGGTGAAAAGGTGAAAACAACCCAAGTATCCATCAACAAATGAATATCCAAAACTCATACACACACACATACAATAGATTATTTAGCCATAAAAAGGAATAAACTTCTGACACATGCAACAATATGAACTTTGAAGAGATTATGTAAGTGAAATAAGCCAGACACACAAGACAATTTTGTTTGAGTTCACCTAAACGAAGGACCTAAAATAAACAAATCACAAAGAACAGAGGTTACCAGATAAATAGTTACTTAATGAGTAGAGATATTTTTGTTTGAGATAATGAAAAATTATGTGAGTGGATAGTAATGATGGTTGCATGACACTGAATATACTTAATGCCAGCGAATTGTACACATACAAATTTAAATGGTAGATTTATGTAAGAGCATTTCACCACAATTTTTTAAAAGGAAAAAAAACCCCTCCATTTTGATTTCTTTACTCTCTTCCATTTATAATGCTCTTAAATATTTTCTGTATACATATTTAGAATCACGGGGCTATAACTTTAGCTTCCACCATCAAACATAATTTAGAAAATTCAAGAGAAAGCAAGACTATTGTATTTACACATACTTTTGCTTACCACATTCTTCCTGATATCCCAAGGCTCCCTCTTCTATTGTTCTTTCTGTATCAAGAACTTCTTTTAGCCATTATTTTGAAGTCCATCTACTGGCAACAAATTCTCTTAGTTTTTATTCATTTGAGAATGTCGATTGCCCTTTTATTCCTGTAGGGTTATTTTTGACTACATAGAGAATTCCGAGTTAACAGTTCTTTTCTTTGAGCACTTGAGAAATCCATTGCCATTTTCTTCTGGCCTCCATAATTTCTGATAAGAAATCCACTGTCAGGCAAATCATTTTTCTCTCCCAACTTTCAAGATTTCTTTATCTTCCGTTTTCGGAAATCTAATTATGATATGTCTTGGCACAGACTTCTCTATGCTTATCATTTGGTTTATCTTCCTGCTATTGATTCTAACTTCCTCTTGAATCTGAAGGTTTATAACTCTTGTCAAGTTTAGGAAGTTTTCAGCCATTCTTTCTTCAAGACTTTGAGCCACATGGTCTTTCTCCTCTTTCTGAAACTATGACCTGAATGCTAGATCTGTCACGTTCCCATGGGTCCCTGAGGCTATGTTCATTTGACTTCAGTCTATGTTCCCTCTCTTCTTCAGACTGAGCGTTTTCTGTTGTTCCGTCTTCCAAGTTCATGGATTTGTTTCTCTAGCCCTCCATCTGCCATTGAGCCTAATCAGCATGCTTTATATTTTTGTTCTATTTTTCAGTTCTACAATTCTCACTTGTTCCTATTTCTTTGCAGAGAATTTCTATTTCTTTATTGGGGCTATTTTTTCATTTCTTTCAGATATGTTCATAATTGCTTGTTAAAGCATTTTTAGGATGGCTCTTTAAAATATTTATCAGTTACTTCTAACATCTGTCATCTCAATGTTGGCCTCTATTAGTTGTCTTTTTTCATTCAGTTGAGATCTCCCTGGTTCTTGGGAGAAGTGCTTTCCTATTGAATCCGGACATTTTCATATTGTTATGAGACCTGGGATCTTATCTAAATGTTCAGTTTTTGCTGGATTTCTCTAACACTGCTCTAGCCTCAATACTGCCAGAGACAGAAGTCTAGCTTCTCTTCATCCATTAACACCTAAGGTTGGGAGAACCTTGTTATGGTTGGGCACCCACTTCCCCTGTGGTCTCCACAGGTATCACAGTGCAGGTGACCTGGTTGCCACTTGGTCATGGTCCTCTCAACCAGGCTTCCTCTGACACTATTCTAGTGGGGAGCTGCTGGGTGAGAGAAGAAATCCAGGCTCCCCACATATTCTCCATTGACACTGAACAGAGTGAGCTCATGACTGACCAGCAGCGGTAAAAACCATGGCTCCCTATGTGACCATCTCTGACACAGCGGGGGCTGGAACATCTTGTTATAAACTGGGTCTAAGTCTAGGCTCTCCATTCAGTCTTTACTGGCACAGATGGGGGTGAGGCACATTTTCTTCTGTGCTGTTTGGCTGGACTAGAGAGATTACGGTCTGCACAATTTCTGTCTTGCTAGGCTGTCTTCTTCTTGACAGAAAGCACGCTTGCATTAGAGCTTTCCATGTCTGTGCCCATCGGAGTTTCCAGGTACCAGTATCCTCAGCTCTAACCCTGGGTCATTTCAGACAACAAGAAAACCCAGAAACTCATCTGTTGGGTCCCAAAGTTCCTAGATGTTCTGCCCTCTACTTGTCACCTTTCAGTCTTAAGTGTGTTTTCTATACAGTGACCAGTGTGCTAGCTGCACTTAGTGACAGGAAGAGGGAAAAGCACACCTGCTCCATCTTCCCAGAAGTTCCTAAGTAAATTTCTAAACATTGATATCTATAACACTTTAAATAATATTTTAAAATAAACTGCATATAAATGCAGTGAAATCACATGCAGTTGTTTAAAAAAAAAAAGCAGCAGACAATGTTGTTATAGTGCTACGGAATGACTGACAAAATGCAGTAAGTGACCAAAGCAATGCATGAATGATGGCTAGAGGGTGCTGTTTGTGCAAAATCAAACACAACGAATACATACATGCACATGCTAGTACGTGCACCAAGTGTCTGCAACATCATACAACAAACTTGTAACGGTAGATGCCTTTGGGAGCCACAGTGGAAGACTGAGGGGAAGTCAGTGGGGAGAAAGAGGAGACTGAATTTTTATGCATGTCACCTTTCCAAAAGAGTAAGGAATGTTTTTAAGTAATAAATTTTATCTTGAGAAATAAGCAGGAAATTCATAAAAATCCTAAACATTTTTATATAGCTAAAATTAGAAAATGCCACATACAGTAAGAACAAAAAAATTAATAGCTTCACAGACTAGAAGAGAACAGAACTAATGTCAGGAACTAGAATACAACCTACTAGAGATGAACAAATAACTACTTTTCAAAAGCATTTTAGATGCTAGTGTAATATCAGGCTAGGTACCTGGATCATCCATCCTACTAAAAATTAACAGGAAAAAGGAAAAGAGACATAGCATCTTGGGCCACTCAACCTCAGGGCACAGGTCCTCAGGTGAGCTCCTCCAGTGGTCCCAGATGACCTTATTCACTTCATTTCAATGAAGATGCAGCGCATGAGAAAAATACTACAGAGCTGAGTGGCACAGAGAAAAGACCTGGGCTTGAGGTTAAAAGTTCTGAAATGAAACCTGTTTTACTCTGGGTAACTGTAAGCTCAGGCAATGTGCTGACCCTCTTCTACCTGGGCGCTCATTCTCAGGGTTCTAGTGAGAATTACACAGGAATGTGTGTGCAGGTTTGGCACATGTCTGGCACGTAGCACCTGCTCAGTAGGTATTAATGAACTCTGATTAACAGGCCAAGTAAAGCCAAGGGGTTATTCTTAAGACGAATAGCTACCATCTTTACTTTGTTACCTGGGGACATTTTATTTAATCAAGTAGCCCCTCAGAATGTCAATAAAGTTGCAGAGCCTAAAGTCACCTGACAAGCTGATAAAATCAATGATTAAGAAAGCAGGGCTTTTAGTAAGTTTGATATTATAGTACAATGTGGTTGTCCATATTCACTAATACCAAAGTTGCTAAGAGACTAGAACTTAATGATCACAACTACTCAAAAGAAAGAATAATTACTTAACATGATAGAGGTGCTAATTATTGCTACAATGGCAACCATTTTACAATATATAAATGTATCAAATTAACATGTTGTATACCTTAAATGTGTACAATGTTATATGTCTAATATATTTTAATTTAAAAATAAATAAGAAAGCAAGTCTCAATCAGTCCTGTAGGAAATAAAGAATATACTTAAAGTGACCTTTCCATTTGATATTAATAATTGAGAAAGCAGAAACATTATCTATACACCTGAGAAAACCCACGTTCTGTAAATGAACTATAGTGGCAGACCTTTTATCACACCAATAAAGGCCCAAATTTCAATATATACGCTTGAGATTGATGAAAAGGGAAATGACAGCATTCCAAAAAGCAAATGACCGGGGACTATTTCTTTAATTTACTGGAACATATTTAAACTATTTCTACATGAAAGTACAGGAAGACTGATCATGACCCACTCAATTATTCTATTAGTAGTGGTGTCTATTCCGTGGGGGCCAGAGCAGGCCTGCGGTATACGTGGTGGGCTGGGCATGTGTCATATCAATACACCTGTGTACATAAATTAAAACTGACTCTATGAAACACTATTTTAGCAAACTAACCATGAGAAAATCCAGACTCTCCTGCTATTCAAATGCACCTGAGGGTTCTGAGTGCTCTGGGTCTCACACACCTCCGCTCGGTTGCTCAGGACAGCGAAGCCAAGGCTCACCTGAGTCCCATCCCATCCACAGTCACTAAAGAGCTGCCAAGTGCAAGGCGTTTTACCAGGCTCGGGGAATGTGCTCAGACTACTGTCACCACAGTCCTTGGTTCCTCCGACGCGGCCCACAGATTAGCAGGGTCACACAAGAGCCCCGCCCCAGAAACTGACGACAGTGAGAGGGATCAAGTCTGCTGACCATGTCCTTACAGAGCTCACATACTGCACTTGCACATGTCGAGAATCAATTATTCAGCCACGTATAAATGATTGTGAATAAATACACATTCCTTATAAAACAATAGGATGAGGGCTATATATTTTTTTTACCCAGGCTTTTCTGTTCTTGGTAAACCACTAAACTGAAGCTATTTTTATCCCAGAGCTGCAGGGATGCTCACAGGTTAATTCCCAGGCTCCCATCATGCTGGGGGTGACAGGAACCAGCAGCAGATTCAATCTGAAAGCTTCCCCCCATTTCCTGAAGTTGCAAATATAAAATTATAAATAGCTCGAAAGCATAACAATGAAAAATACGAGAAACGACATACGTGTTAGTGAGATAAGTAGTGAATGGGGTTCAAGTCGACCAAAAAATAATCTAGTTATTCACGAAGGAGCTAAAACACACAAGTTACGTGGACATCAGATCATCAGATCAAAATGAGTCCCTGTGGAAGGTCCCTCACAACGCACATAACCGCAAAGCAAACCCAGGCTGAGGTCTGCTGTTGTATTAGAAATAGTTCTGAACTGAAAATACAAAGGGCAATGTCTGGTCCCGGGTCTATCGCTAAGGAACCTCCTTCATCCTAGAGAGGCTGGCCTGGATGGTACCTATTATCACCGTGACCTACTGTCGTTTCCAACTTTGAAATGATAGGGAGTCTATGAAACAGAAACGCAAAGGTACAATATTACCGTGTTGTCATCATCGGATGGGTCATAAGTGCTCTGCTTAAAAAGTTTACAGAGTTCCACAAATTCTTCACTCATCTCCTGGATCTGTCCATTCAAAATCGCTCCCTTGCTGCCACCGAATTCAAGTCTCTCCAGCTTTTCAAATTCCAGGATGGTGACAAATACATCCTTTGAAAAAAAAACAGAACATAAAAACAGTGACGGTATGCCCACCATCTTGAGCAGGAAAAAAACATTTTAAAGTTTCAAAGAAATAAGATTTTAAACATTCAAAAATCTGTGAGTTAATGGGCAGTGACATGCTAGAAGATAAATATTTATGATTTAGTTGAACAAAGTCACTGCTAACTTTTAAAATCATACTCATATTTTCATATTTATTGAAAATTATCTGGCAGTGCAGGCTAAACTAACTTACCCTGGCTAAACCCTCTAATTTTATATCCTTCTAATCATAAGTCAGATCCGCAGCTAAGAGCCAAAACTCATCTTTCAGCCGCCCACACGTTGCAGTGAATTGGCGATCCCTTAATCAGCTTAAGAGAATATTACAAAAGGGTGACTCCAGTCGCTGTAGTGAGGCATTTAGTTAGCACTCACACTTTAAGAAGCATTCAGGCTGATTAAGTGATAATGAGAATTTTCAAAACACGGAGCTCTAATTTTCAATGAAATTCAACAGAAAAGCCCAAACTTGCTAGAAAGAGCTTTACGAAGAAAATAAGGCCGTGCCACTAGTTCAAACTTAAATAAATAAATAAATAAATAAACAAATAAATAAATAAACCGTAGCCTGTCAGCTCCAAACTACAGCTGTGTGAATGTGTGTACAAGTATGCGTATTCATTTACTTTGGTTTCTAGTGATTTAAAACATTTATACAGCACACAGGTTTTCATGTTCTTTTCACTTACTTTTATGAATGGTTTTTTATACTTTAATTTTTTTTTTTTTATTCATTTTAGAGAGGAGACACAGAGTGAGAGAGAGAGAGAGAGAGAGAAAGAGAGAAAGGGGGGAGGAGCTGGAAGCATCAACTCCCATATGTGCCTTGACCAGACCAGTGCAGGGTTTTGAACTGGTGACCTCAGTGTTCCCAGGTCGTCGTTTTATCCACTGCGCCACCACAGGTCAGGCATATACTTTAATAGCATAGTATTTATATACTAAATTTATATACATAGTATTTTTATATACTAAAAGTTAGTGCGACAGTTTTGATTATCAAATAGTTTTCAAGTATGGAATCCCAATGTCAAATAGTAAACATATAAAGACAAAAGGGGGGTTAGTTTACAGCTTCCTTATTTAGAGCTGTCTTCCAGGAGCTTACTAAGTTGTAAGTCAAGTGTCACTGGTACAGAGAAAGATTCATTGACTCTCTGTATCAAAAAAGCATCAAAGCCTGACCAGGCGGTGGCGCAGTGGATAGAGCATTGGACTGGGATGCGGAAGACCCAGGTTCGAGACCCCGAGGTCACCAGCTTGAGTGCGGGCCCATCTGGCTTGAGCAAAAGCTCACCAGCTTGGACCCAAGGTCACTGGCTCCAGCAAGGGGTTGCTTGGTCTGCTGAAGGCACATATGCGAAAGCAATCAATGAATAACTAAGGTATCACAATGAAAAACTAATGATTGATGCTTCTCATCTCTCTCCATTCCTGTCTGTCCCTATCTATCCCTCTCTCTGACTCTCTCTCTGTCCCTATAAAAAATAAAATTTTTTTTAAAAAGCATCAAATACATTTTTTTTAAAGCCCAACTAAAGCTTTTAAAGAGATCTTTATAGCCCTGGTCTTGTGAGCTGCTCATGAGATCAATAAGGAAATCTCCCACCTTCCACCAAATAAACTGTTCCCAAATTATATAAAAAGCTACAGGGCTTTTTAACCCATCTACAATATGAATAAATGAATACCTCTATTTTTATGAACCGGTCAAGAAATTTGTCGAATCTACAGAACACCAGATGAGACTGGAAATCCCATGGTTTCATCTCGTTTCCCATAAAATATTTTGCCAATCCTTTTCTGAAGTTGAAAAAAGAATTTTTGAACGTCTTTAAGACGTTAATGGCCACCTGCACCTTTTCCAGGGAGTCTTCAATTTCTCCTTTCCAAAGGTCTTCAGGTGAAAGGTAAGCTGTTGCCTAGGATTAAATGAATGGGGGAAAATGATCAAAAATACGTTCAATAGTTTTTTACTGAAAACATCCGTTTCGAGACATCACTCTTTTTATTTAAAAATTTTTCAGTGAATTAGTTTTAAATGACAATGAATTGGGCCAGCAATGCTATGAAAAAGACAGCATAAATTCTAGAAATTCAGGCACTTGGGTTTCAATGACATACTTGTATACATTAAAATAAAGTACACCCGACTAAAACTTTTGGATTTATATATTCTAGCAATAATTACATTATAGCAAAGCTTCACAGATAATGACAACTGTGTAATCAGAATTTGCATAGATATCCCTGCCAGCAGATATTCTACATGATAATTTTTTCATATGAAGAAATACACAATCCAGGAGGAAAAACCTATCAGAACATGAATTTTACCGATATGGTCGCCTTACCTGGCAGCACGAGGTCATTAGCAAAGATTAGAGAGAGCAGATATGGGTGGCTATACCCCTGGCAATTCTCTGAGGTTATCAAACTTCTCTTCTGGGGGCTTAAGTATCATTACAGGACATAAGATCTAGCTGGCATATGCCACATGCACCACTTTGAAAAGAGGAACGGGAAAAGAGCAATGGGTTAAAGCAAAAGAGTTTCATGTGGGATTGTCAACGCCCACAGGACCATCGTCTAGGTTCCTTCCAGTCTTCACTCTCAACATTTGTTACGAACATTCAGAATTCCCCTCTTTAAGGACCTCAAGAACCTCTAAGTTTGTATTATTTCTTCCTGATGAATCTTAACCTCAGAAAAACTAGAGTAAGTCCTCACTTAACATCACAGCTAGGTTCTGTGACTTACAGTGAAACGATGTAATAACAAACCAGGTTTACCATAGGCTGACCGATAGAAACAAGAGCTAGGCTCCTATGGCATCTCACCAGCATTACAACAACACAACGTTGAACAAAGCGATGTTGTTTGAGGACCTACTGTACAGGTTTAAAATATGTGCCTTTCATTTTGTGGTTGCTTAGAAAGTTACTACAGATCTCAATGAAGAATCTAACAAAAGCCATTGAGCTCACCAGAGCCGGTGAAGGCATTTCCCCCCTAAATGTGGACATCTTATCCTCCTCCCATTAATGGCCCCAGTTATTTATTTATTTATTTATTACAGGGACAGAGAGTCAGAGAGAGGGATAGATAGGGACAGTCAGACAGGAACGGAGAGAGATGAGAAGCATCAATCATTAGTTTTTCTTTGCCACTGTAACACCCTAGCTGTTCATTGATTGCTTTCTCACACGTGCCTTGACCGCAGGCCTTCAGCAGACCAAGCAACCCCTTGCCGGAGCCAGTGACCTTGGGTCCAAGCTGGTGAGCTTTTGCTCAAGCCAGATGGACCCACGCTCAAGCTGGCGACCTCAGGGTCTCAAACCTGGATCTTCCACATCCCAGTCCGACGCTCCATCCACTGTGCCACCTCCCAGTCAGGCTAATGGCCACAGTTTTACAGACAGTATAGACTCTGCACCATAAATGTGTGAAGTGATAAGAAAATCAGTCACTTAATGTCTAAAATCCCTACTGATCAGAATCCTTCAAGTTCTCACTGTAGATTCCCAATCTATGCTCTTGTCTCTCACTCAGGCTGGATGGAAAATTACCCTCCACAGAAAGACATTTCACACAGCACAGGGAGAAAATGACCAGTAACCCCTCAGCAATGTGAGTTTAAAACAGTTTACACTCGGGTGGAGCTAGGGATTCCAATGTCTTTATCTATATGCATTCTTCATAACGAGTATGTCCTTTCAGAAAGTGAAAAAAAAAAATCTATGGAGATTATTCCAGCGCCTTCTGTTTCAGGAGCCCCTCGGGGCCTAATCACCTCCACCGGCAGTAACTTCCGTTGGATGAGCCATCCTTATGCTCATTCCTGTGCTGCTCAGCTGGCCCATTACAGCAATTCCTACAGCTTCAGGAAGACCTCAAAACGCAAGTGTATAGTATGAAATATCCTAGACTACAAAACCCTTTTCCTGGGTAGTAGGGTATGTGAGAAAAAAATAAATAAATAAGCGTCAGCAAGGGCAGGAGACCTGGCTCTGATCCAATTAGGGACCACCCCCTGGTTTTGTAACATAAGCTAGGTTGTCTCACAGTATCTCAGTTGTCTTCGCTGCCAAAGGAAGAGATTAATTAATTGAATCTCAAGATCCCTTTTAGCTCTTAAACTCTGCCTATTTTCTGCTTCCTCCGGTTGCTCTCTGGAGCGAGCCCAACCACACCAGCAGTCTGTTCTCATACTCAGTGGTACTGGCACAGATAAACAAGAAGCCGACAGGTACAGGATGAACTGGTCCTACTTCACAGGCCTCAAACCAAAATTCTGCCAACCAATTTATTTATCAATAAGCTAATCAGTCAATTATCATTCAGCAATTTATCAGCAATATTATTCATTTGATGCTTGTCTCCAGGCATCTTTATTTTTCATGTGCTTTTATGGATTTTCACTTTTGCTCAAGCCTGACACCTCTCATCCAAACTCAACCTCTCAAACTCTTCCTCACCTAAGATCTCGTGAATGACAACATCCTTAGCAGCCATACCGAGCCGTGGAATAGAGAGGTACTGAGTAGGCAGTGGTTATGAAGCTCCATGGCCAAGTGGTAGAGCTGGCTTACCAGGGAAATGTATGTGTCTGGCCTAAATGACTATGTTAATGGTCACTGTTAGAAACAAGTGAAGAGAAACACATTTGCTTCTAAAGTAACAAACAGTTTCTGCCTATGACTAGAATGTCTGGAGGGATCAGGCAGACAATAAAAATGAGTGACACACATCAGTTACAGCAGCAAACGGTGGAGACCATGGTCACTGAGAAACATGGGACCCACCTAAAAGGGCACCTGAAGTTCTAGCAACTGAGTGTGCCAATAACTTTCTTTTATTATTATTATTATTTTAATATTTATTTTAGAAAGAGAGAGAAGAGGGAAGGAGCAGGAAGCACCAACCCCTATATGTGCCTTGACCAGGGAAGCCCAGGGTTTCAAACTGGCGACCTCAGCATTCCAGGTTGACGCATTATCCACTGTGCCACCACAGGTTGGGCACCAATGACTTTCCAGTGGAGGCTGAAATGCTGAATTCAGATGAGAACTCTTCAATTATTGGCAACAATCTTAATTTTAAAATGTTATGCAAAATAAAAATACTGCATTGATCTATCGGTTCAATGCAGCTGACAATCAGCTTATGACGTCTGACATATAACACAGCAAGGATTCAAATGTTTCATAAACACTGAGGCCATAGATTTGTAGAAACAAAGGAGATGAAAGCTACATAAGGAAATGCAGTTATAGAAAACACAAAAAAGGTATAATCACACAAATCAATCAAGGCACAAGTTAAAAAACAACATGATACCACTATATACCCAATAAATCAAGCCAATTTTTTTAAAATAGTAATGCTCAAAGCTGGTAAGTTATAGTAAAACTTTTTATACACTGATAATAGCAGTGTAATTGACATAATCTTTTAGAAAATAATTTTTAAATATTAAATAGTGTTTGAGAGCCATGAAAAAATTGTATACTTTGATCAACATTAGGAATTTTTATTAGCCAATTATTCAAATTAAGAAAAAAGATTTTTGCATCAAGTTGTTTTCTGCATATTATGTATAAATAGAAGATGCTAGAGGCAATCCAAATATTCGAGAGTAACAAAATCATTTTCAAGAAGCTAGTAAAATGCCTAAATAGATATATACGTTTTGAAGGAAAGAAATACCAAAACTGCTGAAATATAAGATGAGAGAGCAGCAAGAGTATTTCTATTGTTATAAATTTCACGCAATGAGAATATTCTACCATCATTAGTATACCACATATTATGCTGTAATTAAAAATAGACAATTAGCCTGATCAGGCTGGGGCACAGTGGATTGAGCGTCAACCTGGGATGCTGAAGACAAACGTTCAAAACCCTGAGGTTGCCAGCTTGTGCACGAGATCATCAGCTTGAACACAGGGACGCTGGAGCCCAAAGGTTGCTGGTTCAGCTAGAGCACCCCAGTTAAGGCAGGTATGAGAAGCAATCAATGAACAAGGTGCCATAGCTATGAGTTGATGCTTCTCATCTCTCTCCTTTCCTGTCTGTCTGTCCCTGTCTCTCTTTCTAAAAGTAAATAAATAAATAAAGCTTATTGTAAAATATGAAGCTAAGCATAATGAGTAAGAATTCCATCACTTACAGTTGAGTGACCTTGAGAAAGCTATTTTCTCTGGACATCAGGATTTTTTTGTTTTGTTTTGTTTTTAATGTAAAATAAATCTACTAAAATAGCACCTTTGTCAGTGTTGCTATGCGGATTAAATTTCTGAGTTTCTATAAAGGCTTTAGAAGAGATCCTGGCAAATAATAGGCATTATAACAATATTTGTTAAACATAATAAATAAAATCAGACAGCAAACAACTTATGAGTAGGCAGTTTAGCTCTTCAGGGAACCCAGGTATGAAAGTTGGCTCACTGCTGATTTTTGGTTCCTAACATGTTGGGGCAGATTTACTACAAAGTCCACTTGAAGAATCAAGGAAATCAGGTCAACAGAACCTTTGGACAGAGACAGGAACAGTAACTAAGGAATAAGAGAAGGGACATTATTTCTTTGGGAGCTTGGCAAACTCTGACCATCAACACAGACTAGGAGCCAGGGATAATAGGGTTACAGGCTTAAAGGTAACTAGGATTTCTCACAAGCCACTGACAGCATTGAATGGTCACCTCTGGGGTGTATCCACTAGCAGGGCTTACTCTCAAAATGAGACAAGGGTCCGGCGTTTGGGAGAAGTGGTGGTTACTTATAGTCATTGACCCTGCAATAGAGATCATGCTTAACAACAGCACAAAAACTGAGTTTGCACAACAAAGAAACAGAAATAGAATAAAGCCAGAGGAGATAAAATACAGCTAAGAACTGACCTGTTATGTCCTATCAATAGCTTCAACTAGCTGTAAATCAAAAGTTTGGAGCCTGACCAGGCGGAGGCGCAGTGAATAGAGCATCAGACTGGGATGTGGAGGGCCCAGGTTCAAGACCCCGATCTCGCCAGCTTGAGCGCGGGGCCCATCTGGCTTGAGCAGAAGCTCGTCAGCTTGGACCCAAGGTCGCTGGCTCCAGCAAGGGGTTGCTCTGTCTGCTGAAGGCCCGCAGTCAAGGCACATGTGAGAAAGCAATCAATGAACAACTATGGTGTCGCAACGACAACGAAAAACTAATGATTGATGCTTCTCACCTCTCTTCGTTCCTATCTGTCTGTCCCTCTCTCTGACTCTCTCTCTGTCCCTATAAAAAAATATATTAAAAAAATTAAAAAAAAAAAGTTTGGAACTATTTCGAGCCTCTATTAAATGCCATACTAGAAATCTCATTTAGGTTATCTCATTTGTTCCTCAAAACAGCACATGGACTAGGCACTATCAGCCCTTACTGTTATAGAAACTGAGGCTCAGAGAAATAATTTAACCTCCCTCAAGTGATTCAATTAGATTTGAATCCACGTTCATCTGAATCCAACATACTTCCCATACATCACCCTACCTATTTAGGAGCACAGAGAAGAAAAATAAGTGTATTAATAACTCAATGTCATAGTCCAGAAACTCTTCACTGCAAGTCTCTGGACCTGTTCTCTAGTCTGGATTTGTCCCTACAGTCTGAGAGAAACGGAGCAAATGATGTCACCTTCCAAATGGCGTTATCTTTCAAGTCCCAGTTCATCTATCTGAAAAATGTATCAGGGGTTGGGTTGGAACACAGCTCCCTAACCACTTTATCCTATACCGGTGATGGCGAACCCATGACACGCGTGTCACCAGCATAGTCATTTTCAATGACACGCAGCCACATACCAGAGAAGTGTGGGGCAGCATGCCAAGAAGGACATTTCATCCTCGGCTCCTGCACGGCCAGGTGCAGTAGCCGAGGATAAAACATTTGCTGTAGTGTAGACACTCTGTGCCGGAGGTCTGTAGGCCAAAACAACAGAACTCAGGCACAGAGCGTCTAGTTCTGGGACTTCCAGTTAGGCCGTTTTTCTCCAAGTGACACACCACCCGAGTTATGCTCGGTTTCTTCGTGAATTTTGACACACCAGGCTCAAAAGATTGACCATCAGGGTCCTACCCCTTTGTTCTCTCCATTACTCAGAACAGCAAACTGCTGGTGCCTGGGGCAGTGGGAGCTCCAAGCTGTTTATCTCGACTCTAAGCAGACTTTCCAGGCTCTAAATCTCTTCCAGTTTACCCCATTGAGCAATAAAAATTTTAATTTTTTATGTGAGCCATGAAGTGAAAACCACTGGGAAGCATGAGACTAGATCACTGACTTAGAGCTGATCACAGTTATCCATTGTCCTCTAGCACACAACCGGGCGTTTCCAAAACATCCCATCTCCTTGGCCACAATGGAAGGAAGACACACTAAGCCAGAACTAAAAAGGAAGAGCCTCTTCCCAGTGAAGTCCTTTACCGCCAGGATATACATTTGGGGCTACTGAAAGCCACCTTACTTAACACATGGTGAGAGTCTGAGAATAAAGTCAAACATAAACAAGCAAAACAGAGTATGGCCGGAAGCTCTGAAATGACCATTTAGTCCCCAGGCTATTCCTGAAGTCATCACATTCTAAGACTTCCCAGTTTCACATGAACTTATATATTGTTTTTTTGTTGTTGTGTTGTTTGACTTCAGTTTGTCAGCTGCAGCTGGAAGAGAACCAATTCTGGTGGGAAACCTTCCTTCCTACTCAAAGGCTAAGGCATACACACAGATCCTGATTCTCTGGCATCTGGTTTACAAAAATTCCTAGTGGTTCAGACACACACCCTGCTATGGACTGAACTATGTCCCCAAAATTCATATGTTGAAGTTCCAACCACCAGAGTGACTATCTGGAGATGGTCTTTCGGTGGTAATTAAAGGAATTTAAATAAGGTTGTAAGGGTGGGACCCTAATCTGACAGGACTGAGCTTTATAAGAAGAACAAGAGAGAAAGGTCTCTCTCTACCAGGTGAGGACTCAGAGAGAAGGCACTATCTCCAAGCCAGGAAGAGAGCCCTCATCAGAACATGACCATTCTGGTACCCTGATCTGGGCTCCCCGCCTCTGAGACTGTGAGTAAATACTTTCTGAAAATAAAGCCGTCCAGTCGATGGCATTTTGTTACCGCAGCTCAAGCAGACTAAGACACACTAACTAGCTCACTAAGAACTGCCACATCATCTGCGCTTCCAAATTACATCACATTCTCTGATCTTATAAACAAAAGAATGAACATTTACACAGAAGGACACAGAAGCAGTCCAATTTTTTTTTTTTTTTTAGCATTTTGCAAGTTAACTGAAGAGCGGAAAAGCAATTATAAACATGGGATTTTTAAAGATCAACAATTAATCAGAATTCTTTTAATGCAATTCCACTACTTGTTTTTGAAGATAATCTTTTTCCAGCCAGATTCTCCTAACTTACTTTCTAAATGTCTCCCGTCGGCCAGCGTTCCTGTGCAAACCTAAGGGACAGCTACAAAGTACTATGCATGGCTGCCTTTTATTAGAAGTCGTCTTAAATCCCTTTGAAGATCAAACAAAATTCAGTAACAACCTGCTTTTTGAATGTGTTTGACTTCTATCCAGAACTCTCCTTTGCTATTTAGGATAAAAAGTCACCTAGCCCTGGTTACCATAAAAGCCCTTCCTGAAAAAAAAAAAAAAGAGAGAGAGAGAAATGGTATTCTGACTATAGACTAGGTTTATTCATTCTAATAAAACCTACATGGCAATCTTTTCATTATTCCTATTTTTAATGCTATGTACCTGATCAATGAAGAGATTAGAGAACTTCTGCAACAACACTATAACCCGAGCAGGGGTATTATAAAACTTGGAGTGACTCCAGATCAAGCAGATGGTATGAAACAATGGGGCGATTAATTGGTGGGTCTGGGGGAATTCAGTCTCCTGGAGACGCTGAATGTGTGTCCTGAGTGGTCGCAGGTAGAGTTCCACGTCTTGGGCTTCGAGAAGAGCTGCAGGAAAAGAAAACCACTGTTAATGAGGGACAGGCTCTTTTCTAAACTTCTAAGTTCAAGAGAACAGTGCAAAACAACATGGCTGGACTTAATGTGGTCCTGTTTCTTCCTATATCATTTATCCCACAGTTGACACATGGTGGGTTGGGAAGCCTCTGTCCACTCTCCCTCTGTAACCACCACCCAGGAGAGCCATGGTGTAGCTATTCACACAGCACAAGCAAACTGACTAAAGACTCAGTGGGAAAACACCCGTAGGGTCTAAAGAAATTTACTCAACCCCAGGGAAACCCTGGGAATAAGACATCTCCGTAAAGCTGTCACTTTATGGTCTGGATTACTGCTAGCTTCATCGCTAAAACATTAATTCCTTCTACGTATTCGGTCTCGCACAATTTAATCATTTATTGTCTCATCCAGTTGTCCTAGGAGCCTAACTCAGGCAAGAGCTGGGAAATTTTCTATTATATTATTAACCATAACTTTTTTAAATAACTTTTTAATTGTCAAGCATGGGTGATGAACATACTTGGGAACTAAATAGAGATGGTTAACATTGTGAATATACTAAATACCCCTCAACTGTCTACTTTAAAATTACTTTGTGTTATGTGAATTTTACCTCAATTAAAAATGTTAAGCAGGGTAAGAGTAAGGAGTAATATTTTTAAAATGCTATATATGTAAAGAAAAATTTAAATAGTTAACTATTATCAATCACTGCTTAATCTAAACCAAATTTTCTCAATTGAATTTGATCATTTTCACGCACCCTAAACGGGTCTTCGTCAGACTCCATTTTGCTCCTGAGGTTACAAGTACCTTTAGTTAAGTAATAACAAACTTTATTTATAAAGCTAGGGAATTAAATTCTTATTTTCAGGTATTATCCCAAAAGACCTCTTGTCAGGAAAGAAAAAAAAATAAGACAATAGAATGCCTGGTGAATCTTTTCTGGACTGTCCAGAGTCATGTGTGTGCCCCACCACCATGTTGCTTACTTGTCATGTCACCCATTCGTCCTCCCCCCTGAAAAGAAGGCCTGCAAGGGCCGGACTGTCCACTCCCCAGGTGCGCTCATGGTTTGAAATCAGAGTGTTTTAATCAATGTTCATTTTCAAGTTAAATAACTGCATCGAATTGGTAAGTGCCCTTAAAATGTGGTAAGACAGTGTGCAGAAGTGTGTCATAGAACTGGGCACCTGAAAACTGTATAATTTTCTCAGCCAGTGTTACCCCAATAAATTCAATAAAAAGGAAAAATAAGAAATGCAATAAAATTTTAATTCTTACTTTTCCCAGACAAGGCATCTGTGGGAAAATAAATGTTTCTCTCTTTTTTTTGTATTTTTACAAAGTGAGAAGCGGAGAGGCAGTCACACAGACTTCCACATGCGCCCAACTGGGATCCACCTGGCATGCCCACCAGGGGGTGATGCTCTGCCCATCTGGCCTGTTGCTCTGCAGCAACCAGAGCCATTCTAGCACCTGAGGCAGAGGTCAGGGAGCCGTCCTCAGCACCCAGGCCAACTTTGTTCCAGTGGAGCCTTGGCTGCAGGAGGGGAAGAGAGAGACAGAGAGAAAGGAGAGGGGGAAGAGTGGAGAAGCAGATGGGTGCTTCTCCTGTGTGCCCTGGCCAGGAATCAAACCCGGGACTTCCACACGCCTGGCTGACACTCTACCATGGAGTCAACCACCCAGGGCCGGAAAATAAATGTTTCTTATTAAGAAAAGAAAACAATGTGATAAACACATCTGGTGATTTCGCAGGCCCTCCTGTGTGTCTTTCCTTAAACACATCTCCAGAAATACGGACAGAAACTGGGGAGGGCAGCTACCCCCAGGTGGGGTTGGAACTGGACTGTGAGAGAACAAGGAGACTTTTCATTGCGTCCCTTTGTAGAATTTCTGGTTTTTGACAATGTGCAGGCACTACCAGTTCAAAATCCAGCAAGCAAACCAACCCTCCTCTCTGTATTGTTAATCTTTACAACTTCAATGATGACTCTGAGTTCTTCTGAGCTAAATAAGTGGTACATGTGAAACACATTCAGAGTCCACTCATGACTAAGTGAACCTACCGTAGCCCAACTGCCGATCAGAAATCTCTATGCTGGGCTTTCGCCCTACTGAACACCAAAGGCCTCCCCGCCACACACACTCAGTACAACTTCAGTCCGGATCTGCTCTGGTAGGTGCATGCCACAGGCCCTAACCGTTCAGTACAAATGGAGAACAGTGATACGGATGATTAGGATGAATTTATCATGAGAAGAGCCAAGTGCAATCATTTCATGAACAGGCTAATGGCACAGGGTGCTGAGGGGGCGGGCAGAAAGGGACCAGGTCCTGAGGGGCCCTGAAGGCCAAGAAACCAGAGTCTTACCACTTTTCACAGCCACAAATATGCCCTCCAAAGTTGGGAAATAGCTGCTTTGTTTCGTTTTCAGGATCTTAACCATTTTGAGGACAGTAGGAGCCTGAAGCTGAATTGGAAAAAAATACATATTTTTAACAAATACAAGTTAAATTAATCACTAAGTAAATGTATTCGGTAACAAAATACTTCAATTACAGTCCACTTACACACAATACACACAGTAGTTAACCCTCAAAGACATATGGTTTCACCCTAAAGTAATTTTTAAAATAACTCCTTTATAATTTTCCCTTTTTTTTTTTTTTTTTTTAACAGGGACAGAGAGAGAGTCAGAGTGAGGGATAGATAAGGACAGACAGACAGGAACGGAGAGAGGTGAGAAGAATCAATCATTAGTTTTTCATTGCTGTTGCGACATCTTAGTTTTTCATTGATTGCTTTCTCACATGTGCCTTGACCGCGGGCCTTCAGCAGACCGAGACACTCCTTGCTGGAGCCAGCGACCTTGGGTCCAAGCTGACGAGCTTTTGCTCAAGCCAGATGGGCCCGCGCTCAAGCTGGCGAGCTCGAGGTCTCGAACCTGGGTCTTCCGCATCCCAGTCCAATGCTCTATCCACTGCACCACCACCTGGTCAGACTTTTTTAATTTTCTTGATTTGTATTTTCAAAAAAAAAAAAAAAATCTGTCAATTTACACATTAGTATACAGGTAAAATATTAAAATTTCTGTATAAAATTTCTTGCTGTGGTTCAGAAAATATCTAAGAGACATGCAAACATATGAATAAATGTCTTAGTTTTTAGAATATTAAGTTGAATCACTTGTAAGGCAAGCACCCAGCAGAGGGACCAAAGTCAGCTCTCCCAAAGAGACATCTCTCTCCTAAGCCAGCCCAAATCAATTAAATTGACTAGATTAATTAAATCTCCTAAATTTCCATGTTTCCCTGGGAAGTCACTCTCTTTCTATGCCACGAAGCGTTCCCAATTATCTCCAATGCTGTCAAAACTAATTTTAACCCCCATTAATTTTAACCTTTGCTTTATTTCTTTTTTTTGACAGAGACAGAGTGAGTCAGAGAGAGGGAGAGTCAGGGACAAACAGACAGGAAGAGAGATAAGAAGCATAAATTCTTCATGCAACATCTTAGTTGTTCATTAATGCCTTGATGGGAGGGCTCCAGCAGAGCGAGTGACCCCTTGCCCGAGCCAGTGACCTTGGGCTTCAAGCCAGCGACCTTGGGGTCACACCTATGATTCCACACTGAAGCTGGTGAGCCAGCGCGCAGGGCGGCAACCTTGGGTTTTCGACCCTAGTTCCTCTGCGTCCCAGTCTGATGCTCTATCCACTCTGCCACCACCTGGTCAGGCAACCCCCATTAATTTTAAAAGTGCATACTATACAGTACATTTTGGAATTAGAGAGCAAATTATTAAGTCATTCAAAGACTGTATGTTCAATTTTTAGAATTATTGGAAATCACTGTGTTAGAGACCCAATTCTACAAAAGGCTTTGCCAATTCAAATCACAAGCCATTTCTAGGGCTAACTACTTACCTGGTCATAAATGCATGACAGATTCTCTCTCCTCATTGTCCAGAATTCCAGTTCTGTTTGAGGATGCAAGTGAAGACCATTCAGCAGAGGTTGCACTGACTCTTTTTCTGTAACCTCTTGGATTTGATGTGACCATTTAATAACCACTGATTCGATCACATGGAGTACCGTCCTTTCACTTGGCTCTAGCCTGCAAACATTGAAAGGATAAGAAATTCAAAAACAAATCATTTCCCCCCAATAAGAACAAGACTTGGCTTTTAACAAGGTATTTTATGTATCCATGAACTAGTTTTTTAAATATGAATACTTCAAAATCAGATCCATTATTTTTATGGCTTCAATGTGAGTTGGGATATTTTTTTTTAATATATTTATTTATTTTCCCCAGGGACAGAGAGAGAGAGAGAGAGTCAGAGGGATAGGGACAGACAGACAGGAATGGAGAGAGATGAAAAGCATCAATCATTAGTTTTTCGTTGCCGTTGTGACACCATAGTTATTCATTGATTGCTTTCTCACATGTGCCTTGACTGCGGGCCTTCAGCAGACCGAGCAACCCCTTGCTGGAGCCAGCGACCTTGGGTCCAAGCTTTTGCTCAAGCCAGATGAGCCCGCGCTCAAGCTGGAGAGCTCAGGGTCATGAATCTGGGTCTTCCACATCCCAGTCCGACTCTCTATCCACTGCACCACTGCCTGGTCAGGCGAGTTGGGACATTATTATTGTCATTGGTCTATCTCTAACATTAAAAAACACTATTAAACAAAGAATAATATCCTCAAAACTGTTTTACTAAAAGAATATTCTTGACATCATGGCAATTGTTACAACTTTCTTTAGAAAGTATACTTTGAAAGGAAATAATACATATGGTGTTTCAGCATGACATTATTTTAAAAATATGATGTCATTGCCTGACCTGTGGTAGCACAGTGGATAGAGGACAGAGCATCAACCTGGAATACTGAGGTCACCAGTTTGAAACCCCAGGCTTGCCCAGTCAAGGCACATCTGAAAAACAACCACCATATTTCTCCATGTAGAAGACGTACCCTTTCCTGAAAATTTTGGGGTCAAAAAACTGGGTGTGTCTTACACAGTGGTTGTAGGTTTTTTTACTTACATTTCCCGCTTTTTTGTGTGGATTAGGAGTTGTATGAATTTTATGATGAGTAAAACTTGTGTTCAATAATGTTATGTAATATTTGTTTTTTCAAATTTCAGGCCCCCAAATTAAGGTGCATCTTATACATGGGAGCATCTTATACATGGGGAAATACGGTACTAATAGTTGATACTTCTTGCTCCTCCCCCCTTCTCTCTCTCTCTCTCCTCTTAAAAAAATCAATAAATAAAATCTTTAAAAATAAATTATATTGTTATAATTCTCTATTTTGCTAATAATTTCCTGGGGGTGTGATATTAAATGGGTATGTTGGCCCTGCATTTTAGTATCCTGTATACACCACATCATTACATACTTGGTCCCTGGATGTTTCTGACCCAGGTCAACTTTTCCAGCAATCGTAGGAATTGGTAGGAGAGTTCTTCTCAACATTTTACCCTTAAAAATATGCATTTTATGTTTCATGACTTCTATGTGGCGTTCCATGTCTTGTGAAATAAAACAGGACCAGGATTTATGGTTGCTCCTATTAGAGAGAATTGGCACTAAAATCTAAAAAGAGAAACATTTTTAAAAGCAGTTAAGTTACACACAATGTGTTCCTTCAAGGATTTTCTTGTCAGACCAAAATCAGCAACTAAACCCCTTAATTTCATAAATATGCAGCTACGGTAGCAAACCTACAAAGAGAAGACAAAATCATTGACCTATTTAGACTTAATCAATGAGACAAATTCTCTCAAAGAGGAAATTTACACTTGCCCATTCATGTGCCCACTTATGAAGCATTTGAGGAGGTCCAACAACTCAAACACTGCAGGAAATAAGCAGAATCATGTCAAGTAAATAAACTGCTTTCTTAACGCAAACTGAGCATATGGGCAGATGCATTAATGAAGAGTCTTTTTGGATCACATGGAGGTGAGGGTAAACTAATCTTCATCACAAGTCCCCGTTGGCATCCCAGTGGATTTAAGTTTGATAGTCAGAAAGATATTTATTTAGTCATATGGATTTTTGGGGGACTCCTTCTATCATTAAATTGGTTATATTGACGAAACCATGTATTGTATATAAAGACCCTCAAACATTATTATTTTTTATTCCCAGAACCCAGATGATTAATGAGAATCTGCTGAGTTAACAAAGTTGGTCTCTGTCTTGCTTTCCCACTCCTTTCCATATTTACTAATTTTAAACATTTTTCACTTTTCTGATATAATCTACCCTCGTCTACCAGAATTATACTGTAACATTTCCATCAGCTAAAATGCTCAGAAAATAGTTATTCCACCTTTTTAAAGTTTATTTGAGATATCCATTACATATCTTCCTGGCTACAACCTTGGTAAAAACAAACTGGAAATTCTCTTAATTTTCTTTGGTCTTCTAATGATGTTGAAACAAATCTTTCCACCTTGTTTTAGTATTACATGCTTCCTGCTCGGCACCCATGACATGTCGAGCCAGGAAAACAGAAATTAGTAAGATTCAGTCTCCGCCTGCGGTGAGCGCGGTGGGTCAGGTCCCCGGATGGAGGAACTGCCCTAGCTGGATGCACGCTTAGGATGCACCAGTCAGGATGCACCGGGGAAGCAGGAGAAATTCCTGGCTTTGGGAGGGCGGGGCATCTGGGAAGACTTGCCAGGGAAGTTACTACTTGATTGGAATCTTTAAGATGAAAGGTCAGGGCAGACATTCCAGAAAGCTGGATACTGATCTATGAAGTCATGGAGGAATGCAGGAATACGGGGCCCTGGGAAACTGCTGGTCTGGCCCACCTGTAGTCAGAGCCAGGGACCCCCAAATGAATGGCTGAAAGAAAGGCCAGGTAGTTTCTGCAGAGCCGTGGACACCAGACTGAGAGGCTCGTGGGCCGGGACATGCACTGACCCACTGCAATACCGCTTTCCCTGGTAAATCTTTGACAGCAACAGCATTTTCTAAAAGTCAGATGTGAGAAAAATTATAGTTACTCAATATTTCTCATCTACAGGGTACTGTTTGAGACTTGCTCTCTCTTTACTATTCTGTGATGAGACCAACTTTTAAAAAATTTCATTGTTCAATGACAGTTGATATTCAATATTATTTTGTATTAGTTTCAGGTGCACAAACACAGTAGTTAGGCAATTACATAACTTACAAAGTAATCCCTCCAATATTTCTGGTACCCACCTGACACCATACCTAGTTATGACATTATTGTTGACATTGTTCCCTGTGCTGTACTTTACATCCCTGTGAAGATTTGTAACTACCGATCTGTATTTCTCAATGCCTCCAGAGGCCAACCTCTTTTAAAGTTCAAAACTGTATCACAAGCTGCAGATAAGACTGTTAGAAAGTTCCAAGCCACAAGCTCTGCCCAGTCAGAGTAGTGCTATAAACATCGTTTAAAACAACTAGACCCGGGATGTGCTCTTTAATTACAAACTTATTAAACTATGTAGAGAGGAATTCAATTAATTGAGGGCTTGTTTTGTTTTAGTTGGGAAGTTCTTCGGTGGTTTTTATGATTTGGCAAGTTCAGAATGGGGCCCAGGCATTAACTACAAGAACCTAATCACACTTCATATCTGGCTTGATAAACATCCACAAGTATTATTTCTTTCAAGATCTGGATCAACATAACATAATTTAAAAAAATAACTATTTTAAATACTTGTGCTAAATATAATAATATAATACTGGTACAAATAATGTATGTGGGCACAATGTTGAGGGGACATCAAGAGTTCAATTTTGGACATGTTAGATTTACGAGGACCATTATATATCAAGTGGCCATGTAAAAGGAAGGTGGGTGTCTAAGCCTGGAGCTCAGGAGAGAGACCGAGACTGGAAAGGAAATTTGGGAGGCCCCAATGCAGCAACATGCACTACTGTTAATCAGTCTATATGTGAGTCAGACCTCAAAGGCTACTTAACACTGAATACAAGTGAGAGTAGCCTGACCTGTGGTGGCACAATGGATAAACCACTGACCTGGAACACTGAGGTAACCAGTTCGAAACCCTGGCCTTGCCCAGGTCAAGGCACATATGACAAGCCATCAATGAACAACTCAAGTGAAGCAAAGACAAGTTGATGCCTCTCTCTCTCTCTCTTTCCCTCCTTCCCTCTCTCTAAAATCAATCAATAAATCAATCTTGAATATAAGTGAGAGTATATTAGATTATTGAAATGAAAAACAAAAAGTGAGTATGAAGTCACAAACGACTTTCCCCATCTTCTAACAGCTGGTCCATCCCTTCTTTATTCTTTCCTGTTTAAGAACCCTGACACTGGAAAACGCCCTCAGCCCTTTTCAATCCAATCAGTACTTTCGGTAACAGTCTTTCCCTCACTCCTCAACTGAGTCACCAATTCACCAATCCTTGCACTTACTGTGTTTCTTGTTAAGGTACAAGTCACCCGGAAAATCAGAAGTTGACCAGCCTGGAATGCAAGTTATCAATGACCACTAACATTCCATTTGACGCCCAAACTTCCAAATTTGGCCTTCCCTGATAAAATCCTTCACAGAACATGCATGACCACCACCACCCCACCCTTCCAATGAGCACATGGGTACGGGTACGGGTACAGGTTTGGCAGCTGGCTCTGCTGAAAACCACCTGACAAAGTGACATGTTTATTTTCTCATCGTCCTCTCCAGCCTTATTTCTCACTCCCCTGCAGCTCGGGTACCCCAATCTAGTTACATCACCTTATTCCTTTTTAAAAAATATAAACTTGCATCTTCTCTCCTCTGTGCCTTTGCAATGCTTCTTCCTCTGGGCAGAGTGCCCGTCTCCCATTCCCTACATCTAGCTGCCTCCCCCTTGTCCTCTGGGGACCAGTAATTTACCATTTCACTGTGGACCACAGTGAACAAGAACGCTAAGAATCCTTAGCAGATGTTAACTGATCTCTAAAGAGGTGGAAACTAAAACTGTCCCTGGCAAACCGAGACCTAGGGTCATCTCATTCAGCACTACCCACCCTCCCCACTGACCCACAGGAGGCAGGGGGTGCCAGGAGGCCTGCCCAGCAGCCCGCCCACTGTGCCCCATCACTGACAGCTCAGCTGCTTGCCTCCCTGGTTAGACTGTCCACTTCTCGAGGGCAGAAACTGCATCACTAGTTAGTTGCCAGTCATGGCACCAGATAGGTAGTAAATAAATATTAATTAAATGCACAAATAAATACCATGAGCTTATTAGCATAAAATTTCCCAGTGGCCTTTCACATAAATGTCAAAAAATTCAAGTGGAGATCTCAGAAATCATGCACCAAACGCTTTGTCCCTAAATATCTTTTTTTTCTTTCTTTCTTTATTTATTTATTTATTTTATTTTTACAGGGACAGAGAGAGAGTCAGAGAGAGGGATAGATAGGGACAGACAGGAACAGAGAGAGGTGAGAAGCATCAATCATTAGTTTCTCGTTGCCATTGTGACACCTTAGTTGTTCATTGATTGCTTTCTCACATGTTCCTTGACCGCGGGCCTTCAGCAGACAGAGCAACCCCTTGCTGGAGCCAGCGACCTTGGGTCCAAGCTGACGAGCTTTTGCTCAAGCCAGATGGGCCCGCACTCAAGCTGGCAACCTCGGGGTTTTGAACCTGAGTCCTCTGCATCCCAGTCTGACGCTCCATCCACTGCGCCACCGCCTGGTCAGGCATGTCCCTAAATATCTTGAAGCCTCTGATCTTCACTGCTCCGTCTTTTTTATAATATCATTTAGCCCTTATTTAACCTTCATGCATTGAACAAGTATTCCCTGAGCCTCTACTGCGTGTGGAGCAAGGGCCAGTGTGTTTGGGACACATCAGTGAGCAGAGCAAAGATTCAGGGCCGGACTGGGCTAAGGCAAGTGGGGCACCCTCCTCGCCAGCAAGATATAAGAAGGCACCAGAAAGCTAGCGTCAAGATGAATATTTTTAAAAGCAATGCCAAACATTTCACAGTGAACAAAACACCAACATTTCTCAATAAAAGATAGAATCGGTATTACTGACTTTTCTTCTTGTCACAAACTCCAATATGACTTGGCACTGGTGCTATTAGTAATCCTATTTTTATTTAAAGTGCTGGGGCTTTCTGCATTCATTTTGATTTTAAATACTGCATTAAATAATACTTATCTTTCTTACTGAGTTGCTTTTGTCCCCCCGACTCCCCCATCACCCACCACCACCATCACCACCACGCCCATCGTGAATTTTGATCTTGAAGTAGGTCCCTACAGATCCCTGCTCTCCTGGAAGGAGACTTCACTGAAAAGAGGTGTTTGAGCAAAAAGACTAAAACAGGGTTGGCTGAGTGGATTCTAGGGAAGATGAAGAAAGAGCCAAGAGCAAAGGCCCTGGGCCAATCATGTGTCCACAGCAATTAGAACCAGCCAGGAGGCCATGAGTTAGCAAGTGAGAAGAGTTAAGAGAGGAGAGGAAGAGGTCAGATCACAGAGGTGCGGGGCCAGTTCACTTATCCTTTAAAGCGGGGGTGCCCACACTTTTTCAGCTTGCGAGCTACTTATAAGATGACCAAATCAAAATGATCTTCCTACAATAAAAATGCAAAACATAAATTTATTTCTTCTATATTATCATTATTTAAGTTACTATTATTACTATTTAATATTGTGTATTCTTCTTTAACCTTTCTCCTTCTCAGCTCTCTTTTCGGAGGAAAGTCAATGTCATAGTTTTTATGAACAGTCCGAAAAAGCCGCTCCACATTTCCCTTCTTTGGAATAGCAATGGCACACAGACAGATGAGGCAAACGCACTTAGAATATGACATAGTGAAAAAAATCCCCTCCCATTCTGTATGAAAGTGGTAGGTTTTAGGCTTCTTACTCGGACCAGCTACGGCACTCATTTTTATGCCCTTTGTTGTATTTAGTTTAAATAAATTGAAGGCTAACTATGCAGCAATGTAACTGAACAAGTTAGTGCGGTTTAACGCGCATGCGTAGGGTGTCAAAAGTTCAGACGTCAGATTGGCTACCCTGTATGCCAATCAAAAGACAAATGTCTTTTTAATGTCATGCGATCTATCCACACTTCCTTCGTGATCGACCAGTAGATCGCGATCCACGTATTGAGCACCCCTGCTTTAAAGCCTACGCATCACCTGCAGGTTCTGATGCAGCATGTCTGGAATGGGCCCCGAGGTTCTGCAGTTCTAACAAGTGTTCCCAGTGACGCCAACAATACACAGTACTTGGGCCCTTATTTGCTGTGAAGGGGGCCAGTGCAGGGTCTGAGTAGAGAAGGGACATGTTCTGACTCATGTTTCAGCAAGGATCACTTCAGCTGCTGTGCTGGGAATAGGGTCTGGATGGAGCCCAATCAGGGGACGACTGCAGTAACACAGATGACAGATCGTGGTGACCTGGACCAGGATGGTCGCAGTGGAGCAAGCAGAAGACTAGTTCTGGATACTTTGAAAATGGAACTCACATGATTTTCTGACAGAATGGCTACAAAGTATGAGACAGAGAAAGGAGTCGGAGCTGACTGAGGTTTTCTGGCCTGGTGGAGCTCCTGTCACTACTTTGGGAACAACTACAAGTAATGCAGGCTGGGGAAGATCAGTTCAACTTTGGATGTCAGCTCTGAGATGTCTATTACACATCACGTGGGAACGGCAGGAAGGCAGGTGGCTCTGCTACTATGGAATTTGGGAGAGAGATCTTAGCTAGAGAGAAGATGTACATCAACTGTTAATCAGCCAATTCTGTGAGCTGTGATGGATACTAAGCCCAGACAATCCTTGGAAACTTCTAACCTAAAAATCTGCAGCCATGCCCTAGGGCCTCCTTCCTACCAAATTTAAGCCTTGTCCATAAATAAACCCAAGTGACCCTGTAAGGGTGAGGTCCTCAGTTTTTTCCCTTCCTAATTCTGATATCCTCAAGCATAATGAAATGAGAACCTTCCAGACCACCTAACTCCTGAGGTTCTGGGTGTTTTATGCCTTCTATAGGTGTACTTATTAAACAGCTTACTCGTACTTAACCCTTTCAGAGTAGGACAAAACCAGAGTGAGACAAATTCAGAGAAAGAGCAGAGAAACTTGAAAGAGTTTTGCCCCTTCGGATGGCAGATCAAAAGTGCCAGTGACAAGTGCAGCCTTGCCCTCCCAGACCCCGACAACAGTCCAGATTTCAGTGACAAAAGAAGCCATTCATGTTTCATGTGAAATCCTTTCATCAGATCCAGTTCAATACAAATGTTTCTTATATACCTGCCACACACCCCAAGCTGTCCCCAGAGCTGAAGACAGAAAACTCTCTTAGCATCTTTTGAAGTCAGCTAAAGCCAAGTCAATTCCACAAGAGGAGAGGGAAACTGAAGTTAGGGGTTAGAGCCCAAAGGCAGTAAGAAAATACCTCCTTTCAAAACAAGAGCCAAAGAGACTCACTCAGGCAGTACAAGAGAAGTGAAAGACCGGCGGATCATTAGTCATAAACAGGTTGGCAATTATTCTGACCTTACTTTTGGCAGGCCTGCGCTGACTGAGATCTGATTTACTGACATCCAACCCCGAGCGGTTCCCAAAGTTCAGTTCGCAGAACACGAGAATCACCTGGGGATGTTGGTGGGAGCCAGGCATTGATTTAAATGGTCTGAGGTGTGACCTGGGCCCGGGTATGTTAAGCAGGTGATGCTAATGTTCAGCAGAGATTGTAAACCACTGCTCTGGTTCCATGGAACCCTGTCATTCAGTATGTTGTTCCTCAAAGCTGGTCCATTGGGTTAGAAATGCAGAACATCAGCCCCATTCAGCCCGCCTTTAACAAAATCCCCCGGTGGCTCTGATGCACATTCAAGTACCAGTAACCCTGGTTTAGGGAGCATTTCTCTGATTTGAGGGAAAAGAATGAGGATGTTAAAGGCAGCCATTGCTGACACTTTATTTCCATGACTTGTAACCATTATCTCTCATAAGGGACACTTAAAAATTAACAAGAATCAAAAACTGATTTTCCAAATCCTTTCCAAAGTATCAGTTTGTCTCTACTCTGAATGTCAAGTTTAAAACCCCAAGCTGCTTTTTATTTACTTCCGTTATTTAGAAAAAGGAAAAGGATGATCCTACAAATGACCACCGGTGGACTCTTAGCATCAGTTTATTTCAGGAACAGCCTAAATGCTATCACACTCCACCCATTCTCTCTTTTGAAAAAACAGCCAGATTTGTCCCGAATAATTCCAAGTGTCATTGAGATAAACGAACAGATTCAAATACTAAAGACAGGCTAGTACCTCGTCTAGGAAAGCAGTTACATGTCCAAGAGGGGAGGTGGGTAACTCTCCAAATAAAACTGTTTGAAAGAAATCATTTACTCCAACACTGTCAGTAAACTTCTTGGCAATATAAACGAGTTTATGTTTGGCATCTCTTGGAATCTGAAACAAGAACAAGATAATTAGCTTAAGTACAAGTTAATTTCTGTTAACAAGCAGAATCTAACTCGTATCTAGATTGCTAGCAAAAGAAACAAAACCCAGTACCTACTAGACTTAAGTGTTCTATCTCCTTGTCTACTGACAATTTTTTTTTAATTAGTCACGATTAGGAAAGTAGCAAAACAAAAAATTTCACAACTCACAAAACCCGAAGGCAAGTTCCAGGTACTGTCTCTCTTCCCTGGGATCCTACTTCCCAACTATTGTAACCACCACATCTAGTGTCAAGAACACTTGACTTTCCCTAAGGCATGTACCACCTTCGGAAGGTTTTAAACCTTGCTCCCAACTTCACTCTTGAAAAATGCTAGCTGACAAAGCTGTACCTGTAGGTGATACGTTAACCTTCAAGTGGGTGAGCAGTCTAAATATTAAAGGTTGAACGGGGGTGGGGGGGGGAGGAGGGCAGAAAGGATGGCCCCTCGATGGCTGGGAAGCACCACGTTTGCGCAGACCACCTCGGCACTCATTTGTAAGGGCTGTGCATTTCCCCCCGGGACCAACTGGGGTTGACAGGCAGAGTACTTGTCAAGTTGAACACATTTTTAAAGGATGCGGCTCCAGAGTAACCCAAGCTGAGAGGTTGAAACGGAAGTTACCCGGCACAGAACCCACCTTGCGCCTACAGCGTCAGCTGAAAGAAATTCTGCTTGTCCTGCTTTATGCGGGTGGAGCAGGCGCAAGGGCTATCCTTCTAGAAAACCACCTACAGCAGCTTAGCTGCAGAGTGGGCGCACCTCGGGGATTCTGCCGACGCTGGGCGGACTTCAAAAAGTTTTTTAAAGCACCCGAGTGCGTGAACCCAAGGAGGCGCGAATGGCCTGTCCCCACCCAAGTACCCAATATGCCGGATGGGCGGCGTGGCCCGGACCCCTGGCCCATCGCTTCTTACCTCCCAGGAGGCCACAAGCCGCCCCGCGGCGGCGACGCTGAACACAAGGCAGGCGGGGCTGGAGCTCTCCAGAAACTGCCCCAGGACCTGCCGGTTGTCCTCGCTCTCCAAATACTGGTTCCATTTCTCCTCCGGCAGCCCCAGCATCTGCCCCAGGCGGCCGCCGAGGAAACGCACCCGCGCGTCTTGGGCGAAACTCCGCGCTCTCTTGGCCGCCGCTTCCTCCTCTTCTTCCTCCTCCTCCAGCTCCAGCACGTCCGCTGCCTCCAGGCCGGCGCCTGGGGTTAACCGAAGGGTTGGGACCTCCCGGACGCCCGGGACCTCCCGAGCTACCGACGGAGCTGCCATCGGCACGTCCGAGGAGACAGGGGGGCTCGCCAGCTCCGCGCGCACACTGCCCAGTCCCGGCTGGGTGAGGACACCCCTCCGCACACGCACCCCGAGCGGCTCCCAAATCCTCCCGCGACCACCGAGAGCACGGCGCCCCTTCCCCACCGGCGGCTATTTAAGAGCCGGCGCCCGGGCGCAGTGCTAGCTGGGCGGGCCGAGGCGCTGTCCCGGGCGAGCTGCGCGTCCCGTTTCCAGGGGGACGGAGTCCCCACCCCGGCCCGCTAGGGGCGGAGCGAGTGCGAAGGGGCGCGGCCTTCAGGCTCCGGGCCACAAACCCGGCAGACTAGGGGAGTGCCCTTCGCTGCTCTGATCCCCTCTGTGGGCCCCCTCCGGATCCTCTGACCCCTGGACGTCTCTTTTGCTGCTAGTGAGGAGGAATCACGGCCCAGCACCGATTAACTGCTGTGGTTTAAGCAATACTATGTTGGGTGGAGTTTCATGCTAAATCCTTCACCTTGATCATTTCATGTAATTCACAGAAAAAGGCCTGGCTCCAAATGGTCGTCTTATTGGTATGGGCAAGGGAGCGAAGTCATGTAAGGACTAAGTGACAAGGAGAAGGGGGAACCGGGATTCAGAGCCCGCGCCGAGGTCTCTCATTGCCTTGGCCGAAGGTTGTCCGAATGTAACAGAAAAGGGCCAACCCTGCAAGCCTGCTTCATCCTTGATGAAAAATCCAAGGTGTAGGTGTTCCAGGCTGCGATTCCCACCCTCGACCCTTACTCGCTGGCCACTTACTGGAACGTTAGTACGCCCAATAAGAGAATGCAGCGCGCCCTTTGTAGACTCCGACGTGCTTGGGAACTAGAAGGGAGGCAAGTTCCGGATTAGTGCATCTTTGTGATTTTGCAATGGGATTCAGTATGGTCTACTAATGGCATTTGTTGAGATTAAGGAAATCTGATTACTGAAGTAGCCAGAATGGAGGGGGAGGGGAGGGAGACCTGGAACTAAAGTTTTTTTAGTTGATCCTCTTTATTATTTTTTAGTTAATCCGCATTACAGTATTTCGAAATATAGGCATACCTCCTCTTGTTGCTCTTCACTTTATTACACTCCACAGGTGTTGAGGTTTTTGTTTGTTTTACAAATGGAAGTTAAGACACTCCACCAGCAACAAAAGGGCCGCTGGCTTTATTGCCATGCTCTGACCGCAATACCTTGAGGTGTGCCTGTGAAAACTTCAACCCCATCCCTCCCAAGAGTGTTGCCCTCAATAACCCATGACGACTTGTTATTGATAAACAGGTGTTTCCATCAAGATTCAGAGCTTCAACAATTTTTTCTTTTTCAGAAAGTTCATTTTCTCTGGTAGACATCTATCTATAAACTCTTCCAGTTACAGGATCAGAATCTCGAATTCACAGGCTCCTGGAAAGCCTGTGTAACACTTGGGGCTCCAGGGCTAGCATGCAAATCTGAAAGCCAGTGCAAACATCTTGCAAAGCTTTTTATTCTCTCCTACCCCCCCCCCCAACCTATATTCCAGCTTTGCATCCCCTCCCCCAGAGTAACAGGAATTCTGTAAATAAGAGTACTAAATTGAAAGTGAAAATGACTTGCAGATCAGCAAAAAAATAATAATAATCCAAATATTAAAGTACTATCTTCAAAAAGTAACATGTACCTCCAAATATAGAATGAAGACATGTCAAAATGCTATTCAAGTCATTATTGAGGAAGCCAACAAGCCAGAGAGACAAGAAGAAATGGAGGCTGGTAGATTACCTTTAAGAAGACACACAAATTGTATCTCATTACTGTCACTGTGTATTGGTTATAAGAGAAACTAGGAAATGAAATTTCCAGTTCGTTAACCATGAGTCCTATTAAAATTTGGAAGGGGGGGGGCGGGTAAGTGTTCTATTACCAAGAGGCATAAAGGCTGAGTGGACCCTGGTTACAGTTAGCAGTTCCTGTCTTGTTTTAAGAGAAAGCTGTATTTCTTCTGTCCTCATCTCCTAATATTTTCCCTCTTATTGGACTTCTTGCTGTTTCTTCAAACTGAAGCATCCTCTCTATGGATCTACTGGCTCTCTTCTCTGCCTGGAATATTCTTCTCCCAGTACCCCTGGCTCATTCTCTCAGATTTCTGCTCAAGAGTGAGACTTTCGCCTGACCAGGCAGTGGCGCAGTGGATAGAGCATCGGACTGGGATGCGGAAGACCCAGGTTCGAGACCCTGAGGTCACCAACTTGAGCGCAGGACCATCTGGCTTGAGCAAAAGCTCGCCAGCTTGGACCCAAGGTCGCTGGCCTCAGCAAGGGGCGGCTCAGTCTGCTGAAGGCCCATGGTCAAAGCACATGTGAGAAAGCAATCAATGAACAACTAAGGTGTCCCAACAGCAACAAAAACTAATAATTGATCCTTCTCACCTCTCTCTGTTCCTGTCTGTCCGTATCTATCCCTCTCTCTGACTCTCTCTCTGTCCCTGTAAATAAAAAAATAAAAGAGGAGGCTTTCTTGAACACGGATAATAACATCTCCCCTTTACTCTCCTTTGCTTTTCTTCTTAGAACTTCTGACATAATAAGCCTACTCTGCCTTTGCTTGTTTAGTTGCTGGTATTTGCCATTCTCTGACAAAATGCTTTATAATGCTCCAAAGTGCCAGGCACTGACCTAAGTGTTGTGGTTTCTATATAATTAATTCTTACAACAATCCTCTGATCGATGGTCGCCTTGCTGGCGCTGCACAGCAAACCTCACTGAAGTTAGGTAGCTTCCAGTGATCATCATTTGTTCTTGCTCCTGCATCTGTGGGGTGAGTGAGGGTAGATTCCGGTACACAGGTCTGAGCTGGACTCGCCTGAGTTACATGCTGGGTCCAGGTTGGTTTCTTGCACCAGCAAACTGCTTGGGGACACTCTTCTCCTGACAGCAGAAGAGGCATGCAGGTTACTTGTTAGGGAAGGCTCTTAGGGGAAAAGTACCTGTAAGGGACTAAAGGAAGCAGGAGTAGGCAGAGGAGAAGGTTTGGTTGATGCCCTGGGAAGCTCTTAAGCTGCGATGGCCCTTTGGAGATGCCCCATATTAAGGTAAGAGAAGCACACCATTGTAGCCCCATTCTGCACCAAGGGAGAAAGCATAGCCTCGGCCACAGCAGTAAGCTTTGGCTGGGAAGAACTCCCGGAGAAGGACTCAGGATAGACATCAGTGGGCAACACTTCCAGCAGGTGGGAGAATGGGGAACTTGTTCTTGAAGGGGAAAATCTGGCAGCATCTACTAAAAGCAAATGAATAATTATGCCAGTGTGATTGGAAACAAGGAGTTTTGGCATGCTAGAAAGAAGAAACATATAAAATAGGTGAGGTTAAGTAAAAATCTCTCAGACCTGATTTTGAAATTGAAGTTTCAATAAAACTCAGGCTCCATTTTGTCTTTAATGAAATATCCATTACTTAGCTTTGCTCACTGAAAAGCGTTTGAAACAAGAAGTAACACTTTGCAATGAGCATCCCCAGTGCCGAGATGTTGGTCTCTATGACTTCCCACTCCAGTAAACAAAGAAACATTAAGAAATGGCTGATTCCAGCTTTGGCACAGAAAAAAATATAAGGATGTCTGGGAACACACTGTCAGAGCAGAAAATAGAAAAGCTATTAAATGCTCGTGAGGGTGTGTCAAACTTTTCAGAAGCCAACATGAAGAGATTTCCATTACCTTAAATTTAAGCTTCAATAGGACTAAAACCATCAGTAGCTCGAAGTGCTTCAAGAATATGTCAATGAATTTTTATTGGAAGCATACTTCCAGCTTCTGCTTCTGATGTAGAAAATTGAAAAAGAGCTTCGCTCCCACCCTTACTACAACAAAGGCAAAAAATATGGAGAAATATGAAAAATTACAACTTGACTTGAACCCACCAGAGACCTAAATGTGCAGGACAATGAACTACTCTGAATCCTCTGAAAAGATTGGACATGAACTCTTGATTAGCTAGAGCAGGTATCATTAGACACTGGTAGAAAACATGAGCTAAATCTTTGAACAAATGGATCCCAATAGTGTGGTTTACCTAGAGAATACAGAGATCGCTGGGGCCACAGATACAAGGAGAATTTGTACCCCCTCGTAGGCTCTTCCCCATAGACATCACAGGATTCTCATTTAAAAAGTTTGGGGAGAGTCCTGAGCGAGCCTCCCTGGTGGTTCAGCTCTAAGGGGAACGTGACCTCATTGTGCTCCTCCCCTGTCCCTCCTGTGACAGTTCTCACCAATAAGCCTTCCCTCCAAATATCGCAGTATATAAATGTATCAAATCAACACATTGTACACACCACAAGCTTACACAATGTTATATGTCAATTATATCCCTTTTGTTTTTTAAAGAAAAAAAATACCCCACAAAAATAAATTCATCAACACTCCTTCTCTCCAAAAGATGTAGCCTAGAACCCTTGAAGGTACGGGTGGATTCAGAGTGACTCTCCTAATCAACAACAGAATGTGGCAGAAGTGACATAAACAACCAGGTCATAAAGGACACAACAGCTCCTTTCTCTCTCTTGGATCACTCACAATGGAGAGGCCCTCCTTCCAGCAGCCAAGGGAGTGATCCATTGGGGAAGCAATTCCTACAGCCCCAGTCAAACCTTCAGATGATGTCAGTCCCCGCCCAAATCCTAACTGTAACCACCCAGATGACCCTGAGCCCCAACCACCCACCTAAGCAGCTCCAAAAGTACTGACCCACATGAACTGTGACATAATGTTTGCTGCCTTAAACCACAGAGACAGGACTTGAGAATAACTTGTAATGCAGATTTTGGTACCTAAAAGCAGGGTGCTGCCATAACAGATACCTGAAATGTGGGAGTGGGCGGAAGCTGCAAAGACTTTTAGGAATGCGTTGGTACAACCTTGATTAACTTGCACGAACTGCTGTAGAAGACTTTGAGGAGGCTGTGGGTGGGGACTGGAAAGGGAGGAGAATCTTCCTGGAAACTGAAGGAAGGAGATTCTGGCTCTGTAGTAGCAAATCCTTTCACAGCGCTGTCAGCTGAAGTGCTAGGAAGTAGAGAACATACGCTGTGAACTGAGTGGTCCGGCTGAGAGTGGGTGTCCTAGGGCAATGCTGGTTAAAGGATACTAACTCCCAGTTAGAAGACAAGCCCTGGAGATCTAATGCACAGCATGGTGACCACATCAAACACCGACAAGGTAATTATGTGAGGTCATGGGGGTGATAATTAATCTTATTATGTTAATCATTTCATCGGATATATGTGTATCCTATCATTACATTGTACGTCTTAACTTTATACAATGTTATACATCAATTATATCTCCATAAAGCTGGAAAACATATCTTTCGGTAGTATTTAACCTGGATAAGAAGACGAGCATGGGAGGGGGTTAAGGGGCAGTAGAACGGTGGCAGAATCTGTGGATTCTGACACAGAGAGGCTAACTAACCTGCTTACAGTGAGGCAGACATTCAGCCTCTCCCCTGGGAAAGCTGGACCCCTGCTGCGTCCCTCTGTCCGAGGACAGTACGAATTCAGACCCCACCTTCAGGACCAGCCCCACCTGTCAGAGTAAGAGGTCACTTCCAGTCCCCACGAAGTTTCCTCTATGGTTTGCTAGGCCTAAAATCCCTCAACCATCGCCTCCACCAAGCACACAATTACTCTGTGGGGGTAAAGGATCCAATCTCACAACTCTTTTCAAATATAACGGGCAGAGTATTTAAAGGAGTAAAAAGGTCCCCGACAATAAAGGAGAAAAGAATGCCCTGAGGAGCCAAGGGCCACAGCAGAGGAGGCAGAAACACTGTGTGTCTTCACTGCAGGGCTCTGGCTGCAGTTAACAGAAAACACAAGCAGTCAAAGCATATACTGAAGACACTGATAATCTCACGGACAAACCTGGTTGCAGTGAAGATGTGGGTTGGTTGATTCAATGACTGAAGGATGAGATCTGTTCTTTTCTGTGCTCTCCGACAGTTCAGTGATTCTTCTATTCATGGTTACTAAGTGGCAGTTATGCTTGCTAGCACACCGGGTAGGTGACAATGTTCAAAGGCAAGAAAAGGAATCATCTTCATTTTTGAATAAAGAAAACTTTCCAAAAACTTCCAGAAGATTTCCCCTAACATCTGACTGGCTAGAATTACATCTCAGGCCCAAGTCGCAACCTTGCATGCGCAAGGGAAATGAGACCTCCTTCATTGACCAAGGCCCAGCTCCAGTTTTTCCTTACCGGCATGGCCACTAGGGGGAGCCTGAGCAAAATCCGGGTTCTGATAGTGAGGAAAAAGGGGGGAAAGCGTCCATTTAAAGTAAGGTGAACAGATCTCCCTCTTTTGGCAGGACAGTCCCAATTTTTAACAATTTGTCCCGCGTCCTGCGGCGTTTTTAAAGAGTCCCGATTTTTGGAAAGGATGCACGAAAACTAGGAAACGGCAGGAGAATGGGAAGGGAATATACAGTTTTCGCAGCTGGGAGACCCCGCCCTGACCTGGAAGTGCGGACACTGCGGCAAGAGCTGGCTTCCCCCTGCGGCCAGGAAACAAAGAACTCCCGGCGGAACGTACCTGCTGGGGCGGCGGCTGCCAAGTCCCCTACCTACTCCTGCATGCCGGCATGGGGCTCAGAGCGCACCGGGGCACTGCCCTGCCTGCTCCCGCCCACTCCTGCAGCTTCGGTTTTGGGACCCTGTAACCCGATCCCTCTGACTCACTCAAAATTTCCCATATAGTAATATTTCTGAAAATGATCGTTTTAATGAGGTATCATTATTAAAAATATATACTGATAAGGAAAAGGTGAAATCTTGGCAATCAGCAAAAATCACAATAGAGAACAAATGCTGAGAAATATTTCATCATTTGGAAACAAACCATGCTGCATACAATAATGCACTAAAAATTGTGGAATACGCGCTGTCTTGACCAGGAACTAATGCTGCCACTGAACGCGTTTTTTCTGCACTCAAGTGTGGACATCAGAAAAATCATAATTAAGTGTTGACACTTTGAAAGACATTTTATGTGTGAAATATAATTTAACAAATTCTTGTGAAAAATTTCATGACCTTTTAAACAGCGACAGCAATCTACTAAAAAAACTCACTTAAATGAGAAATATGCCAAAGAATAAAATACTATACATAATTTTTTAAATGTATTTGTAAATTGTACTTATGTTGAAATTTAAAAATATATATAACAATACTATTCTTGCATTCTATGAAAATTTTTTTGCTCCATATAGACCAAATTTTTAATTAAGACCCCGCCCCCCAGCCCCCCGCCCCGTCAAAGGTGTCCCACTTTACCAATTTTAAAATCTGGCCATCTTAATTTAAAGGCATTGAAGGTGTTTTTTCCTCAGATAACCCCAATATATATGACATCATGGGAAATATCCCCTTAAACTAACATGCTTCCCCATGAATTATAAGATGTTACTACTTTTTTTTTTATAATGTTTATATCATTGATTTTAGAGAGAGGAAGGCAGAGATCAGGAAAGACAGAAAATCCGTTCTGGTATGTGCCCTGACAAGAGATCGAACCAGCAACCTCTGCACTTTGAAATGATGCTCTAACCAACTGAGCTATCCAGCCAGAGTCAAGACATTACTACTTTTTTTTTTATAGTGTGGCTAAATATTCAAGAGATTTTATTCTTAGAGAAGCCCTTGACTAAGATCAACCTAAGATTCTTAAAGTAGAAAAAGGAAAACATGGCCGAGCTGAGAGAAACATTGATTTGAGGAATTTTAATATCTGGATTTTCGGAGATAGCAAGACACAGAAACATGTGGCCAAAGGGCAACTATAATGGAGCTGCAAGTTAGGTTGCCAATCTGTAACAAGGGTGGGCAAAGAAGGGGGACACGCCCGTGAGGACATTATGCAAATCACAGAAAAGAATGTAAACTCATCCGGCTAAAACAGTGGTTCTTAACCTGGATTCTATCGAACCCTAGGGGTTCGATGAGTCGGTCTCAGGGGTTCGGAGAAGCCTCTGCCGTGGAGGCCAGAATAAAGTAATACCGTCATTTGTTGTGAGTTCATGCACTTTGTTGGTTTTGTTCTTTGAGCAAGGTGATATTCATGCATGGCTCATTTTGTGCACCAGTAAAAAACATATACCTATGTCTTGAATTTGGGGGAAAAAAATCATATTTTATTTATCACTAAAGAAGGGTTCGGTGAATGTGCATATGAAACTGGTGGGTTCGGTACCTCAAAAAAGGTTAAGAATCACTGGGCTAAAACCATTCTAACCAAACATAAAACAGTTAAGTTGTACTTCCTTTCCACTGTTAGTTTTGATTTTTTTTTCTTTTCAAAAAAATGAACCTAAAGCATCTTTGCAGAGAATAAATATGAATTTAAGAATTAAAGGGGGAAATGCAGTAGGAGAAGCAATGGGCTTGCAGGAAAGCATATGCTATGTAGTACAGGGTGGGGCAAAAGCAGGTTTACAGTCGTGAGTACCTGCAACACAATTTATTCTTGTATTATTATTAATCATTGTGTTATTTTTCCTGCATTTAGGGAAAAATACTTATGTGTGCTGCAAATTATTGACAAAAACCAGCCACCAAACAGCAACCACAAGACTCTCAGGAGAGGAAACCCTCACCATCCTGATGTCATCTCTTCCTGTACAAGCAGAATGCATAGTACTTCACTTTACAGTTAATTATGCAGCTTTCTTACTTTGCCTTAGTTATAACTAAGCTCTTTGAAGGTGGGCACTGTCAGAGACCGTGCCATTTAAAAAAAATTATTTTTGCCCTGGCTGGTTGGCTCAGTAGTAGTAGAGAGTCAGCCTGGCATGTGGAAGTCCTAGGTTTGATTCCTGGTCAGGGCACACAGGAGAAGTGTTCATCTGCTTCTCCACCCTTCCTCCTCTCTTTTCTCTCTCTGTCTCTCTTCCTCTCTCACAACCAAGGCTCCATTGGAGCAAAGTTGGCCCAGGCGCTAAGGATGGCTCCATGGCCTCCACCTCAGGCGCTAGAATGGATCTGGTCGCAACAGAGCAGCACCCCAGATGAGCAGAGCATTGCCCCCTGGTGGGCATGCCAGTGTATCCCAGTTGGGCACATGCGGGAGTCTGTCAGTCTGCCTCTCCACTTCTCACTTTGGAAAAATACAAAAAAAATCTTTTTATTTTATTTTATTTATTGCCCTATAGATAGACCAGATAGCTCAGTTGGTTAGAGCATTGTCCTGAAACACAGAGATTGTTGGTTTGATCCCCAGTCAGGGCACATACAGGAACAGACTGATGTTCCTGTCTCTCTCTCCCTCTCTCCCTTCTCTAAAATCAATAAAAAATTAACCTTAAAAAGGTTTCAGCCTGACCAGGCGGTGGCGCAATGGATAGAGTGTCGGACTGGGATGCGGAAGACCCAGGTTCGAGACCCCGAGGTTGCCAGCTTGAGCGCGGGCACATCTGGCTTAAGCAAAAGCTCGCCAGCTTGGACCCAAGGTCGCTGGCTCCAGCAAGGGGTTGCTCTGTCTGCTGAAGGCCCGTGGTCAAGGCACATGTGAGAAAGCAATCAATGAACAACTAAGGTGTCGCAACGGCAACGAAAAACTAATGATTGACGCTTCTCACCTCTCTCCGTTCCTGTCTGTCTGTTCCTATCTATCCCTCTCTCTGACTCTCTGTCCCTGTAAATAAATAAATAAATAAATAAATAAATAAAGCTAAAAGAAAAAGGATTTCATTTATTAATTTTTAGAGAGAGGAGAGAGAGAAAGGTGGGTGGAGGGGGTGGTGAGGACAGGAGGCATCAAGTCATAGTCGCTTCTAGCATGCGCCTGGGGCAAGCCTGGGGCCTTGGACCAGACCTCAGCATTCCAGGTTGAGGTTTTACCCACTGGGTCTGGTGCCATTTTATTTCTAATCCCCTGTGGCATCTAGCATAAACCTCTAGCAATATTTTTGTTCAAATATTTGTTGAATTGAAAAAAGATAAGCCCTTCTGATGGAAGGGGACTAGACTTGGGGTGGTAGAACGCACACTACAATACACAGATGTTATAGAATTGTGCGCCTAAAACCTATATCATTTTATTAACCAATGTCACCCCAATAAATTCAATTAAAAAAGGAAAAGAAAAACGCCCTTTTAGAAAAATATGCCAGGAAGGGAAGGGCTTCCGTGTTCCAAGAAATTTTAGTCAGGGAAAGCCTCGGAGCCTCTGAGGGGGGAAGGGAAAAAATAAATCTATGACACAAGACTAAGTTACAGGAGATGAGAGCAAGCAGCCTTATTCTAGGCGTACTGGCTCCAGAGAAGAAAACTCAGAGATGAAAGTCACCGGGAGACTGAAAGGGAGCTAAGCTGTAGAGGGTAAAAGCACGATCATTTCCAAATCTTCCCCAAACCGTATTAAACCTTATTATTTCTATTCCTGTTCATTAAACCTTTCCTGAATCAGAAGTGAGGAGCAAGCCCAGAGCAAGTGCTCGAAGTCAGACCAGGTGGAAACAAAGTGAGGATCAGAGATCCCTCTCAGATGAAGGCATCACCCAGTGGAATCAAGCCTGACACCTGTCTGGTGCTCACCAGTAAAAAGCCCTTTTCCCACGTGACAGCTTATTTAGTGGAGAGATTTGAAGGGGAGCAGGCATGGTGTACTTAAGCCACATAAATCTCCCTTTTTCGCTTTATATTTACATTATGTTATATATTTTCTTTTAAGATTTTATTTATTCATTTTAGAGAGGAGAGAGAGAGAGAAGGGGGGAGGAGCAAGAAGCATCAACTCCCACTTGTGCCTTGACCGGGCAAGCCCAAGGTTTCGAACCAGTGACCTCAGTGTTCCAGATTATATCTTTTATGGTTACATTATGACCCATTGTCACATTGCAAAAGTTTCTTCCTAAACCAGTAAGCGCTATTTGCATTCTTGCTTTTCTTTCAAAATATGTATTTATATTCCTACTATGCTGGTAGTGAATTGTTCCAGGATATCAAATGTCACGGATAACTGGAAAATCTCCAAGGATTAGCATGTCCTCTTGAATGCCCCAATCTGGCCAGCCCCAAGGAGCCTCCACCACTTTCCCAGCCCCTTACAGAGAGGGCACGCCTTTCTGTGACACAGTAAGGGGTGCCTGGGGGCCGACAGCTCAGAGTCAATAAAGCATTCCTTCAGATCACACCACCCGTCTTTTCCTATAGCCACGGAGCCCTTCACTCCCCCAGCAAACAGAGGATGCAAATATAGTAATCCCCTGTGAAAGCCGGGAGTTTTGTCCTGAAATGGTCAACAAAAGTGCAACAGGCAAGATCAAGGCCTTCGTGAAGAAAGGGGCTGAGGAAAGCAGAAGGGAAATGTAGAGGAAACGTAGCTTAGGTTGTGTTTCAATTCTCCGCTGCATGTTTTCACATCTGTGAAATTGGGGTGTATCTTACATTTGTGGTCTGCTGAAAGGCATGTCTGTTGTAGTTATCACTGCCCACATATCTGCAGCAAAACTTGTAGAACAGACTGTCATCAGCATGCAGGAGGAGATAACAGTGGAGAATTCATTTAAGAAATGCTGCATCATTTATGCTTTTAATGGCACAGATGACACTGGTTGAAAACTGATGACTCCTGGTGTATTAGTCATCTCTTGCTGCATAACAAATAACTCCCAAAAGGTAGCAGCTTGAAACAACAAACACTTGTTGGTCAATAATCTGGCAGGGGCTTAGCTGGGTGCTCTGGCTCAGGGTCTCTCATGGGGTTGAAGTTACAGTACGGTCTGGGGCTGGTCACCTGAACACGTGACTGGGCTGGAAGATCCACTTCAACCTCACTTAGGTGAGAGCTGTCCAGAGGTCTCAGTTCCTTACGTCATGGGCCTCTCCAGAGGGTTGCTCACAAGATGACAGCTGATGTCTCCTGAAGCGAATAACCCAAGAGAACAACTAAAGAGATGCCTCAGGGACTTTTTGTGTCCCAATCTCTGAAGCCACACTCTGTCACATCCACTCCACTTGATTCCCCTCATTAGATGCAAGTCACTAAGTCCACAGACGAGGGGGAGGGAGGCTACTCCAACCGAAGGGAGAAATATCAAAGAATTTATGGACAAAGTTTTAAAACCATCACTCTTGGGCAGAAACATGATTGAAGAGTTAGTCACTGAATAGAAAGAAACTATTTTATTTACATTTCCTTTTTTTTTATTTTTCAGGGACAGAGAGAGAGTCAGAGAGAGGGATAGATAGGGACAGACAGACAGGAACGGAGAGAGATAAGAAGCATCAATCATTAGTTTTTCGTTGCCATTGCGACATCTTAGTTGTTCATTGATTGCTTTCTCACATGTGTCTTGACCGCAGGCCTTCAGCAGACCGAGCAACCCCTTGCTGGAGCCAGCGACCTTGGGTCCAAGCTGGCGAGCTTTTGCTCAAGCCAGATGGGCCCACGCTCAATCTGGCGACCTCGGGGTCTCGAACCTGGGTCTTCTGCATCCCAGTCCGATGCTCTATCCATTGCATCACCACCTGGTCAGGCTCATTTACATTTCTAATGTACAATACGTACAGGAGTGAAACATGAGAAACTATTGAAGTCTAATAGAGCTGTATCAAGTGGAAAACAAAACTTTTAAGTGATATTAAAGCTTAGCATATAGTGTAACTGGCAGAGTTTTTGTTTGTTATTTTGTACTGGCACATACATTTATATAAAAGAATCGCTCACGTCTTAGATTTGATAGTTACGAGGTTTTAAAAAATCACTGAAAATAAAGTTTAGAAAGTAATCACGTCTGTTGGTGTAACGAACCAGCTGTAACAGCTAAGCCTTTCTCAGACACACCTGGCACGGGGGGGGGGGGGCGGGGGAGCGGGGGTGAGGGACAGGGAGGGCTCTGGGACCTTCCTCCATTCCTATGTCTGGCGTCCCTCAGATTGATAGATGCTGTGCTGTGTTCGGTATTAAATACTTTGTCACCCCTGTATCTATGATGAGAATCAATAATTACTTCAATATTCTTTTGTTTAAGGGGCATGAAGTGAACTTGGACTAGATTAATGAACTCTTCCTTTGAAATCTGCCTAAACTTCAGCCACAGAACAAAGCAATGTCCTCTGGATTCACAAGCCGATGTGTTTTAGGCCAGGTTATAGCTCAGCTACAAAAAAAATTAAAGCAAGAGAGCTGATATTTTAAATCTCGTAATTATTTTGGAAGTAATCTAAACAATGCCAGCGTTAAAAGACATCATACATTTTTCTTAGCAAGAGACATAAATACTTAAATCATAAATATGACCATTATTTTTTCAACATTATTTATTGAGAGAGAGGGGGAGAGAGGGAGAAAGATCCTGACCAGGTGGTGGCGCAGTGGATTGAGCGTCAGACTGGGATATGGAGAGGACCCAGTTTTGAGACCCCGAGGTCACTGGCTTGAGTGTGGGCTCACCAGCTTGAGCACGGGGGTGCTGGCTTGAGCATGGGATCATAGACATGACCCCATGGTCGCTGGCTTGAGCCCAAAGGTCGCTGGTTTGAAGCCCAAGGTTGCTGGCTTGAGCAAGGGGTCACTTGTTCTGCTGGACCCCCCCTCCCCCGGTCAAGGCACATGTGAAAAAGCAATCAATGAACAACTAAGGTGCTGCAACAAAGAATTGGTGCTTCTCATCTCTCTCCCTTCCTGCCTCTCTGTCTCTCTCTCTCTATCACAAAAATAATAAAAAATAAGAGAGAAAGAGAGAGGAACATCTATCTGTTCCTGTATGTGCCCTGAGTAGGGATCAAACCAGCAATCTCTGCACTTCGAGACGATGCTCTAAGTCTAACCAACTGACCAAAACTGAAGACAAGTATTTTATTTGAATATATTCTCTGATGATTATCACCTTTTCTCATAGCATGAATTCTTTAGAGAATTTGTCAAGATCATAAATTCAAATAAAGATATTTAAAAGAAAATAAATATTTTAAAAATATTTTAACAAGATAACACTTTTCCTGAAAATACAGAATATATTTTACATCTGCAAAGTGATCAATTTAATAAAATTCTTTCGGTAGCTTTGCCCTTTTTCTTTTTATGTGAAAGTCTACATTTACAATCGGACACAAGAATAAAAGCACTCCCAGTTACTTATGAAATTGGTGGACATACACAAAAAAATTAGCATCCTCAGTATTCTGAAAAACAAAACAAATGAAGAACTGAGACTTTTCCCAAAGGACCCCAAGCCCTGCTATAGTCATGATTTACTCCATAAAAATAATTAAAATAAGATTACATATTATCATCAGAATAGGGCTTAATTTTCTAACAATGTTATCTTTCTGTCCACAAAATTATAGAAAGTGAGAGCAAGCAACTGCCATATAAACCAGTGTAAATTATAAATTTAATTGACTTATGAATTAGAAATAGGACATTTCACCAAACACACACCACCCATTTTTCACATACACATATATGAATTTCATACATAAGTTAAAATAGAACATAAAGAAAGCTTCAGAGATGTAAGTTCAAGTTGTAACCATTTGCAATATTCCTGAGTTGAGCTGGAATCTCTTTTTTTTCCATGAACTTATTGTCTGCCTTAGATCGTTTCCCTCACAGCAGTGTTCAAAGTAGTCAGGGTGACCAACACTTGCAGACCACGCTGGCCTTTATTATTTAGTACCATGAATTCCTGGTGTATTTACTCCAACATAAAATCATACAAGCTAGGAATGATTTTACCCGCAGAAAATATAACTTTATTATGGCTTCTACATCTCAAAAATAATACTACTACCAATAAAATATTTATTAAACCACGTCTCGTAGCAGGATAATATATATTACAATTTGAGCCAAGCCAACCGTCTAGAAAGGCATGATTCAAAGCCTAATGGGTGTTGGCGACAACTGCTCAAGTTTAATTTCCTCCTCTTCCCTGTAATTTATTTTTGTCTGATCTTTTGCTCCCAGGGTCTGACTTCTTGGCAGACTCTGACATGAAACCTGTTCATGAAATCTGTTCATCTCAACTTGGCCCAACACGATCCGAGCCGTGGCTCTTCCCTGCCGAAACGTGCACAGTGTACCCCCCACCGCTGCAAGTGCTGGCCAGTCCCAGAGTCGGGCCAGGGAATCTCCAGGCGCTCTAGAAATCTAGGGAGGCAAGGAGGCAGGGTGAGCACAGAAAAGAGGAACAGCATCCCTTGTGCCAGAATCTGGCACACCACAGGTGCTCAATAAATGTACTCACTGACAACCAGGATCTTCAAAGGTAAGCTTGGGAAAAAACGGGGCCAGACTAACAGGACCTGAAGCCATGGAAGACACTAGAAATAAACGGACAGGAAGGCTGGACATGGAGAGCTAGGTCTAGCCAGAGGTGCTCCGAGTCTGGCAAGGCACTAAGCCAGTCTGGCTGACTTGTTTGTTAATATCCTATCTCCTTCCACAAAGAATCTGAAAAGCTAAGTAAAAGTAGCTTGGAGCTCATAAATGGAGAGCACCCTATTCTTCTTTTCTGAACCACGTCTAAGAGGAAGTTGTCTAGGATAAGAAAACCTTTGGACACCAAATTGGGCATTTTCTTTTTGTGGCTGCAATCTGGTAGGAAGCTGAAAACATAAGAGTATTTTCGCCCTGTAACCTCGGGTCCCTTTATATAATAACCATCTCTCTACACAGAAGGGGCGATTTAAATTTAGAAGATTGTACGTGCATATATCCACAGATATGTTACTGAACACACAAGCAGCTGTTTTCCACCGATTTGCTTCGTTCACACATTTGCTTGTCTGCTATCACTATGACATAGGCAAGTAGTAGTTGGAATCAACATTTCAAAATTAGAAAATGAGATTTAAAAATGTGAATTTTGCTCAGTGTTAGGAAAAGATAACCATCATATAGTTTTGAGATAGAGCATAAACCAGTTAGTTCATAGGCAGACAGATTGAGAAAAACACAGTTGAATTAATAAATGCCCGCTGAAATTTCTCCCTTCCTCCTTTATGGGATATTGAGAACTAACTTCTCAATGTATTTGAATTTGTTTTCAAATTCAATGCTGTTTTCAAAGCATTTCAACATTGGGCCAGCTGGGAAATGTCCTATGCCCTTCATCTTTTGGGTTAACTTCTAATTAACAATAACTTCTATTAACGTTATTGTCAGGGGCTTGATAGAGTTATCTTATTTGATCTTCTTACCAGACCTATGAGGTATAATCCCCATTTTGCAAGTGAGGAAAAGAGGTTGCAGAAAGCTTTATTCGCTCCAGGTTGTGAGACTAGCAAGTGACCAAACCACACTCCTCTTGCCTCCCAGTTGGTGAGTTAACAGGGCTTTGCTATTCCCAGGGAGATGGACCCTCTGCATTGAGTCAGCCTTGGTAATCCAATGGCAGGGCTTACCGGCCTCCCGGACGCCACTGAACCACCTCACCTCACCTCTCTCCTGCTGACCTCCCTTCTGGCCTCTCTAGACTGTTGTTGCCTTGCAGCCATGGTCCAACCTGGGACTAGTTCCTTTTTCTGGATTCTTCTTCCTCCAGCTGGCCCTTGGGTACTGATCTGCCATACTTACTCCTCGCTTCAAGATTTGCTCAGGTCTAGTATGCCTGAACTCTATGACAGCAGGGATAGGGATGTTTGTCCTAGTCCTGTCTATCTCTGACATCTGGTTCAAAGTACACACTTAGTATTTGTTCAGCGGGTGGAGACTCAAACTACCAACCTACTAGTCATTGTTATCATTAAGTTCTGTAGCAAATTAATGTCCAGAAATAGGAGAGCATAAAAATGGAGCTTTATGGAGACTACTGATACAAATCTTTATACAGAATTTATTATAGGCCGTGTGTGCACATTTACGTCTACCTGGAGCTGCCTGTGGTTTTCTTTCAGCAGCTCTAAAAACAAGTTTTATTTTGAAGTCTGAACTTTACCTAATCCAACCCAAATATTCTACTGATACAGATTTAAAATGTTACACATGGCATACATATTATCTTTATAAAAATACTTAATTCTATTAAAATATAGGGAAGGAAAAACGCTGTTGTTTCAATTGAACAAAGTTAAACAGCATCTCAGTTATGCAAAAGCTTACTGTTAATGGGGGGGGGGGGCGCACAGCTGTTTCCTTGAAAAAAAAATAATAATGGTAAAATATTTTGTTTCCATGTAACATTTCAAATATAAATTCATGTGAAAATTTTGTCACCCAGTATTCCTGGTGACTTCAACTGGGGAATGTACAATATTTTTTCTTTTACACATAAAAATTTGGAGTATTTATTAATATGCTGAAATCTAGTTAACCCTATTAATTGGAATACGTTTTATTCTAGGAAAAATTACCCAAACATTTGATAAACTATTACCTTAGACAAAAATAAAGTTTTGCAAGGCTTATCTCCTTCCCTCCCTCCTTCTTTCTTAAACTCCTTGGAACCTAAGAGTACTCTCAGGTATTCAAAAACAAAGGATTTCACTGCCAATTGCTACTAAGAGGAACACAGCCTAAGGCCTATGCTAACTAGCAAATACTAAAAGAACAGAAATACATGCCTTAAACTTGTACACAATTACAAGTTCATTGTGTGAATAGCAAATGGAAACTGCTGCTTTAGCAGTAAACAGAAATACATGGTTCAAATATACTGAATAAAGTAGTTCCCACTTCTTGCATTTATCTGAAGTCGCTACACCCCTTTAAGAACTTTTAACTAAAAATAGCAAACAAGCTATACTATTTTTTTTTCTGATTTCTTGAAGTTACCATTATGAAGGACATTATAAACCACACCACATTAGTGTTGTTTTTAGCATGGATTCAACTTTCCTACGCCAATGATTTTATCATTAATAATCTATGATAAAACAAAAAACATGACTTTATGGTGTTCTCTCGTTGAGTCAGTCTACTTCATCCTTATGTGCTACCTAGAATCCCAAGAACCAAACTGGTTTTACTATATTAAAAACAGTAACAAAATAACTTTCTAATTTAATTATCTCCCCCCCCTCCATTTATGTATCATCCTGATGCTTCCAAGCACATTTTTCAAGTAACTGAAATATATATCTTTAGTTTTCACACATCTTTTGAAAAACTTACTCCTTCTTGGTCTTGTTTGACGAGTAGCAAACAATGAACTGTTTCTTGAGTCACAGTCATCTATGAATGTATATTATTATTACACCAAGTTGTGACAACCAAGTCTTTGCCTTATGGCTCTGCTGTGCAAAGCGACCCGCCCACACACTATGCAGCCTGATTACTACCAATTTCAACACTGGTGTGGGCCAGTGTACATTCCCTGCTGCCTGACTCCCCACCTTGCACTCGGCTGTATCTAATCTGGCCCTGGGATTGGAAATCTGATTTAACCGAGGTTGTTACAATAATGTAGTTGTTACCTCTGTAAGGTTCCTCAAGAGAATTGCAGGGCTCTCCCAAGAGGTAAAGACGACAGCTTTTGCTTACATCGACTTCTGTAGAATCTCTGTGGCATACCTTGCTTCTCAGTGTTTCTGTCATCTTAAATTATATTTTAAATAATTTTCATTTTTTGTTCTTACTACAACTTCCTAACATTTATTACTTTAAAATATTTAAGTAAAAAGAATAGAAGTACCTAAATCTTATTTTAGTTTCCATAACTGTCTAGAACAATGGCTACATATTAACATGAAATTTGGATTGGTGTTCTCTGGCAGTGTGTTCAGAGAAATGGAGACCAGATCTTAACACCAGCAATTAGGTAGAGTTGCCAGTACATTTCCTAGTGAGAAGCATTTACTTTCCAGTGTTTGTCAGGATAAGAAGGTTGATAGTTCAAACAATTTATTGCTGCTTTGTAGTATACATAATTAAATGAAGAAACATGTTAAACTCAAGGGAATTTTTATAGGTTACTTGCAATTGTTATTGCAGGCAACAACTTGTACATGATTTTATTTCCAAATCCACAAAAAACAAATTTTATACAAATCAGCACTGTAAAAATGTCAGTTACAGCCCCAGAGGCTTTGCTGGCAGAATAAGTGTCTAAATTCTAGGATATGGGAAACAGGATGTTTTTCCTGAATTCATTTTTTTTTCATTTTCTTTTTTTTTACAAAAAAAATTTACAAGTGAAATGTTACTACAAAACTTTTTATAAGGAATTTTTGCAAAACATTTACATTTTACCATCAACTAGATCTGTTTTAAAATCATTACATAGATTTAATACCCTATGCTGCACATCAATTTATGTGGGTGACAACTTTGTGACATGCAGAAAAAAACACCACAAGGCATTAAAATGAAGACTTAAATACAAATATTGTTGCAATAAAACAGTTATAAAATTGAAAAACAGGACCTAAACATCATGCTTATCTAAGTTTGACAAATTAACTTTTTCTCCTAGATTACACACTTTTATTACTGCTCTCATGAGAGTGTGATAAATAATGACTTAACATCAAGTTCTAATGTAATCAGCAACACATACACAAACCTAACCAAAGAAAGTATACTGGAAGGAAAGACTATCCTAACACTGGAATTCTACCATGATAAATACATAGCTTTGCACTGATAATTACAATAAAGAAAAACTTTATAACAGTGGCAAAGGGAATGAACAGAGAAATGCCATTAAACCAGACTCTACTGCACATCTGTGCCCTATTAGTTATAACAGCTATATCCCACTGAGTCAAATAAAGGACACTGAAATTTACGATTCTTATAAGACAGAAAAGTGGATTCAGAATGGTATGCAGAACAGACTGTCAAAAATATTTCTAATTTCAGTGGTGAAATGTGCACCTGCTAACACAAATTAATATATTTTATATGCTATCAAGCTACCCAGGTTCAATTTGTTAAAATTTATAATAGGCCTCATTGTTGATTAAAAACTAACTTCCATTTCTGAAGAGCATACATACATGGGTATGCATTAAAAGTGGTTCACGGAATAATGGTGCAGAGAGCTCATACTTGGTATTATCAACAAAAAGTGTCACTCTGAGAAAACATGATTCAAACATTAAGAAAGTTTCTTTGCATAAAAAAATTTGTAGCACTGATTGTGTAGCATAATGATAGATAAAATATATATTTGATGTTTCAGCTCCTATATAATAAAATTAAAATGAACACTACCAAATGCTCCTCTGTACCAAACAAAACAAACTGATTCTGATGTTTTAAAGCCAGATACATCAGTTGTTAAGAGTACATTAAATAAAATATACAAAAAACAATTTACAAAATCCAACTAAAATTTAAAGACTTTGTTACAAGTCTACAAAAGCTTTAAGAAACTTGAAATTTATAACCACAGTGTAAAAATTTTTTCCTTTAATCTCAAAGCTTTTTTATACAAACTGAAAGCACAAAAGACCTTCAGTTTTATATAACGCTACAAAGGGCTGGCCTAAAGTGTACATAGTGTAAACAGTGATCATTACAGTATTTCTCCTTCATCAAAAATACAAGAAATATCACAATTTTGGAAGAGAATTCGCATGAGTAGTATTTTTCCTGAAATAATAGAGAACGCACGAGAAAACATGTCAAAACAGTTCCCAAACTAATGATGTTAACAAACCAAGAAGTTAAAAACTTCAGTTTCAAATGGTCAATTCCAATTCCATTATGATTCTGTGTAAATACATTTTTAAAATAGGAAATATCTTACTAATAATATTTAAGCTACTGATATAATTCAAACATTTTTCATATGAAACTTTTGGCCATCTTTCCTGTAAGACCCTTACATAAACAATGAAATACACCTTTTCTTTAGTCACTTATTTAACTAACATTATTCTGATTTTTAAAAAATAATTTTTGCTTCATAATATCATACCTGTTACATATTTGTTAGGCTGTCTTTTTAGGGGAAATTCAGTAAAACATAACATAAAGACATTACTGTGTTATAAATTCTCATCAGCCTTCTAACACAGTAGTAGATATAAAATGGGACTGACTCATTTTTATTAGAGAGGAAAATGGAAATTATAATGTACTTATAAGATAATTTTCTGCTGGCCTTAAATAAAGTGTGATAATTCTCTCTTTGGCTACCAAGTCAAAGCATAAAGAATTTTGCACATTGTCAACATAACTCATATTTACAGAATATGAAACTACAGATTGATTTATACTCTATGCAAACATTTCCAATATAAACCTTTACAATGAATTTTGTGGTACAACCCAGGGTTAGGAATATCATCAATCCTACCTTCAAAACCTTGTATGTTAGTTGTCTCACCTAATTTTTCTGAAGCAATTATGAGTTTTGTTTTAACCATTTCCCCACCCAGTATTTTCCTAAGGTTTCAATCTAAAATTTAACCTAAGGTTTAGCTCTAAGTTCCTCTTGCCTCTCCAAATGGAGAAAGTAACTAAGCCTCACTGATTGTCTGCATACACACTACTACAATGTAGTGGTAATAAAGATCTGAGATGCATCTCAGATTACTTTTTTTGGAACTTACCTAATTCAACTGTTGAAGAATGTCTCTAACATTTAGAAAAGACGGCCAAAACTATTTTCAGTTGATTTTCCAAAAATCAAGCTAAGGAAATAAAGTATTATCCCTATCATCAGTTAACTATCTTGTTTTCTGTGCTATAGAAAAAAAAGAATCCATATAAATTATTACTGACTGAATTTAAAACAAAGTATTTCAACAACAACAAGTCCAATTAAGGTCCAGCCTGCAAACTACTGAGGTCTTCCTAAACATGCTAACACATGGAGTGAAGAGGGAAAGATTCAGTTTAAACATTATATGACACATTTCCAAATAACTACAACTTAGAGTATGGAGGAAATGCTTTTCTATCTGTTTCTAGTATATCAATTTGATTTTTGTATTTTTTAAAATTAAACACTTTACATGTTGACCCAAAATCTTGGAATACTTAAAGAAGCCAAGAATGAAAACATGATTTCCTACTCTGTAATCCACTTGACCAGCCCATTTCCAGATTTTCAAAGGTGTGTAAACTTAAGTGCAGCACTAGAGGTCTCTTTTATAAATAACTTTTCAGAATTCTTCCATGTTGGCTGAAACATTGGGAGTTGCTGGGTTTGAATCTTGAGAAATGGCTGCAACTGTGACAATTCTGGGGGAGCCAAGCACCTCTGTGACAGACGAGTCCAGTTCTCCCGAGGTAACAATGGCAAGAGCTGTCCCACCACCTTTCTTATTCTGGTGCGTTTTGACGTGTTTGGAGAGATGGTCACTCCGCATAAATCTTTTAGAACATTCTGGGCATTCAAATCTCTTTTCACCTAAACAGAAAAATAGTAAATAAGAGTAATTCATTCCATTTGAACAAAATTATTTTATATAATTTCTCTTCTGGTCATACTACACTTTTAACTTTTGACTAGGTGTAAAATACTTTGTTTTTATTTTTAAATGGTATCAAACAAACGGTGCTGTACAGGAGAAACAGCACGTGATGGGGAATAAGAGATCCAAGTTAAAGTCCTGGTTTTGCTAAGAACTAGAAGCAAAAGCTGAAGCAAGTAAAATAACCACTCTGGGCTTCAGTTTTCCCATCTCCAGAATAAGAGGGTTTCCAACAGATGACCCTGGCAAGCCTCTTGCAGGTGTAATAATACAGTGCTTCACAGGTTCATGTCGCTCTGCCTTGAGAACTGCTGTCTGGGTTTTTGTTATAATGCCTAGAGGCACGAGAGCATCTTAAAACAGTTTCAAATAAAATCAGTTAATAATTTAGTTGTATATTGAGTTTCCTCACAAGGCAAAAATGAGAATCGGGGCAAACACTGCATTTCACCTAACAGAATTTTAGGTCTCAAGAATAAAGCCGTTAGGCTCTGGTATACAAAGCGGCCCTTAAACACGGTCTCTTTAACACAGAAGACGTTCTACTGAAACTCTCCACTTCTACATTCTGGAATAAAAACTAACTAACTGTTAACAAAAGAAAAAAGCCATTTCAATTTTGTGTATAACAGATTGAGCACGTAAAACAAAACTGGTTAATTGGTATACTGTGCCACCCACGGTGGGACAGCTGTTAGCTTCAGTCCTTGCTTCTAAAACTGTAAGTAAGGGAAGGAAAGCTCTTCCCAGCCTGGCAGGACGGCCTGGATAATAAAGTTCAGTTCAGCTGACTTCTTTACTTGGCCCTGCTTTTGACTTACCAATAGAAACTCTATAGGCTCAAGTTTGTCCATGTCAGATATTTTCCCCTCTTCTTTATGTGTTTGCTTTAATTTTTTTTTAAATTGTATTTGCAGTATCTCATTGAACTTTTCTTTCTCTTTCAGTCTTGAAAAATTAAAGGATAAATAAATGGTTTATATGAAATACTCAAAGACATTAAAAATAAAAGTAGCTAAGCTTTAAGATAAAGTGATTTATATTTATGAATGCTAATACCTAGACAAGGATGAAAAATAATTAAATGAGGGTTTAATTTTAGGGCCAATTTTGAAGTCCGTTACCTTTCAAGTTTCCCATTTTGCTTGCAAAAGAAAAATTCTCTTTACATATTTTAAACCTGAAAAATACCTTAAAGATCTTATTTTACATTCTCATTGTATCCATGTGTAAGCTGAGGCTCCAGAAACTACTTTGCTTGAGAATCACACAACTTATTAATAGCAGAGCAGAATTCAAGGCACCCCGTATCCAGGCTGGGCTCTCTATGCTACATTACCGTAGTGCAACTAGAGACCGCTGTTCTACAGTAACAGCGGCCACGGACAACCACAAAGAAATCAGGTGGCGACGGCCTGACAACACGCATCATTCAGTGAGCACTGGACCAGCTGGGTGATCAGCGTACACAGTGGCTGTTCAATAAGCACTTGTCAGCTTATTGACATGCTCATGCACTCAGTCACTTTTCAACAAATAATTGTAGAACACTTGCGATGTGCCAGGTGCCAGCAATACAAAAATGAACAAGCGAGAATCTCTGACTTTAAGAAACTTTCATGATCTTGAGCCCTTATTAGCAACCCCGTGGGCTCTGGTTAAGCTTCACTAAGAAAGAAATCCCTGACTGCGGCATGGGAACCGCAGGATAAATGGGAGATGATGTGACACGGTTGGTTTGAGGACAGACACCAAGTCTGTCTCCTCACAGGGGCTGTGGCTGTTCAATTGATTTCAAGCAATGAAATGTGGCCAGAATCTCAAAATAAGTAAATTATGTTGTACAATTAAACTATTATTAGGGAAATGACACTTCAGTTTATTATGATTTTCCACAGAAGTGTGTTTTCTGTGGTGTCAGAATTTCTAAATCTCTTACTCTTAGCACACATCATTATACATTATCTCCAGGAGGAACAGAATTCTTGTACTAATTACACATACTATATTTTAAATTAGTTTATAATTATTCTTAGTAGGGTAATACTTTTTGTAATTAGTACAATTACTTATCAAAATGGTTCATATTAGTTTACTGACAGTAGGCAGAATGGCTCCCCCCAAATATGTCCATTCCTTTAATTCCTAGAACTTGTGAATGTGTTTTACTACATGGCAAAGAGACGATAGCTAAAAGTATAGATAACACAGGAAGTTATTAGACATATCTAGGTGGGCCTACTCCAGTCACACGAGCTCTCAAGAGCAGAGACCGAGCAGGGGAAATCAGATCAGAAGCTCAGAGGGACCTGACCTGCTGCTGGAGGAGGGGCCACAGGGGAAGAGTAAGAAAAAACGTTAGCAGCTTCCATAGCAAAAATACCAGCCCTCAGCTGATAGCCAGCAAGGACAGAGGCTCCCAGTCAACAACAAATACAAGCTGGATTTGGCTCCCAGTGTCAAAGATTTAGGAAGCAAATTCTTGGGTAAGGAGCATAGCCCACAGCTGACACCAATTTTGACGACAAAATGTTAAGCAGGCCGAGACCAAGCTTACTCAAGTGCTGACTAAAGAACTGTGATATAATAAATGCATGGTTTTAGGCTGCCCAATTTGCGCTGGTTTGTTAGGGCAGCAATAGAAAACTAAGTTACATAAGATATACCCTTGAAAAAATTAAAGCCTAATAAGAAAAAAAACTATAGCTGTTATACTGTACAGTTCAAGATCTGTGAAATACCTTCATGACAAGTACCCAAAGCATGTCAAGGACAAAGTCAAAATTTTTCTCTAAGACAGGAATTTTCAACTGGTGTGCCTTGAGAATTTTTAAAACATGAGTACCTGACAATTTAGTCAGGGACACTGACCTCTTTTTCCTCAGACTGTCAAATAAAAGAATGACAAGAGCCAACACAACAATAACTGTCCAGTGTGAATGAGTAAAAATTATTCTTATTTTGTGTCAGATCAGCAAAAAATAGTTTTTGGTGTGCCACAGAATTTTAGCAATCAGTTTACGTGTGCTATGAGCTGAAAAAGATTGAAAATAGCTGCTTTACGGAAATCCCAATAACATAACTCAAACAATTCTGGTTTAATAAATTGACTATAGAAAATTTTTTTTTGCTTCTTTGCCTAGATTATTAAGAAAACGCCATGCTGTACTACATGGCTATTACAGTAGTCTTTTAAAATAACTGAAGTACAAAATTCATATTTAGAAACATTGGATGACTTCCTAACATGATATTCTTTTCTTTTTTCCAAAGTGAGAAGCAGGGGGGGAGGCAGACAGACTCTGGCATAAGCCTGACCAGGATCCACTCAGCATGCCCACCAGGGGGCGATGCTTGGCCCCTCTGGGGCACTGCTCTGCTGCAATCAGAGCCATTCTAGCACCTGAGGCAGAGGCCGTGGAGCCATCCTCAGCGCCAGGGCCAACTTTGCTCCAATGGAGCCTTGGCTGCAGGAGGGTGCTGGTCAAATAAGTTTGTAAATATGATATATATGTTTGCTCGCTTATAATTTGCATTGGGTGTGGGAGACAGGCTGTAAGCCAGCAAAGTCATTATGACCAAAGGTTTAGTTTTAAGACTAAGCTTTTCCCGTCTTCTTAATACTAAAATCTTTTCAAAACTAAGCTTCTCCCCACACCCTTGACTGTTGCATGATGTGGGGTGGTGCACTCTTATGAGGAATCCCATTTATGCCTCAGAGAAGTGACTTTGTATCCGAGACTTCCTTGTTTGTATATTGGCTTAAAGGTTTTAATTTCTACACTGTAAAATGGGGCAGACCGGGGGCTCTCTCTCTCTCAGTTCCTGCTATCACCATTGCAGGGGCCTCCCTGATCTCTTGCCCTTCATGGGAAAAGCAGGTTTTATGCTTTCCCCTTGGTTTTTCTTGTGGCTTGTCTGTCTTGGTGAGATGCCAATAAACAGAATGGCCCATCATCCTCCGACTCCGCCGTTCTTTTATCCTCTGCCCGAATTCAATGAGAACCTGCATGTGAATGGCCACGATGGTGGCCCCTGGCCATACAGAAGGGAAGAGAGAGATAGAGAGAGAGAGAAAGGAGAGGGGGAAGGGGGAAGAAGCCGATGGGCACTTCTTCCTGTGTGCCCTGGTCGGGAATCGAACCCGGGACTTCCACATGCCGGGCTGATGCATGCTCTACTGCTGAGCCAGGGCTAAAATGGCATTCTTAACAATAATTTCTCTCATAAACATTTGCTTAGCTTTTCAAATGGAATTGTAGATTTGAGGGATGAATGAAATAAACCAGATCTTTAAGCCTTATTTATTGGAAGTTAACCATCAACAGCCAAGTATAGCTGTCAGACTTCAGCCTATAACTTGGTTTTTAAAACGTTGCCCTCAACCCCAAGCTAATACAATGCATAAAACATTTTATAAATTAGTAATGTTATTTCTAAATTTGTCATTTGATAACATACCTCCATATTTATATACTAAAATTAATTTCAGGAGAAAACTAAGGAACTGTGGAAGTTTTCTGGGGCTTCTGTAAGAAGGTGCCACAAACTGGGTAGCTTGAAACAACAGGTATTCTTTCACAGTTCTGGAGGCTGGAGGTTCAAAATCAAGGTAAGGTAATGTATGGCTCTGCAGCTGGACTTGCTGGATTCTACATATGTATTTTGTGTGACCTTGGGCTTATCTGTAGGGCAGTGTTCCCACCAGGGGCTCTGGAGAATCCTTCACTGGCCTATTCTTGCCTTTTGATAATTTCTGGGAACCCTGGCACTCACTGGCTTGAAGCTGCACCTCTCCAATCTCTGTCTCTAACTTCACATTGCCTCTTCCCCTGTGTTTCTGTGTCTTCTCCCCTTTTTAAATGGTCATTAGTCACTGGATTTAGGGCCCACTAGATCCTAAAACCTGGCTTAGTATGCCCCATTTTACTTCATTTAATATGCAAAGAACCTGTTTCTGAATAAGGTCTCGTTCACAGATACCAGGGATTAGGACTTGAACATATCTTTCTGGGAGACACAATTCAACCCATTATCTGGGAACTTTTTAATGTCTGGGATTTATAACAGACAAGTGAAAGCACACTATCTGCTCAATAAGTAACTTTCATCAAATGTCGATATGAAGCATATACATAATTTCTCAGTAAAAATAACCAGATTTTTATATGTAACTCACAGAAATCATTTTGTGATTTTTTCCTAAGAAATCTAGCTATTCACACCGAGAGCCCGGCAGTCCGTGGGTCTCCCAAATGCTCCCCCTGAAGTTCTCAGCCCTCATTCCCTAATGGACACTCTCACCTACCCGGCCTAGAACACCTAAGCACATCTTCCCACGAGTACACTCAATGCTCCTCTATCGTTACCTGCGGAGAAAAATAAAAGGGGAAGGGAGGATAATTTGAGGGAAGTCATGTGGCTTCAATTTTCTTGAAGTGAAAGACTAGGAGCAAGGTGAGGCTCAGTGGAAGTCACAAGGAAAATAAGACTTAACAAGGTTTATGTAATAATGAAAGTACTGAGAAAGCTGACACCACAGAAAAGGACTGACTGACTCTTCTGAGAAACTGGCTGAGATACAAGTCCACGAATTTACATGAGTAGTTTTTCTTTTCCTCCTTCAATAATTCTCTAGTCAAATATAGAAGCCCTTTGGTCATTTCACTATAAATGCTCTCTTAAGAAAGCTATTTTATCTACTCAATCACCTATAAATGGATGACTACATCAAGATCTAGATTTCTCAGCTCCACTGTGAGTCTGACATCTAGATGTGCCCTGGGCAGCCTCATTTAACATGCCATAAACAGAACCTATCAATTCTCTCTAATCCTTGTAATTCTTCAGAAATAAAGAGGAAAAGAAAGACCCAAAACCATGAAAGAGGTCATGTCAGTAAAGATGACAACCTTCAAAAATTTACTCCTCTATGAAAAGAATAAAAATACTGAACAGAAACAATCAAAGTTGACCTTTTCTGACTCTGGAAATTAAACAAAGTTTACAGAAACTCTGGGAGTGTTTTTTCTTTTTTAAAGAAAAATGGCTGAATCTTGACAAGAACAGAAAGCTTTGAGGTGTTTAATTTGCAGAGGAAGCAGAACAGAACTGGAGGTTTTTCAAACTCTCATTCCCAAAGAATTATCATTATCTGATCTGTCCAGCAGTTCTCCGGACTAGTGGTCCTTTGGAAGACCGCATATAAAAGACTTATTATTTAACAAGCTACTTGGAGGTAGCCCAATGTGAAAGCCTTCTTTTGAGAGGAGAGAAGGCTCTGTGTTTGTCTAAATCAATTATGGGGAAGTGTTTTAACTTCATGGATGGCAGAGGCAATGAATAATATTTAAGACAAGTAATAAATAAATAAACTAAACAACAAGCTTAAAAGGAAGAGCTGGGCGATAAGATGTCCACAGGGGTTTTAAAAAGTTCTGACATACTTCTTGGAAGGCTACCTCCACGCTCAGGACTGTTAGTCTGCTCAGTGAAGGCCCGAGAAGGCCAAACCCTCACCAGTGCCTACCCTTGGAGGCTCTGCGTAAGCAGGAAGTGAGATAGGGAGCATGTCAAAAGAGCAGCGGAGGTGACCTAAAACAACTTCCACTGGCCAAAGGTAGAATGATTTGAACAAGGAAAAGTAACAGTATTGAGTTATGACTCTCCAAATAAAATAAATGCTCATGAGTCCACAGTGATATAAACAAATGACTGAATAAACATACAATCGGGGAAGAAGGTATTGTATAAATCTTCCTTATACAAGAATTACAACTAAAAATTGTACAAACAATGAAGAGGGAAAAATGACCGTTAGCATACCATAGTAATAATTACTGCAGGCAAGATACAATGAGAAATGCTAAAAGTGAAATATTAGTATTTTCTTGAAAGAGAAACAGGATGCCTGGCCTGTGGTGGTGCAGTGGATAAAGTGTTGACCAGGAATGCTGAGGTTGCTGGTTCAAAACCCTGGGATTGCTCAGTCAAGACATTTAAAAGAAGCAATGAGCAAGCAATGAACAACTAAAGTGAAGCAACTATGAGTTGATACTTCTTGCTCCCCTCCCTACTCTCTCTGTAAAATCAATAAATAAAATCTTTAAAAAATAACAGGAGCCTGACCAGGCGGTGACGCAGTGGATAGAGCATCGGACTGGGATGAGGAAGACCCAGGTTTGAGACCCTGAGCTCGCCAGCTTGAGCGCGGGCCCATCTGGCTTGAGCAGAAGCTTGTCAGCTTGGACCCAAGGTCGCTGGCTCCAGCAAGGGGTGGCTCAGTCTGCTGACAGCCTGCGGTCAAGGCACATGTGAGAAAGGAATCAATGAACAACTAAGGTGTCGCAACAGCAACGAAAAACTAATGATTGATGCTTCTCACCTCTCTCCATTCCTGTCTGTCTGTCCCTATCTATCCCTCTCTCTGACTCTCTCTCTGTCCCTGTAATAAATAAATAAATAAATAAATAAATAAATGTATGTATGTATGTATGTATGTTACCTTTAAAAAATAAAATAAAATAAAAAAATAAACAGGATATTTGAGTAACCTCAAAGAATCACCTCCAAAATACAAAAGTAACAAAAATGTTAAAATAACAATGAAAGGGGAAAAACAGCAATTAGAACTTTCAACAAAAACACACACAGTAAATATGTAATCATTGCACATTATATAGTTGTAATGTAATTATTATTTAGTAATTTTTAACTTTAAGAACTAAGTTATGAAAAAAAGAGACATTGCTAATTGAAATGTAAGTATTTTAATATCAAGTGAAAGAGGAGAGAGACAGTAAGTTTGGGTGAGAGAAGTAAGAGGGGAAAGAGATGGAAAGTGAACACAGTGGACCAAGAGATAATGTTCAGCATGCTTACAGTTAAAGAAGAAATAGTGTCATCAGATGGTGCAAATCGAGGTAAATTCTTAACTCTCAAAGCAAGAAGTCAACAGACAGTGTCTAATATTGACAGATCAATAAATAACACTTCAGGCATATTAGTTAGCTATATACTAGCCATCAGAGGAAGAATTAAAATGTAAAAATAGTTAAAAGATTAAATATAATTTTCTCTTGGGAGCAGAATAGGGGTGGGGCAAAGACTGCAAGATCCTTCTATATGATTTTAATACCATATGCATGTATCACTTGGAAGTATTTTTAAAATTTATTTTACAAAAAGCAAAAAAAAATTACTATTTTTAGCAGTGAATAAAAATAACTCATTCAGCCCTGGCTGGATAGCTCGGCTGGTTAATAGTATCATCCTGAAGCACAGAGGTTGCCAGTTTGATCCCTGGTCAGGGCACATACAGGAACAGACTGATGTTCCTGTCTGTCTGTCTTTCTCTATATCTCTAACCCACCTTCCTTTCTCACTAAAATCAATAAATAAAATTTTAAAAATTAAAAAAGCAAACAAAAACAAAAAACCTCATTCATGGCCAAGTACTGAGAGTTGCTACTTAGCGTAATGGTTGGACATAGTATAAAACATGGCTCTTGCCATAAATGGCCAAAACTTTCAACTTAACATATTATTAAATGTTTAAATAATATTTACCGGTCTCAAAAGATGTTTCATTCATATTCTTTTCAACTTTAAATACTTAGAAGTTAATAGTATTTATAAGTAAAATACGGATTCTAGAATGGTACATCTAAAACGTATACAATTTTATTAACAGATGTCACCCTAATAAATTCAGTTAAAAATAAATAAGTGAAAGTAATATAAATACAGTGATATTCAGCTTAGCATTTTTCAGAATAACATTTACTTAAACAATTTTGTATATAACATATTAAGATGTTTGAAACACTGGAAGTGAGCTTAAAGTACATTCAATTCTGAATTATGTAAGCTAGTAGAAAATGATAATGGTATGAGTCATTAAAATATATATATATATATATTTCCAAATCATTAATCTTTAGTTTTAAAGTATTTGTGTATATAAATCCTTGGATAAATCTGTTTTGTATATTTATGTGATGTAGGGTATGAGATAGAGAGGGACTCTAGAAATTCATTGTTTCTCACAGAAAACTATAAAATCAGTGTGGGTTCCAAGTTAAAAAAGAGCAAAAACTTTTCACCTGACCAGTGATGGCACAATAGATAGTTGACCTGGGATGCTGAGGTAGGTCCCAGTTCAAAACCCCTAAAGTCGCCAGCTTGAGTGCAGAGTCACTGGGTTGAGCACAAAGGTTGCTGGCTTGATGCCCAAGGTCACCAGCTTGAGAAAGGTGTCACTGGCTCAGTTTGAGCCCTGCCCCTCCCCAGGTCAAGGCACATATGAGAAGCAATCAATGAGCAACTAAAGTGATGCACCTACGGCCTGACCAGGTGGTGGCACAATGGATAAAGCATCAAACTGGGATGCAGAGGACCCAGGTTAGAGGTCCTGAGGTCACCGGCTTGAGCGGAGGCTCACCAGCTTGAACGCAGAGTCACTGGCTTAAGCAAGGGGTCACTTGGTCTGTTGTAGCCCCCCGCCCCCAGTCAAGATACATATGTTAAAGCAATCAATTAACAACTAAGGAGACTAAGGAGATGCAAGGAAGAATTGACGCTTCTCATCTCTCTCTCTCTCCCCCTTCCTGCCTGTCTGACCCTAAATAAATAAATAAATAAAATTGTGACGCGTCTATAGGTTGATGCTTCTCCTCTCTCTCCTGTCCTCTCAATCCCTTCCTGTCTCTCCCTCTCCCTCAAAAGTGGGGGTGAGGAATGGGGAAGGAAATTAATCATTTTTCTTGGCTTTCCTAATCTCTCCCATTGCTAAACCAGGGTGGAAATACTGCATGCTCTCAATTTTTCTAAAACAAAAAGCAATCTTGTTATGGGATTAATTTTTATTCATACCATCTCTGCCAATATGAATGGTGAGGTGGCCTCAGAAGCCCCAATGCAATGCTATACAACAACTTTTAAAAACCTTTTTAAAAATTAAAATTCTTAGTTTCAGCATAATGCTTCTTATTAAGGAACTGGCCAATACACAAAGATTCACCCACGTTACTAACTTAGGTGCACATCAAATTTTAACAACTATTTTCTAAATCTGTAAAAAGAAGCTATATTCTATCTCAGTGTTGCTGCTAGAATCAAATGAGATAATATATTTGACACATCTGATCAATCAATAAATGTCAATCCTATTTCCCCCTTTGTCCTACCCTATCTTGGTACAAAGTTTAAGTAAAACATTTATCCAAATTATTAACTTATTCAATATTTACATATTAAGTCCCCAATATATATTAGACATGTTCTAAATAGTCAGTGTTCTATGCAAAAAACTGCTCTACCAGATCGAGACTTAAGCCTTTAAGTAATTAAAACAGTACAGAATTGATGTAGAAACTGACAAATGAATAAAAGCCACACAAAGGACCTACCCCGTTAAATGTAATTTATAAGTAAAAAGTAATTAAAAAAAAGGAGGATCCAGAAGTTGAGCCACTCTACGGAGAGGACTTTAATATATGAGAGAAACCTTTATATACTCTTACACTGTATTTGCCTCAATAAAAGTGTTAAACTTCCACATGCAAAGAGCACAAAGAGAAAAGACTAGCCATATACGGGAAACTGCAACATATAAATCAGTAACAAAAAGGAAACAACTGAAAAGAAAGATGACCAAATAACCCAACAGAAAAAGAAATGTATATGACTTACAAATTTAAGAAAAGAGGCTAATCTCAGTATAACAAAAAAATCCTGCTCATTTTAAAAAATGAGAAATCATCTTAGATTCACAAAAAGTTTCAAAGCCTGACATTTGTGAGTTCTGGTGAGCACAGCAAAGTGGAAATTCACTCTGCTAGTGAAGCAGAGATGGTAATAGCCACGTTAAGAGACTGTAGCAGTTACCAAACATATACTTATGTCTACGCTCCAATACTGCTACTTCTTATACCTGTTCACCGGATATGCACAGCAGCAAAGTCTGTGACAACAAAGCTAACAATAACCTCAACAGTATGGAAACTGGATTAATACAGTGGGCGACGGTCTTACGATAGATACAATGTAGCAGTTAAAGAACAGACACATGGATACATACTTATATGCATACATAAGAACTTGGATAGGTCTCAAAACATAAGTGAAATTAGGATACGGTAATATATCATTTATGTAAAATTTCATAGTATACACAAAACAGTATTTACTATACCCATAAACAATAAATGTAATATATAGTATTAAAACTGTACAAAACACTTTGAATTCATGGTAGCTTCTGTCCTTAAAAACTAGAAGAACAATGATAATGTCAACTTTATATCATTTATTTTATTAAAAAATAACAGAAAATGTAACATTAACAGTTGTCAATTCTAAGTTAGGTGGGTATTTGTCCTATTATTCTAGATACTTTAGTCAAAACAAAAATTAATAAAAATCACTAATAATCTTAATTCAACTCTCTTTTCATCTTATTTTAAATAATGGGGGGGAAAATAACATACTAGAATTCACTTTGCTAATATAAGATAAGCAAATGAAATAAATTCCAGGTCCCATAATTATACTAATAAGGCTTACAAAACATAGAATAAAATATAAGGTAAAGAGAATTCACTTTAAAATAAGTAGAAAGTACAAGTCCAAAAATAAACCAACTAACCTGTATGAGTTCTTCTATGTCTCTGAAGCTCGTCACTTCTTGTGAATCTTTTGCCACAAAACATCCAGTTGCACACAAAAGGTCTTTCTCCAGTATGCCAGCGAAGATGTGCTCGTAAGTGAGATGTTTTGCCATAAACCTTTCCACATCCTTCAATATGACAGATATGCTGTTTCTTTTTTCCTGGTTCATTACTGCCTCTAACAAAACAAAAACCAAACATTTATTACACTCCAGACACCTTATAATTATGGAAAAGCAAAAGGGAATCTGAATAGGATTTCTAAATCATGACACATTAACTGTAGTTAAAAATCAGAAAAATTTTGCCTGACAAGTGACAGAGCAGTGGATAGAGCGTCAAGGTGGGACACTGAGGTCACAGGTTTGAAACCCCGAGGCACCGGCTTGAGCACAAGTTTGCCAGCTTGAGCACAGGGTCATTGGCTTGAAGCCCAAGGTTGCTGGCTTGGGTTGAGCCACCGGTCAAGGGATATATGAGCAGCAATCAATGAACAATTAAGTGATGCAACTATGAATTGATGTGTCTCTCAGGCTTACGGGGAAAAAAAAACCCAGGGTTGTATAAAAAACTGAAAAATGCTATAAAAATATGTCACTCTCAGATAGTTTATGTTCATGTTTCTTTCTTCCTTTCTTTTTTTTTTTTTGTATTTTTCCAAAGTGAGAAGCAGGGAGGCAGTCAACAGACTCCTACATGTGCCTGACCAGGATCCACCTGGCATGCCCACCAGGGGGCGATGCTCTGCCCATCTGGGGCATGGAGCCATTCTAGCACCCGAAGCGGAGGCCATGGAGCCATCCTCAGCACCCGGGCCAACTTTGCTCCAATGGAGCCTTGGCTGCAGGCGGGGAAAAGAAAGATAGAGAGAGGAGAGGGGGAAGGGTAGAGAAGCAGATGGGTGCTTCTCCTGTGTGCCCAGACCGGGAATCGAACCTAGGACTTCCACACGCCAGGTTGAAGCTCTACCATTGAGCCAACTGGCCAGGGCTCATGTTTATTTCTTAGCAGGCTCTTCCCTGTGGAAAAGAAAATCTCTTTAAGCTTTCAAGACACCTGAGAATTCTCTGATATACCCAAGGATAGTATCCTCATTTAAAAGTATAAGGTACAGAGTTTCACTTCTAGCAGGACAGTGTGATGAACTCCATATACCCACTCCCCTGTGAAACTGGTGAAAATTAAATAAATAAATAAATAAATAAATGCCACTTACAGTCAGGAATTGGCCCTAGGAGTATATAGCAAATAAAGAAACATTCATCCATGAAAATCAAAGAATTTAACTAAACAGTGAGAATGTGGTATTTGAGCCAGGGCACTTCCATTCCCTTTCCCGCCCCTCCCTTCCTTCCCACCTCTCTTGACACAGACACACAACTGGTGCAGCCGGGAACACAGTTCCCTCTCCTCTATCTTCTAGTTGGACGTTATCTACCTACAAGCGGCAGGACATCAGCATTTCTTATTCTTCCCCCAGCTACCTGCGGCTGAGGCCAAATTCGAGGGGAGTGTGGCCCACAGCCAGGGAACCCCATTCCACGCAACCGCACCTCCTGAGACATAGGCTCCACCTTGGACAGTGCTAGGTGAAAATGCCAGGGTCCAGGTCCCCCTTGACCCAGCTCATTTGGAATTCATAAATCAGAGGTTTGCAAGCCAGGAGAGGCAAGCCAAGAACACCTGAGGTTACTGGTGCCCCCTGCCAACAAGCATGCACCTGCTACAGCAGGGATGCCACTGAGAGAGAAAGGTGCCTCTCATGTCTCACCCCCAGTTCAAGAGCTAGGACAGATTTAGGCTAGAGGATGAGCATACCATGTAAGCAGAGCTCCAAATCTCTCCCCCCTCTGCCAAAATGGACTTTATTTGCTACAAAGTGTAGAGAAGTTTGAGACTCAGGGGATTCTTAAAAATACTGGAGATTAGCCTGATCACGTGGTGGCACAATGGATAGAGCATCCAGCCTAGGATATGGACAACCCATGTTCAAAACTCCAATATTGCTGGCTTGTATGTGGGCTTATCACCTTGAGTGCAGGATCACAGAAATTATCCCATGGATGCTGGCTTGAAGCCCAAGATCACTGGCATCAAGCCCAAGGTTGCTGGCTTGAGCAAGGGGTTACTGGCTCAGCTGTAGCCCCCTCACCCAGGTCAGGGCACATGTGAGAGAGCAATCAATGAACAATTACGATGTCGCAAAGAAGAACTGATGCTTCTCATTTCTCTCCTTTCCTGTCTGTCTGTCCCTATCTGCGTGTCTCTCTCCCTAAAACAAAACACACAAAAAAACACTGGAGATTAATGCAAAAGTCAACTGGGGGAAAAAACTAATACAATCATTGGAAAAACAGGTTCAACTGTAGGCTAGATTAGGCTGCCAGACAGAAGCCAGAAAAGAGGCAGCTGGGAGGAGCCCTCCAGAGTTAGAATAAATCTCAAGCACAGACCTAGTGATCTAGTACTTAAAGAAAACTGATTGGATCACATTGTGGAAAAAATGTACACTCCAGGGCATTGCTGAAAACAATAGAGCAATCAGCTGGCAATTAGTGGAGCATAACAGCTTGGTGTGGTCAGGGAAGGAGACAATCAAAACCAAGGTCATCCCAGAGTCACCCTCAGAATGCTCAAGTCTGCATCCACTGAGGAGCAACAGGTTTCATGGTATGCCAAGGAATGTCTCTAAAATTCTCCAGCCAGTCACTAAATAAATAAGCAAACAATAACAAGCTGGGAGTAGGGAGAGGGGAGGGACAGAGCTGGGACAGTGCTAAGAGTTGCTAGAAGACATTATCTGAACTATCCAGTTTCCAACAAGATTATGAGACATGACAATAACAAAACAAAAAAGTATGACCCATATATTACGGGGGAGGGGGGAACAGGAAAGAGAAGATACCTGTGAGAACAACCATTTTTAATAAGACTTCAAAGTAGCCATTATAAATATGTTGGAAAAACTAAAGGACATCATGATTAAAGAAGCAAAATGACAATGTCACATCAAATAGAGAATATCAATAAAGAGTTAGGAATAATTTTTAAAAACCAATTGGAGGCCTTGGCTGGTTTGCTCAGAGGTAGGGTATCAGCCTGGCATGTAAAAGTCCCGGATTCGATTCCTGGTCAGGGCACACAGGAGAAGTGACCATCTGCTTCTCCACCCCTTCTCCCCACCCTTTCATTTCCTCCCACAGCCATGGCTCAAATGAGCAAGTTGGCCCCGGGTGCTGAGGATGGCTCCATGGCTCTGCCTCAGGTGCTAAGTAACTCAGTTGCCATGCAACAGAATAGCAGCTTCAGATGGGCAGAACATCTGCCACAGATGGGTTGACGGATGGATCCTGGTCGGGATGCATACGAGAGTCTGTCTCTGCACCTCCCTGCCTTTCACTTGATTAAAAAAAATATATATATATATTGAAAATTCTAGAGATGTAATGTACAACTGAAATGAAAAATTCACTAGAGAACTCAAGAGAAGGAAGAAATGGAGAAGTTGAACATAGATCAAGAGACTGTGCAATGCAAAATCAAACAAAAAAATGAATTAAAAAATTAACAGAATGTCACAGAAATGTGGGATACCAATATCAGCAGGGATGGGCAGAACGAGGGGGGAAGAGAAGGAGGATGAAAAGGGAATGGGAGAACGTAGGAGAAAAGATTATAAAGTAGAAAAAAATATTCAGATAAATAATGGCTGAAAACATATTGAAAAACATTAATCTACACATGCAGGAAGCTCAACAATCTCCACATAGGATAAATGTGTTGGGCAGATAAAATATGTTATGCTCACTTTGTTAAAGATGGCGCTGCCCACGTGCAAGTCCATTAATAGCCTGACCAGGCGGTGGCACATTGGATAGAGCTTTGGACTGGGATGCGGAAGACCCAGGTTCGAGACCCCGAGGTCGCCAGATTGAGCGCGGGGGCCCATCTGGCTTGAGCAAAAGCTCGCCAGCTTGGACCCAAGGTCGCTGGCTCCAGCAAGGGGTTGCTCAGTCTGCTGAAGGCCCGCGGTCAAGGCACATGTGAGAAAGCAATCAATGAACAACTAAGGTGTTGCGACGGCAATGAAAAGCTAATGATTGATGCTTCTCACCTCTCTCCGTTCTTGTTTGTCTGTCCCTATCTATCCCCCTCTCTCTGACTCTCTCTCTGTCCCTGTAAAAAAGAAAACAAAACAAGCAAGTCCGTTGATATAATGTGTGTTGGGGACAGGCTGTGGGCAGGCTGGGTTGTTATAGCCTAAGGCTTAGTTTTAAGAGTAAGCTTTCCCCCACACCTTTGACTGATTGGATGTGGGGTTGCTGGGCAGATAAAATATATTATGCTCACTTTGTTAAAGATGGCGCTGCCTACGAGTAAGCCCATTGCCCAGATGATATTGGTTTCCCTTATGCTTGGGATGGGTGTAATTATATTATTGTGTGTAGGGGACAGGCTGTAAGCAGGCAGAGTCCTTATAGCTCAAGGTTTAGTCTCAAGAGTAAGCTTTTCCCCACACCTTTGACTGATTGGATGATGTAGGGTGGTGCACTCTCATGAGGAATCCCATTATGCCTCAGATGGGTGACTTTGTATCAGAGACTTTCTTGTTTATAGATTGGATTAAGGGTTTGGATTTCTACATTATAAAGTGGGGCAGGCCGGGAGCTTGCTCGCTCTCTCTCGGTTCCTGAGGTTAGTATTAGAAAGGAGAGCAGAGTAAGGCCACATGGAGACCAGAAGAGGCAGCCAAGATGGTGGAATGCTGAGGAAGAGCCAGTTTGTGCAGAGTTTGTATAGAGAGAAGGAGATGGGAAACAGAGGTGAATAAGTCTGGTGAGCTAGAAACCTTCTGATTCTAGGAAACTCGGATAAGTCAGTAGCTTTGTGAGCACTGAATGAGTAGGTTTTGGAGCCCAGTGTGTGTTTTTGCTTGCTCGCCGGGTGCAAGCTAAGATTAAAGCTGATGGCTCACCAGTTCTTGGCTCCGTTGTTTCATTACCGACTGTCCAAATCTAATGCGAACCTGCATTGGCCAAACGACTGTGATGGTGGCCCTGGCTATACAGGCTTTACAGGGGTGGTGCACTCTCATGAAGAATCCTCCCATTATGCCTCAGATAAGTGACTTTGTATCAGAGACTTCTTTGTTTGTAGATTGGATTAAAGGTTTGGATTTCTACACTATAAAGTGGGGCAGACCGGGAGCTAGCTCTCTCGGTTCCTGAGATTAGCATTAGAGAGGAGAGCAGAGAAAGGCCACGTGGAGGAGGCCAGGAGTAGCAGCCAAGATGGTGGAGTGCTGAGGGAGAAGCCAGTTCTGTGCAGAGTTTGTGCTGGAGAAAAAGATGGAGAACAGGTGAATAAGTCTGGTGAGCTAGAAACCTTTGATTCTAGGAAACTGGGATAAGTCAGTAGCTTTGTGAGCACTGAGTGAGTGGATTTTGGAGTTCGGTGTGTGTTTTTACTTGACCACCGGGTGCAAGCTAGGATTAAAGATGATGGTCTACCAGTTTTTGGCTCTGTTGTTTCATTATCGACTGTCTGAATCTAATGCAAACCTGCACTGGCCAGGCGTCTACGATGGTGGCCGCAACTACTGGCTTTACAAATGCAAAGATGAACAAACAGAAACGTTATATTAAAAGTCTTAAAATTCCCCAAAAATAATGAACAAAAATCTTGAAAGCAGCAAGAGAGAAATGACTCATTACTTATAAGGGAACCCCACTAAGATTTCACAACAGAAACAATGGCATTTATATGGCTATGAGAAAACATATTCAATGTATTCAAAGAAAAAAACTCAAACAGAAATCTTATATCCAGCAAAGTTATCTTTCAAAAATAAAGGTAAAATAAAGACATTCCCAGATAAAGATTAACTGACAGAACTTGCTGCTAGCAGATCTGTTGTACAAGAAATACTAAAGAAAGTTGTTCACTCTTGTGGGTCAAATAAGTTTGCAAATATGATGTATATTTTGCTTGCTTATAGTTTGCATTGGGTGTGGGGGACAGGCTGTAAGAAGGCAGGGTCCTTATAGCCTAAGGCTTAGTTTTAAGACTAAGCCTTTCCCACCCTTTAAACGTAAAATCTTCTCAACACTAAGCTTTTCCCCAGGCCCTTGACTATTGCATGATGTGGGGTGGTGCATTCTTATGAGGAATCTCATTTATACCTCAGTTAAGTGGCTTTGTATCAGAGAGTTCCTTATTTGTATACTGGCTTAAAGGCTTTAATTTCTACACTATAAAATAAGGGAGACCAGGGGCTCTCTCTCTGGTTCCTGAAATTAGCACTGCAGAGAAGCAGCAGCCAAGATGGCAGAGTGCTGAAGGAGAAGCCAGTTTGTGCAGAGAGAATGAGAGGGAACAGAGGTGAATAAGTCTGCTGAGCTAGAAACCTTTGATTCTAGGAAACTCGGATAAGTCAGTAGCTTTGTGAACACTGAATGAGTGGGTTTTGGAGCCCAGGGTGTGTTTTTACTTGCCCGCTGGGTGCAAGCTAGGATTAAAGCTAATGACCTACCAGTTCTTGGCTCCACTGTTTCATTACTGACTGTCCAAATCAAATGCGAACCTGCACGGGCCAGGCAGCTGTGATGGTGGCTGTGGCTACTGGCCCCACACTTCCATAAAAACTTTAAAAAATTGAGACAGGAGTGTTTAGGCTTATGCCACTGGCATCATTTGTCATTTTTTCTGTTACTACAGTACAGTATATTTATGTCCTTTTCCTTTTTCTGTGGCTTGTGGCTTTATGTTCTAGGTCAGTGATGGGCAATATTTTGAGCTTGGTGTGTCAAAATTCACCAAAAAAAAAAACTGAGCATAACCCGGGTGGTGTGTCACTTCGAGAAAAATAGCCAACCAGAAGTCCCAGAACTAGATGCTCTGTGCCAGAGTTCTGTTGTTTTGGCCTACAGACCTCCGGCGCAGAGTGTCTACACTACAGCAAATGTTTTATCCTCGGCTACTGCACCTGGCCGTGCAGGAGCCGAGGATGAAACGTCCTTCTCGGCATGCGGCCCCATACTTCTCTGGTATGTGGCTGCGTGTCATCAAAAATGGCTACACGTGTCAGTGCTTACACATGTGTCATAGGTTCGCCATCACGGTTCTAGATGATGATTTTACAACTGTGTTAGGATAGGTAAGTGACTTAGCTAGAGTGTGTTTCAACTTATATCAAAATTCAGGTTATGTCACTGTTGTAAGAACGGAAACTATGTCATAACAAGACCCCCGTATAATGAAAAAAAATCATTAATGAAATTAAAGTGCAAAATTACAAGTTTAAAATGCTGTTATATTTACTTAATGCAAAGAAAGGAGGAATGGAGTACAAAAAAAAAGCATAAGATACTGGAAACAAAAAGTACAACGGCAATTGTAAATTCAAGTATGTCAGCAGCATCAATCGCGAATACAGATCACAAAATCCAATCAAAAAGACAGACTTTTTTCTGTCTGATTGAATTTTAAAAATCCAGCTATATGCTATATACAAGTAACACACTTTACATTCAAAGATACAAAAAGAGTGAAAGTAAACGATGCAAATAGACATGCCAACAAGACTCCAAGAAGGCTGGAGTGGCTATACTGACATTGACAAAACAAACTTTAAAACAAAAAACATCATCAGAGATAATGAGGAAGATTTGTTCTAGATAACTGAGTCAATCCATCAGGAATATATAACAATTATAAACATAAAGAGTAACAAGAGTACATTGAAACAGATGAAGTAAAACTAACAGAAATGAAGGGAAAGACAATTCAACAATAGTTGGAGATCTCTATCTCTATTTTCATAAAACAAGAACAATTACATGCTTATTGCTTAAATAATTAGATGAGATGGACAAATTCCTAGAAAGACAGAGAATACAGAATCTGACTCAAGAACAAATAGTCAGGAAAAAACCCGTAACAAGTAGAGATTGAATCAGCAGTCAAAAAAATACCAATAGCCTGACCTGTGGTGGCGCAGTGGATAAAGTGTCGACCTGGGAACACTGAGGTTGCCAGTTCAAAACCCTGCACTGGTCTGGTCAAGGCACATATGGGAGTTGATGCTTCCAGCTCCTCCCCGCTTTCTCTCTTTCTCTCTCTCTCTCTCTCTCTCTCTCTCTCTCTCTCTCGTGTCTCCTCTCCAAAATGAAAAAAAAAACCCACAAAAATACCAATAAAAAAAGCCAACTCATTCTATGAAAGCAAAGACATTCATAAAAAGAAAACTGAAGACCAATATCTCTGATGAACACAGATGCAAAAATCGTCAACAAAATATTAATAAATCTAGCAACATACAATAAAAATAATTATAAACCACAACCAAGTTGGATTTAATCCTATGAACGTAAAGTACTTTAACAAGACAAAAACACTCAATATAGTAGAAATAGTGTACTTTCTTTTTTAAGATTTTTTTATTGATTGATTTTAGAGAGAGGGGAGAGAGAGACAAGGGTGGGGGTGGGGGAGGAGCAGGAAGCATTAATTCATTGTAGTTGCCTCTCATATGTGCTTTGACTGGGCACGCCTGGAGTTTCAAACCGGCAACCTCAGTGTTCCAGATCAACATTTTATCCACTGCACCACCACAGGTCAGGCGAATGGACTTAACTTAAGGGTATATTTGAAAAACCCAGAGTTAATATCATACTTAATGGTAAAAGACCGAATGCTTTTCCCCTCAGATAGGGATCAAAACAATGATGTCCACTTCCACCACTTCTATTCAACACTAAATAGAAGTGTTATTTCTGCAGGTTCTAGACAGAACAGTTAGGTAAGAAAAAGAAACAAAAGTCATCGAGTGGAAAGAATGAAATAAAACTATCTCTATTTGCAGGTGACATGACCTTACATATAGAAGACCCTAAGTAATCCACTATAACATTATTAGAATTACTGAAAGAGTTCAGCAAGGTTGCAGGATTCAAGACCAATATGCAAAAATTGATTGTATTTCTATACATTTGCAACAAACAATCAAGAAAACAGTTTATTTACAATAGCATCAAAAAGAATAAAATACTTAGACATAAATTTAACAAAAAAAGTGAAAAACTATACTCTGAAAACTACAAAACAATATTGAAAATTAGAGAAGATCTAAATAAACAGAAAAACACACACCATGGTATTTGGATCAGAAGATTTAATGCTGTTAAATTGGCAATATTCCCCAAATTCATCTAAAAATTCAATGCCACCCATGTCTGAGTCCCACCTGACTTCTTTATAGAAACTGACAAGCTGATACTAAAATTCACATATTGCAAGTGTCTCTATAGAGTCAAAACAGTATTAAAAATGAGTAACAAAGTCAGGACTCATACTTCCCAATTTCAAGTTACTACAAAGCCAAAGTAGTCAATCAACACAGGGTGGTACCGGCACAGAAACAGACATATACATAGATCAATGAAATAAAACTGAAAGTCCAGAAATAAACCTGTGTGTCTTTGGTCAACTGTTTTTTGACGAAGATGCCATGAGCATTCAGGTCATGGGAAAAGGGTAGCCTTTTCTTTTCTTTCTTAGTTTTTCTTACTTTGAGAGAGAGAGGAGGAGAAGAGAGAGCAACAGAAACATCGATCTGTTTCTGTAAGTGCCCTGACTGGGGAATCAAACCTGCAACCTTGCATATCGGGAGGTTGCTCTAACCCACCTGACCAGGGCAGGAGAGTCTTTTCAGCAAATGGTTTTGAATGAACCCTTACCTCAAATCATATTCAAATATTAACCCCAAATTGATCAAAGACCAAAATGTGCAAAAGCTATAAAATTCTCACAAGAAAACTAGGAATCTTTATGACCTCAGATTCTGTAACGAATTCTTAGATAAAAGAGCAAAAACAGAAGTCACCAAAGAAAAGACTGAACTTCATTAAGATAGAAACTTAGTGTCTCAAAGGACATTATCAATGAAGTGAAAGGAAATCTCATAAGCTGGGAGAAATATTTGCAAATCATTTATTTGATAAGGGACTTATACCTAGAATATATAAAGAACCATTACAACTCAATAATAAAAAAATAAAATAGACAAAAGATATTAATAGATATTTCTCCAATAAAATACACAAACTACCACCAAGCACATGAAAACATACTCTATGTCATTAGTCACCACGGACATAAAAATCAAAACCACACGGAAAAGTCATTCCATACCTACCAGGATAGCTATAATCAAAATGTCAAATTCTGCATGGCCTGTGGTGGCGCCGTGGATAAAGCATCCACCTGGAACTCTGAGGTTGCTGGTTTAAAAGCCCAGGCTTGCCTGGTCAAGTCACATACCAGAAGCAACTATGAGTTGATGCTTCCCATTCCTCCCCACCCCTTCTTTCTCCCTCTCCTCTCTCTAAAACAGTGGTTCTCAATCTTTTATGAGGTACCATACCCACCAGTTTTCATATGCGTATTCACTGAACCCTTCTTTACTGATAAATAAAATATGATTTTTTTTCCCAAATTCAAGACATAGGTATATGTTTTTTTACTGGTGCACAAAATGAGCCGTGCATGAACATCACCTTGCTCAAAGAACAAAACCAACAAAGTGCATGAACTCACAACAAATGACGGTATTACTTTATTCTGGCCTCCGCGGCAGAGGCTTCTCTGAACCTCTGAGACCAACTCATCGAACCCCTAGGGTTCAATAGAACCCAGGTTAAGAACCACTGCTCTAAAATCTTAAAAAAAAAAAAAAGTCAGATTATAACAACTGTTGGCAACAATGCGGAGAAATCACAACCCTCATACACTGCTGGTAGGAACAAAAATGACACAGCCGCACTGGGAAACACTCTGGCAACTCCTCAAATGGTGAGAGTTACCACCAAACCCGGGAACCCCATGCCTAGGCATATGCATGCCGGAGGGAGATGAAAACGTATGTCTGCACAGAGTTGTGTAAGAATGTCCATAGCAGCACAGGTGGAAAATGCCAAATATCCACCAACTGATGACTGGAAAAGTAAAATACTATATATATATATCTACACAACAAAATATTATTTATTCATTAAAAAATAAAGTGCGATGAGTGCTAATAGAAAAACTTTGAAAACATTATGCTAAATGAATAAAACAAGCCACAAAGACCTCATATTATATGATTCCATTATATAATGTTCGTAATAGGCAAATCCAGAAAGACAGAAACACTGTTAGTGGTTGCCTAGAGGTGGGAATGAAGGGGTGATAGCTCAAGAACACAAGGTTCCTGTAGGGGTTACAAATATGTGCTAAAATTAGTTGTGGTGATGGATGTACACTTCTGTGAATATATTAAAAACTACTGAAATGTACACTTTGACTGAATTGTATGGCACGTGAGTTTTATGTCAATAAAACTGTTCAAATGGGTCCTGGCCAATCAGCTCAGTGGTAGTGTCAGCCCAACATGTGGATGTTTCAGGTTCGATTACTGGTCAGGGAACACAGAGGAATCGACCACCTGCTTCTCCACCCCTCCATTCTTCACCCTCTGTTTCCCTCCCACAGCCATGGCTTGATGGTTCCAGTGAGTTGGCCCCAGGTACTGAGGATGGCTCTGTGGCCTTTGCCTCAAGTGATAAAAATAGCCTGGTTGCTGAGCAATGGAGCAACAGCCCAGATGGGAAGAGCATCATCTTTAGGGGCTTTCCGGGTGGATCCTAGTAGGAGCACATGCAAGAATCTGTGTCTCTCTGCCTCCCCTCCTCTCATTTAATTAAAAAAAAATTTTTTTATATGATAACTGAAAAAAGTAAAAAATTTCAAAAAAGTATAAGGTGGAGAACCATTCCTAGAATAGCTCAATTTAATGCCCTTCTTAACAATATTATATCTCAACTTCTGCACTACAAAGCTAGCAGATGTTCTACTTATCAAAGTACCCAATCAATGGTTTGGTTTTAACTATTTTATACCTTCCAGGGAGACAGAGTTGGCAACAGAGCATTTACCTTCCTTCTCCTTCCCTACAGTTAGGACAGGAACAGGCAACTCTTCGAAGCCTCTTGCCCGGCTGTACCTCTTGATCAGAAGTGGGCTGGCCTTGCTGCAAATGCACTTGTGTGAGTTGGTCAGGACTAACAGCACCTATCGTTGCATTAGCAATTCCTCCAACTGCTACAGTTACAGGAGCGATTGTAGCTTGTTGCACTTTTACTCCATCTTGTCCTTGCTGCTGACCTAAAAACGGGGAGGAAAAGAGTATTGTAATGTTTTCTACTCCTCAAAAAAGGAAAACAGTAATTCCAATGTGAACATTATAAGCTACCATATTTGTTCTAATAGATAATCTAAGTCAAATACAAAGCAAAAGGGTTAATGACTTATACTATGCCAATCCTCCTAAAATATAGTATTTTTACTTTTGTAGCTCAGGCTGCCTCTATCTGGTTGGTGGGTCTACATACATAAATCATTTTACCCTCCTGTGGCTTAATTTCTCCATCTGTAAAATGAAGATAATAATACTTGCCACCTACCTGCCTCACTGAAGTGCTGTGAGGATTCATGAGACATTATTTGAAAAGCACTTTGAGATCCTCAGATGAAAGATGCTATATAAATGTGAAGCATTACTATTACCATTTCCACAGTAAGGAACATATTCATTCCAAGAAAATGAATGAAAACTAACTAAAACGATTAAGTTTTATGGACATTTCTCATTTCTAAATACTTCAAGTTAAGCAAACATCCCTTTATTGATGACTTTTTAAAATTATGCAGTTTTTTAAAATGCAAAAGCACCTATGTTTATTACATATTGTTACTATAAGCATAAAACACAACATTTAGGATAGATACTATTACTTTGTTCGCTCATTTTATATAGCTTAGATTTCACCTCTCAGGTCAGCACATATACCAACTTGGCTTCTTCACGTAGGAAAAATATGATAAATAATACATAAAATGACAAAAATTAGCCATTTAAATGGCTTAAATTGATCCTTATGTGCACGTGAGTATCCTTTATAATGATCCTTTCTTTCAACACAGTCTACTTTCTCCCCATCCGGTGTGGGAATAGAAAGTATATGAATAGGCAGAAAAGAAAAAACCTGTTTATATAGGAATGCTCCCACCTCAGAGAATTGATGTAAGGATTTAAAATGTTCATTTTTACAAACCCCTTATCACACTACGGGGCACATAACTGTTCATTACACGTTAGCTATTGGTACTGCTGACTAGAATACAGCAGCAGAAATAATAAAAGGGCTTATTTTGAAGCTGTATGTGAAGTACTTTAACTATGCGTAGCAACCAAGAAAAAACAATGGAAATTAGCAAGTGAGAAAATAGCACATATTTTCTAAAGAAAATTAAACCTCTAGCTCTGCCAGCCAAAGGAAGTCTCACACTGCCCTGTGCATTCACAGCACTTGATACGTCTGGTAGCACTGAAACTACAATACAAATAAAAATACGTATTTTGTCACTCTAGTAAGGATACACGCTCACCTTTGAAGTAAAATGGTGTGACAGGTAAAGCAATGCAAGTCAAGTCAGAAGTTGTAAACTTACGTCCCCTTCAATGACTGTACCTGGAGGTTCAACACACCTCAACAGGACTTTTCTTTCTAGTGCTGCCAGCCAACTGCAGTACAAGCCACAAAGCTCCTTACCAAAGCCCTGTTCAAGTCTACCTCGCCGCCCTCTCAGGCCTCATCATGGAGGTCTCTCCCTTGCACACTACGGAGACTGTATCCGTTTCCTCGACTCTTAACAATGCTGACCTCCCTAAAATTCCTGTCCCCTATCTACTTTAAAGAGTTACTTAGTAAGATCAAGTTGATTTCCCAATGGGTAAAGGCTCTGTAAATTGTAAAGCAATTCATACCATATTTCCCCATGTATAAGACACACACCTTAATTTGGGGGCCAGATATTTTGGGGGGGAAATGTATTACTTCAAGTTATCGAACTCAAGTTTTATTCATCATAAAATTCATACAACTCCTCAAGCGGGAAATGCAAGTAAAAGAAACTACAACCTCTGTATAAGACGCACCCAGTTTTTAGACTCCAAATTGGGGGGGGGGTCTTATACATGAGACTATACGGTAAATGTTAAGTATAATTATATACTATGCTTCATTGTAGCTTTTGAGCATGTATAAGTTTTATATATTGACTAAAACCAGATCCCTTAAGGATAACCTGGACTATTCAAACTGCTTGTGCATCCAGAAGCCCAGTGATACATACACTCCCTGCTTACCGCAAAACCTGCATTGCTAGAAACGGAAGTTCTGTCTGAACCAGCACCATACGCAGTCATCATAGCCTGCTCCCCACGGAGCCGAGCCGGTGTTTTAAGTGGGCAAGTATTCTTTACATACCCTGAAGTCATGAGATATTTCTGATCATAATTTTTCCAGCTACAGGTCATGCAACAGTTGGTCACTCCTTTCCTGTTGCAATGATATTTAAGAAACCCTTCATTATATCAAAACACTGCAAGGGAGCCCCGGCCGGATAAGCGTGGTGGGTTGAAGCATCAGCCTGAGGAAGAGATGTTGCCGGTTTGATCCCTGGTCAGGGCACATACAGAAGTAGGTTGATGCTCCTGTCTCTCTCTCTCCCTTAAATCACAAAATAAAAGTTAAAATATAAAAATAAAAGTGCTAGAGATCCCTGGCTGTTTACTGTCCTCAGCTCCCATGGCCATCTCCTCAAGCTTCCATATCATAAGCATTTATTCAATACCTAGACAACTTGGGAAGTTATTTGAATGAATAATATAAAGCAAATCCATCTGAGTTTATATATTTAAGCCTGACAATTCTCTTGACTTCTTCACCTAGATGTCACAAACAATTCAAGTTCAACATACCTAAGTACTGTGTTTCCACTGCTACCAATCAAGTACAGACCACCAACCTCCTTACAAAGCCTCCAAGGTCCTGCTCAAGTTTAACTCCACCACCCTGAATACAGGGTCTGAAACAGATTTCTTGATGAGGTTATGAAAATGTCCTAAAATTAGACCAGGGTGATAGCTGCACTGTCAATAAACTAAAAGCCACTGAAATGTACACTTTAAATGGCTGGACTGTATGGTATATGAATCATACTTTAATAAAGCTTTTCAAAACAAAAAGGTAACTAGAAAAAGAATCCTACTTTGTTGGTTCTAAATCTCAACTAGTGGTTCTCAATAAAGGTAAATTTGTCTTCAGGGGGTATGTGGCAATGTCTGAATATATTTCTGGTTGTCACAACTTGGGGAACTACTATTGGTATCCATCCAGTGGGCAGAGACCGGGATACTGCTACGCATTCTATAAGGCACAGATAGAGAATATTGGTCTAAACTGCCAATATTGCTGACAATTACAAACTCTGCTTAAACTGAATTTCCAACTAACTAATGATCATGGCCCTTATTTATTCATATCATTATAAACAACCATAACTAATTTTTAAATTTTTGAAAAATCATAATATGGTACATTTGTATGATAACTATAAAAACAATAAACTACATGAGTCTCGATAAAAAATAGAAACAACACAACTCTGAATTAACATCTTTGCAAAGACAGTAGTAATATCAATTTGGAAATAGGCTTCGACAGCTTTGACAGACATATGACTTGCATAGCCTCCAAAGTACAGTGGTAATAAAAAGAATACTATCCCAGGTTTAGAAATTATATTTATGAATTATAAAATACTGCTTTACCTTATTTAAGAGCCATAACTATGTGTTTTCTACAGATGAACTGTAAACTGAAAATATTAAGAAACAACTGAGTGCTCTCTGTACTTCTTAAATGAAGGGGAGCCATATTAGGCAGTAACTTCCGGGACTATTTACATACCACGGTCATGTTAATTTGTAAGCCAATACCAAGCTACTGAGGAGGCACAACAGTGTAGTGATCTACACATTAAACAGTTTGGGGGTCAGGCAGATCTTTCTCTGAATTCTAATTCTCTCTGCAGTTTCTTCTTTGAGGACCTGAAAATGATGGGAATTAACTGAGACAATGTATATAATACACTTAGCATAATATCTGGAATGTTATAAACGCGTTAAGAGGAATATCAGTTAACTCCAATCTATATGAAATTGCACAATTTATTAAGTACAAATACTTAATAACAGCCATTCAGATTTCCACAAATCTTAGATCTCTGTATGAGAATCTAGTGTACAAGTGAAATTTATTCATTCAACAAACATTTCCTGAGTACCTCCTACGTGCTCAACACTGCTTAGCTCACAGCTAAATTTGTTCAAAATCTACCTCACTGATAGGTTTGAGATGGCTGTAACTTGACTTGAAGATCTACCTATCTAAAATGTTTTTTAAAAAGCAGAGCAGTCATCACAGGGATAATAAATTTCCCAGAACAGTCATACCAAGATGTGAGGACTGCTGAAAAACATCAGCATATAAAACTGTTTCTGATAAGAACATTAAATACATTAACATATTCACTGCAAAAATAATTTTCTCTATAGAATTTTATATGTAAAAGTACAACTGAAGTTTAATTTTAAGATGCTCTTCTTGCCTGAGTAGTGGTGGCACAGTGGATAATAGATCACTGACCCAGAACGTGGAGGTCACTGGCTTGAGCATGGGGTTGCTGGCTGGAGCATGGGAATCATGAATATGATCCCAAGGTTGCTGGCTTGAGTGCCCAAGGTCACTGGCTTGAGCCCAGGGTCACTGGCTCTGCTTGAGCCTTCACCCGTCAAGGCACATATGAGAAGCAATCAATGCACAACTAAAGTAGAACAACTACAAATTGATGCTTCTCACTTTCTCTCCTTTCCTGGTTCTCTCTTTCTCTCTCCCACCCTCTCTTTAAAATAAGTTTTAAAAAAATGCTCTTCTTGAAGAAACTCAGTGACATTTTTAATGTTCAATATAGAATATGGAAAAAAGTGAACAGTAAGAATTTATCATTATCTATCTAGAACCATCATATTTTGTAAAAGACCACTAGAAGGTGACGATATTCTATTTATTGGAAAGATAAACTCTATGGTAGCAGATGCAGCTTCAGTCCCATCAGGTAGCACGTTAGGTCCTTCCACTTCACACATAGCCTGCTGAGACAGGTCATTACTCCACAAGACTGCCTGCCTCCTGCCGCACGGACTCCATGCTCACAAACTAATTTTGATTATTACTGGGTTTCTCAAGAACTTTGACACTAGGAACAGAAACTTAAGAACATTCCAGTGCCTAACCAGGCAGTGGTGCAGTAGATAGAGCATCAGACTGGGACACAGAGGACCCTGGTTCAAAACCCCGAGTTTGCTGGCTTGAAGCCCAAGGTCGCTGGCTTGAGCTAGGTATCACTCGCTCTGCTGTAACTCCCCCTCAAGGCACATATGAGAAAGCAATCAATGAACAACTAAGGTGCCGTAACAAAAAATTAATGCTTCTCCTCTCCCTTCCTGTCTGTCTGTCCCTATCTATTCCTCTCTCTCTCTGTCTCTGTCACACAAAAAAAGAAAAACCATTCCAGTAATTGCAAAGATTTCTCTCTTAGCTTATACTACAAACAAAAACAGTATTCTAGTTTATAAATCGGCATCTTGTAAAACATGACTTTATAAATCAATTTGTCTAAAATTTGAACTTGAAAACCAGTTTCTAAATCATAGCTCTATTTTGACACTATCAAAGAACACTTGAGGGAAGCCTTACTCTAAAACATGAAAACTACCTCCTCATAGTAAATACAAATATTCTACACACAAACACTTCAATAATGCAGTAAATTATAAGTAACTTAAAAGGTTGACAACTTTTAGAGTATTTTTAAGCAAATATAGTTCGCAAATTATGCAAAAACACAAAATATGCACCGAGTCATTACAATTAAATGTGCCCGTATAAGAATGCGGAAAGGGAGTGGTAGCAACTCCCTAACTAATGCCCCAGACACTGGCAATCCCTGATATTTCATGGGGAAGTTAACAGACCTTCATAAACGCCTAGTTTTAAACATGTATGACACTGGCTCTTAAATAAGTTTAAGTATTTAAGTGTGGCCAAGTCATTTTCTAGAGCCCATGTTCCAAAGAAAATCTTATTTCTTAACTTGCACCAGTATTGTTCCTACAATTTTACCACTGAAATGATGATGTTTTCAAAGATAAAATTATCTGATGTTAGTGTATAATAAAAGTTCACATTTCCCTTCAAAATGATTGGGTTACAGAACACTACTATGCAATTCTCAGGGTTACAAATTAACAATGGGCACACAAAATTACTTAATTCATATATATATTTTCCTCCTAATTCAGGAAGGGCTGATGCACAAATAACTAAATATATAGCATAAAGCAATCCCAGTGCGAGTACTCAGCTCAGTTTACTGCCACATGCATTCACTGATGGCCTCCCCTGGGTTAGGAATGCACAGGTAACTGTCAAAGCAAAGGCGTACATACACTTCTCTCTGACTTCCAGTCATGTCTATTTATTCTGGCCTTTATCTGAATTAAGGGTCACTTTTCTCAATTCTTTGTCCACATAGGGAAAAGTTTATGTTGTAGAAATCCTTCCCAGTAGGCAGACGACAAGCCCCAGAAGAATCCTGGTATTTCCTTGAAACAAAATTGGAAAAAAATGTATTTTTTCTAATTTCCTCATATTCCATTCATTGTTTAATGAAGGGTTGTAAAACAGTATCAAAGGAAAATTTGATTACCTGTAGGTGGAATTTTAAGACATACCTAGTTTTAAAAATTGAATGCTATTCTAGTCCTTTAGAACACCAAAGGTAGTCTAAAATTGATGTGGTCTCTACTGCAAACTTTACCCTATTGCAGGGTCTCTTGCTTTTTGAAAATGAAATGTATTAAAGTTGCAATAACTGGAGCCCTGGCCAGGTGCTCAGTTGGCTAGAGCACTGTCCCACTGGCCAAGGTTGCACGTTTGATCCCCAGTCATGGCATGTACAAAAGTCAATCAATGAATGCATAAATAGGTGGAACAGCAAGTTGTCTCTTTTCTCTCTCCCTTCCCCCGCCCCTCTCAAATCAATAAAGTTACTGATTTTTTAGAGAGAATAGAGATGGGAAGAGAGAGCGAGAGAGACAGAGAAATGGTGGGGGTGGGAAGCACCAACTCGCAAGGTTGCTTCTCACCGCATGTGCTTTCACCGGGTGAGCCCAGGGTTCCGAATTGGCGACCCCAGCGTTCCCGGTGGATGGGTTGATGCTTTATCTACTGCGCACCACAGGTCAGGCTTTAAGTCAATAAAGTTTAAAAAAAAGTTTTTTTTAAGACATTAAAAATATTTCATTAACTTGAAATGTCTACAACTGGAAATCTATGGTTTTGAGGAAGGAAAAATGAGTGCATAATCAAAGCTGGATTTTAGGAAAACTCTGGAATGTCAAGTATGTGACAGAAAAGGCAGAGAAGCCAATTTTTACCTTCTAGATCAGTGGTTCTTAACCTTTTTTGAGGTACCGAACCCACCAGTTTCATATGTGCATTCACTGAACCCTTCTTTAGTGATAAATAAAATATGATTTTCTTTTCCAAATTCAAGACATAGGTATATGGGTTTTTTTTACTTGTGCACAAAATGAGCCGTGCATGAACATCACCTTGCTCAAAGAACAAAACCAACAAAGTGCATGAACTCACAACAAATTACGGTATTACTTTATTCTGGCCTCCGTGGCAGAGGCTTCTCCGAACCCCTGAGACCGACTCATCGAACCCTTAGGGTTCGATAGAACCCAGGTTAAGAACCACTGTTCTAGATGATGAGGCCCAGAACTAGAACACTGGCAATAGAAAGAAAAACCTGGATACAAGAATAATAACTATGCCTGACCTATGGGGGCGCAGTATTGGATAAAGCACCAACCTGGAACGCTGGGGTTGCCAGTCTGAAACCCAGGGCCTAACGGGTCAAGAAGCAACTACAGCAATAACAAAGCTGCCAGGGTTGTTACTTCTGGCTCGCCCCTGCCCCATTCTCTCTCTCTCAAATCAGCCAACAAAGTTTTTTATAACAAGAAGTATTATAATAAGTAGCTGTTAGCACTTAGTGAGAACTTTTCTGTATTCTAAGCACTGTGCAAAGCATGCTACATTATTAGTCCACTTAAGTAATGAGATTATTGTGATTGTATCTAGAGAAACACTTGATCAAGATTTAAGTGGCAAAACCAAGAACTGAATCAAGGTCTAATTCCAAGGTTGGGTATAAAACTACAAACGGTTAAAAGCTGTGATCAAGTCAGATAAGAAGTCTGGTCTGGATCACAAGGAGGAACCCAGCAGGGGAAGCAGGTTTGGAAACAAAAATCAGTAGATATTTCCTATAAAACAGGACCCTGGCTCAAACTCTGTCATCAATTAGAACTGCTCCGCCTCCAAGATGGCAAGCTTGGCTGGCACTGCCTCTCCTCTGACCCCTCATTCAACCTTCTGTCATTCCTCCTTCCAGTACTTGTGACCGTCACCTTCATCCCATCCCTGTTCTCTACTTCCTGATGGGACTCACACTCTCAATCCAGCACTTCTCCTCTGGCTTCGCGTGGCATTCTTTGCTAATCCTTTGTTTGCCTCTTTGAACTTCTGACATACCTGGTGGTGATTCTCTTCAAATGAAAACCAGTTTGATTTCATCTACTACAGCTCCAGAAACACGCTCAGTCTGCTCCTTAACCTCCATCCTGCCCCGCAGCACTTCCCTCCCACCACCTCTGCGTTCCTTCCAACCGCATCAGCGCCTGTCCTCCATGTCCTCACCGTGCAATCTAAAACCTACGTTTCACCATGACATTCCACAGCTTAAAGTTCCTGACAGGCTCCCACAGCTTTCAGGATGGCACGAATCTCCTTATGATGGCAAGGGAAGAACCTTCACTACTTGACTTGGCCCCTTATCATCTGACCACAGCACATGAACTCCTGCTCTGAAAGCATGAAACTCGCTGTCGTTCCCTGGTCACATTCACATTTTGCTATTATACAACTCTGACCTTTTGCCTGGAATATCCTTTCTACCTGGGCTGTCTCATGTCATCTCCTCTAGGAAACCTTCCTCACAAATTCTCTATGTTTACGTAATACAAGTCTGTTCCCACAGAAGACAGGTCCTTCTAGCTAAAGCACCGCCACACCACAGTACACCTAATCTGCTCTCTAACCCCCAACACCCTTGTTCCAATCAGACAGACTTTGTTTTTAAGTGACAGTGGGAGATACAGAGACAGACTTCCGCATGCACCCCTGGGGCCACTCGCAACCTGGCAATGTTTAGCAGCCCCTTAGGCAGGGGCTCCATAGAGCCACCCTCAGCCCCCAGGGCCAGTGTGATTGAATCAGGTGAGCCATGGCTGCAAGAAGGGGGAGAGAGAGTGAGAGAGGGAGAGAAGGGGGAAAAGCAGATGGTCAACCCTCCGGTGTGCCCTGACCAGGAATCAAACCTCAGACTTCCACATGCTGGGTCAACGCTTTAAGCTCAGCCAGCCAGCCAAGGCTATATATACTCTTTAATACTTTCTTTAGTATTGTGTGTAGATACGAAGCATGGTACTTGGCAAATAAAGGCCCTCAGTACACATTTACCGAATAAAATGAACATAATCAGTCTTAAAGAGCCTTTCTCAGACCCCAAGATACTGTCTTTCTCTTGTTTCTGTCAAACTTCCAAAATGTATCCTACATATGCTTGGTCAATATTTTCAGCACTCACTTGTCAATTTAAATGCTTTCAGTTTGCTGTAGTACTCCTTTTTTTATTTTTTACAGGGACAGAGAGATTCTGAGAGAGGGATAGGTAGGGACAGACAGACAGAAATGGAAAGAGATGAGAAGCATCAATCATTAGTTTTTCGTTGCCCTTGCAACACCTTAGTTGTTCATTGATTGCTTTCTCACATGTGCCTTGACCGCAGGCCTTCAGCAGACTGAGTAACCTCTTGCTGGAGCCAGCGACCTTGGGTCCAAGCTGGCGAGCTTTTGCTCAAGCGAGATGGGCCCGCGATCAAGCTGGCGAGCTCGGGGTCTCAAACCTGAGTCTTCCAAAACCCAGTCTGACGCTCTATCCATTGCGCCACCGCCTGGTCAAGCTGTAGTACTTCTTAAGCTTTATAAAGTTACACTGTCCTATAGAACTTTCTGCAATAAAAAATATATACTGGCCCTCACCAGTTGGCTCAGTGGTAGAGCGTCAGCCTGGCATGTGGAAGTCCCAGGTACAATTCCTGATCAGGGCACACAGGAGAAGCACCCATCTGCTTCTCCACCCTTCCCCCTCTCTTTCCTCTCTATCTCTCTCTTCCCCACCCGCAGTCAAGACTCCGCTGGAACAAAGTTGGCCCTGGGGATGGGGGGGACACTGAGGATGGCTCCACAGCCTCTGCCTAGGGCGCTGAAATGGCTCCAGTCGCAGAGGAGCATCACCCCCTGGTTGGTGTGCCAGATGGATCCCAGTCGGGTACATGTGGGAGTCTGACTGCCTCCCTGCTTCTAACTTCAGAAAAATACAGAAAAAATAAAAATAAATAACACACACACACACTTTATTAGGGCTACTCAATACTCAGCCTCTAGCCACATGTGGCTGTTAGCGATTGAGGTATGGTTAGAACACCTGAGGAAATAAATTTTTAACATTAATTTATTTTACCTTAAATAGTCATATGTTGCTGGTGGCCTTCATATTGAACAGCATAGTTCTCACATCTTATCAAATGATTCAAACACTACATCCAATTAACTTTTCTCAACTAATACTCCCTAAGTCATCTTCTCAACATTCAACACTCTTGAGATTCCTCTTAGCTATTGACACACCACCCTGATTCTTCCTATCTCTCTGACCGCTCTCCCTTTTCTTGATTTAACTTTCTCCTTTTGTCCCCAAAACACTGAGTGTAACCCTAAGGCTAGTTCTCATCCTTGCACTTCAAACTCAAAACTGTCTCCCTCATCAACTTCACATACTGTGATAACTTCAACCATCATCTCTATGTAGAAAGAAGACTTACACATCTAGCCTGACCAGATGATGGCGCAGTAGACTGGGATGTGGAGGACCCAGGTTCGAGACCCCGAGGTCGCCAGCTTGAGTGAGGGCTCATCTGGCTTGAGCAAAAAGCTCACCAGCTTGGACCCAAGGTTGCAGGCTCGAGCAAGGGGTTACTCAGTCTGCTGAAGGCCTGCGGTCAAGGCACATATGAAAAAGCAATCAATGAACAACTGAGGTATCACAAGGAAAAACTGATGATTGATGCTTCTCATCTCTCTCCATTCTTGTCTGTCTGTCCCTCTCTCTGTCCCTGTAAAAAGAAAAAAGACAAATCTAGAATGTCAACTCTGCTCCCTCCTTTCAAAATCAATCTCCAAACACTTAATGGATTATCCCCAATGAAATGTTATACTATTAACTCAAATTTAACAAATATCAAATTCAGGTTCATCACTTTCATTTTTTCAATCATTTCTTTTAATGGTACAATTTCTCTCACGGTCACCTAGGCTCATACTCTAAAGAATTAATCTTAAGTCCCTGCTAGCTAAGTCAGTTGGTTAGAGCATCGTCCTCATACATCAGGGTTGAGGGTTTGATCCCCAGTCATGGCACATACAAGGATCAACCAATGAATGCATAAATAAGTGGAACGACAAAGCTCCCTAAAATAAATTTTTAAAAATTACCTTTAAGTTATTTTTCCTCTTTATATGCATACAGTGAATCCTTTAAATTGTTTTCTTAAAGTATTCTGAATCATACACTTCATACCCAAATTCATATTTCCCATTATATCTCAACTGACTCTCTGGTCCCAAATTGATTTCCCTGTTGCTCCTATGTCTGCTAAAAAATAAAACTAAAATAGCTCTTTATAAATTAAACTTTCCTTTCCCTAACCCTCCAATAACATGTTCACACTCCCTCAATGCCTTGTCACCTGTCCCTGGTCTGACACTGTCATTCTAGAATGAGACTCCTACTAACCCTGCCAACCTCATCTTCCATCATTTCTCTCCACATCTCCTCTAACTTAAATCATCTACCAATTCTTTTTAACTATGTAAAGCATATTCCAGCTTCCTCTGTTTGCACCTGCTATTTCTTTAGCCTATACCACCTTCTTTCTCTATGCATGGTTTTTGGACTTTCCTTCAACAATCAGTTCAAGCCTCCTAGCTTCATGAAGCCTTTCATTTCTGCCCTGCTTCTCAGTGACTTCTTCCTGTTCTCAATTTCAGTATCACTACCATTTGCCAGTCAGTTTGTTTTTGGTATATGCCACTGTATTATTACTAATATGTACTATCTTTAATATTAAGGGACATTCTGATCCCTCAACTAAAACAGAAGTTTTTAGAAGGTAAGGACTGTGTCTTACATAATCTTTATGTTCTAGGAACTTGGCTTGTTTCTACACTTAATAGGAACTTAAGGAATAATCACACAAAAAAACCAGGTATGCAGTTGAGAGGCTACAAGTAATACAAAAAAGAGAAAATGAGCAACCAGGGACACCAACAACTAGATGGGTAAAATAGGAAATAAGAAGAGAGAAAGCAATCTGACGTGAGAGCAGAGAATATGGGCAAAGGCAATCACGGAATCTGGCACTAGTGTACTGACCATCTAAAAATAGCAAGCTCTTGTAACAATAATCATCAAATGACTCTTGGGATTTCTCTGTTTTACACATAGCTGATCCAAACAAACAATGTTCGAAATAAATAGGTGAAATACAGGGCTTGTGTTTTACCTTTTTTTCACCTACAATGGTATTTATTTCATGAAATCTTATATATCAAGACAAGCTAGTAGCTTGTGCAGATGAGTGTGAGGATTCCCAAAATGTCAGAATGATAGTGTTAACTGGAGAGAAGTTTAGAGCTGACCTGTCCAGCCCGGGAAATACAGAACTGGAATTCAGTGCTACGAGGGTACAGTATGCCCTGTCAGTTCTTAGGGTCACAGCTTAAAATAGTTGCATAGTTCAGGGCCAAGAAGAGGCTGGGCCAGCACTGCTGGGCTGTCATGGACCAGCTTAACTCCATAGATGACTATTTTAAGCTACATCTCTAAACAGCAAATGGAGCAACCAGGAAATACTAGCTTTCTATTTTCAGGTGTAGATGAACTAGCCACAGATTTGCTCTAAAAACATGGAGGGGATCATTCTAACCATAAAAGAACCATCTGACACCCGCTACTATGCAATTCAGACCCATCTTCAGGTATAAAGAATTCCGTTTTCCAGTTTTAGTCCTATCTTTTCACTTCCAATTAGCATGAAGAGAGTATGAGCAAGCACACCTTTGGGGGGAAGGAGAATTTTTAAAAAATTATATTGACTTTCTTGAACACAAATAACATCTGGCATATTTGGGGGCAGGAGAAGATTAGACCATAAACAAAGAAACAATTTTATTCAATTACATGAATTTACTATCTGATTTAACTTTTTAAAAACCTCATTTATTAAAGTACAGCAGAGGAAATATAGCCAATAATATTGTAATAACTATGTATGGTGCCAGGTGGCCACTGGAAATATCAGTACTTTGTGAAGTACATGATTGTCTAACCACTGTTATACACCTGAAACTAATCCAAAATATCAATATTGAACGTAAACGTGAATTGAAAGAAAAAAAAATTTTTTACACCTCATTTATAGAAATAAACTTTAAAAGGAGAATTATAGTGAACTTGATGGAAGAGACTAGCATAAATGATTTAAAGATGTGTACAGACAATAAAAGAAATGTCACTCTAAAATTACAATCAAACCCTTATTCTTTTAAAAAATGATCTCGCCTGACCAGGCGATGGCACAGTGGATAGAGAGTTGGACTGGAATGCAAAGGACCCAGGTTTAAGACACCGAGGTCGCCAGCTTGAGCGTGGGTCCATCTGGCTTGAACAAAAAGCTCACCAGCTTGGACCCAAGGTCGCTGGCTCGAGCAAGAGGTTACTCGGTCTGCTGAAGGCCCGCGGTCAAGGCACATGTGAGAAAGCAATCCATGAACAACTAAGGTGTCTTAAAAAAAAACTGATGATTGATGCTTCTCCTATCTCTCCATTCCTGTCTGTCTATCCCTATCTATCCCTCTCTCTGTCCCTATAAAAAATAAAAATAAAAAATTATCTCTATATTTCCTCTTCAAAATAGTTTTAAGAGCTCTTAAGTTTAACTCTTTTGTCCTTTTAATTTCTTCATCACAATAAAGTGCCAAGAGGCCATGAATTTACAATACCTTTATTATTTTACAAACTAGTGATTTTTTCATTAATTGCTCACAGCTAAGATATCTCAATATTATTTCTACATATGTGCATTTAACCATGATCTATGGTAACATATGGGAAATAAAAGATATAAAGTAAAAGAAACTAATAGATCCTGACTGATGTTGGTGCAGTGGAAAGAGCGCTGACCTGGGATGCTGAGGTCCCAGGTTTGAAATCCTGAGGTCACCGGCTTGAGTATGGGTTCATCTAGCTTGCAAGCAGGCTCACCAGTTTGAGTGCGGGGTCACTGGCTTGAGCATGGGATTATCTCAGTTCACAATATGATTATGTGATCCAGTCAAATTTAAGTTAAAAATACAAATACTGGAAAATGGTTAAAACAAAGCACTTAACTTAAAGGCTGTAACAAATTTCTGAATTCGTAACACCAAAAACAAAAGTAAGATTAAAAAGAGCTGAGATTAGGCCTGACCTGTGGTGGTGTAGTGCATAAAGCGTCGATCTGGAACGCTGAGGTGGCCAGTTCAAAACTCTGCACTTGCCTGGTCAAGGTACATACAGGAGTTGATGCTTCCTGCTCCTCCCCCCCTTCTCCCTCTCCCTCTCTCTCTTACTCTCTCCTCTCTAAAGTAAATTTAAAAAATTTTTTTAAAAATCTGAGATTAAAAAAACAGATAAATTTTGGACATAAAAATATGTGAATTCTATTATATAAAAGTTTATAAAATAAAATTTAAATAATATTAAATTTTAGTTTTGCTAGATGAAAAAACTGTATCAACTGGAACAGTTACTTAGCAACCAAACCAACTGCCACCTGGGATAGGAGAAAACAAAATTAACTTTATGACCTTATTCCCTTGAGAGAGGGAAGAAACAAGAAAGAACTGTCTACAATTTCCTTCCTAATACAGAAGCTTATGACACTTGCATGTCTATGTAAGCCTCAAGGAGTTAGACCTGGGTTATCCTGCTTTGCCAAGAACTACAGGTGTGAATTACATAAACACTTTGCTTACAAGTATTTTCACTTATAAACAAAAAGAGCTGAACCAAAGATGATCTGTGAAGGCAGCTCAGAGATCAGAATTGTCACTTGCTGAAGTGAAATACAAACTTTCATGCACATACATGCTACTGGATGTTCACTGAACGCTGACTCACCGCACACCAGCATTGCACTATGCGCTGCAGATACAAAAAGGGCCACGTAATAGAAAAATGTGATTGCAAAATGCTAAACACATACACATATTAATTTAGAAAAAAAGAGTATATTTATAAAAATGAGCAATAGTTTACATTTACTTAGTGTTCTGCATTTTACAAATCATTTTCACGTTACTCCATTTAATCCTTAGAAAAACCCTGTGCAGTAGGCAGTTTGCGGTCTTCATTTTACAGGCGATCATGACTGAGGGCCGAGAAAGCTAAAGGACATCCCCACACTATGGGTAGTAACTTGGAGACCAGGGAACTGAAGCCCAGTCATGATTCTTGTCCACTGCTACTCTCAACAGCACCAAACGCTCCTTCATTTTAAGTTCAATCTATACTGTTATTATGTAGGAACAAATTAGCTCCTCCTAACCACTGAGAATTTATTACTCAATGGCCTTTACTGGAACCACTGGGCTAACACATGGAAAAGAATATAGGATTCTTAATAACTAATGAAACAGATTTAAAAAAATTTTTTGAATACTTTTATTGACTGTACTGAGAGGAAAGGAGAGACAGAAACATCCACTGTTCTTATATGTGCCCTGACCAGGAATCGAACTGACAAACCTCTGTGCTTCAGGATGATGCTCTATCCAACCAAGCTATATGGCCAGGGCTACCAGTGTACTTGTGTAATTTAAATGCACAATTGTTTGGTTTGGGGTTTTTTTTCAACCTATGTGTAACAGCAGAGTGCTAGACCTGACAAAACCTTTTGAAGGCATAATTTCCAAAACAGCTCCTTTACTTCACTCATCAGTTATTAAACACATACTTTTAAAAAGTTTTTTAAAATCTTTAAAAAAATTTTTTTTTTATTTATTCATTTTAGAGAGGAGACACAGAGAGAGAGAGAGAGAGAGAGAGAGAGAGAGAGAGAGAGAGAGAGAGAAAGGGGGGAGGAGCTGGAAGCATCAACTCCCATATGTGCCTTGACCAGACCAGTGCAGGGTTTTGAACTGGCGACCTCAGTGTTCCCAGGTCGCCGCTTTATCCACTGCGCCACCACAGGTCAGGCACAAAGGGGTTTTGATAAATGTAAATTAACCCGCCAAATGAAATCCAGGCAAATATTATATTAAAAATTCTTTTGAAATCCCTGTTTAAAAAAATTCCTGTTTATAATTATTTAAATTCTTCACAGAATAGTCATTCTGTACGTGCATCTTAACCTTAGTGCAACCCAGCATCTAAAGAAGTACTTCCCAACGTAGGTAACAGCTAGAATTTGATATTGAATTCTATTTGTGCCAACAGTTTTAAGGCTGAAAATAGTGTTCTCTCTGCTTTAATATCTCTAGCAGAAAATTCTAAAATTCCAGCAGATGAAGAAAGATACTACTGCTCTTAAGGAACCTCTCTAGGCTAAAAATCAGCTGCCATATTCATCTTCTAAAATAAGAAGAAAAGTTTTCTCTTTTGAAACCGAGACACCAAGATCCACCTAACTCTTCCAATTCGAAATTTCTAGATTTTACATATTATCCCTGGGACAGGCTGACCAGAAGTCTGTCATGACATGCTAAGATAATAAAACTGTTAAGTAGGTTGGCATGGTTCTTGTAAAGTTGAAGAGCAATAAGGCAAAAAACTATGGCAAAAATCTTTGTGTGAAGATCAGAAACTAGCTTTCGGAAAGGTTAGGGGGTAACACTGGGTGAGAGAGCTCTCTGCAAAGTAAACACTGCAGTAGTCTTCTCACGGGGCGGTCTGTGCTGCTTGTTAGCTGGAGCGGCTCTGGCCTACACAAGCATTCTCCCAGGATTGCAGGGCAGCTGCTCTCTGACCAGGCATCCTCACTGTCTATATCCGCTGGCAAGGGCATTTTGAGTAGTCAAATGAGGTCCCAGATGGCAATCTGAATGCCCCAAGGTTTAGGGCCCTGGCCTCATCTCTGCTGCTGCTGAAGCCAGGCATGTGCTTAGTTAACAGGATGGTGGCAAATCAATTTCTAAAAAAATGTGAATCCTTACTAATAACTCAAATCTAGATGACTGATCTTCTTTAAAGGACAAAGCATTACATTCATTATTAGTTTTGGCTGCAAAGATTTTTCAAAACAAAAACAAAACCTTATATATTTAAAATACTGACATTATCTCATTTGCAGTTTTATTCCAAAAATAATCAATATGACTTAAAAACTAGAAATATTGTTAAATGATATTTTTACCTGAGTTTCCTCTTGGCTCACTGAAATAAAATTTAAGCTTCACTTGGCTTGCACACATTTGTGCTTAAAATTATAGATTTTTTTGTTGTTGTTGGTGGCAGAGACAGAGTCAAAGAGAGGGACAGATAGAGACAGACAGGAAGGGAGAGAGATGAGAAACATCAATTCTTCGCTGCGGTTCCTTAGGTGTCCATTGATTGATTTCTCATATGTGCCTTGACCGGGGAGCTATAGCAGACCGAGTGAGCCCTTGCTCAAGCCAGTGATTTTGGGTCCAAGCTGGTGAGCCTTATTCAAACCCGATGAGCCTGCACTCAAGCTGGTGACCTTGGGGTCTCAAACCCAGGCCCTCCGCATCCCAGTTCAAAGCTCTATTCACTGTGCCACCGCCTGGTCAGGCAAAAATTATACAATTTTAACACAGGACAAAAATATCTCAAAGATCTAATTTTACAAATACATACATACACAAACATTTTATTGTAATAAGAGGAAAAACCCAAGACCCCCGTTCCCAAAGGTGACACACTATGTAATGGTCGAGATAACCTGCAGAGAAGAGCACAGAACTCCTTCTTAAATGTCATGATGACTTCTGTTCCTCACAAACTGCTTATGGAATGAAACATGTTCACCTTCCAGTTTGGAAATTATATATGGTTATCATTACCAGTTCAGATAGTTACCAAAGAAAGCTTAAAAAAAATTTTTTTAATTGTTTCATTGATTTTTAGAGAAAGAGAGAGGAAGGAAGGAAGAGAGAGAGAGAAAGGAGCACCAATCCGTTGTTTTACTTATCCATGCACTCATTAGTTGATTCCTGCATGTGCCCTAACCTGGGATTCAACCCACAATGTTGATGCTCCAATCAACAAAGCTACCCAGCCATGGCCAAAGAATCCTTCTAAAAGTACTCAAAGTTGTCTGCATTCTTTGATTTCAAAGATCACATTTTCTTTGTGACTTGGGGTAAGGGTGGGAGTGTGAGGAGTCATGTTACCTTTTTAGAATTACAACAAAATGAACTGATATTGTTAATTACAGGGTTGGTTGGAAGAACAAGGAAAGTGACAGGTCCAAAGGTATAGAATATAATCCCCTTATTCTTTTACTCAGTATATTTATATAATGAGTACAAGTATTTATGTACGTGTGCACACATATATAAACTTACAAAAATCCAAAATGTACTCAATCACTTCTTTTGCAAATATGGACTAAACTAAATTTACCCTATTCTCAAATACTATAAATTTACTCTGGTGTAACAATCTCTTTGTAAAATCTGAATTGGGCTTTAATTTTCTTTGGTAGTTTACTGTAAAAATGAGGGAAAAAAAGTCTTTCAAAACTTCATTAAAACTGATTTCCTTGGCTCCAAGGATTTGTGATGAAACATAGTTGTGAAGCCAGATGGAAAATGGATTCTCTTCCCAACTACCCATGTAATACTGGGCAAACTATTGAATCCTCCTGAGCCTTGATTTTCTCATCTATTAAAACAACAATAATCACAACCTGACCTGTGGTGGTGCAGTGGACCAAGCATCGACCTGAAATGCTGAGGTCACCGGTTCAAAACCCTGGGCTTACCCGGTCAAGGCACATATGGAAGTTGATGCTTCCTGCCCTCCCCCCTTCTCTCTCTATCTCTATTTCTCTATGTATCTCTTCTCTAAAATGAATAAATAAATTGGAAAAATAAAATAAGACAGCAATAATCTAAGACTTGGATAAAACAAAACTCACCTAGAACGAAACAGAGGCCCCAGGAGTAGAGGACATGTCTGTTTTGCTTCTCCAGGACCTACAACAGTGTGTTAGCCAGTGGCAGTGGCAGATATTTATTAGTTATTCACTAGACAACAAAAATAAAATCATAACACCATCCCTGTCAACTGAGTTAATGCTACATAAAAGTGACATGCAGGGTTATCTGAAGAACAGAAATTCTCTATATATAATTGTTACAGTCTTTGGTTTTTCAAATATCTTTTTATTTGTATTTATTTATTCATTTCAGAGGGGAGAGAGAGTGAGAGAGTGTGTGTGTGTGAGAGAGAGAGAGAAGGGGGGAAGAAGCAGGAAGCATCAACTCACACATATGCTTTGACCAGGCAAACCCAGGGTTTTGAACCAGCGACCTGAGAGTTCCAGGTCGACTCTTGATCCACTGTGCCACCACAGGTCAGGCCACAGTTTTGGTCTTTCTTAGTCACTCTTAATGATATAACCTTCAGAAAGTAAATAAATTCATATCCACTGACATGTCACATACTGATCAAGAAGCAAGTCATGAAATAAAGACCTCATAAATGTGACAATTTTATTTTATATTAACATAATGCAAATATTAATGTATTATTACATGTTTATTATATTTCATAATACTGCTTTATAGTAATTAAATGTTAATACTATCAACATTTTACAAATGTTAATGAAAATGAAATATAAGACTCTTCTATGGCTTATACTCCTAGAATGTTTTTAAAACTCACTCAAGATTGGTTTATAATACACATATAGTTAAGTGTATTACTACTCAAATACATATATAGTTAAGTGTATACTAACCTCAAATTCCCACTCAACACAGGATACCACAAAGTAATAAAACCTTTATTTCTAACTCTCTCTGTCATATACAGCCCAGGCCCAAAGAGACAGAGTTCAGCTAAAACTACAGGAGTCAGTGTCTACTGAATGCACTAAAGGAGCTTACAGTAAGACAGGTAAATTGGTGTTACTTAGCTGTTAAGGCAGGTGCTAGTCCTGCTCACCGAGACCAAACTCTAAAAGTATTCTCACTTGCTAGCTGCCTAACATACTGTATGACCTTGTATGACCTTGGCCAAGATATTAACCTCTGACACAGCCTTGGTTTCCTGTCCTATAAACTATAGTCAACATCATTACCTTTATACAATTGCAAAAAATTAAATGAGCTAATACAAATAAAATGCTCAAACACAGTGTCTGCCACATAAGAGACAAACAATAAATTAATTCCATAAATGATCACAGAAAACACAAACACAGGAAGTATATAGAATGACAGTCAGTGGAATAAAATACAGGGTTGTAGAAACAGATGAGTTTGATGATGTGGCCTTGAGCAAGTTCTTTACCTCTCTAGGTCTCAGTTTTTGTACCTGATAAGAACTACTGTACAGTGTATTCTGAAAAGTAAATGAACTTATTTATTAACTGCTGCTTACAGTATTTGGCATGCTATAAATATGCAGTAAATGTGAGCCAAATATAAAACAAACATAAGGGTTAAAGAAAAATCCTTTTACTTCTTGTTTCATTCATGAAAGAAAATTAATCATTTCTTTTCCTATTAGAACATTATGGAAGTGGGAATTCAATCCCATGTTATTCAGCCTGATAAAGAATACAATAAGCCTTACAATACAGAAACGGATTACCCATCTGCTGACTAAATTTAATGCATGCAGTCTGCCTGCAGGGAGTACATGAAAGGGGTGAAAGTCTATCAGGAGGTTCCTAAAACCATCTACCTGCCCTACCATTAAATTCAATAGAGGTAACAACATCCTACCTATGAGGACGAAAGGTGAGAGAAATTCTAGAAATAAAAATACAATGTGCTTAACTTCATAAAACTACATTAATAAAATTACAAATAATCAAATCAGTGCTTTAATAAGCATATTACAGGTTTTAGAATTTATGACAAATATTTATTTAGCATTAGACAACTTGAAAGTTGGTTCACATGGAAACTTAAATACATGGAAAAGCACGTAGGATTTACATACCACTTTAGGTAGAATGATTTCTCCTATAGAAATCCAGTTAGTACCCATCACTATATGCATCTAGTCTTTCCCTCTTCCCTCTTCTCCCTCCACTCCCTGGCCTAGATACCCTCAACTACCACCAAGGGAGGATCTTACACCCCTCCCCCAACCCCACACCAGGCACAGGCACCCACTTACCACAGCACAGATCACTATCTGGTTCCTATATTCCTGTGCAAAAGCAGCTCCGCTTCTGTGAACAAAAAGCTATGGTAACTTGACTCATTATTTACAATACTGTACTAAACCCTCTCTGACTGGCCACATTAAGAACAAAAACAACTTTACCTTCAATTTCCCTTATCAAAATTCCCGCAGTGCTAAGATTCGCACTTGTAACTGTCTCCAAAACATAGGAATCATATGTAAGTTCCTTTTATTTCATTTTACTGATCACTTCTTTTATGATCATAACCTCTCTCACTCCTATTTCAAGTATGCATCTCAAATCTATCATAAGGATCTATCCATCTGTCTCCTCTGAAATCAAAGTTCTCTACCTGTGTCCTCTCCCTTTGTTCAGTATCAAATATGTACTAAGCAATGTTCATCAATGTGAGGTAAAGAAATGTACCTATGTCATATATATATATATATATATATATATATATGACATAGCCCCTGTGTACAGGAGGTTCACAATTCAACTTTAGTGTATACTGATATTTCTTGATCCAAGCCTGAATTTTGCTATGCTTACAAACGACTCAACAGAATTTCCAAACTGCACGCAAAATCCAACATAACTTGAAATGACCTTTCTCATCCTGACCTGGCAAACTTTAAGTTATTCTTTATGACCAAGCTGTTATCACCCTTTCCATGAAAACATTCCCAAAATCCTATAAGCAGAACTAGTGTTTTTCTCTGGGCTTCTATAACACTCCATAGCCTCTATAAACCAAATGCCACATTGTAATTTAATTAACTCTATAGTCATCATATTCCATTGAGTTTAAGATGCAAGTGATCATAAGGAAGAAAAACTTCTGCTAATTAAACTGTGACATGCCAATAATTATACGGTGCATTTCAATTTCAAAGATGTTAAAACAAAAAAATATATATGTCTTAGAAGCAAAGAGGGCATTTTCCAGACAACATGGCAGCATAGGTCAATGCGGTACTCAGAACCTTTCACAACATCAAAATTACAACTAAACTACAGAAAAACCATCACTCGGAACCACCTGAAATCTGGCTGAATAAGTCCTACATCTAGGGAATCTAATAAGAAGCCACATGAAGTCTGGTAGGAGGGGTGAAGACACTGACTGGGCTGGTCCTAGCACTGGTGGTAGCTGGCCTTGGTTCGCAGCTTGGGCTCCCTCAAGTCCAGCACAAGTAGCAGTCATCAGTCATCTGCAGATTGCTTTGTAGCTCGTGCTGGGTGGCCCCAGACAGAACACAGGCAGTGGCTAACCTTAGTCTGCACCTCCAGAGAAGCTCCAGAGACAATGCACCAAGCAGACAGCTTCAAACCATGTTGAAGCATCACCACCCACCCACCTCCACAAGCGACACACTCAAAGGGCAGACTCCAGAGTCGCACTGAAAGTGCTCTTACAGGAGATGGGTCCCTGCACAGCTGATCCTCCATGGTGGTTCCAGACATTTCTCACAGCCAACCAGCCTGGGCGTAAGTCCCTCCCACTGACATGCCAACAACAAACAAAGCTCAACTGCAACAGGAGGGTGCACCCGGAGTGTCCACCTTGGGTAAATGAGGAAACTATGCCACTTGATCTTATAGGACACCTACTACTTAGGCTACTCTACCAAGCCTGGGAAATGGAGCAGCTCTACCTAATTCATAGAAACAAACACAGAGAAGCAGCCAAAATGAGGAGACAAATAGGCCCTAAGTGAAAGAACAAAGAAAAGAACTACATGAAACAGGAGAGCAAAATAACAGATACAGTTCAAAACAATGGTTATAAGGGTGCTCAAGGAATTAGTAAGAACTTCAACAGCATATAAAAAGGACATGAAAACCATAAAAAAGAACCAGTCAGAAATGACGGATACACTAACTAAAATAAAAAATAATTTACAGGGACTCAATAGTAGAGTAGATGAAGCTGAGAATCAAATCAGCACTTCGGAATGAATATAAGGGAGAAAAAACAATCAGAACAGAAAAAAAAAATGAGGATAGTATAAGGAGCCTCTGGAAAAACTTCAAGAGAACCAACATTTGCATCTAGAGGTGCTAGAAGAAGAGAGCAAGAAATGAAAAGAGCCTGACCAGGCGGTGGCACAGTGGATAGAGCGTAGGACTGAGGTGCAGGAGACCTGAGCTCGCCAGCTTGAGTGCGGGACCATCTGGCTTGAGCAAAAGCTCACCAGCTTGGACCCAAGGTCGCTGGCTCCAGCAAGGGGTTGCTGGGTCTGCTGAAGGGCCGCGGTCAAGGCACATGTGAGAAAGCAATCAATGAACAACTATGGTGTCACAACAGCAACGAAAAACTAATGATTGATGCTTTTCACCTCTCTCTGTTCCTGCCTGTCTGTCCCTATATATCCCTCTCTCTGAGTCTCTCTCTTGTCCCTGTAAAAAAAAAAAAGAAATGAAAAGATAGTGACAGAATACTTCCCTAACCTAATAAAGAAACTAGACCAGTAATGGGCAATCTTTTGAGCTTGGTGTGTCAAAATTTGCCAAAAAAAAAAAAAAAAAAACAAGCATAACTCGGGTGGTGTGTCACTTCGAGAAAAATGACCTAACCGGAAGTCCCAGAACTAGGCGCTCTGTGCCGGAGTTCTGTTGTTTTGGCCTACAGCCCTCCGGCACAGAGTGTCTACACTACAGCAAATGTTTTATCCTCGGCTACTACACCTGGCCATGCAGGAGCCGAGGATGAAACGTCCTTCTCAGCATGCGGCCCCATACTTCTCTGGTATGCAGCTGCATGTCACTGAAAATGGCTACGCGTGTCAGTGCTGACACGCATGTCATAGGTTCGCCATCACGGAACTAGACATACAAGTCTAGAAAGTGCAGAGGCCCAAACAAGATGAACCCAAAGAGGCCTATACAAAGACACACCACAATGAAAATGCAAAAGACAAAGAGAGAATCTTTAAAGCAGAAAGAGAAAAAGAGTTAATTCCATACAAGGGAGATCACATACTTTCAGGGGATTTCTCAACAAGAAACTTTGCACGAAAGAAATATTCAAAGTGATAAAAAGCAAGGATTACAACCAAGATTACTCTACCCAGCAAAGTTATCATTCAGAATAGAAGGACAGATAAAGTTTCCCAGACAAGAAAAAGCTCAAGGACATCAGTACCGAACCAGTATTACTACATAAAATGTTAAAGGGTCTTCTTTAAGAAGGAAAAATATAAAAATATTGGACAATGAAATGGCAATAAATACATATCAACCAACAACTGAATCTAAGTAAGTAAATAAGCAAACAAGCGGAACAGAAACAGACTCATAGGTACAGAGAACATTGTGATGGTTCCCAGATGGGAGGTTTCGGGTAATGGGTGAAAAAAAGGTGAAAGGATTAAGAGACACAACTTGATAGTTACAGAACAGTCATGGGCATGTACACAGCACAACGCAGGGAAGAGAGTCAGAAGTATATGGTGTCAGATGTGAATGAGATTGATTGGGCTGATCACTTAGTAAGTGTATTATGTCTAATCACTGGGATGCAAACCTGAAACTAATATAATACTGTATGTCAACTGTAAATTAAAAAATTTTAAATGATTTTAAAAGAAATCTTCTAAATTTATGAAGTTAGGACCAATCAATCATTGGATTATGAAACTATAGTTTGAAAAGGAAAATAAATTAAAATGTATATTGTATTAAAATGAATATATTTTTCAGAAACATGATGGATTTGAAATTCATCCAGTTTTTCATTTTATGCCTTGTTTCCTGCTGTATTTTTATCAGAAAATATAAGACTATATATTGTATTGTGGCATACTGCAATGATACAAAGAATTATTAGATTTTGTTCATATAACGACATCATAACACATATTGAGATCAATATCTACATATTGTTACTCAGGTTTCAGGTTCTTCAACTAGTAGCTGCTTACACAGAAATGTCTCAATTAACCTTATCTTTCCTGCGAATCTATGATGCTTTATATTTTTGAAACAGATTCTTCCAAACCAGAAAATAATCCCTGATTAAAAATTAAGTCCCTTTCAAATTTGCATGATTTTTTTCAAAGATAGCTCTATTTAAGAAGCAGTTTGGATTGTGTGACTAAGAATGTAACCACCACTTTTATGAGATCAATACAAGGTTTTCTTATGTATTCATTCCAAAAGAAAAAAAAGCGAAGAAATGCAGTATGTCTCCCAGGACAGACAGATTCTGTCAGAGCAGCAGACATGTCTCATTCAGCTTGCGTTCTCAATGCTACACCATGCCTGATACACAGAAGACAATATGAACCAGCAAAGCTAATTATTTTTACCTAATCCCTTACCATTTCTCTCATGGCACCATTCTGTGTACTAGAGAGGGGTTTCCCCCTTTTTATTAAATTTATTGGAATGGCAATGGTTGATCTAAAGAGAAGTTTGACAACCTGTTTTTTATAGTAAGCAACTTCACTGCCATAACAGTTCTAGAGCCCATGTTGAATTCAGAACTAAATTTTTCCAACAACCTTTTTACTTGGCTCCTGATCTATCAACTTTTCCACACTTTTATCTGTAGAGAAATACTCTGATAATAACATTTGCACCTCAAATCTTTCCATTCAACTGCTTCCACGAACTAGGTTCGTGTTATTCAAGTTACTTTATTTTGGCAGAATCTCTTCCTCAAACAAACTGTTAGGAAATAATCCAATAAACACACTTCTCTGGCTGAAGCAGGGGTGGCAGGCTGTTCAAGTGGCGTGCCCGAAGATACTCTGGGCGACCACTGCGCCTCTCCAGAGCACACAGAGAGGACCACTCCCTGTGTCAGCCACAAGCTCCCACAGGACGGCTTCAGGCTCTGCCCCCCATGTTTGACCACTTGGCTCAAGGCATTCTCTCTCTTCACCTCTATCTTTAAATCTCAAATGTCCACTTTCCAATCCTATCTTAAAGGCCTGTTTCAAATCCAATCTCCATCACAGAAAGTCTTTCTTCCTTATTTACTCCAACCCACTGATCTCACTTGTCTCTGAGCTTGCATATTCATTTTCCATACCTTGAAACCCAGTACTTAACTGAAAACTCTCATATGCAATTGCAGCTGCCATATACCTGTTTCACATATGGAAGCCTTATTTCCCCAAACACAAGCATTCTTTTCAGATAGTACATTCAGAGCCTCACACAGACTGAGCACATAGCAGACTCTTAGTGCGCCCCACACTAAAACACACTGCTTCTTTTCCACCTGTAAACACCTCTCCCCATAGCCTTGCTTGTACTTCAACTCTCTTGCTTTGCTCTGAAATTGTACTCAAGCTAATAACTGTATTGCAAACTAGTCATTCTCCCACTTCACTATTTCATATTTCACATTGTTCTAGTGGGTGTTGCTACATAGAGATTTTACCAAGTTACCAACTTCCATATAGTTTTCTTTTTAACAATCAAAGGATTTTTATACATATTATCTCATTTGATTTTTGCAACTCTATAAGGTAAATAAAGAAGGAATCAACACCACTAATTTACAAGTAAAAAATGGAATAAAGCTCCAATTATACCATGTTTGCCCAGGACAGACAGCTAAATGAATGGGAGTAGCACCCAGGCAAAAATGCAAGAGTTGTAATTCTTAGTTCTGTATTATAAGTTTGATTTTAACACCATTTTCCCCAACTACCTCAACACCCCCACAAGCAGGCTGTGAATACCCAGCCAGGAATCAGGTGCACCAGTGTGTCAAGTGTGTCAAGTGCCGGAAGTTTCCCTTCACAGCTTTCCCTGTGAGCTACAGACATGTACATGTTTCAGTGAACACCTCACACCTTTTCTTGTGTACTCCACCCTGACCTCCGCATAAAGGCACTGGACCATGGGCCTCTGCTCTCTTCTCTGCTCCCCACCTATTTGGCTGAGTCGCTCCCTTGATGCTCCCTCACATGTGACCCCTCTGGGCACACAGTGACTTTCTCTAGAATCAGTGATATGAAATGTTTTTGCCCTGCTTCTCCTCTTGTGGTCACAACTGACTGGCCAAAACAGAACACAAAATACCTGTGCTCTAAGAACCCTCTCCATACACACGGCTGCTGTAGTAACAAACCCGCTCCAATCACAGCACCTCACCTCCGATCAAGCACCAACAGCTTCTGCACCCAACTTTATCACACGCAAGGAACGGAGACTCTTCATACATTTGAATTATCACTTTTTCTATGCAAGAGTCTCAGATCTCAAATATTGTTTTAAAAACACCAAAAGCTAGATAGTCTGAGCCAAAAAGAGAGGCTTACTGGATTTCCTTACTCCATGGGGTCAATTAATAAATCTGAAGCTGTGCTTCGCAGAGTTTAAAATCCATTTAAAATCCTAGATTTTCCAACTGCTCTCCAATCCACTCAAGAAAAAATAATAATATTGTTCATACTAAAATGACAATATCAGAAATATGACTATAGTTAAAGAGTTACTGACATAAAATATTCTAAGTACAAATTCAATGTTGGACACCAAAGTACAGTATATGTTTAAAATACTAATGCTTTGGCCTGACCAGGCGGTGGCGCAGTGGATAGGGCATTGGAGTGGGACAGAGAGGACCCAGGTTTGAAACCCCGAGGTCGCAGGCTTGAGTGCGGGCTCATCTGGTTTGAGCAAGGCTCACCAGCTTGAGCCCAAGGTCACTGGTTTGAGCAAGGGGTCACTCAGTCTGCTGTAGCCTCCCAATCAAGGCACATGTGAGAAAGCAATCAAATAACTAGGCTGCCGCAATGAAGAACTGATGCTTCTCATCTCTCTCCCTTCCTGTCTGTCTGTCCCTATCTGTCTCTGTGTCTGTCACATAAAAAAAAAAAAACCAACAACAAAAAAAAAACTAATGCTTAGGTAGTCAACAAATAAAAGTGCTAATGACTCAGAAAGATAGCATCTTAGAGTATAATGAAAGCCAAAAAAAAAAAAAAAAAGAATCTATTAATACGTGAATTAAAGTACTGCATTTATTATTAAAATTTATCTTAATTTTACTGTCTTTGTAATAAGAAAAATGGTAAATGTGATCCTCAAACCTCCCTTAAAAAAAATCCCTAAATACTTAAGTCAATTGTTAAATTTAACTAAAACTTATAAAGCACTCTCACCACATGCTGGCAGTACTCAGAACAAGACCATGTTTGTCAGATACTCACAGAACCTCAAATTCTAGAATCAGATGAAGACCCACACTTCACCTGATAAAATGTTCCATACATGGTAGGATGAACACTACCTTATGAGCCAAACCATTCTATTACTATACAGCTCTAGCCCATGTGTACACACAAATACATATTCCATTTTTTCCCCAAGGTCAAACAAAAATTTCGGTTACAAAAAGCCTAGCTCTTCATATATCTGAAAACAACTTTTATACTTTCTCTGGTTTTGTTTGAATAAAAATGGCCCTGGCTGGTTGGCTCAGCGGTAGAGCGAAGGCCCAGTGTGTGGAAGTCCTGGGTTCGATTCCCAGTCAGGACACATAGGAGAAGTGACCATCTGCTTCTCCACCCTTCCCTCTCCATCTCTCTCTTCCCCTCCTGCAGCCAAGGCTCCACTGTAGCAAAGTTGTCCAGGGCACTGAGGATGGCTCCACGGCCTCTGCCTCAGGCACTAGATTGGCTCCTGCTGCAACAGAGCAATGGCCCAGATGGGCAGAGCATCGCCCCCTAATGGGCATGCCCGGTGGGGCACATGCAGGAGTCTGTATGACCGCCTCCCCACTTCTAATTTTGGGAAATAAATAAATAATAACCACTCTTCAATTACTGTCCCTATGAAATGTCTTCCACATTCTTCCTCCTGAGAATCCTTGATATGTTTGTCAATGTTTTATTTAAAATGTGCCACCTAGTACTGTACACAATATTGCAGAAACGGTCTGACAAGCGAAGTCCAGAGCTTTACTCTAGTCTTAGTTCCCATTAAGTTCAATAAATCCCAAGTCATCTTCACAAGCCCTGCTGTCAAGCCAGGTTTTCATCTTGTAGGTATTCAGTGCCCCACCCCACCCTTTCAATAGAGGATCTCACCTGTTGCATTTAGCTTGATAATTCGGCCCAGCATTCTAGCCTGTTAGGATCATTCAAAACCTCAATTCTATTTATTGCCTACCCTAATTATTAGCAATATCTCCCAGCTTTGTCTCCCCTTCGAATTCTGTAATATAGCATCCTTCAATCTGGTATTTGAAAACTATGTTCAACAGGGCTGTATCAAGACAGAACCCTACACCACAATACCAGAGGTCTCCACTGAGGTGGACAATCAACATTTTTCATATAATTGAGCAACCGAGTATGAGCCTTTACAGAAACCATGATTATCAATAGTGAAATCAAGATACATTGGACTGATGTTATTTCCTTTGTATACTCATCTGGAAACCTTAAAGAAAGAATAGATAAACACGGTTTCTTGGTGAACCCAATGATCCCTGCATTTTAAAAAAATATTCCAAGATCAACCACTCGATAATTCATTCAAAGAACTTTGTTAAGGATGGTTATCAAACTAGTTTGTCTGCAGTTTTAAGATGTTTTTTATAAAGTGAGGTGCTTATTTGTGCTTAATTTTTCCACAATGCATAATTTTTAAGTTACTGATACTGGCCTGACACTAAATCTGAAAGTTCCTCTGACCCTTAGGATAGCATTCATCCGGATCATCCTGACACACAAAAAGCAACTAAACATCCTATATCTCCTCACTTAGCTTGAGCAAGCATCTCTGAGTGACAGCTCTTAGTCATTTCAGGCGGAAGTGCACGTTCCTCGCTGGTTAACAAGCAGAATGGAGACACTCTGCCTTTCCTCTGTCCTCTCCCTTTTACACCATTTTGCTCAAGCGATGAATGTCTCTTGCTTTGATGTAAAACCTTAACAAGTTGTTTGAAATAATTTTAAAAGCCTGGCTGTATCAGGGCTTTCTGCTTTCCTGACATTATTCTTAAAATGTCAAGCTGCTTTCTGTTTTCATTCTTAACCCTATGCACCTCCTATCTTCTGCACTACTGCATATAAATCTGAGTTTAACTTCGAAGGCTCCAGGCAGCCACACAAGTTTCTAGTCACCATTTTTTTTAACTAAGTTTGGCCATACTTGTCTGTCAATGCCACACCATGTTAGGACTGGAAGAAACCTCCACAGCACAGTCAGAACTTCGATTTTCAAATCTGCTCACCCTTTAAAGGGTTTCAGCATGCATGAGACACAAAGGGCTGAGAAACAGCCTTTATTTGTGGACTTACCCTTTTACCTTAGGTCACACAAACAAAAGCCTCAGAACCAGACGTGAAGTTAGAGAAAGGCTCTAACCACGTAGTGGAGGGCAGATTTGCTTACAGAAGTTAGAGCTCAGTGAGGCTGCCTGTAAAATGGGCACAATAATACCAACCTTACAAAAGCACTGTGAGTTTTAATAAATTAATATAAATATCCAGCCCAGCATTTAACACATACTAGGTAAACAAATATTTGTTTTCTTCTTCTAATTTTTTTTAACCATTTCTACCCATAATTTGGGGAAAGATACAAATATCTCAAATGCCTGAGAATTTGCCTCTACACACGTAGTAATCTCTTTAGTTCTGAATTTGTTTTCAAGAAAGGATAGTATCACTTAGGTTCCACCATTAAATTCGATTAACATCGAGAGTTCAAGAACTGCATTTTTCATCAATATCACATTCAACATACTAAGGCTGAATTGAATACCCAGTGAAAATAAACAGGCAGTCTATCAGGAAGAGGATAGATAGACTAACGTTGGATACTCTCCCTCTCTGGTCCCTACACTAAACCCAGATACATTTACTCATTTACTAGCAAAAGATTTGGATAACAAAGTTATGAGCAGAAAGACAACTGGAGAATAAGTCAAGTTTCTAGCCCTCACTTTGCCACGGACGTACCATGAAGTTATTCAAACTTTCTGGACTTCAGTTTCCTCATTTTTAAAATACCACTAAGGAATGAGGGAGGGAAAGAAACAGTATTTTTAAGTTACCTTAGATAACAAGTTCATTAAGCCTTTATCTCACAGCAAACTCATAAAGCCGATTTGCAGTTCCGCAGGTTACCTGTGCCACAGTCTGTTTATTCACTAGGTAGCAAAATGCAAGCATTACGAACATCCCATCACATGTCGTACCCAGATCAGAAGAGTACAGAAGAGCCTACATAAACGCATGCTCTGTTATCAGGCCAGGTTGCCCTTTCTACTATCAACCCTTATACCATGTCATCCCTCCGCACTTCACTTAGTTCTGCAGAATCTCTCTGCCTATTTCTTTCACTTGTAACAGTAAAACACAAGATTCCTTTAGAGACTTTAGCGGCAATACCAAAGTGCTACAGCTAGTGAGCAATAATAATCTTGAAGATTCTTTCAAAATAAATTTATAATTTTGTACATGTCATTTCTACAAAATACATGTATAGCAAGTTTTCCCTATCTCCCTTCCTTATCAAGCTTCCTTTCCTTCTTTCTCTTCCACCTGCTTCAATGTTCCTTCAAATATTCCTTGCTATGCTGTATATTCCCTAACTTGGGTTTGGAGAGCAGATGATTAAAAGTATTTTCCATTGCTTCTCTAACCCAAAATCCCAATCAGAGATGCCTTCTTAAAAATTAATGTAGCTCTACACTGAGCACCTTTTCATCTTCTAGGAGAAGCTTAAAAATAGGCAACAATGCTGTTTTGGCATCGTCAACAAATTTAAAGGTCATGCTATACATCACCTAATGGGTAAAAGCACCTTGGCAGTTCAGAATGGGCATCACGTGTACAGTATAAATTCCTCACAATGAATGCTAATCTATATTGAACAAATTAGAAGATTTTAGAGAAATAAGATTAAAGGAGTAAACCTGACTGACTTCTCTGAATGGAAATAACAACTAAACACAGGAGCACATGTAGATGTATACAAACAGATATATGTATATATGTAAATGTGTGTATTTGTTTACATATGTGCACATGCTATATTAAGATGCCTCCTAGGGAAATCCAAATTAATAGAATATATGTGGCAAAGGAAAACCATACTTGCATTAAACTTAAGTCAATGTTCTACTTTTAATAGCTCTGGAAAAATGTTTGATGTAATAAGAGGCTGATTCTACTAGACTGTTAGGTTTTGAAATTAAATATAAATGTCAATTATTTTCACCTGACCAGGCGGTGGCACAGTGGATAGAGTGTCGGACTGGGATGCGGAAGACCCAAGTTAGAGACCCCGAGATCACCAGCTTGAGCGCGGGCCCATCTGGCTTGAGCAAAAAGCTCGTCATCTTGGAACCAAGGTCGCTGGCTCCAGCAAGGGGTGGCTTGGTCTGCAGAAGGCCCACGGTTCAAGGCACGTGTGAGAAAGCAATCAATGAACAACTAAGGTGTTGCAACAGCAACGAAAAACTAGTGATTGATGCTTCTCACCTCTCTCTGTTCCTGTCTGTCTGTCCCTATCTATCCCTCGCTCTGACTCACTCTCTGTCCCTGTGAAAAAAAAAAGTCAATTATTTTCTTTGGTCCCCATTTTCAGCGATAAATGAAAAACTGGCCCTCCTATTCCTGGTTCTGCTATAGCCGCAGGTTCCATAATTTAAATCCCCCAAAAGTAAAGGAAAGTAAGAAAGTCAAGTGCTTGAAGGCCTAGCGACATCTTATCCTCAAGTGTGAACTTCCTGTGAAAATTAGCATAAAAATGTTAACTGTCATTAAAATTGATAAATATCCATCCATCAAGCAGGAACAGGATCTGCTACTCTATGTAATGATCAGGGCCAAAGTTAAATCAAATCATGGGCCAATAACAAGTTAATTATAGATTTAAATATTAATGGTTCCTGCATATTCTAAATCCTTTTTTTTTAAATTTATTGATTGATTTTAGAGAAAGAGGAAGGGAGAGAAAGACAGAAACATCAATCTGTCCCTGTATATGCCCTGACAGGGGATCGAACCTGCAATCTTTGCGCATCAGGATGATGTCTCAACCAACCATGCTAGCTGACCAGGGCTAGTCTAGATTCTTTAAGGAGATCTAACTCCTAAAGTTTGCTTTACCTAGGGATCTTTGGGTAGGTACCACAGCAAAACATCTTCCACTTCGCTCACTTAGTTAAACCAAAGGATGTTCGTAAACTAACAGTACTTGGTTGTTACCTTAGCTCTTAATTTATAATGGGATTTCTGCTTTTCCTTTAATCAAAGCCAAACTCAGAATCCCAACAAGGAAACAAACAGAATGTAGGGGGTACACATACTTACTTCCTATTACAAGTCTAACTGATTAAATGCTAGACGCTCAGCCCCGAACTCAGGATTTCAAGCTGAGAGCAAACCATAGGAACACACTAGGCTGAACACGTTATCAAGGAAAGCGGTCCCCGTAGGCTGTTACTAACACTCCCATTTCATAAAATCAAGTAGGAAGCTCCCCAGCTCCAGGAACCAATTTCCTCCAGTTTAATTTGTACAATTTTCCCCTTTTTCTGCCCATCTCATCCAGACGCTTCCCCTACTTCCTGAAGAGTACCATGAGGATGGGCAAACAGAATGATGGAAAACTTGAGTCCCCTGTACTTGAGCTAGCCGTTACATTCTGTGAAAGCTTACTACTAGCGCTGGCCGGTTGGCTCAGTGGTAGAGCGTCAGCCTGGCGTGTGGAAGTCCTGGGTTCGATTCCCAGCCAGGGCACATGGGAGAAGCGCCCATCTGCTTCTCCACCCTTCCCCCTCTCCTTTCTCCCTCTCTCTCTTCCCCTCCCGCAGCCAAGGCTCCATTGGAGCAAAGTTGGCCGAGCGCTGAGGACGGCTCCATGGACTTCGCCTCAGGCACTAGAAGGGCTCCAGCCACAAAGGGGCAACGCCCCAGATAGGGAGAGCATCACCCCCCCCCCCCCCCGTGGGCATGCAAGAGTCTATGTCTCTGCCTCCCTACTTCTCACTTCAGAAAAATACAAAAAAAAAGCTTACTACTACTAATTTTTTTCAGTCTTGCTAATAGGTGTCATGAGTATTTAGATCAAATTCCCCCCCCATTAAGTTACACAAAATTAAATAATACCATTTTCCTGGGGTAAGGGGAAAGATGGGGAACATGAAATCATCAAAAAGTACTAAAACATGACTGGGGACACAAAGTAAAAGATCTGCACATCCAGGCCTCACTCATGAAAGGAAAATATAGGCACTAATTGCCCACTCCTCCCCTCCTAGAGACAGTGAAGTGCCCTGTGTCCCACTCTTAATATCTTTAATACTCAAAGCCAAAGAAATGAATGAAATCAGAGTGACTTCATTAGATCCATTAAAGCTATTTCAGGGCATTGCTCCCAATTCCAAATTGCTATCTTCTCCATCATTTTCTAGACCTATATTCAGTAAACATTTGTCAAGCCCTACTATGCTAAGTAGTAAGATATATCTGTGAACAAGTAGGCCCAGATTAACTGCAATGATTGCAGAAATCAGGGTACATTTCTGGTCTTTGTAACATGGCTATGATCTTAAAATGAATGAGCATATATCTATTAGAACATAGACTCCTCAACATCAACAAAATTTAAGATCTTTAATTTTAGGAGGAAAAAAAATCCAACCATGCAAAATTCTGATCTCCTTATACATTTAAGTCCCCCCCCACATCATGTAAACTCTTTAAATAAACAAACTATCCCCCAAAATGATGGACGAAACACAACTCCTGAAAGTGCTCAGCAGGCAGCCAGTCCACAGATGTTTGTGAAATAGAAGTATGAGTTGTATTTGCTGTCAAAATCCATTCTCTGAAGTACATAGGAATTCGCTCAACACTCACCTGCTTCCACACTTTGCCATTTGGTTTACTGCTGAAGACTAGACCCTCGGTTCTCAAATTTCAGTGAGCTTTAGAATCACCTGGAAAGTCTGCCTGAAAAGCAAATCCCTTGACCACATCCCCCCAAAATTACAGTTCCAGAAGATGAATCCTGCATTTATAGTAACGTACCATTCAAGTGAATCTCAGGCAGTCACCATTACACTCTCAGTTAACATTGGGGCTTACCCCAACAATTGGCAAGGGAAAAACTCTGAGTTGTAATTGATAAAAGAGAACAAATTGACTATATCTAAGATAAATTATAAATTACTTGAGTCTCTTAGTAATTCACTAATGCTTAATAGACTAGACAAAATATAAGTGAAATAATTTTTGCTCTGACAATGCAAACTGTCATTCAATCCACCAAAAACAGATATTTTTACGAAATATCTATTGTCGATATTCAGAAAAAGAGTAGGAACAAAGCCAGCTAAGGACTGCAATCCAGAGAACCACTTATATAATTGTACTGTAATTGTTTTAGGGGAAAAAATACCACACTCAAAACACTCCTTGACTAGATTACTCTGCTGTCAACACAGGAGCCATTAGCCACACGTGGTTATTTAAGTTAAAAGTTAATAAAATTTAAAATTCAGTTCCTCAGTTGCACCAGTCACGTTTAAATGCTCAATAGCCACTCGTGGCTAGTGGTCAACATATTGGATAAAAGAGATTGAACATTTCCATCATCACAGGAAAATTCTGGATAGCCCTGGTTTAGAGGTAATGGTAGCTAAATAAATAAAACACGTAATCTCTGTCCCCCTAATCAGAGAACTCAATCCAGCAATTTCCAATTTTAAATGTATACATCCCCTTTAGGTGTTAACTATAAAAAAAACTCTAATATAGTTTTTCTGAAACTCGTTTCAAGAACAGTCACTCAAAAGTGCTATGCTTATTCATTTCAGATTATCAAAACCCAAATATTTAAGAAAAGAGTTCTAAAAGTATCAAAGGCACTAAAATTGACACCAGGTTTTCACCAAATCAGAACCAATGAAGTGTTTAATTACTAGAAAAGCAAAGGTAGTAGGCGAAATAAGACTGGTCCAGAAAGAGTAAGACTAGTTTTCCAAATACTTAAGAAGTATTCTTTATATGCATAACTGTTTTATAACTGGTTTTAAAATGACCTGACCGCAATTAATTCTAAATAATGACAATTTACTACCCTCATTTTTAATATCTTTCCACCTACTTCACATTAAAGATAACTGTAAATAACATAACTACTATATAAGATTTACTTAAATATAACTTTGTAAGAGAAGACTATTAACTGAAAAGCCTGAGGAAGTCCTGGTTTTAGCAAAAAAGTAAAGAAAAGTTAATCAAACAACTTGCAACGTAAAATTGTTTCTCGCAACTGGATCAGTATCTAGTTTAAAACAATGCTGTAGAATAAAATGCAAACGCATGGATAACAAGATGCTGAAGCATGAGAAGGAACTTCCAATTTAAGAAAAAGTAAGCCTTATTACAAAGTGAAATAAAAACTTCAGGCTCAGAACAGTATACTAACTTAGACTTAAACCTACTTTCCCTTAAGGAAGATATAAACATCATTTGACTAGGGTTCTTTCAGAAGAGTTTAAATGTTCTCAAATATGATCTCTAAGTTACAGAAAACTATTATGATTCTAATCAGCAAGGTTTGCTCCAAGGAAGAATTTTATTAAACTTTCTAACAAATTTAACACATGAAACCTAACACTAAAATGTACAAATAAATGTGAACAGGTCACACTGAGGATTACAGAGCTGGGAGAGTATAGCATTCCTATGTATTTTTCATTCCTTAAGATTACGTTTATTTACTTCAGAGATCTACGTCGAATCTAAGCATTAGTAAAGAAAAGCAATAATTGATCGTTATTATAAAAATGTATAAAAGATCCTTAAAGAGAAAACAATTGCGGTCACTTACCTGCAACACTAGTGATTGTAACTGGAACTCCTTGCACTTGAACGCCTGCAGCACCCAGGTTGGCAACACTCACGGTCTGAAGGTTAGGCACTGATGCAAGCTGGGCAGTATTCAAAGTTATTGGGGTGCCAGCAACAGCCACAGGAGCAATCTGAGCAAGGGTTGTGCCACCACTTGAAGACACGGGGGTGATGGTTAATTGTTGGGATAACCCAGCGTTCTGAACTTGCAAATTGGAAAGACTCTGAATATTCTGAACCTGTACAGTTTGCCAACTGATTTGCCCTGAAGGTGTTAAAGTTGGAGCCCTGATAAGCACCTGAGTCGGATTTACTGCTTGAAGTTGAACATTCTGCAAAGGCTGTTGCTGGATGGTCTGAATGGTCTGCCCTGACTGGAGTTGAAATGACTGTGATGGAATGGCCTGAAGAATCTGTTGCTGAGGCTGCTGGATCTGGATCTGTTGTAGGATAGGCTGGCCGACAATCTGTACCTGCTGAAGAGAACTGGACTGATCCTGTGCGTTCTGTATTCCATTGGACTGAAGCTGACTGGAGCTCTGGGCTTCAGACTCAGTAGTAGCAGGTGCTTGAGATTCTTCAATCGTGCGTTCCGAATTACTGGCTGATGTGCTTGTGTACTGGCCGGAATCTGCTGAGCTCACTAACGTGTCAGTGCTGGTCAGAGATGCTGAAGTGGTGGTTGTGCAGGCGGTGGAGGAGGAGGGCGACTCCGGCATAGTACTGGCAGAAGCAGCAGTGGTCGTGGGCGTGGAAACTGACTGACTCCCATTAGCAGTCCCACTTTCAGTAGTTGCAGCTGGCTGGCCAACCTGTCCAGTCCCTCCTCCCGCAGCCACATTGTTTATCACTGGCAAAGCTAAAGTCACTCCTCCAATGTTAATCGGTAGGGTTGTTACCACTTGAGCCTGTGTACCAGGAAGGGTCTGTAATTGCAGTGGTATTGAAACACCGGGTCTAATTTGGACTGGAACCGTCTGATTTGCCAGGTTTTGAGCAAGAATATTCCCAGAAGCTGTCCTGTTAGCAGCCGTGAGGATAGCTTGATTATTACCTGCAGATATAAGCTGAATTTGGCCCTGCAAGTCCTGTAGAGATGAACTACTGGTTGGATTGATTTGCATTTGCTGACCTTCCACCGTCTGAAGTTGTGGAATCACTTGGTACTGTACATTACCACTCGGATTTTGTACTTGTATGACTTGAAACTGACCAGGGGTGGAAGAATTACCTGATTTAGTTTTGGTAGGAGATGCACTCCCGTTATTACTGCTGGAAGAACTTGAACTAGAAGCTGACTGAGAAACGTTATTTTCCTTTGAAGCAGGAGGAGTGGAGGCAACAAGTTGCCAAGCGTTTCCAGCAAGCTGTGTCGTTACCAGTTCTAGCTGTTGGGGTTGATTTTGAAGTTGCACCAATCCCTGGCTTGGATCTATTATAATTTGTTGTTGTCCAGTTGCTTGATTTTCACCAGGAGTCCCTATCTTGCTGCAAGTAGCTGCCAGTAAAGCCAGAGGAGAAGGCTGAGAGTCCTACCCAAAACGGATGGCAAAGGAGAGGGAGGGAAAAAAGTGGGCGGGTTTAGAGGAGGCCAGTAGCTGGGAGGGGCTTATTTATTTTGACAGCTCTACATTTCAGAACTTACTCAGAAAGTAACAGAAATCGAAAAGAAGTATTAACAAAAACAGTTAAGATATAGGAATAAGGAAGCTGATCCTATACTATAAAGTTTAGATAAAAGGAAATTTCTAACAAACTTTTTTAAAGTGTTATTTTCCTAAATTCAAAATGCCCTTAAGAAAAAAATACACACCCGCTTCATATAGTCTGAGTTTCTGGAGTAGTTTTAACCAATGTTACCCTCAAACATGTGAAATCTTTATAAATTTACAATTTAACTTCCTCACTCTCAGAAAGATGCTTTGAGTGAATCAACATTTTTATTCTGTTCTTCACTTCTGGGCATTTAAAGGGCATAACTCCCTTTCCCCCCCTTACGTTCATGATGAATTATTCTTATATGTTTTCTTTTACCTGGGAGCCTGAGGTTTTGGGTTTTTTATTGTTATTCTCTGGCTCAGAGGTTTTCCCTCCTTCTGTAGCCATCGCCGCCGCCGCTGCCGCCGTCTCCTCCTCCTCCTCCTTCTTCTGATCTGCAACAAACCCCCCCATACACACACACACACACACACACACACGACAACAGGTTATTAGGATTATCATTATTCGTCTTCCCCTTCTCCTCTCCTCTCCCTCCCCCCTGCACATTAATCTCCATAAACCCGCGATCCACGCACACCGGCAGGGGGTGGGGGAGAAGGAGGGAAGGGAGGAGGGGGATATCACAAAACGTGGTTTGAAACCCGACCCATCGGCTCGAGAGCAACACCCAAAAGGAGGTTGTTCTCTCTCAGACATTAAGACAAAACACAACCCTCCTTCCCTCCCCCTGGTTCCCTCCCGCCCTCTCCTCCTCCCCTTCCAGCATCTCCGCGGCCCCGGGGGAGGGGGGAGAACGAGCAGGGTCTGGAGAAGGAGGGAGGGCGGGAGGCGGTGAAGGAGACCGAGGGGGGTGGAGAATACGTACCGCTCATCCCGCATTAACAGGACAAACCCTCAGACGGAGACACTGGGATAGAGGTGGGTGGGGGTGGGGGCGAGGCGGGCGGAGAGGCCGGTCCCGCCCGCCCGCGGTGCTCGGAGGAGGCTGTAGCTGGCACAGGCTCTGCCTCTTTTTCCGCGAATGGCCGCCGCTGGGCTGTGGCGTAGCAGCTCCTCTCTCCGCCCGAGCCCGGCTGACTCGCCCTTGATTGACAGCGGCGGCGCGCGGCGCGGGCGGCGGCGCGGGCCGGGGGCGGGGCCAGGGCGGTGCGAGCCCGGCCGACTCCCCACCCCCCTCGGCCTCTCTCTGCCGGAGCCGCCGACTCTCCACCCCTTCCCCCAGCGGATTGGCCGCCGACCTGCCGGGGGCCGGGGCGCTAGGGCCGCCTCCTCTCCACCCCCTTTCTTGGGGTTCTTCTTTCTGCAGCTTTTCTTTTCCTCTCTTGGCTCCTCTGGTGCTCCTTCTCTCGGCGTTCTAGCTCAGCCGCGCTGCCGGTAGGCTCTCCATACAGCCAAACTTGTCGTCTCAGGATATCCCGCCCCCTCCTCATTCCCCAGCGCCCTCCCCTCAAAAACCCGCTTCGGCAGCCCTCGGAATTGCCACTAAACACAAAAGTAGGGCTACCGCTTACGGGGAGCGAGAGGGGCAGATGAGGGTGCGCAGCGGCCACCGACAGCTCGGTGCGCCAAGTGAGCCGGCCACTGCCCCCACGCAGGGAGCATGCCTTTCCTGAGGCGCATCCGGACCCGGGCGCCCTTTTTCTCTGGCTTAGCCCCCATTGGCTGAGCCCCTGGTGACGCACGCTGAGTGGTGGGAGAAAGGCAGCGGGGCGGGGCCGCAGAGGCTGTCGGTCGTTGTAGTTTCCTGTGGCCGCTGCGGTCCTAGCCTGGCACCGCCTTCCCTCCCGCCCCCGACCGAGACCGCGCTGCCAAGCGGAAAGCTGCCCGAGGGGGCGGTGGCGGCAGGGCGTGGCCGGGGCCGAGTGGGAGTTGAACTAAGCGAGGAGGAGGGGGAATGGGTGTAGTTTGCCTGGGCCTATCCGCCGCGCGGGACTGCCCAAACCACCTCTGCCACCGCCTCCTCGGCTGCAAGCCGCTCCCCGCGGGGCGAGCTCACACCCGGAGCGCTCGGCGATTGAGCGGGCGGCAGCATGGGGAGGCGGGGTTTGCTGTTCTCCGGGTTTGAATGAACCCGGCTTCTTGGAAAAGCGCCTTCGCCCTTCCTTTCTTTGCTCACCTCCCTCCTCGAGGCCCCCCTCTTCAAATCCGAGGCCTGCTTTCCCGTGGAGAAGGATCTTCCATTTTATTTGTTGCCTCCAGCTGGCTGCTGGAGCAAAGCATTAACTCGCCTTCTAAGGTGGCATCATGTTTTGCCCAATATGCCCGTGGTTGGTGGACTTAACTGCCTCACAAGATTCTCGAGGTGAAAAAAAGTCCGGCTCCGTTTGGGTCAGCACCGGTCACTGTTCAACCTAAGCTTCTGGGCAGGCGGAACTTACATCTGGCCGCACAAAGCATTTTATTGTCAAATGAACTTGAGCTGTCTCCTGACCCTAGCTTTCCTCCAGAGTCCTGAAGTCTGGACGATGCCCTGGGATATAATAAGCGCCTGGTTAAGTGTACCAAAGATGGAAGTGAATCGCTTATTGAAAACACTGGCCTTGGGGGCCAGGCGCCCTCACACACACTCCCTGCTCACTGCCACCCACTTCCTTTTCACCTGGGCTCCACACACAGCCTTGAGCGGTTTTTGACTCCAGCCTGAGGCCCGATAAATTGCAAGGGTGGGGCAAGGTCCCAGGTGCTACACTTGACTGGCATTTCCTTTGCTTGTTAAAGTAATTGCAACATCCGTTAATGACAAAGCCAGCAGTGCAGCAAGACAAAGCAAATTGAGTAAAGAATTGCATACTATTGTCTATGTCTTCTTAAAGAAATGAGCCTAAGATCCTTAAAAGAGCTTCTCCCCACTACCACACCATATACAATATAGAAAGCTCAGAAGTACTTTTTGCATTTGCAGATATGCTATCCGTCCTCGGTCCTGCCCCCACCCCTGCGCCCAGTTCACTATTGATGAAAGAAGGAAGACATTTTGCAGTCATGAATTGGGGTGTTCCCTGTAGTTGTCCTACCTTACAAAACCTGCTTCAGAGAGGCAATGTCACTAGCTCTGAACCACAGGTTAGAAAAGAATGCTTACCCATTCAGTGTTGCAGGGCCCGTGGCCATCTCCGTCATGGCCATTCACATGCAGGTGCTCATTGGATTTGGGCAGATGGTAAAGAAACAGTGGAGCCAAAAAATGGAGGGCCATTCCTTTATTAAAGTGTCGCATTGGCTGAGAAGCACACACACAGGGAAACACTTCCCTTTCACTCAGGGCTCCCAAAGCCACTGACACATTCTCCAGTTCCACCTGGAATCAAAGGCCCCACCAGTCTCAGCGGAGCTTTCAAAAGCCCCTCCCTCACCTCTGGTTCCCCATCTCTCTCTCTCTCTCTCTACAAACTGGCTTCTTCCTCAGCACTCTGCATTCTAACTCTGCTCTCTCCTTTTCAAAACTTTCTGGCGCAAAAACCTCTTCTCCAGCAAACATTAGCAAAACTTAATGGCCCTTCCCAAGCAGGAAGGTAATTTACAATTTCACAGACCGCATATACCTGGTGCTGCCCAGCCCCCAATGCAAACTGTAAGCGAGCAAACATAAAAATCATATTTTACAAACTTATTTGACCAACAAGTGTGAATCTACTACAGTGTCTTAAATATTCGTGCCCTATATTTAACAGGTAATACTGGTATTCATGAAACACAGTGTAAGGAAAGAAAAACAATTTTTCTCTACTCTTTTTCATGGACACACCTGTAATAAAAGATTAACAAGAGAAAAAAATAGAATAATTTATGGACATGTATACCTCATGTATACATGTGAGATAACCAGGGAAAAATGAATAACTCCCCACCGCGGCTTAGAATTAGGGTTTAAATATCTTGCTAGGAAAAGTGGGGAAGGAATGTATGCCTTATGGGCGGGGTGGGGGTCTGGGGTGGAGAAAATAATTTTTAGGAAAGATGAATGGGCCTGTAGCAAAATAGATTGGAGTTAGGATAGTTTGTAGCAAAGTTGTCTGGATGTGGTATACACTTCTAGTCTCCTCTTCTGTGATGAGTCCATCTCCTCTGGGTGAAACTCCCAAGGGGGGATTTACGACAACTGAGTTCTTTAGGCAGATAAGGAGAGTTGAGAGAAAGCCTGCATGTGCTCTTTTTCAAGTGCATTCAGCAGAAAATAATCAGTGTGCCAAAGTGGCATATTCTGCTGCCCTTCAATAGTTAGCAAGCCCTGCCTTTTATGGTGGGTCAAAGCTTCTGATCCCTGGCCGACCCATGAGACCTGGGGCAGGTGCCTAATCACCCAAAATTAATCATTTTTCAGGCATCATTATTTTATGAAGGTTTAGCTAGATGAAATAGCTCAAAAATTACAATCATATACCACCTTCCTGATTTAAGCTATGTACCACCTGTATTATGATTGACTTACTGTTATTCTTTAAAGCAATTTACTTTTATTCCTGATGCAGTTAATTTAAGAAGTTGCCCTTGCCATGGTAAAGGAAAAGTCAGTATCATAGCTATAAGAGTAAGTATAAATATAAATTCAACAAAATTCTCAGCCTCAGGCCAGGGAGAATGATTTCATTCCAGAGGAAATAGTTCTTTGAGAAAGATTTTTTCCTACATTCATATTTCCCAGAGAACAGTACCTTCAACTTTTAAAAATTATGATCTCCAAGAATATCTTTTATATCATAACTCAATGTGCATACATATGCAGAAGAAACAAACATTTTTGATCAAAATATTTAACGACATTGAGAACTGACCACTAAGATCCAACGCTGCCTCAAAGCTCCAAAGGTATCCCAGAGACCCCCCCATGCATTCCCCTTGTAGTTGCTGGGTGGAAGGTTCCAGAATGTGGGGAAATAGTGTTGGCCATGGGGATGGGGGACCCGGGCACTAGTTATTTATTCAGGTGTAACAACTTTTAGAGCAGTATCAACATGTATTAGTTGATTATCAACCAATTAGGTTAACTGAAACAAAGCTTCAAGAAAAAATTATTATTCTCCCTACTCTCTCCTCCTTCCTCCCTTAAAAAAAAAAAAAAAATTTAGTAGTAACAACCCGGAGTTTGAAAAAAGGCAATGTCCTGTGGTATTTTATAAATCTCTTTCCCACCTTTGTGGAGCAAAAAGTTCCTATTTCTAATTATACTGCAGGGACCCTGGCCAGGTAGCTCAGTGAATTAGAGTATCAGCCTGATCCACCAGGGTTGCCGGTTCAGTTCCAATCAGAGCACATACAGGAATGGATCGATGTTCCTGTCTCTCTCTCTCTCTTCTTCTCTCACTAAAATTAATAAATAAACGTTAAAAATAATAACTGGAACAACAAATCAGTGTTTCTCTTTCTCTCTTCTTATGTCTAAAATCAATAAATTTTTAAAAATTATACTACAAAACAACTCCAGAATCAAGGTAGATTTCTTGTCCATAGCTCTACATACCTAAATCAACTCTCAGTCTACATTTGGAAAAATGCTGCTGAAATTTTTCACGGGTCTCTCTCAAGTGTAAGATATCTCATGGTCACCACTTTCTAGGGTCTGGCATTTTTCAATTGACCATTCATTAATTCAATCAACAAGTCATATAATCATACTGAAACCACTACTCCTCCCCACAGTGTAAGCCCCTAGCTCTTTGAGGGCAAAGGTCAGGGATTTTAATCCCCCACAATGATGAGGATACATTTAGTAAGACTTTAATAAGTATGCTTATGGATGAATATAATAGAGCCAGCTCCAGAGAATACTATCACAGGAGAAGAAACTGAGGCCCAGATATGACCAATGACTTGAATTTTCAATATGAAAGGCATTCTTTTGAGGGTCTCCATCAGACAGCTACTTGTTGAAATAATTGTTAAATTGCTTCACTTTGTCTTTGGGAAACAGAAAGCAAAAGTTTAAAGAGGCCATAAACCAAAGAAAGGTCAAAGTTTAACATCCACGTCTACTCCAAAATGTATTCACTGAGTGTAACCAACACAGGAATTCAACACAGGCTCAGTATGCAGCACCAGAGCACAGTTCCTATAATAATAAACCCTGGTAGTGTTTAAAATTACATTAAAAAATGAATCCCTTAGAGATCAACAATAATTGTTTTTAGGAAGCAGAGAAACTTTTCAAAAGTTAACTGTAACATAATTAGGACCCAAATATAGAACATTCATGTGGAAATAGAGGCAACCATACACATGCAGGCCTTTAAGAGCTACAAGTAATGTTTGTACCTGGCACTGTCTGTTGGGCAGATAAAATATATTATGCTCACTTTGTTAAAGATGGCGCTGCCCACGTGCAAGTTTTAAAAGTAAGCTTTTCCCCACACCCTTGACTGATTGGATGATGTGGGGTGGTGCATTCTCATGAGGAATCCTCCCAGTATGTCTCAGATAAGTGAGTTTGTGTCAGAGACTTCCTTGTTTGTAGATTGGATTAAAGGTTTTGAATCTATGCTATAAAGTGGGGCAGACCCGGAGCTTGCTCTCTTGGTTCCTGAGGTTAGTATTAGAGAGGAGAGCAGATTAAGGCCACGTGGAGGAGAGGAGAAGCAGCCAAGATGGTGGAATGCTGAGAGAGAAGCCAGTTTGGGCAGAGTTTGTACAGTGAGAGGGAGATGGGGAACAGAGGTGAATAAGTGAGCTAGAAACCTGTGATTCTAGGAAACTCGGATAAGTCAGCAGCTTTGTGAGCACTGAATGAGTGGGTTTTGGAGCCCAGTGTGTGTTTTTGCTTGCCCACCGGGTGCAAGCTAGAATTAAAGCTGATGGCTCACCAGTTCTTGTCTCCGTTGTTTCATTGCCGACTATCTGAATCCAGTGCAAACCTGCATGGGCCAGGCGGCTGTGATGGTGGCCTTGGCTGCGACTACTGTCTTTACACTGTCAAATAGTGAATAATAGTGAGAGAGAGAGATTTGGTCAGTGTGTAACTTGAGACATAGATAAGTTAATTTTCATAAGACTGTATAGCCTGACCAGGTGGTGGCACAGTGGATAGAGCGTTGGACTGGGATGCAGATGACCCAGGTTCGAGACCCCGAGACTGCCAGCTTGAGCGCAGGCTCATCTGGTTTGAGCAAAAAGCTCACCAGCTTCTGTCCAAAGTCCTTGGCTCCAGCAAGGGGTTACTCGGTCTGCTGAAGGCCCGCGGTCAAGACACATATGAGAAAGCAATCAATGAACAACTAAGGTGCCACAACGAAAAACTGATGATTGATGCTTCTCATCTCTCTCCATTCCTGTTTGTCTGTCCCTACCTATCCCTCTCTCTGACTCTCTCTCTGTCTCTCTAAAAAAAAAAAAAAGACTGTATATATAAAATTAATGATTAAACATCATGAAAATATAGAGCAAAACTTTCTGGTGTGTTTGCAATTGTGACTTTTCAAAGAATGCCAAGTCCATGTGCTCAATTTATTATATTTTTGTTAATAAAGGAAGCTTCATTGAATTTTTGTTTAAAGAAAATAAGCATGGGAATCAAAGTACTTGGATTTAAATTCTGGTTTGCTGATTACCAAAAGTTTAACCTTGAGCCTGACCTCTGATGGCGCAGTGGATAAAGCGACGACCTGGGAACACTGAGGTCACCAGTTCAAAATCCTGCACTGACCTGGTCAAGGCACATATGGGAGTTGATGCTTCCAGCTCCTCCCCCCTTTCTCTCTTTCTCTCTCTCTCTCTCTCTCTCTCTCTCTCTCACTCTGTGTCTCCTCTCTAAAGTGAATAAAATAAAAAGAAATTTAAAAAAAGTTTAACCTTGAACAAGTGACTTGAACCTCTCTGAGTTTCATTTCCTTCATCTATAACACGGTGAAGATGTCAGTACTTACTGTGTTACTATCTCCTGGAGTTGTGTCAGAACCAAATGCAAGTTAAGCTTGTTAGGATATGCTCTGGTACACGGTAAACTCTCATTAAATGTTACCTATCATTTTTATCATTATTATTACTAAGGGACATTCTTTAGTTTCAACAAGCCAAACACAGAAATAGATAAATAAAAATCCTCTCGCCTGACCTGTGGTGGCGCAGTGGATAAAGTGTCGACCTGGGAACACTGAGGTCGCCAGTTCAAAACCCTGCACTGGTCTGGTCAAGGCACATATGGGAGTTGATGCTTCTAGCTCCTCCCTCCTTTCTCTCTCTCTCTCTCTCTCTCTCTCTCTCTCTCTCTCTCACTCTGTGTCTCCTCTCTAAAATAAATAAATAAAAAGAAATTTAAAAAAATCCTCTCTTTCCATCCACCTCTATCCCAAACACCAAATTCATCAATAATAATTGGTTGGCAAATTCTCTCACTTTTATATGACTTACACAGATTATACATAAAATATGTGTGCGTGATTTCTTGATGTAAAGTTGCATGCACATATGTCTGTGAACACACAGACATATATATATGAAAACTTGCTTTTTTTTTTTTTTACCCTAATATACAGTGGCCATATCTCCAGGACAAAATCACTCTCTTCATAGAATTTGCTACTCCATGGTATGAATATATTTTATTCAACTGAAATACCCCTATTGATAGACACTCAAATTGTTTATTGTTTTCACTCTACCATAAATAATTTGCAATAAACTTGCTTGTACTGGTGCTTGCAAAGATGTCCTTCTTTGTTAGTATTTTATTTTGGTAGAAAGATTTCCAACAGTGGGATTGCTATCACAAAGTATATGCATTTTTAAATTTTAATACATACAGTAAGATTACTGTACAAAACGTTATTTTATTTCACATATTCACCTGGTATGAGAGTGCTCATTTCCATATAATTTCACCAGCACTGATTATATTCAGCCTCATAAATTTTTGCAAATCTGATGGGTGAAGAGTAGATTTGCCTGCCTACTAGCAAGGTTGAGCCTCCGCATTTTCTCAGGGGACATGCACATTTCCCACTGTAGCAAACTGTCCTTTCCTACCCTTGCCCCTTCAATTTCCTATAGGACTGTTTGTCTCTCTCTTATCAATATCTAGGAGCTGAGTGCATGTGATAATATTAAGCCTTTGTTTGTCATATGCATTGCTAATATATTTTCTCCAATGTATTGTCATTGGTCTTTTGCTATATAATCTGTGTAATATATTTTGAACTCCTATTTCAGAAATGAATACCAACCTGATACTTTTTTTTTTTACTATAGGTAGAATTGTTTTCTCCACTAGAGTAGGAGTGGATTATTATCTCTCCACCCACACTCTACCCTGCCCTGACTCACCCCACCCCTGCCCCTTATACATATAATCCTAAATGCCTAGATGAGTGCCTGAACCATCATAGGCACTCAGTACATATTTACTGAGTCAATGAATTTTAAAGTTTTAAAGTTTCAGTAAGTGATATATAAAAATAAAGCCCTCCTGTCACATCAAAATGGAATTATTCTTTATCAAATTTGCAAGATATTTGGCATGGTTTGAATTGAAACATAGACTATCAAATTCACCAGGGGTGGAGTAGAGGTGCATATGCCCAAGGGAGTACCCCAAATAATATAAGCTGTCATTCTCCCCAGCAGCTGCAGGTATTTATTTTCATGATGGTTATGGATTCTCTCAATTATTTTGAGGGTCACTAGTATTAATATTACTCAGGTCTACTTCTTTATTTTCTTTTTTTATTTTTCAATTACAGTTGACATTAAATATTATTTTATATTAGTTTCAGGTGTACAGGATGGTAGTCAGACATTTAGATAATTTGCGAAGTGGTCCCCTGGTAAGTCTAGTACCTAAATGGTGCCATGCGTAGTTATTATGATGTTATTGACTACATTCCCTGTGCTGTACTTGACATCTTGAAGACTATTTCATAACTCCAATTAGAACTTCTTAATCCCTCCATCCTTTTCTTATTTATTTTCATTGATAACATTTTTCTTTTCACAAGGACCTGAGTCATCTGTAATAAAATAGTGAAATACTAAATAATAAGTCGAAATTAAAAATTCAGGACCAATAAAAAAGAAAACAAATATAAAGAACAATAATGTCAATAATATGTTTTATCTGAGCTTTAATTTTTACTCTCAGCTTCCTAGTGACCAGAGGAAATAAAGAGACATGATTGGTTGTACAGCTGTCATTATCAGAAAGGATAAAGTGCCAGTTTATCAGAGAAAGCAAAGTTCTTCCTAGCTCCAGAGACTGCTTACAATTTTGTAATGCTACTTGCATGTTAGGGCTGTGAATTGTCCACATCAGGCATTTAAAATACTTGGAAAAATTAGTTAAATTTTAAATTAATATATAATGAATTTAAATTAATTTCTCACACAAAATTAATTAGAAAATGTGTTTAGTTTGTGATTAATATAGCATTAATCTGGCTCTGGCCAGTTGGCTCAGCAGTAGAGTGTCAGCCCAGCATGTAGAAGTCCCAGGTTTGATTCCCAGTCAAGGCACATAGGAAAAGTGACCATCTGCTTCTCCACCTCTCTCCCTCCCCCTTCTCTCTTTCTCGCTCTTCCTCTCCCACAGCCATGGCTCACGTGGTTCAAACAAGTTGGCCCTGGGCACTGAGGATGGCTCCATGGCCTAGCCTAAGGTGGTAAAATACTTTGGTTGCCAAGCAATGAAGCAGTGACCACAGATGGACAGAGCATCCCTAGTAGGAGGCTTGCTGGGTGGATCCCAGTTGGGGTGCATGTGGGAGTCTGTCTGTTTGCCTGCCTGCCTGCTTCTTACTTAATATTAATATTTATATATATATGTGTGTGTATATATATGTATATGGCATTAATCAAAGATCAGATCAAAGTAATTTTCTTATTTTAATAAAATACTTTTAGACTTTTGTAAGATTTGCAAATTAGATTGAAGGTTTTAAAAAATAATTGTGACTTTAAAAAAATTGAATGTTAATATAAAACCTCAAACTCTGGCCGGACCAGGCAGTGGTGGCACAGTGGGTAGAGCGTCAAACTGGGATGCAAAAGACCCAGGTTCGAAACCCCAAGGTCACCAGCTTGAGAGCAGGCTCATTTGGTTTGAGCACAGACTCACCAGCTTGAGCTTGGAGTCGCTGGCTTGACTGAGCAAAGGGTCACTCACTCTGCTGTGGCCCTACCTCCCACCCCGGTCAAGGCTGTTGGGCAAATGAGTTCGTAAAATACGATTTTTTAGTTTGCTCACTTTTATTGTTAAAAATGGCGCTGCCCTGTGAAATTGCTCATTATCTTCTTGCTTGGAAAGGACCATTGTTATGCTAATGTTACTGGAGGAGAGCTTTTGGTGCCAAAGAAGTTTTAAAAGGAGAGAAGGAGGAAGGAAGGAAGGAAGACATTTTTTGCAGAGTGAGAAAGGAGAAGGAAGCCAAGATGGCAGGGTGTTGAAGAAGAAGCCAGTTTGTGCAAAGAGGAGAAGGAAAAGTATGCAGATTGGGAACCAGCAGTGACTGAGACTGGTTGGGCCTTTGATTCTAGGAGGAACTGGAGAAGATTCTCCTGGTTGTGGAACTGGAGGAAGTGTCAGGGTTTTGTATATCTGTGTGTTTGCTCGTCGGCAGATATGAGAGTAGAATTAAGGCATGGCCCACCATTCTTTGGCTCCACTGTTTTTTCACTGTCAGCCTGAATCTAATCTGAACCTGCACCTGCCTGGCAGCGACTGCGGCCGTGACTACTGGGCCTACAAAGGCACATATGAGAAAGCAGTCAATGAACAACTAAGGTGCTGCAACGAAGAATTGATGCTTCTCATCTCTCTCCCTTCCTGTCTGTCTGTCCCTAGCTGTCCCTCTCTCCCTGTGTCAAAAATAAAACCTGAAACTCTGTAAATGTACTGTTTAAAACTGTCCAAATGTCTCTCTTGGACATTTAAAATATTCTCAGTAACACCCACAAGATAACTAAAGGAATCAATTCAAAACTAGATATCTAAGAATTTCTATAAGGGCTAAAGATTTTAGTTGTTTGATTTTAGTTTCAGTCCTTGTTGTAGTAATATAAGGTTATAGTAATTAAATATATAGAAATATAAAAATATGGAAAATATATAAAAGTAATTAAAAGAATATTAAAATTAAATAAAGTTATGCCATTTGGATAGGAATTAATATAGTGGCTTAGTGCCATAACTCTGTAATGTGATAAACAGACTCTGACTTACAAGCAGAGCCCAGTTAGTATGTGTGTGAAGTTATACATAGATAAGAAGTGGCTTGGTGTTATTTACATTAACTTTGTAAATTAATGAAAATAATATCTTTAAAAATGGTTTAATGTAAACATTTCAGTAGGATGACATAAAGGGGATTTTCTGCGAGGAACTCCCAAAAAGGTGGTTTGAGGTGATAATCCTGTACATTGACACCTGTTAGAAGGCGTTGGCCAGAAAAGGTACTAAAGCTGAGGGGCCCCCTGCTGCAGGAGTCTCCCAGACTCCAACGTTGATGTGGACTGTCTCCAGTCAGCTCTGAGCTCTGACCAAAGCCAGCTGAGAGGAGCACACCGACAGGGCCCCGTTAAGCTGTATCCAACCAGGTACGCTAAAGGATTTGTGAGTAATAAGTTGCCTGTGTGATTATTGAAACTAATTTGTGTGTTGGTTGTGTCTTTCCTCCTGTGGCACTTAACAGTAGCATCCTCATAGCCACCTCAAGAGTAGTCTCAAAGAGGCTACTAGCCCTGCTGATAAGCAGGGAAGTCAAGTCAGGGACGCCTAATCGACACAGAGGGTGGGCTCTACTGGGACAGTCCTTCTTTCTGATAACAGCAGAAATAATGATCATCTGAGGCTACTTTATTTTGTGATACAGCAAATCCTTAGTCTAAGTATATTAGCCAAAGAGGGCTCAGAAGAACAAGTGGCCAGTTCATCTAAGTTAGGTGACCAGATGTCCCGCTTTTGGTGGGACAGTCCTGATTTTTAACAATTTGTCCCTTGTCCTGCGGCATTTTAAAAAAAGTCTCAATTTTAAAAAATATATTACAAAACTATTTTTACATTCTATGAAAATTTTTTTTGCTCCTTATAGATAAAATTTTTAATCAAGAACCCCCCTCCCCCATCAATGGTGTCCCGCTTTACCAATTTTAAAATCTGGTCACCTTATTAAGAGTATATTCAAAGTTTAAAGCAGTGGTTCTTAACCTTTTTTGAGGTACCGAACCCACCAGTTTCATATGCGCATTCACTGAACCCTTCTTTAGTGATAAATAAAATGATTTTTTTTTCCAAATTCAAGACATAGGTATATGTTCTTTTACTGGTGCACAAAATGAGCCGTGCATGAACATCACCTTGCTCAAAGAACAAAACCAACAAAGTGCATGAACTCACAACAAATTACGGTATTACTTTATTCTGGCCTCCGTGGCAGAGGCTTCTCCGAACCCCTGAGACCGACTCATCGAATCCCTAGGGTTTGATAGAACCCAGGTTAAGAACCACTGGTTTAAAGATTTGGTATAAAAAAGAGAAGAGAAATCTAAAACCCAGCATTTGTCTTAAATTGTTCAGGATTGTTTTCCAGCTTGTCAAAGCACTCTTCCTGCCTACTCAGATTCTTGTGGTGCTATGAAAATGCAAATTTATTAAGAATAATTATAATAGAGTTCATACAGCTTGGCTAATAGCTGAGTTGAGGTCAAGTAGACACTCTGAGTTTTCTTATCTAAATATGAAATCTTCATCATAATTCCTACCACATTAGGTTATTAAAGAAGATTATGTGAGGTAATCTCCATAGCAGGCATTTACTAATTAATTTGGATTTCTTTCTTTTCTGGTTCACAGTGGTTTTACTGTAGTTTATGGAAAGTCTTTAATTCTGCTACTCTTCCTAGTTCTACAATGTAGTGAACAATGTAAGCAACTGAAAGGTTTCCATGAGTAAACAAGAGCTTCTGGGGTCATCAGTGGCCTTTCTGGGTCTCAGCATCTCAATGTACTTATTTTTTTTTTTAACAATTTGCTATAAAGCTTACAGAAATGAATTTAATGAAATCTTAAAGGAGGGAAAAAAGTCTCCACTTATCGCCAAAAGAATCTGAACTCTGAAGTTCACTAACTTTTCTACCTAAAAGACTAAGTTTTTGTCCAACAGGGTGGGGGGTGGGGGGGGAGAGCTGCAAGGCTGAAACCCTCCGGGAATACCCTGCTTGGCTTCCCTGCAAACGGGCATGTCACTTGAGTGTGATGTGGTCCCTAGAGGATGCTGGGCTTGGAGTGTGTTTCTATATCCTCTCCAGAGAAGATGACTAGCTTCTGGACAGCATAAAAGGGATACTGAGAAAAGAAACAACAAAAAACAATAAAACAGAAGGCAAAGGGTTGAGAGAAATTCATGTAAAAAAAATAATGTAAATGGCAAAGATGACAAAAAAAAAAAAAAAGGAGCCTGACCAGGTGGTGGGTCAGTGGATAGAGCGTCGGACTGGGATGCGGAAGACCCAGGTTCGAGACCCCGAGCTTGCCAGCTTGAGGGCGGGCCCATCTGGCTTGAGCAAAAGCTCGCCAGCTTGGACCCAAGGTCGCTGGCTCCAGCAAGGGGTGGCTCAGTCTGCTGAAGGCCCGCGGTCAAGGCACATGTGGGAAAGCAATCAATGAACAACTAAGGTGTCGCAAGGGCAACGAGAAACTAATGATTGATGCTTCTCACCTCTCTCCGTTCCTGTCTGTCTGTCCCTATCAATCCCTCTCTCTGACTCTCTGTCCCTGGGTTGAGAAAAGCTTGATGAAGAGTGTCATCACAGAGAGGCAATTCCCTCCACAGGGTACAGAGATGGTGCAGTCATGTTATATGCAAGGGTAGCTGTAGGAGCACTGTCTTCTGGTAGTGTGTGTCTGAAATGTGCCAGGAAGCCTTCTTGCTAAGTCCTGTCAAATCCGGCTCCTGACAGATCATGTGATGTGAATGACATCACCACAAAAAATGTAGGCAGCATCTCCGGGCATTAGGGCTAGGAAACAAACAAATATCGGCACAACGTGAATGGGCGAGCTGCAACAGAGAGTCAGATATAACAGCAAGGAGAAGTCTTCACAGTGATACGTGCAAAGGCTTCAGTAAATAAGTTTAGCAAGGGGGTTACTAGGTTCTCTGTCAACCAAGCCAAACCTGGAATGCTCTTGAAGAAGGTCATCAACAACAGGAAGGAAGGTGCGCCAGGAATGGCTGTAAGCCTTGAGGATGATTTGGGAAACGATGCTGACGAAAACAGCCTTCGAATATTTTCAGACCTATTAGATGAAAAGGGATTACGTTATGCAGTTTCAGAAGGCTGAACAAGGCCAGTAAGTGGATGTTGTCAGGAGGTAGATTTTGGCACAGTAAAGAACTTCTGAAGAATTAGAGCTATCTGAAATGAAACAAAACCCCCGTGGGGTGGTGAGCTCCTCTTAATTGGAGATAGTCGAACACAGGCGGAACTATTAGGACTTGTTAGGAATGTTGTCAATGAGGGTATATGTGTCTGAGGGCAGCAGAAACCTGTCCAGATTTTATGGGGCCTGAAGTTTTTAAATTTGTGGAGCCCTTGTTAAGAACAAAGAATACAAAATCATGAATAAAAATTAGAGACCGTTGGAAGGAACATCTATGAAGTGAGGAAGCCTGGAAACTTTCGCTTCATTACCTTTGTCGTCAGTTCACATCCAGGATGTCAGTTGATAATCAAACACGTAAGATTTGAATTTGTTTTATCTGCGGGACAGTATAGAGGTAGTAAAAAGAGAAGTCAAAATTACATTCACCTGGGTTCCTAGTTTGCCTCTGCACTTTCTTTTTTTTTTTTAATTAAAAAATTTTATTGATTCACTTGAGAGAGAAAGAGGTAGAAACATCGATCTGTTCCTGTAAGTGCCCTGACTGGGGATCAAACCTGCAACCTTTGCATATCCAGATAGTGCTTTAACCACTGAGCTGGGTAACCTTGGGAAAATTACTTAATCACCCCGAGCCTCTGTTCCTTCATCTGTAAAATGCAGGTAATTGTAAGGTATTTTTTCCCCGCCGAGAAAGAAGGAAGGGGCGAGGGCCGAGAGCCACAAAGTGTGGAATAATAAGAGGCTTTATTAAGTACCACGCATCCCGCCCGACGAGGTACTCCGGTTCCGGGGTTCAGAGGCCGAATGAGTTGCAAGAATTAGACTGCGTGAGAGGTATTTAAAGGGGTCCTCTAGGGTAGGCGAGTAGTTATGATGTATTTGAAATCTCACTGGCTGACGGACAATCTTCTCCCACGGTCCTCTGGGAAATTTCTTTTGGCGCAAGAATGTGGGCAGCCCTAGCCAAAGTCGGGGGTCTGAGTTCCTCACGTGACCGTCCCCCATTAGCCACTCCACAGTAATGATCTCTGTTGTGAAATATTGTTTGGGAAAAGTTAAATAAAGGTGTGTATGTAAAGCACTGGCATATAGGAGTTGTATAATTAATGACAGCTAAACTGAAGGACTAATAAGATTTGAGTAGTCATAAGGAAAGGGTTACTTAAAATGCCCTTTGAAATTATCATCTGTCACCCTGAAAATAAGGAATGACTTGTTCCCCATCCCCCAATGTAAGGCATAAGCCAAGAGTTTATGAAATGTCAACAAGCTACAATATTCACATTAGGCTTATTTCAGACAACTAGCTTGTGAACAGACTAGAAAAGTCACAGAGCTGACTGGCCAAGATAAACATCTTTTGCTCCTTGCCCTCTCTTCACTCTTTCAAAGTTTAGGGTCAGAATCAAGGACTAAGACATTTCTTGTTCTTCCATCCCCCAAAAGCAGCTTGATCAAGTTCAGGTATATACAGATGCGCCACATTATCTGGAAAACAGTAACTCCACAGGAATTCCTGTGCAATACACAACTCTAAAGCACCGTTCATCTAGAAGACTTGTTACTCCAAGTGAGCTCCTCAGCCAACAGCAATGGCTTCAGCTAGGACTTGTTAGAAATACAGAATCCCATACATATCCTTGTATTTTCACAAGATCTCCAGGCCATTTGAAGAACAGCAAATTTTAAGAAGTGCTAATCCAGCCTGACCTGTGGTGGCGCAGTGGATAAAGTGTCGACCTGGGAACACTGAGGTCTCCAGTTCAAAACCCTGCACTGGTCCAGTCAAGGCACATATGGGAGTTGATGCTTCCAGCTCCTCCCCCCTTTATCTCTTTCTCTCTCTCTCTCACTCTGTGTCTCCTCTCTAAAAATTAATAAAATAAAAATTAAATTAAAAAAAAAAAAAGAAGTGCTAATCTAGACTGCAGTGTAAACTAAGGCGACCAGACGTCCCGCTTTTAGCGGAACAGTCCTGCTTTTTAACAATTTGTCCTGCGTCCGGCAGCATTTAAAAAAGTCCCAACTTTTGGAAAGAATGCACGAAAAGCTAGGGAACGGCGGGAGAATGGGAAGGGAATATACGGTTTTCGCCGGGGAGACCCCACCCCAACCTGGAAGTACCCGCATTGCCGCAAAAGCTGGCTGCCCTGTGTGGGGCCCCAAAACAAAGAACTTCGGGCAGGACGTACCTGCTGGGGCGGCAGCTGTCAAGTCCCCTAACTACCCACAGGCCTGCGTCCTGGACGCTGGTGTGCGGCTCTGGGCTCCGCCAGGTGCCTTTGGTTTTGGGACCGTGTAACCCGATCCCTCAGACTCACTCAAAATTTCTCATATAGTAATATTTCCGAAAATGATCTTTTTAATCAGGTATCATTATTAAAGAAATAGATTGATAAGGAAAAGGTTAAATCTTGGCCATCAGCAAAAATCACAATAGAGAACAAATAGTTAGAAATATTTCATCATTTGGAAACAAACCATGCTGCATACAACAATGCACTAAAAATTGTGGAATACGCGCTGTCTTTACCAGGAGCTAATGCTGCGACTGAACGCGCTTTTTCTACGCTAAAGTGTGGACATCAGAAAAATCACAAGTAAGTGTTAACACTTTGAAAGACATTCTATGTGTGAAATATAATTTAACAAATTCTTGTAAAAAGTTTCATGACCTTTTAAACAACAGCAATCTACTAAAAACAATTCACTCAAATAATATGCCAAAGAATAAAATAATACTATACATAATTTTTTAAAATGTATTATATTTGTAAATTGTACTTATGTTGAAATTTAAAAATATATATTACAATGCTATTTTTGCATTCTATGAAATTTTTTGCTCCAAGAATACCCCCTACCCACCCCCCGTCAATGGTGTCCCGCTTTACCAATTTTAAAATCTGGTCACCTTAGTGTAAACCTCCTCCTCCGCCCACCCCTGGCACTGTGCAGCTGAGGTCCCCTTCTTTGGGCTCTTAAAATGCATTTTCTTCTCTGAGGTTAGAGAGGTGAGAAGGAGCATTGAGCCTGCTATTTCTACAGAGAAGGCCCGGTCTGTGTGATTCTCACTGACCTTTCATTCTTTGGATTCTTTTCCTTGCCTGCAACTCATGAGATAGGACAGTTCAAACTTGAGATGGCCAGATAAACTTGGCAGAAGGACCAGCAGTCTCTAGCTACCACATTTCTTTCTAAGAGGTAGAAGAGAAAAGGTGGGACCCAGGGTTGGCTCCCACCCCAGAGAGAGACCCAGTGTCTCTAAACTACTTCTCCCTCCTCCTTCCCTTCACCCACCTCCTCCACCTCCCTCTCCTCTATGTGATGAGCAAAATAAGCCAAGGGACAAAATATTTGGGGAAGACACATCCAGCACTGGAAAGGCCAAGGTGACAGGCCCAACTAGCACTGAGACTATTTTTCTTTTTGAAACTGGTGTGTGTTTTAGATCAACCTTTTCTGGCCTTGGCTGTGGGCTTACAGGAAAGGGGCAAGGGGAAGAGAAACCTATTTGGCTAGAATTACTTCTAAACATCCAGTCTAGACAAAATTAGTCCTCCATCTCTCCCTGCAGAGCTTCCCAGGGGTGCATTGGCATCTGGGAAGCTTTCTCTAGAACCGGAAGGGATGCCCTTGTTGGCATTGACTCTGAGCATTTATTAAGAGTAAATACTTATTTAACATTCACTATGCTCTCTATAAGCACTTTACATTTATTAACCCATTTAATCCTCCTGAAAGGTAAGTACTATATGGTAGTCTCCATTTTACAGATGTGGACTCAGAGGCACTCAAGTTTAAAGAATTGGCAAGGTAGCCAAAAAAGTAAACAGCGGAGCTGGGATTCAAACCCAGGCAACTCTACCCAAGCCAGAGACCTTGCTTCTAACCCGCCTTTGACACATTTCTCCCAGGAATCCTGTAGGGCAAGGGTTGGGAACCTATGGCTCTCAAGCCAGATCTGGCTCACAGACAAATCTTTAATAAAAAATAATAACGTTAAAAATATAAAACATTCTCATGCATTATAATCCATTCATTTCCTACCGCTCATGTTCATGGTTGCGGGTGGCTGGAGCCAATCACAGCTGTCCTCCGGGACAACGCCAAATTTTTATTGGATAATGTGTAATGTACACAGGTTGTTGTGAGGTCAGGAAGTAAACTTCCCTCCTTTTTATCAAGTAGTCAGCTAGCTAATTGCAGAAACCCTTTTGACGAAGAAGATGGCTAAAAGAGAAAAAGATGAGTATAGTACTTTTTAGCAGGAATGGACAGAGGAATTTGCCTTTGTGGAGAGAGCAGGTTCTGCAGTGTGTCTAATATGTAATGATAAAATTGCACCGATGAAACGGTCAAATATAAAGCGGCACTTAGACACACGCCATACTACATTTGTTTTGAAATATCCAGGGGGAGACAGCAGGAAGAAAGCATGTCAAGAGCTACTGTGCAGAGTGCAAGCTAGTCAGCAACAACTCTGTGTTTAGACCCAACAAGGTAACTGGAATTCAGCTAGCTATGCTGGTGCTTTAGCAATTGTGAGAAACAGAAAACCATTCACAAATGAAGAGTATGCCAAAACATTCATGCTTGATGTTGCCAATTAACTTTTTGATGACTTTTCAGATAAAGACAAGATAATCAACTGAATAAAATACATGCCTCTGTCGGCAAGAACTGTTCACGATTGTACCATCATGATGGCAAATCAAATTGAGGCAACACAAGTGGAGGGCATAAATGCAGGACCATTCTTTTCTCTCGCTTTGGATGAGTCTACAGACATAAGCCATTTATCCCAGTTCAGCGTGATTGCAAGGTATGCTGTCGGTGACACACTAAATGAGAAAAGTCTTGCTGTTTTGCCTATGAAAGAGACAACAAGAGGGGAGGATTTATTCGTATTTCACTGAGTTCGCTAAAGAAAAAAATCTACTGATAGATAAACTTATTTCGGTGTGTACTAATGTGCTCCGTGCATGGTGGGGAAAAACAGAGGATTTGTAGCGCTTCTTCGTGAACATGAAAAGAGACCCATCCTAAGTTTTCACTGCATCCTACATCAGGGGGCGCTTTGTGCTCAGATGTGTGGCGAGCAGGTTGGTGAGGTGATATTGCTGTTGATTTGGGTGGTCGACTTTATTGTTGCCTGAGCTTTAAATGATCGCCAGTTTAAAATACTGCTGGATAAAGTTGGGAATAATTATCCTGGTCTGCTTCTGGATAGCAATGTGTGTTGGTTGTCAAGAGGGAAGGTGTTTTGTGGCTTGTCTGAGCGAAATCTGGACTTTTCTTGAAATGAAAAGTGTCGAGCATCCTGATTTAGCTAACACTGAGTGGCTCCTGAAGTTCTACTATCTCGTGGACATGACTGAACATCTGAACCAGCTCAATGTGAAAATGCAAGGCATTGGAAATACAGTCTTATCCCTTCAACAAGCAGTGTTTGCATTTGAAAACAAGCTGGAACTCTTCATCGCCAACATTGAAACAGGTCGTTTACTACACTGTGAAAAACTGGGAGAGTTGAAAGATGCATGCACAGCAAGTGACCCTGCTCAACATCTTGATCTCCAGCAGCTAGTGGGCTTCACATCTAATCTCCTGCAGTCATTCAAAGCGCACTTTGGAGAATTTTGTGAGTGCACTTGTCTTTTTAAGTTCATCACTCATCCACACTAGGGTGCAGTGGACAGCGCCGACCTGAGTTACATCCCCGGTATCTCTGTCAGAGATTTTGAGCTACAAGCTGCTGACCTGAAGGCCTCAGACATGTGGGTGAATAAGTTCAAGTCACTGAATGAAGATTTGGAAAGACTTGCACGACAGCAAGCAGAGTTGGCGAGCAAACACAAGTGGGGAGAAATTAAAAAACTTCAACCCTTGGACCACCTGTTGTCAAAACTTGGAACGCACTTCCCGTCACGTATGCATGTGAGCAGTCTTTCTCACATCTAAAGAACGTTAAGACCAACCTACGATCACGTTTAATGGATAGAAGTCTCAATGCCTGCATGACGCTTAACCTCATCACGTATCAACCAGACTACAAAGCCATCAGCAAAACCATGCAGCACCAGAAGTCGCATTAATGGTAAGAAGTACTTTATTCATCATTGGTTAGCAACAGCATAACAATGTTATTAAAAAGAATCCAGAGACTTATTGTACTTTAAAAGTGTTGGTCTTACATAAAATGCACCCATTTACTTGTATTTAGTGTTAAACATATTGTATGGCTCTCAAGGAATTAAATTTTAAAATATGCGGCATTCATGGCTCTCTCAGCCAAAAATGTTCCCGACCCCTGCTGTAAGGGGTGTTGCCTGGTTGGGGTATTCCCACTTCCCCAGTGGTTACTATCCTAATCGCATTAACACCCCCTCCAAAGCTCCTTTGTCAAAGCACAGCTACAGGTTTTAAAGCACAAAGATGCGAATGACTAGTGTTTGTTTAGCTGGCCAACCAGATTCACAAAGAAGAAAAGGAGGCTGGTCCTGGGCTGAGGAAGACATCCCACAGCACCGGTAGTCTCAAGGAAAGAAAAGAAAGATGAAGGCCACATGAAATGATCAGGGTAATCCAGTCAAACGGAGATAAAGAGTTCCTCTTTTCCCAAAGGGAAATTCCCAAGGCTAAGATTTGCAAAACAGAACCAAGTAAATTTGTTTCCTGTCCTCAATCACAGTTCTTGCTTGGAGTGAAGCAACCATGCTGTGTACAAAGTATTTCCACAGAAGTCTACTCCCTGATCTTCCCAGCATGCAGAAGAGAGTGGGTGTCTTCCCTTAAATGACACAGAAACAAAGTGGCAGGGTTTAGACTGCAGCCCAGTCTCCGGAGGTGGGGACCAGACGCTTTAGATTCACCATCTGCTCTCTGCTACTTCACAGTAAAGGAGGATCGGAAGAGCTATGAGAACCTCCTACTTCACATCTGGACGTTTCTAGTCACCCAGAAATAACAGCTGGCAAGTACGGAGGGCTTTATCATGTATCCAATGATGACCTAAGGATATCATATAGTAGAATTCATTTAACCTTTTGTAAGGTGACCAGACGTCCCGCTTTGGGTGGCTGTAAAGCCAGTAGCCACGGCCACCATCACAGCTGCCTAGCCCATGCAGGTTCACATTAGATTCGGACAGTTGGTAATGAAACAACGGAGCCAAGAACTGGTGAGCCATCAACTTTAATTCTAGCTTGCACCTGGTGGGCAAGCAAAAACACACACTGGGCTCCAAAACCCACTCATTCAGTGCTCACAAAGCTACTGATTTATCCGAGTCTCCTAGAATCACAGGTTTCTAGCTCACCAGACTTATTCACCTCGGTTTCCCATCTCCTTCTCTCTACACAAACTCTGCACAAACTGGCTTCTTCGTCAGCATTCTGCCATCTTGGCTGCCTCCTCTCCTCCATGTGGCCTTAATCTGCTTTCCTTTCTAATGCTAACCTCAGAAACCCAGAGAACAAGCTCCTGTCCTGCCCCACTTTATAGTGTAGAATTCCAAACCCTTAATCCAACCTACAACAAGGAAATCTCTGATACAAAGCCACTTATCTGAGGCATACTGGGAGGATTCCTCGTGAGAGTGCACCACCCCACATCATCCAATCAGTCAAGGATGTGGGGAAAAGCTTACTCTTAAAACTTGCACGTGGGCAGCGCCATCTTTAACAAAGTGAGCATAATATATTTTATCTGCCCAACAGCAGGACAGTCCTAATTTTTAACAATTTGTCCCATGTCCCGCGGCGTTTTAAAAAAATCCCAATTTAAAAAATATATTTACAATACTATTTTTGCATTCTATGAAATTTTTTTTTTGCCTCATATAGACCAAATTTTTAATCAAGAACCCATCCCCCCACCCCCTGTCAATGATGTCCCGCTTTACCAATTTTAAAACCTGGTCACCTTACATAGACAACAAGGGGGCCACATGCTAAACTTGACAAGCTCAGGAAAAGCCTGCATGGTGCTGATCTTACACACTCAGAGACCAGAATGGTCTGATATTAAAACTTTCTAACTAAAAGCAGTTTATGGTGGGTTCATGACTATGCCTTAGGGAGGTATTTTTCTCTAACAAAGGTCAGTGCTTACCTTAATCTAGCCTGTCTGTTGTCTTTTGCACCTATAACATACCTGATAATATACAGGTAATCTTCTTTTCCTGTCCCCCTCAGGGCAGGCATCCCACCAGCAGGAACCAACAAATATCCTCATGGTTGTTATAATGCTAATTAACCATTAACTCTTTTAGGCCTGCCTATATACATTTTATACAGATCCTAGAGATCTCCCCACTTGCTCTCTCCCACCTCCTCAATCTACCTTAATGGATTTCATGTAACCCTTCTGATATATCGTCCTTTGATCTTAGGTAAGGTGACTAGACTTTAAAATTGGTAAAGCGGGCCTGACCAGGCGATGGCACAGTGGATAGACTGTCGGGCTGGGATGCGGAAGACCCAGGTTCGAGACCCTGAGCTCGCCAGCTTGAGCACGGGCCCATCTGGCTTGAGCAAAAGCTCGCCAGCTTGGACCCAAGGTTGCTGGCTCCAGCAAGGAGTGGCTCGGTCTGCTGAAGGCCCGCGGTCAAGGCACATGTGAGAAAGCAATCAATGAACAACTATGGTGTTGCAACGGCAACAAAAAACTAATGATTGATGCCTCTCATCTCTCTCTGTTCCTGTCTGTCTGTCCCTATCTATCTATCCCTCTCTCTGACTCTCTCTCTGTACCTGTAAATAAATAAATAAATCAAACATTAAAAAAAAATTGGTAAAGCAGGACACCATTGATTCGGGGGGGGCGGGTCTTGATTAAAAATTTGGTCTATATGGAGCAAAATCATAGAATGCAAAAATAGTATTATAATATGTTTTTTTAAATCAGGACTTTTTAAAAATGCTGCAGGACAAATTGTTAAAAATCAGGACTGTCCCCGTCAAAAGCGGGATATCTAGTCACCTTATCTTAGTGTATAAAATAAGCTGCAACACCACCCTTCTCCGGAGCATTTTCTCGATCCACTGAGACTTTGCTTCCCTGCAATTGTCCACAGTTTGGTTCAAATAAACTCATCAAAAATTCTTACAAGTTTGGACATTTCTTACACTGACAATCCCTACAACAAATCAATGAGGAGCACATTGTTATAATCCTTCCTATGCAGATGAAGAAAATGAGGTATGGAATAGGTAAGTGACTTGCTCAGCCAAACCGGGACGTCTGATTCGAGGAGCTTTTCTTGTCACCATCATCCCCTCTGGCCTCTGCTGAAAAATTAAGATCCAATGGCTCAACAGAGGACCCAACAGCATTAGTGCTTGGAAGCATCCGTGAACAGAAAGGGACACGACACGTTTCTGGTAAGTACTCTCCTGTTCATAATCATCGAAGGTAGACAGAGCGATCATCTGAGTGTCGGCATGTGTAAAGCCAGTAGTCAAGGCCACTATCACAGCAGCCTGACCCATGCAGGTTCGCATTGGATTCGGACAGATGGCAATGAAACACCAGAGCCACGAACTGGTGAGCCATCAACTTTAATTCTAGCTTGCACCCGGCAGGCAAGCAAAAACACACACTGGGCTCCAAAACCCACTCATTCAGTGCTCACAAAGCTACTGACTTATCCGAGTTTCCTAGAATCAAAGGTTTCTAGCTCACCAGACTTATTCACCTCTGTTTCCCATCTCCTCCTGCACAAACTCTTAACAAACTGGCTTCTTCCTCAGCACTCTGCCATCTTGGCTACTTCTCCTGGCCTTCACGTGGCCTTACTCTGCTCTCCTCTCTAATACTAATCTCAGGAACCCAGGAACCGAGAGAGAGAGATCAAGCTACTGGTCTCTCCCGCTTTATAGCATAGACTCAAAACCTTTAATCCAATTATACATACAAGAAAGTCTCTGATACAAAGCCACCCATCTGAGGAATAATGGGATTCCTCAAGAGTGCACCACCCTACATTATCCAATCAGTCAAGTGTGTGGGGAAGAGCTTACTCTTAAAACTAAGCCTTAGGCTATAATGACTCGGCCTGCCCACAGCCTGTTCCAGAACACACATTAATATCAACGAACTTGCACGTGGGCAGCGCCATCTTTAACAAAGTGAGCATAATATATTTTATCTGCCCAACAGCATGGAACAGTAATGATTAATAAATAAAAGGTTATCTATTTATGTTCTCTGAACACCTTCTCTGTTGAAAGGGTCTGTGTCAGGTAATATGGGGACTGCAAAGACAATAAACCTGCCCCTCCCTTAAGAAAACCACAGGGAAGCGATAGAGAGACAGCCCGGTATCCTCACACAGCAAAAAAGAAACATTGTTGACAGAAGAAACATCCAAATTTGCAGAGAATTTTTATAAGAATGTATTTGAGCTTGGGGCCAAGTAGCAGGGGATTGTCACCCCCTGCAAGGTTGTGGGTTTGATCTCTGATGAGGACACATACACGAATCTCTAAAACATTCATAAATAAATTTTTTTTTTAAAATATAGATTTGAGCCAAACTGAGGACATATGCCAGAAAGCAAGATTTCCAATGCTTCGGAGAAGAAGAGTTTCGCAGCCTCTGCTCTGATTGGGAACTGAAGTTGGAGCATAAGGAAGGGTACATGGAGGTAGAGAAAAGCAAGGATTGGATTACAGGAAAGTTAATGAGATTATGTACTCTCTTGCGGGCAGTTAGATTTATTTGAAAAGATGTGTTAACCTAGATGCAAAGAAACAATGCACAGAACTTGCTTAAGGCAAAGGCTAACCTTTTAGTCAAAGTTACATGAGTTACATGCCTGGAGTGTGACTACCCACAATGACCTGCCCAGTTAGGAATTTAGGATTAGGTCAGCCTGTGAGGGTACTTACCACAGGACGCCCCTTATTTTCCCCACATGAAGGTATACAACCCAGAAAGTATAAATAAGAGTTCAGTGCAATCTTTGAAGAGAGAGATGTCACAGGGCTGTAGGTGATTAATCAGTTCGATGAATTCTACAGTTAATAACTGCTAGGGGAGTTCAAGGTAAGCAGCAATCCTCCAAGCTGCGGTTGTTAAGGAAAACTTTTTTCCAAGCTGCGGTTGTTAAGGAAAACTTTATCAGGGAGAGAACGTCTGAGTAGGACTTTTATTATTTTTTTATAGACTTTATATTTTTTTAATTTTTAAAGACTTTTATTTATTTATTCATTTTAGAGAGAAGAGAGGGAGAGAAAGAGAAAGAGAGAGAGAAGGGAGGAGCAGGAAGCATCAACTCCCATATGTGCCTTGACCAGGCAAGCCCAGGATTTCAAACAGGCGACCTCAGCATTCCAGGTCGACGCTTTATCCACTGCGCCACCACAGGTCAGGCTGAGTAGGACTTTTAAAGGATGCTGTAAAGCCAGTGTCCAAGGCCACCATCACAGCCGCCTGGCCAGTGCAGGTTCGCATTTGATTCGGACAGTCGGTAATAAAACAACGGAGCCAAGAACTGGTGAGCTATCAGCTTTAATTCTAGCTTGTACCCGGCGGGCAAGCAAAAACACACACTGGGCTCCAAAACCCACACATTCAGTGCTCACAAAGCTACTGACTTATCCGAGTTTCCTAGAATCAAAGGTCTCTAGCTCACCAGACTTATTCACCTCTGTTCCCCATCTCCTCCTGCACAAACTCTGCACAAACTGGCTTCTATCTCAGCACTCCACCATCTTGGCTGCTTCTCCTGGCCTCCACGTGGCCTTAATCTGTCCTCCTCTCTGCTCTTCTCTCTAATGCTAATCTCAGGAACCGAGAGAGCAAGCTTCCGAGCTGCCCCACTTTATAGTGTAGAAATCCAAACCTTTTTGGATTTGAGGGGACAGTAAGCACTAAGCCTGATAGGTCCTGACATTATCTCAGCACCCTGCCTGTCAGGGAGCCTTTGGTAACATAATCATCCACAGGTGGGCAACCCCTTCCAACAAATGTTGTGTTCCTCCTACACCGCAGTGCTTGCTGTCCTGTCTCATGTGGATTCCTTTGGAAGTACAAACAATCCAAGGCCTGTTGGTTCTAAGTCACTTGGAAACTCTGAAGCAGGCCTTGGCCAGTGGCTCAGTGGATAGAGCATCAGTGGATAAACCCAGGTTTGATTCCCGGTCGGGGCACACAGTAGAAGTCATCATCTGCTTCTCTCCCCCTTTTTTCCCTCTTCCCCTCCCACAGCCAGTTTTTCAGTTGGTTTGAGAGGGGCCTCAGACACTGAAAATAGCTTGGTTGGTCCAAGTGCATCAGCCTCAGGTGCTAAAAATAGCTCAGTACTCGAGCATCAGCCCAAGATAGGGGTTGCTAGATAAATCCTGCTCTGGGCACATGCAGGAGTCTGCCTCACTATTTCCTCTCCTCTCATCTAAAAAGGAAAAGAAGAAAGAGAATGAGAAGGACAAGGAGAAGAAGAGGAAGAAGAAGAGGAGGAGAAGGAGGAGAAGGGAGGGAGGGAGGGAGCTCTAGAGGAAGGAAGGAAGGAAGGGAAGGAGGGAGGGAGGGAGGGAGGGAGGGAGGAAGGAAGGAAAGAAGGAAGGAAGGAAGGAGGGAGGGAGGGAGGGAGGGAGGGAGGTAGGGAGGGAGGGAAGGAGGAAGGAAGGAAAGTTCTTCGAATCATCCAGTCTTGCTGTCTTTGTGTCCCCATTCTGTTCCTTGCTTCCTATCAACAATGTGTGCACACTGTTCCACCAACCCTTCCCAGAGTCTCCACAGGAATGCCACCGCATGATGACAACTGCCTGGCGCACTCATACTCTCCCCTCTGCACCTTTCCCTGATGTCCTCTGTTGGGCAGATAAAATATATTATGCTCACTTTGTTAAAGATGGTGCTGCCCACATGCAAGTTCGTTGATATTAATGTGTCTTGGGGGACAGGCTGTGGGCAGGCTGGGTTGTTATAGCCTAAGGCTTAGTTTTAAGAGTAAGCTTTTCCCCACATCCTTGACTGATTGGATGATGTGGGGTGGTGCACTCATGAGGAATCCCATTGTGCCTCAGATGAGTGACTTTGTATCAGAGACTTTCTTGTTTTTAGATTGCATTAAGGGTTTGGATTTCTACATTATAAAGTGGAGCAGACTGGGAGATTGCTCTCTCTCGGTTCCTGTGGTTAGCATTAGAAAGGAGAGCTGATTAAGGCCACATGGAGGAGAGGAAAAGCAGCCAAGATGGCGGAGTGCTGAAGGAGAAGCCAGTTTGTGCAGAGTTTGTGCTGGAGAAGGAGATGGGGAACAGAGGTGAATAAGTTTGGTGAGCTAGAAACCTTTGATTCTAGAAAACTTGGATAAGTCAGTAGCTTTGTGAGCGCTGAATGAGTGGGTTTTGGAGCCCAGTGTGTGTTTTTGCTTGCCCACCGGGTACAAGCTAGAATTAAAGCTGATGGCTCACCAGTTCTTGGCTCCCTTGTTTCATTACCGACTGTCTGAATTCAATGAGAACCTGCACTGGCCAGATGGCTCTGATAGTGGCCTTGGCCTCAACTACTGGCTTTACATTCTCTCACAGGCTTCACACAGTGAGGGGCAAGGTTCTCCTCAAAACCCACTGCCACTGCCTTCATTAAAAAGATATTATTCATGAATACTTCCTATGGGATAGAACTGTGAGCGGAATGGCAAAAAACAAACAAATCCCACGGAAAAACAAATCCTGCCTTTGTGTAGTTTCTATTCTTGGGAGATGGTTGTTAGGGAATAAAAAGCCAATGCATGTAAAGTCAGGTGGTGATGAGGGCTGCGCAGCAGAACGAAGCTGGAGTGTAGAGTGGGAACCTGTGGTAGGAGTTGCTCAGCAGAGAAGCAGGCCTTGCTGAGCAGCTGACAGTTAAGTGGAGATCTGAAGGAGATGGGTGTGTGTGTGTGGCAGGCCACTGGGGGCAGAGGGAAGTGCTTTCTATGCATAGCCAAGAGCAGATGCAAAGGCCCTGAGGTGGGGACAAGTTTTATCATGTTTGGGATAGCAAAGTAGCCCGTGGGCTAGAGCAGAATGGGCCAGTAGTGGAGTGGCAAGAGACAAAGTCAGTAGGAAAGGTAGGCAGAGCAGATAGAGAAGGTCGTGGCAAAGATATTGGAGTTACTCAGAAGGAGGTGGAAGCCATGGGGAGGCGTAGGGTTGACGAATAGTTTGATCAGAAACATACTTTAAAGAAAATTAACCCCATTGCTATGTGGAGAATAGACAATGGAACCAGGGACATAGGTTCTGGGTCATTCTTCCATTCTTTTGTAGGAATTCTGGATTTTGTTCAGTTGTAGCATCCTCTTCCCCTGCGATCACACTCTTCCTCCCTGCCATTCCCTGAGGATTTCAGCTCTCTGTTCACAGCTTCCTCGCCCTGAAACCTGCCATCCATCAGGACAATTTTGTGCACACTTGCATGTTTCATTCAACTCATTGGCTTCTCAGTTCATTGACTTCCTTGATTCTCATTATCTTCAGGCCATTTTCCCAATTAGCCACTCCATCCCACTGCTAAGCCAAGATCTTACCATGACTGGAATTGATCTGTTCCTGAGATCATAAAATAGCACAATTTCATTCTCAAATCTCATTCTGTTGTCTTTGAAGTTTTCTTACATATTTACTCCTAGTTTAGCTGGTCCCCAGATTCACGGAAAACATCATCTGCTGTTCAGTCAATCCTTCCTCCTCACTCCTTCTCCAGTCGTCACGGCTATTTCTAACATTCTTCATACTCTGCAAACCATCTGCCCTCCTATTTGTCTCCTCACTAACTTTGAAAATGAAATCCATCACATTCCTGCTACCCTCTCTGCCACCCATCTTGCTAATTATTCTCTATTTATTTCAAAATTGAGAAGCCTTAGCAGGGCTTCTTGTCCTTCCTCTAGTGGGGACAACTCCTTCCTTCTCTATCTGCATCACAAGTGAGACTTCCCTGACTTCCTGCCATGTCTCTAATCTTTCTCATAGCATCAGATGAAGAAGGTCTGTAAAGAAGAGCCATAAGTGGGAGTGGATTTCCCTGTTCCTGCAACTTCCATGGGTGTTTGAGTATCCTGCAAGTCAATGCTCAGACTTGACTATTTTGTTAAATACATAAATTCTTCTTATCCACTTATGTGACAGCCAGAAATAGCAAACAAAAATTCTAAGGAATTTATTGTCCCTAGTCATCAAAGCAGCCTTTTAGCAGCATTTAACATCTATTAATTTTCCCATATTAAAGAACATCCCCAACAAAACAAGTCAATACAATGCTGACACAGTTGTAATCAAACAAGCTTTTTGGAAAGCATTAAAGGTGGGACCCATCAATATCCAAAACTAAGTGTCCATCTGCTTACTGAGTAATACTACTATTGGGAATTTTTTCTACATAAATAATACAACAAGACTATGCTCATAACCAAATACATGTTTACTGCAATTTTATTTATAATATTAAAAATTAAAAACAACCTCAATGATAATAGGCAATAGTGAATTAAATATTGTTATGCTAATTTGGTGGATGATTATAATTTCTATGATACATCTAATTTAGACAACTTAGACTTTCTGAAAATAATTATAAACATAAGGTTAATTAGGTGTACTACAGTGGGTTTACAAATATCCTACATTATTATGAATAATACTTCATGCTTATGGGGAAGATTGTTACTAGATAATTAATTTGGGTGAGCTATGGCTAACCTTAGCGATTGGTGGTCGAATGAACTAGCTGCCCTTAAACTGACCTAAATATAATTTTGATAAATTAACATGGAAACAATGTTTTTCTGTGCTGGAGTACATATATAAAATAATTTATAAACATTTTGCATATATCAACATAATCTATAAGTAACCTATTATGCTGTTAATAGAATGACTACCAAATAGTTGGCAAGGAGGTAGCTAATGCATATCATATAAAAAGGGTTTTGTAATCATGAAAGGGGTATAAAATTCAATGGTCTCTAATTTGGAGGCAAATTGTTAGATTCCATGTGGGTGGTGCAGGATTTCATTTATCTAAATCAGTCAATAAAAAGTTGAAAAAAATTGCATAAAGGCGAAATTTGAAATAAACCCAGGGACTACATTTTAGGGGTGTTGAAGTAGATGGCTGCTGCCTGACTGGTGGTGGTGCAGTGGATAGAGTGTTGACCTGGGACCCTGAGGCCCTAGGTTCGAAACCCCGAGGTTGCTAGCTTGAGTGCCGTATCACTGGCTTGAATGAGGGATCATCAATATGATCCAAATTGAAGCCCAAGGTCGCTGGCTAGAGCCCAAGTTCACTGACTTGAATAAGGGGTCACTGGCTCAGCTAGAGTCCCCAGGTAAAGGCATATATAATAAGCAATCAGTGAACAACTAAAGTGATGCACTTAGACAAGTTGATGCTTCTCATCTCTCTCACTTCCTGTCTGTCTCTCCCTATCTCTCTCTCACTAAAAAAAAAAAAAAAAAAAAATGACATAAGGCAATTAACTAAAGTGAAGCTATGAGTTGATACTTCTCTCTCCCCACCCCATCTCTCTGGAGTCAATAAATAAAATCTTAAAAAAAATAGTACAGGCCAGTTGGATCCTTTGGGTTTCCTTGTTGATACCGCAAGTGAGCACTGGATTAGCAAGAGAAGTGCAGATCTGGCCCCACATTCTAGTCCTTAGATTCAGCCCAAATTCCAGGATGAATATTTTAGTTTTCAATCTCTACCCATGGAACCTGGCAGTGCTGGAGACAGCAATTCTCCCTTTCGTTGGGCAAGTGACTTTGAAAACCCTGAGTGTTGCAGAAATAAGTACAGGGTAGGGCAAAAGTCAGTTTACAGTTGTGAGTATGTGAAACACAGAGTTTATTCTTGCATTATTATTTCTTAATTATTGTATTATTTTTCTATATGAACAACAGTAAACCTACTTTTGCCCCACCCTGTATAGTGATAATGAAATAGTTCTATAGTCAGTATTAATATTGCAGTAGTTAATTGGAATATATTTTAAGTCACAAGGACAATTTATGCTTCTTATATGTAGTTTTGAAGTGTCCATGAGGTTCCATGTTAGAGAATGTCTGCCATATTAAAGAATGTAATTATTTGCCTTATTCTTTTAATTAGTAATGTTTGATTGATACTTGTGACTTAAATTTGATATGCATTACAGAATGTACTCACTAAAGCTTATAAACAGTGTTTCAATGCCTACTGAAGTTGTAAATTGAATCTGTTATATTTTTTTAAAGCTGTTTAAGAACTTAGAAAGATTGCTTTCATTTATAAACTGGGCTTATTAGGAATGTGATGCATCTGAGGAAAATAATATTAAATTTGTATATGTAAGTTAAAATATTTCAAGGCCTTTGAAATAAGTGTTTTGATTGGGTGTTAATATAAGATCACCTAATATATTATATTTATTAGTTAAAAATGAATAGAACATGTAAAGTGATTATACTTCTATTTTAAATAAAATTATTTAATTTATAAATCAACTAGTAAGAGTCATAAGTTGAATTTAGAGGTTTAAGAAAAATTCAGTCTTATAATTAACTACAGTTACATAATGCATATTTAGACAGTTAAGTGGTTCATTTTGCATATAAAAGCCCTCCCTTGTACACTAAAATGTCCACTGACATGCTAAGCCCAATAATTGTCAATTGAACCAGACAATGTGACAAATGTCTACGTCATTCTGGAAAACCTAGTCCATTCTACCATTGGCATTTATATAATGACATTTCTTGCATTTTAAATAAATGTTAAATTAAAAAGTATTATTTTTATTATAGATATTTTATAAGATAAAATGTAAGAAACAAATATTATCAGTAATCTGCCAAAAGAAAACCACTGCTAATATTTCAATGTATTAGCTCTAGTCTTTTTACATATTCTAAGTGTTAATTAAAGTAAATTAGTGACCTACTAATTTGCCACATTAAAAAGCTATACTGCACATGTGAGGGTTTTATTTTGTTTTTGTTTTATATGATGCTTTCAAAATTTTAACTTGTTTACCATGACAATGTTTACAGATTTGTTTGTTGGGGAAATGAAGCATCTATTATTTAAAGTACATAAGCGAACCTCTGATACTTAAAGTAATAGTGATTTTTATGCTTTGAGTCCTAGAGGTTGGTTTCAGTAGTTATTTTTGGCTAAATCTGTGATCTAAGGTGCCTCTAAGGCCAGAGGCTGCCTAAGATATGGAAGAATTCTCTGTCCTTTCAATTCCACCTAATACAACCGGGGAGAGCTGTTCACATGATTGCCCGCAGACCCGGAGTGTGCTGTAATAGCCGCACAAGGAGAGTACCCGCTGCCTCACGGGAACAAATTCACAATCAAGAAACAAACCAAAGAAAAAAAGGTTAGGCACAGTAATAACACCCAGATTTACATAAAAGTATTTGTCCTTAACCACTGTTATGCATAGCCAGAGACAAATAATTAAAAAGGGAAAAAAGAGTACTTTGGAACAGGTACTCTGGAGAGCCAGCAAGGATCTGGGGCCCTGGGGAGTAACAGTTACCAAGGGAAATACTAACAGATGGTCCTCAACTTCCAATAGGCAAATTGGAGGCTGCATTTGTGTGAGTCCAATTAGTGCTATTAGTCAAATCTTGTCAAATTGCAGAATTATAAGGCAATTTTTATTTTATTATTTTTTTTTACAGAAAGTACTTCTGTGCATTTATTTTTACATTATAAAGTTGCAACTTTGAGAAAAATAGCATAGCTTGACCTGTGGTGGTGCAGTGGATGAAGCGTCGACCTGGAAAGCTGAGGTCACCGGTTCGAAACCCTGTGCTTGCCTGGTCAAGGCATATATGGAAGTTGATGCTTCCTGCTCCTCTCCCTTTCTCTCTCTCTCTCTCTCTAAAATGAATAAAAAATGATTTTTAATAAAATAAAAAAATATAGCATATTAATAAATAGTACATAGCCTGCCAGAATGAAAGAATTAACAGGTATTTAATGAAAAAAATCATTTTCTACAAGACAATACACATCTTTGCCCCACAATCTTTTGGACCAAATGGCAACTGTATATACATTCAAGGTAAGTACTGGTACATCAGTGATATAAACACACTTTTGGTGCGATCATCAGAATTTTTTTATTTTTTACAGAGACAGAGAGAGAGCCAGAAAGAAGGATAGAGAGGGACAGACAGACAGGAACAGAGAGAGATGAGAAGCATCAATCATTAGTTTTTCGTTGCCGTCGCAACACCTTAGTTGTTCATTGATTGCTTTCTCACATGTGCCTTGACCGCGAGCCTTCAGCAGACCGAGCCACCCCTTGCTGGAGCCAGCGACCTTGGGTCCAAGCTGACGAGCTTCTGCTCAAGCCAGATGGGCACGTGCTCAAGCTGGTGACCTCGGAGTCTCGAACCTGGGTCCTCCGCATCCCAGTCCGACGCTCTATCCACTGCGCCACCGCCTGGTCAGGCAGAAAATTATTTTTAATTGGATGCTTACTAAAAGAGCTGGGAGGCTAAATAACAGGGCCACTCTGCCCTTTTCCTGTTTCCAACATTTAGGAATCTAAGTTTATTCAAAAATTTGACATATATACTCCAAAAGTACTATCTCTTCTTCAATAACTTCAGAATGGTGATTCTAACAACTTGAAATCTTGAGGTCCTTGTGAATCTCCCAGAGTGTTCCTGCACTCTTCTTCGGGGTCAGCTTGACCTTTACAAGGTCTGTAATACCTTTATTTCCCGGAACACAAGAAACACTGAGGACTTTTCTTCATTTATTCCACAGATTCCTCATTATGGTGGAAACGGAAGCACTCTCTTAAGATTCTTCAAAGTATTTTCAGTTGCAGGAACACTTGGGTCTCCCTGCTCTCCAAGATTCTCCCCATGGCAGCTTTCAGTGGGGATACCAAATGTCTGTCCAGCCAAGACACAACAATGGGCAGTGTCCAGATTACAACCACTTCCAATAACCAGGTTTTGGGGAATTTCACTCAACTTCTAGGCTACACAAGCTATCCACTGCATCAGCAACAACAATCAGCTTGCTGTGAGAGCTGTATTGGATAATATTAGAAATCATGAATTTAAAGATGCCACATTTCTCTGGCTGTTAATGAAGGCAAACTGAAGGACAAAACAATGGATCTTCAACAGGGTAATACTTTCGTGAAAATGACAAATACTGTGGACACCAGAGATTATTTTGTCACTGCTGACTGCAATCTTGTGATGTTCACAGCAGGTGCGCTTTACCTGGGGCTGCACTCATTGCCCGACTTCTCTGACAAACATTTTGCGAATCATTGTACTGACTCTAAGATTCAAAACATTATGGATTGTGCTGGAAGCTCTACATCAGCGATTTTCAGCTGGTGCACCGCAAGAATTTTTAAAACATGCAATACCTGACTATTTAGTCGGGGAGCACTGACCTCTTTTTCCTTAGCTTGTTTAAAAAAAATATATGACAGCAGCCAACACAATAGTTGTTTAGTGTGAATGAATCAAAATTTTACCTATTTTTAAAGTCAGATTGGCAAAAGATACATTTTTCTGGTGTGCTACAGAATTTTAGTAGTTAACTTATATGTGCCATGCGATGAAAAAGGTTGAAAATCACTGCACTATGTAGTTACATGGGCTTTCTGTGCTCCAACTTAGCTCACCTATGTCGTCACTATACTTTTGCAACAGGGGAAAGGAAACACAAGATAGAAGCCATCAGTGGGAAATAAAGCAGTGAGGATATTGGAGAGCCAATGACACCATATTAAACTTCCAAATGAAAGAAGAATACTGATGGCAACATTCACTTGCTTCCACTTTCAAAGGTCAACAGGTAACATCCCATAACGTAAGCGATTTTTCAAGTGATCTGTAAATAGTTCATGTGCTTAGAAATGAATGCTGTAACCTGATCATTCTGGTGGCCATAAATTTTCAGACATCATTGCTCTCCACTCTTCCATACATTGGAGAATCTGCACGTGTGGAAACTATGATAGGTTTACAGCTCAAGTACACTACCAAAGTGATGCTTTTCCATTTTTAACTTATTAAACATTTTAACACCATTTTAAACATATGCAGATTAAAAGTATTTAAAGAAAATAAGAGGTTTTTTTTTTGCCTGACCAGGCGGCGGCGTAGTGGATAGAGCGTCGAACTGGGATGTGCAGGACCCAGGTTCCAGACCCCGAGGTCACTGGCTTGAGCATGGGCTCATTTGTTTTTTTGTTTTTTATACAGGGACAGAGAGAGAGTCAGAGAGAGGGATAGATAGGGACAGACAGGAACAGAGAGAGGTGAGAAGCATCAATCATTAGTTTTTCGTTGTCGTTGCGACACCTTAGTTGTTCATTGATTGCTTTCTCACATATGCCTTGACCGTGGGCCTTCAGTAGACTGAGCAACCCCTTGCTGGAGCCAGCGACCTTGGGTCCAAGTTGGCGAGCTTTCTTTTTCTCAAGCCAGATGAGCCCGTGCTCAACCTGGCAACCTCGGGGTCTCGAATCTGGGTCTTCTGCATCCCAGTCTGATGCTTTATCCACTGTGCCACCGCCTGGTCAGGCGACTCATTTGATTTGAACGAAGCTCACCAGCTTGAGCCCAAGGTCACTGGCTCAAGCAAGGGGTCACTCGATCTGCTGTAGCCTCCTGGTCAAGGCACATATGAGAAAGCAATCAATGAACAACTAAGGAGCTGCAACGAAGATTGATGTTTCACATCTCTCTGCCTTCCTGTCTGTCTGTCCCTATCTGTCCCTCTCTCTGACTCTGTCACACACAAAAAAGAAAATAAGAGTTTTTAATACAAATTCTTACAAGTTGTTCTCATTCAATTAGTGTTTTATTGGTAGCAGGGTCAAATGTTGATAGGAAAAAGGTGGAGAGGGCATTACAAATTTAAAACAATCTGCTTTTGGTATCAAAGGACATTGTTGAGGTTATCTTACCTCTGCACTCTGAAACTTCTAAAATCAATGCTTTTCTACATTGACATGCAAAAACTCAGATTAAAAATAACAAAAATAAAAACACTAAGAATTATTGAAGTGTGCAGGTTATATGATTTTAGAGCCTTTTAAGTAGGTAAAGCAGGGTGCTTTAAAAATTTTGCACAATTAGGAACATAACAAAGGTGATAGATCCTTTTCCTTAAGAAAAGATCCTTTGAAATAAAAAGCTTTGTCTTCTCTCAGGTTCCATAAAAAATACTTTTTACTTCATTAGTTAAAGATAAAAAATGTATTATCCTTAGTCTTGTGTCTTTGTGAAAGGCAGCTGATCCTGGGCAACTCTCAGGCCATCACTTTTGGTAGGCAAGAATCTGAAGTACATGAACTGGTAAGAGGGCATGTTTGGCCTGTCCAGGCAGTGGCACAGTGGATAGAGCATCGGACTGGGATGTGGAGGACTCAGGTTCGAGACCCCGAGCTCGCCAGCTTGAGCGCGAGCCCATCTGGCTTGAGCAAAAGCTCGCCAGCTTGGACCCAAGGTCGCTGGCTCCAGCAAGGGGTGGCTCGGTCTGCTGAAGGCCCGCGGTCAAGGCACATGTGAGAAAGCAATCAATGAACAACTAAGGTGTTGCGACAGCAATGAAAAACTAATGATTGATGCTTCTCACCTCTCTCCATTCCTGTCTGTCTGTCCCTATCTATCCTTCTCTCTGACTCTCTCTCTCTGTCCCTGTAAAAAAAAAACAAACCAAAAAGAGGACATGTTTGACTGGGTTGGTCTACTTAATGGTATTTTCAATAATAATGTCTATTTTCAAATACTCATTTTTAAATAGGTTCTCTTTTAAAACCTAAACATTTCTGTGTGCCTGGGTTTTTATTTTGAGCAACCTCACTTGTCCCGAGAGGTCAAGCACTGATCTTTGTTTTCCGAAGATCATTAACTCAGTCAAGGTCAATGGATTTACCTGGTTAGAACAGAGTGCCGAGTCAAGATGTGTTGAGGGTTCAACCCACGCAAGAACTAAAATCCTTCATGAAGAAAGAGAAAAGCTTTATGGACAGCTAGAGCCTGTATGCACCCCCACTAGGTCCCTAATCCATGCTGTTGGCCATCAAGAAATTAGGGAAAGCAAAGTGAAAGCTTTGTAGAGCCCACTAGAAAAAAGTAGAAACCAGTCAAGTCTATCCCTGAATGTTTTCTGTTCACTGTGGCCATTTTTGTATAAACAGAACAAGACACTCACATTTAGTAGTTTTAGATCAGCAGCAGCTCAAGCTGTGGGCTTCAGGATGGACTACCTCTAGAAAGAACTATAACACCCAAAGAATGTAAATGATTTTTTTCCATTGCACACAAGGCAATGCTGCCAACCAGCATGGCTAGTAATCGTCCAGGTCCTGAGTGAGAAGGGCATGGAATGAAAAAATAAACTCAAGAGAGTAAAAGGATGGGATTGTAAATCTGTTGGCAACGCCAAGATAGCTTGCAAGAGCTGAGCAAAAGCTCCAGGTCTGCTTTATTATATAGTGCAGAGCCATATACAAATAAGGAAGTCTCCGATACAAAGTCACACATCTGACGCATAAACAGGAAACCATTTAAGGCTAAGCAGGAATCCCTCCACCATGCAAACTGAAATCAACCAACATCAGAACAAACAAAGAGTGAGAGGAAGGGCATGTAAATTGCCTCTAGCAACTTAATCAAGCAAGTGAGGTGTGGGGATGGGATGAGTGCAAACACTCAGCTTCATGGCCAATATGGTGGTGTGGGGAAAGAGCTTAACCTTTGGATAAGCCTTAAACTGCAAATGCTTTGCCATCTTGCAGTCTCCCACAAGGCACCATTCTGGGTGCACAGCTTCATCAAAGAATCAGTGGAAGAGCAGTGGAAGCAGCTGCAGTAGCAACAACAGCAAAGATGTACAATACAAGGAGGGTGTCGTTGATAGGGCAAAAGCGAGGCCAGATTAGGAGTTGGCAAACTATGGCCTGAAAGCTAACTGCCTGTTTTTGCAAATAATATTTTTTTAAATTATGGTAAAATATAAACATAAAATTGACCATTTTAATCACTTTTAAGTGTACAATTCAGTGGTATTAAATTTACTCACAATGTTGTACAACTATTACCACTGTTCATCTCCGGAACGTTTTCATCTTCCCAAACAGGAACTCTGCACCCATTAAATATCAACTCCCTTTTCTCTCCTTGCGGGAGCCCCTGGTAACATTTGTGAATGTGCCCTTTCTACAATAGATGACTCATACAATGGGAATCATACAGTATCTGTCGTTTTGTGTCTGGCTTACGTAATCTAGCATGATGTCTTCAAGTGCCCATGTTGAAGCATGTATGTATGAAGTTGTACGGGAACGGAGCCAGGCACACCCCCTGCATATTGTCTACGGCCACTTCAACGTTACAACGGCAGAGTTGAGCAGCTGCCTCAGGGGCTTTATGGCCTGCAAGGCCTAAGATATTTACTCTCTGATCCTTTCCAGAAAAAGTAGGAACCTCTGGTTTAGATTAAAGAACCATAAACACCTCCTTGTTTTATATTGTTACTCGACTGTGGCCATTTTGGCGTATTTCACAGTCTGATTAATAGCATTAATGAACCGTTTTATCACACTGTTATCATTAACAACCAGGCCCAAATGTCACAATTTAACATTCTCCTTTCCTTAGGCCTGGTTACAGTGAAGAGGGTTCCTTTTCACGCTTTGCGGATGCGCATTTTACGTGATGACACGTAATGAGGACGCATGAGAGCCAGCTGACCGTGAATCTTGGTGCAGAAACCGCGAACGCCTACGGACAGTTGTTGAGTCTCAAATGTTTAATGTTTCCTCGGCTTTGCCTTCTTTAACTGTGACTCGCACAATGTTTATGCACCATGTAATGATAAAAAGTCTAAAACACAATCTTCTTCCTGAGCTATTTGGCATAGTTCATTATCTTATTGTATTATATTCAAAAAACTTTAGGACTCACCTATTTAGTGCTGTTAAATTATATGTTGACAAGTACAGACTAACCACCCTTAGAAGAATATTTTCTTCTCTGTTATCAAAGCAACCAGGAAGGGAATTTATAGTGCAGTTGTAAAATACAGATGAAATGGTAGATAATGCGATTTCCCACGGGGTCGGTTTCGGTGATCCGTCCCAGCTTAACAAAATGAACTGTGGGCAGACACTGCGGATGAGACAGCTTCCAGCTCTATCACACATGATAAAAATGAGGATCTGAGGGACACTTCGTGGAAACCATCAAGGTAATAATGACAAAACAACATATTGCATTGACGGTGCCAGGCACTATACTATTTCAAGGACTTTGCATATATTAACTCATTTGATCCTTAGGCAAACGTATGAAACAGAAACTATTATGAGTACTCCCATTTCACAGATTAGGTATTTGATGTACAGAAATAAATATTTCTATTTTCACTGCTCAGTTTGAGGTGGAGGAAGGTGTAGACCAACTGCTGTGTTTATTCCGTTCCACCAGTCACTCCGTCTATCCAGAAACCCAGTGGACACAGCCCATACAGGGAGGGGCAGAAATGGGGGAAACTCCAGACAAAAGTATTTAATGATGCTATAAATAGTTCAGGTACACCTGCAGAGCAAATTTAAATAAAATGACAAGTTTTAAGTACCAATGGCTTATCATGCTAGGTATTCTTGGGGGCATAAAGATTATAGGATAAGGTTTCACTCTAAAGGAGTCTTCAATCTAGTTGGGATATAAAACTTACACATCAAAGGAGACATAATGCAAGAGGGTAAATGTTAGATGTTTCATGGATTAGACCGATGTGTATGAAGTAAGAAAAGGCGAGAGGAGGAAAAAATGGCAAGAGAGAGGAAGACTAGCCTGACCTGTGGTGGCGCAGTGGATAAAGCGTCGACCTGGGAACACTGAGGTCACCAGTTCAAAACCCTGCACTGGTCTGGTCAAGGCACATATGGGAGTTGATGCTTCTAGCTCCTCCCCCCTTTCTCTCTCTCTCTCTCTCTGTGTCTCCTTTCTAAAACGAATAAAATAAAAAATAAGAATAGAAAAAAAACTTAAAAAAAAAAAAAGAGAGAGAGAGGAAGACCAGTTAGATATTTATCCTTACCAAGGGCCCTTGCCTGCAACATGCCTCCCTGGTTAAGGGAAAGTGAGAAGAGGATGCTTCAGCTGACAGGCACACGGAATGCTGTCCATCCGGGAAGCCAGAGGGGTGGCCAGTGGGGGCCTGATACGTGACTGATTCAACATCAGGGATTCATCCAGAGAAGGGTCTGGGCAACACCAAAGTCTGTGCATTAAAAATAAAATAGTGGATTTTTCATTAGGTTGCTTGGGAACATCTTTGTGCTAAATTTACGTGTTAAAAGTTGTTTTCTCCAAATTATATATAACTAGAAAGGCACCTCTTTGTGTCAAAGGTAGGCATACATGCAGGCAAACAGATAATAGGATAGCTCCATAGATCGCCTCTATACGAGAGAAAGTTATCTTGGTGGAGGAGGTTATGCATGCAATATGAATATTCAAGATAAGCGGACCAAAATGCATTGTGACATACATGAGTGAGGGTTAAGGGAGACAGGAAGTGGCCAAAGATGTATTTATCTGTCAGGAAAGGTCGAGTCAGCAAGAGAAGGGAACATGGTTTAAAAAAAGAAGAAAAAAAGATTCATCCAGGAAACAGCAATGTTTTTAAATGCAGGGTCTCTATATTTTAGAAGAAAACCATTTTGGCTCAGATGATAGAATGCAAAGCCCCCTGAGAAATTCCCAAGGATACCCGAGTTTCAGGGTTGGTAACAGTAAACAGGAGGAAGACACAGAGGAATACACTGTAAAAGAATGAGAGGTAAAGCTGTAAGCAAAGAGCTGGACAATGAGACTGCACCTTTGCTAAGTTGAACACAGACACTTTTTGCCCCAAGTGGTTGGACACCAGCAATAAGAGAATCTGTGCTGTCTTGAGGACTAATAGATAAATGCTAACAGAGAAATAAAGGACAACTTAAAAAGAAAAAGTTTGTATTTCCATGGGGGTTCTCTAATGATAGAAGTCTTCTCACTGGGGACACCTGCCTATTTATTAATTTAATTTGTGTATAAGTCATTACCCAAATCTGGTCTTTCTCTTTGCTCCTATCATGATGGTTCCTAAACTCTGAACTCTATATGGGACTAGAGCCCATGTCTAGAAATTTCCTACGTATGTCATCTAGGTCTGTGCAGTATATAGCTAAAATATACCCCAGATTGTTTCTCTGATGCCGGGAATTATTGTTTCATGATAGAGAGAACATAGGTTTTAGTATCACAGAGTAAGATTCGAAGACAGCACCACCAATTACTAGTTGCAATGCTCTGGATACATTTCTGATCTTCACTGAGTAATAGTTTCCTTTCCTATAAAGCAAAAATAGTGATATAGTAATAATTATCAGTTGGTGGTTATTATTAGTGACGAATTATAGAAAGTGTTTAGGGTAGCACCTGATATATATATATATATATATATATATATATATATATATATATATATATATATATATATATTATACAGTGTGTCCCTAATATATATATATATATATAATATACAGTGTGTCCCTAATATATATATATATATAATATACAGTGTGTCCCTAATATATATATATATATATATATAATATACAGTGTGTCCCTAATATATATATATATATTATACAATGTGTCCCTAAAGTCATGAAGTTATGGTGCACTTTTGACCTGTGACCGGTCAAAAGTGCACCATGACTTTACGGACACACTGTATATACATGGTATTCAATAAGCAACGGTGTCTTTAGGAGTTTCTGAGGACTTCCATCCTTACTTCGTTATAGTCTTGTTTCTTTAATGTACTATTTTCTCTTTTCCTAAGAATCAGTGTGGAAAAGATTCTGTTATTCTTCACATTTATTTGTTCTTTGAGTAAAAGGTGATATTTCCAAAACAACTTATCCAGAGTACATTTTACTGTTTTTACGGTATTTTCCCCCTCTCTCTGGTAGCACTGAAGCTGGCAGGATTTTCTCATTTTTATTTTGAGGTTCTTTCTACCGGGCAGGTAGGAGCAAATTCTACTCCCTCTATCTGGAATAGAACAATAAACAATCGGTATTGTTCCACTAAGAACTGTTTTAAATTGTCCTTTAGGTTCATCTTCGATACAAAATATAAAAGCAGTGACAAAAAGTATCTAAGAGTGACAACAGAAAAATTTCTCTTCCCTGTTCAGAGACATCCCATCGGGACTACCCAACCACCTAATCCTATTGAAATTTGTCAGTCCCCCTTGTCAAAGTAATACATGTCCATTCCTTCCATTTAACTGTGTCCTTCCTTTGATCAAGTTTTTCACTTTTAATATAGTGACTGTGGCAGAATGTAATGATTTTATGAATCTCTTCTTGGCTTGGAGAAAGGAACAGCCACGTTATGCTGGTATATTTCCTGGGACTCCTCTCCAGTGATGGAGTAATGGCTACCATGTAACGAAAGTTGTAACTTTGAGTGCCTCATGCAGATTGCAATAATTCACTTGTGAAGTGTTCAAACAAGGTGGCTGATAAATCACAAGCCCCCCCTCCCGGGGGGGGGGGATTATTAGCTCTTGAAACTCCTGAGGAAACAGAGGAGATTACTCTCTGAAATCTCTTGGAATTATGTGGCATCATAAGGTGCTGCTCCTCATGGCAGAAAAACAAACAAAGCTCAACATATTTTGTGGGGTAAGGGCAGTATGAACAGACTTCAATCTAGTAAAGAATACACCTTGATTTATCACCATATATACATATATATTTTAAATTTTTCATTGCACCCACACCAGGTGCCTGACATTGAAGTTTTTCCAAGAGTCGATTTACTATACTTTGCAAGCTCCTATAACTCCACTTTGCTTCAAGCAGTCCCACAGAAATGCACAAAATGATTTTGACACTGAGTAAGCGAGATATTTCGGCCTTCTGCCTAAAAGCTGCTGAAGAGTTTCCACGTCAGGGCTGAGCCTGGTGGAACAGTGGTTAACAACTCTAACTATGTAGATGTGGCCATGGGTCGCTGCCGCTCTGAGAGCGAGAAGGAAACTGTAGTTCATCTGATGTGGCTTTGTGCTGCGGAGCTTGTTAGCATTGACAAAAGGCAAACCATTGTGCAAAATCCTGAGTAAGTTGCATGTAACTAGAGAGCCACTACTTCCTTCCTCTGACACATGTCCCTCCTGCACTGTTGAAAGTGGAGCATGACAAACACGGAAAATTAGGGTCAGGTGATTGAGTTCTTTACAAATAGAGAAATGTCACTGCACAAACCCCATAATAAACAAACACACACACACTTCAGTTGAATATGGTCAATTTGATCATGTACATTCAAATTATAGGTTTCATAACTCTTCAGTCTGAATGCTTCCTAGGTCATTCATAGGCATATACAAAACTACTATGTATTAAATCCCCACTATGTGCAAATCACTGGACAAGAAACTTTGCAGGGTTTAAAGATGAATCAGATATAATCCCTGACCCCTAGAACTTGGGAAGAGGTTGAAACAAGAGCTAAAGCACATTTTCACCCCAAACCATAATATTAAGAGTGTTTGTGGTGCTATAGAAGACCTGAAGTTGTCAGGGATGAAGAGGTCGCTCCTGACCAGGGTGGTCTAGGGAAGCTTAGAAGCTGGTGGTACGGTGTGGACCTTGGAGAAAAAGTAAAACTTGCAGTGTCAGAGATGGTTTCAGCATAGAAGCAACATAAATATATATATATATATATATGGTGATGAGCAACTAACTGCCTGTCATGCGTCTGTGGGAACAGGCAAGAGACCAGCTTGGCTACAAAATATCAAATCTAGATAAAATGGAAAGCTAGCTTGGTTCCAGAATGTGGAAAGCTTCAACTGTTAGAAACTTATTTTTTAAACAATGGTAAACTCTGTAGGTTTCTGAACTGGAGAGTGACATGCGTAAAGAAATGTGTTCGGAAGATAAAATCGGTGATGGCATCTAGGGTGGTTTACACATCTTCCTCTTTGAGATGAATGAGCCTGAAGAAGACCACGAAGCAGTATCTGCTATTGTTTTTATTTTCTAACCTAATGATCTTTTTTTTTTTTTTTTACAGAGACAGAGTCAGTCAGAGAGAGGGATAGATAGGGTCAGACAGACAGGAAGGGAGAGAGATGAGAAGCATCAATTCTTCATCGTGGCTCCTTAGTTGTTCACTGATTGCTTTCTCATATGTGCCTGGGGGGGGGGGACTACAGCAGAGCGAGTGACCCCCTCCTCAAGCCAGTGACTGCTGCGGACCAGCGCGGCTAGTAACGGGGCTAGTAACCATCCAGGTCCTGAGTGAGAACGGTGCAGAATGAAGAAATAAACTCGGAGAGAGAATGGGATCGAGGAGCGGCTGCAAGCTGATGGAAGCCAGAGCAAAAAACAAAGCTGCAGGTCAGTTTTATTATATAGTGCAGAACCATATGTAAATAAGAAAGTCTCCGATACAAAGTCACAAATCTGAGGCATAAACAGGAATCCCCCCATCATGCCTAACTGAAATCAACCAACATCAGAACAAACAAAGGGTGAGAGGAAGGGCATGTAAATTGCCTCTAGCAACTTAACCAAATAAGTGGGATGGGACAAGCAGAAACATTCCAGCATCACAGCTAACATGGAGGTGTGGGGAAAAACTTAACCTTTAGCAATTTAACCAAGCGAGTGAGGTGGGGGTTGGGCAGACTGTCAGCTTCCTGCCAGCCCCCTACACCTCGGTTCCCCCCAAATTTTAACTTTAAGTACCCTGTTACTTTGCAGTCTCCAACAAGTGATCGTAGGGTCATGTCTGTGATCCCATGCTCCAGCCAGCAACTCCGTGCTCAAGTTGATGAGCCTGCGCTCAAGCTGGTGAGCCCATGCTCAAGCTGGATGAGCCCATGTTCAAGCCAGTGACCTTGGGGTTTCTAAGCGGGGTCCTCTGTGTCCTAGTCCAACGCTGTGCCCATTGTGCCACTGCCTGGTCAGGCACCTAATGGTCTTCTTTTTAGCTAGAAATATCAGAGTTGACTGGACTACTCATAAAGAGCAATTCACATTTATCATTCATATTTTTCATTCTCCATGACTTAATAACGTTTTTTTTCCTTTTAAAGGACTAACCTACCATTCTTTCTTATTCTTGGGATAGACGTTGATGATTCTCAAAATTTCTTTCAGTTGAATACTTTAACATCCTTTGATTTTATATACTGCCTTCTGATATATATTGCCAAGGAGATCTGGAATTAAATATCAAGTAATCTGAAAACTTTTACAATAACCTCTACAGACCTGACGTTCAGTGCTGGTGATCCTTGTTCTCTCTGTAACCCTGAAGGATGGTGAGTACAGTGATGCTACTGCCGTAGTCCTACACCAAGCTCAGAAGACCTGGTCCCTCCTTTCACTCAGCCTCCGTCTTCACAGAGGAAGCATGGAGCAGCTCTCGCTCATTGCGTGTGGGGTAGCCCTTCTAAGGGTTCACCTGTGGGAGTTGTTATGTATTGCAACTACTGGAGAGTGGCACGTTCAACACCCTTGCCAACCCCCTCCCACCTGCCCGCCTGTACTATAAAGACTGGAAGGCTAAAAAAGACTACATTTCCCACACTCCTTTGCAATTAGGTTTCTGTTTGTGATTTAGGTTCTGCTGTGGAAAAAAAACTTGAAAGCAGAAAAGAGCAACAGGGGAGGATAGCCACACATGGGGAATCAGATCTTCGGATGAGCATGGTGTCAGAGGAGTTTGGTCCTTCTGGGATGGCCACTGGGAAGAGTTTTCTCTCCAGGTCCCAGCATCAGAGGTCCCAGCATCTGTGGGTTTTGCAACCTCAATTGAAGGGTAGAGACTCATTTCTTCGGCCTGCATTCAAACTTAGTTTTCCTTTTACAAGTTTTGTTCACTACCTAATACTCTGCAATAATTCTTTTTCTGCTTGAAGTATGTGGAGTGATTCCTGTTGTTTGCAACTAAGAATGCTGAATGATACAGGATGAACTCTAGCTGGCCATTGGAGCTTTTCTATGGGAGCAAAACGGCCCAGCAAACGAAGAATAGGCGAGCTGCCCCGTCAGAGTTGTGTGGTATACTTGCTCTAGGTCTTTCAGAAGTTAGCTTGCCTTCTTTCTCTCTAATGTGCAAGGAATAAGAAATAACTACAGGATTACTGTTTCGGTGATATTTTTTGCATTACAAGAAACAGCTACTCAAATTATCCAAGTCACGGGTGGTAGATGGCATAGGGAGACATTGTAAGCATTATGTGTAACAGTGGTAGCTGGGATGTCAGGGGATTCCAGAAACAGGAAATATAGTCAAGTTCAGTCTTAAAAAGAATGAACACTTTAGTCATAGCTGCTTTGGGGCCTTAACAGAAAGATTTTGAGGAGTTTCACTTTGGGGCTGTTACTAACATAACCTAGCTACTCTTACATGTCAGCTAGTTATTATTCTCTTCCTGTTGAATTGCATATTCATTAAGGCTCTTGATTATTCATAGTTTCTGTTTCCTCATAAAAATTGGTTTCTCGTAATTGTTCATGGATGTGACCCTACGTACTTATGACTCTCTGAGTATATCTTTTCAGCCTTGGCTCGTCTCCTAAGTGCTGGATCTCTCTGAGGTTCTAAAACAAAATTTCTAAAAATGAGAATCTGATTAATCAAGCCAATTTTTTTAAATGTCAAGCACGAGGTCAATGCTCAGACAGACCACACCAAGTGAGGTTGGAGGTCAGTGCCGCAGAAATGGCAAACTGTCTAGCCAAATTTATGTGTTCCCTCTCTACAATATAGCATTGTCATTCAGAGGCACTTGTATCTACTCATTTACATAGTGGAACCATGTAACCAGTTCTAGCCAAAGGAATGTGAGCATAAATTTGTGTTACTTAAGGCAATTAAAAAGTGTGTATGTATTCCAAACTCTCTCTTTTTTGACAGACAATAGTGGAGACTCAGGATTAAAAGAGCCTGGGTCCCTGAATCACCACATGGAGGAAAGCCACCAATATACATGGAAAGCTACAGGAGAGTAGACTATAACTACTACAATTAATAAGTTACTATTACTGGTAATCAGTTACTGAAAATTTGAGGTTTATTTGTTGTACTTCAAGTTATCTTGACCCTAAAAAGTTATAGGAGAGATTATTTTAAGAGATCCCTAAGAGTGGAGTCTAGAGGTCTGAATTAGAGGTGTCTGCAGGGCCCTTCTGCTTCCAGAGGGTACAGGGAGGGTTCCTACCCTGTCTCTTTCCTAGCATCTAGTGGTGGTCAGCAATCCTTGGTTTTCCTTGACTTGCAAATGCATCAGTACCATCTTTGTCTCCGTTGTCACAGGGCCTTCTTTTCTCCTATTTCTCCTCTGTCTCTGTGTCTGACACTCTCTCTTCTATAAAGATACTAGTCATTAAAATTTGGGGCATAACTTAATCCACTATGACCTCATTTTACCTAATCATACCTGCAAAGACCTTATACTTAAATAAAGTCACATTCTGAGTTCCAGGTGAACCTGAAATTGTGGTGGGGAGAGGATTCTATTCAATCCACTATAGTCATCTAGTATAGAATGTGGCTCTGTGGAGTGGCCCTTAGCAGATAATACAGGCATGTCAAGCATTATGATCTACATATTTAGTAAAGTAACCACTAAGCCAAAACCTTAAGAGAGGTTTGCCCTTTGTGTTTGTACAAGTTAGGCACTGTACAAGCCCAGGAGGCATCTGTTTTATTTAAAAAAAAATATTTTATTCATTGGTTTCTAGAGGGGGGGAGAGAGAAAGAGAGAGAGAAAGGTGGGGGTGAGGTGCAGGAAGCATCAACTTGTAGTAGTTGCTTTGCGTATGTGCCTTGACTGGGCAAGCCCAGGGTTTAGAACCAGTGACCTCAGCATTCCAGGTGGATGCTTTATCCACTGCACCACTGCAGGGCAGGCAGGAGGCGTGTTTTGCAGAGTACAGTCTGTAAGCTGAACACAGCTGCCCTGTTAGTAGTGGGTAGGAACTAGATGAACGTTAAGCAGGTGTGGAGGGGGGCTGGCGGCGGTGGCAGCACTGAGCAAGAAGACAGACATTCCGGGCAGAGAGAACAGCACATACGAGACCCTGAGGTGGGAAGGCGCTGCACTTTCCCAGCCAACCGATGTGGGGAACATTATCTAAACTCTCAAAACCTCAATTATTTTATGGGTAAAACTGGGAACAACAACACTCAGCTGGTCGAGTTCTTGTGAGACATCAAAGCTACGTGAGGAAGCACAGAGCCCAGCATAGAATCCAGTCTGTGTTTCCTTCTTTCTCTTGTTTCCTAGAAACATGGTGAGCTTGGGGTCACCCAGGTGACATTTAATGAACAGCAGCTATGCAATTCACACCTCTGCTGCCAACACACAAGGCTTTAGGATGATCAGTGATTACTAAATAAGGCTTGTTTTCCAGGAAGCCTGTGTGAGAAAGGAAGGCCACTTCCGGACAAAATGATCGAGTGATTGTAAGCCTATGATGACCAAAAAGAGAACTGCAATTGTGATACTACCCCTCCCAACCACACAGGCCACACCCTCCTCCTCAGCTGGGGCCTCTGATTTTATCTCCTGCCCAATCTGACACTTTGATCCTTCAGGAGGCTGCTTATGCTGTTCTTTTTCTAGGCCCCCCTCCCTGCTCTAGCTTGTTTTCAACATTTTAATTTTCTTTTACTGCGGCAAAATAAATATAACACGAAACTTGCCACTCATGTCATTTTTAGATGTACAATTCAGTGTGTTAGGTAGACTCACAGTGTGGTGCAGCTCCCACCACTCTGCCTTTCCAGAATGCTTTCTTCATCCCCAAGAGAAATTCTGGCCCACTAAACAATAACTTCCCCTTTCTCCGTCCCCAGCCCCTGGTAACCTCTATTCTACTCTGTCTCTACCACTTTGCCTATTCTAGGTACCTCTTATAAGAGGAATCACACAGTATTCGTCCTTTTGTTTTTAAGTGTTTGGCTTATTTTACTTACATAGTGTCTTCAAGGTTCATCTGTGGTGTAGCAGGTGTCAGTTTCCTTCCTTTGTTCTGACTGAATAATATTCCATTGTGTCCACAGAGTATGCTTTATTCACCTCATTCTCTTCGCACATTTATTGGAATGCTGTTGTCTGCCTGTCCCCACTAAGTTGTGAGCACCTTGATGGCAGATGTCATAGGTAGAATTTCTACAAGGACCCCTCACAATGCCTGCCCAAGTCCTGGGATCTGTGAAAACGATAAGCTACCACTCCTAAGATTTTGTTTTGTTATACAGGAAAATCACTCTGGATTAGCTGGGGAGGCCCAGTGTAATTATACAAGTCAGCTATTTTTAACCTTCTCCTTCTTGTGCACACATTAACTTCTGAAATTCTGCGGCACGCCAAAAAATATACTTTGTGCCCATCTGACAAAAAAACCCCAACAACACAATAGGTATCATTTTGATTCATTCACACAGGATGGCCATTGTTATGCTGGTTGTTGTCAGTTTTATTTGACAATCCAAGGGAGAAGAGGTCAGTGCCTCTGACTCAGCCGTCAGGTGTCACATTTTTAAATATCCCTGAGGAGCACCGGAGTGCCCCTGGCTGCACACCAGCTGAAAATCACTGACACAAAACCTTAAAAGTGGAGCGTTTTCTGGAAGCAGAGAGATCCAAAGCACAAGGGCTTACCCAACACACCATTGCTGGCTTAGAGATGGAGGAGTCCTGTGAAAAGGAAGGAGCGTGGCTCTAAGAGCTGAGAGAGGCCCCAGATGACAGACAGCAGAGCAACCGGAACCTCAGGACTGTAACTGCCAGGAACCGAATTCTGCCAAAAGACACGCATGGATTTGAAAGCAGATTTGTCCTCAGAACTTGGACCTGAAGTCCCAGCCTGGCTGACTCCATGCTTTTGTCTGTGTGAGGTCCTGAGCAGACATTCTTGCCCCACCGTGCTGGACTTCTGACACACAGTTAAGCTACTAAATTGGTGGTAATTTGTCACTGAGCAATAGAAAACTACCAGAGCAGGCACTTTGCCTTTCACCTTTAGTCCTCGGTGTTTAGCCCAGTGCGTGGAACCAATTAGCTTCCCAGTAAACATAAACCAACTGATTGAAGGAGAAGGTGGAAAGAGGGGGCGATGGAAGGAAGAGAAAAAGAAGAAAAATTGAAAAAAAGAACAGAAAATAGAAAGGGATGAAAAATATAGAGATCAAGAATAGGGGTACTGGGATCCTCAGGTTACTACAGAATTCTGTTCCTACAACAGTGACGTAAACCAAATTTTGGTATAAGTCGAAACACACCCTAGCCTAACACAGTTGTAAGATCATAATCTAGAACATAAAAACACAACTAAACCACAGAAAAAGAAAAAGGACATAAGTATACTGTACAGTACACTGTACTGCGTATTCTTCCACTGTGTGCAACCAACTAGTTCACCCACGTAGTCTGTAAGTATGATGCTAAGGGCGTAAGTCGAAACACTCAGGGCTCAGTTTTTAAAGTTTTTATGTGAGTGCCATAAACTCAAAACATCATATGTCCAGCCTGTCTTAACTCGAGGACCACCTGTATTTGGAATGTTTTCACTGAAAAGTACATCATGGAAATGCATCCAAAAAATATCTAGATTATCTTTCACCTTTTCCAGAAATTCAGACTTGTCAATGACCTTTTTGTTTTTACTAGATGTTTTGATTATTTAATTGTGTAAATCAGCCATATGCTTAGATTCCTGTTAGCATGCCTCATGACTTGCATGAACAAAAATCATATACGTGATTTGACTTTAATTAAGCACAGTTCATATTTAGGGCTTGAACATTCGTTTTTTGATCTCCTCTGTGCCCAGATAGTACAGAGTAGCCTGCTGCTAAATGTCCCTGAGGGCAGTAAGTCAAGGGGAATTGGGACATTAATGTGTCTGGATTTTGAAGGAACTTGACAGAAATAATTATAAATTATTTTTGTGAAATTATGTGCCTTGTTCTGCTCTAACAAACAAAGAATGAGTTGATCCCCTGTATGACCACATCTCTGGATTTTAAATAACATAAAGAGAACAGAACCTTCTGGAACACTTTTAGAACTCCTCATGTGAACCGGGGAATCATTCCTTGACACAAAATATCTTCCTCATCAACATACTACAGTCCTTGTAATTTCACCATTAGACACTCATTTGTTTAGATTAAGCACTGATGCTAGCTAACCCTGATGAAAAATAGCTGTATTACTAGAAGGAGTAAAATATAACTTCATTATCCTTCAAATATTAATAAAGTATATCCGATGATTTTCTCTCCTTTGCACATAAGCAATGAGAACCTATATGGGAACACCCTGAGGAGAAATTATATCAAAGCCAACATTACTTTTTTGGAACTTTCTGTAGCACAAGCCCTGGATGGAAAGATTGTACCTGAGTTCCAATTTAGATTTCACAGCCTGATCTACTGCATAGTCAAAGGTATGTTCAAATGTCAATGCAAGGAAGGTTGCTATAGGGCTTAGTTGCTTCCTTTATTTGATTATACACATAAAGTAAGCATTCTTGTCAAGATGTTTATTTTTTAAAAAATTTTGTCATCCGCCCTGGTGGGTTGGCTCATTGGTAGAGCATTGGCCTGGCCTGTGGAAGTCCTGGGTTTGATTCTCGGTCAGGGCACACAGGAAAAGCACCCATCTACTTCTCCACCCTTCCCTTTCTCCTTCCTCTCTGTCTCTCTCTTCCCTTCCCACAGCCAGGGCTCCACTGGAGCAAAGCTGGCCCAGGTTCTGAGGACATGGCCTCCATCTCAGGTGGTAGAATGGCTCCAACTGCAGCAGAGCAACGCCCCAGATGGGCTGAGCATAGCCCCCTGAGTATGCCCTGGTGGGCATACCGGGTGGATCCCGGTAGGGTGCATGTGGGAGTCTGTCTGTCTGTCTGCCTGTTCCCCACTTCTCACTTCAGAAAAATAAATAAATAAATAAATAAACATTGTCATCAATGCCATTCCTTTATTGCCTCATTAAAAAATTGTTAATTCTGTTTTCCTCAGCTTTATTCAGGTATAATGAGCTACTAAGATGGTTCTTTTCCACAGTGACAGAATGATGAACTCATCTAGCTGAAGAAAATAGAAATATTTGGGTGTGTGACTGAAGCATCTTGAAGAGTGCCCGCTTCAGAGATGGAGGGCTTGTGTGTCAAATGTTCATAGAAACCTTGGCTTCTCTGGCTCTCTCTTCCTTTCTCCCTATCTCTAACTTTCTCTTTCTCATCCTTTCTCCACTCCCTGCCCCCTCCAATCTCCTTCCTCTCCATGTCTCACACCTGCTTTTCCCTGTGTTGGCTTTATTTTCTGAAAAGTTCTTTTCCCTGGTTAATTAAATGACACCGTACAATGCCCAGGTGTATATTCTGCTTAACAGCCTGTAATTCCAGAGAAAAGGATGTATGTAGTCCTGGGAATGACCCTGATGGGCCAAGATTGGGTGTCTTTCCAATCCCCAAACAGGGAGATGGGTTTCCTGTTCTCTATATGAAAAAGAGGCTGTCTTAATAGAAGAGGAAGAAAAATACCCTATGCTTAGGAACCTACAGTTTCCACAACCTAATTTCAGGGGTCTGTTTAAAATGGTGAGATTAAGCAACACCTGGTTTTATTTCTTCACGACAGAGGGCAAAGTTTCTATTTCACACTGAGGTTATTGCTTTCAATACCCCTGCAGCAGAGGTGGAAGACGGATTGAAGGAGGAGGGGAAAGCAATACTAACATTTTATTGTTATCTCTTCTACGAATACAACTGCTAAAGCACCGCCCTTCAAATTATGGGGGAAAAAATCAAAACTAGAAGCAGGCACTAGTTTTGATGAGGTTGGAGATCCAGATTCCAATTGGACTACTGTATTCTCAGAGTAAAAAGTTACAACTGGCCAAAAATTAAGTGCTGGAATAAGATTTTTAAAACAAAAAGAAGAGATCTAGGCTTGGGTCTGACTCCAACTGTTTGAGAGATCTTTTGTTTTTTCACCTTTAAAAATAAATAAAAATGATATGAACATTAGTGACCATTTATAGGATTAATAAAGGTCAAAGTCCCTTACAGAAATAAGACTAGCAATCTATCATTCCTAATGGAGAAGACAATTGGATGTGAGTTGTATCTTTTTCCACTTAGAAGTGTTTCTGGTAACCTTCAAGGAGCGTGGTCAGTGCCCTCCTTGGGATGGGTATCGATATGTAAGTGGAACGAGGGCGGTGCTTCGTCCTGGAAGGATGGAGTAAAGTCAGATCCTCCCAGATTTGACACAGCAGAGCCCTCCCCACCACTTCGAAAAAACTTCAATCTCCCCAAAGTTACAAAAATATTAGTAGTAATTTTCTAAGTTTCTTTCACCCAGCTTCTTCTAATGTCCACATCTTCCATAGTCAGAGCACAATGATCAAAACGAAGAACTTAACGTTCTCATGTGACACTTAAATAAAGTATAAACTTTATTTGGATTTCCTCAGGGTTACCTCTAGTGTCCTTTTGTGTCCAGGATCCAATGAAGGATCCCATGTTGCATTTTACTGTCACGTCTCCTTGGGCTCCTCTAATCTGTGATGGTTCTTCAGACTTTCTGTCTTCTATGATCTGGATACCTTTGGAGAGCATTGGTAAGTGATATTTTTGTAGCATGTCCCTCAATTTGGGTTTATCTGATGCTTTCTCATGATAAGACTGGGGTTATGCAATTTGGGGAAGGATACAATGGAATATTTCCCTTCTCAGTGCAACATGCTGGGGACCACAGGATATTATGATGATATAATCTTGGCAATGTGACCCTTAATTACTTGGTGAAGGTGATATCTGTTGGGCTTCATCACCATCCAGCTACTATTTTTTCCTTTATAATTAATAAATATCTTGGGGGAGATACTTTAAGACTCTTCTAATTTTTTTTTTTCAGGGACAGAGAGAGAGTCAGAGAGAGGGATAGATAGGGACAGACAGACAGGAACGGAGAGAGATGAGAAGCATCAATCATTAGTTTTTCGTTGCCATTGCGACACCTTAGTTGTTCATTGATTGCTCTCTCATATATGCCTTGACCACAGGCCTTCAGCTGACAGAGTAACCCCTTGCTGGAGCCAGCAACCTTGGGTTCAAGCTGGTGAGCTTTGTTCAAACCAGATGAGCCCACACTCAAGCTGGCGACCTCAGGGTCTCGAACCTGGGTCCTCCGCATCCCAGTCTGATACTCTATCCACTGCGCCACCATCTGGTCAGGCAAGACTCTTCTAATTTCCTTCCCTAAATCTGGCATTCATTAGAGGACCTTGTCTACAATGATTATTATATATTAATGATTGGAATGCTTCTGTAAAGGAGAACTGCCCTTCTTAATTTATTTATATATTGAATTTTTCATTTGTATGGGTATGGACTGATGGGTATTCGTTTTATTGTTTGGGTTATGATCCAACATTCTCATTATCTATTTTGTAGCTCAAACGGTTCCAGCTTTGGCCACTTGATTCTCTCTCATGCTATCCTGTTCTGCACTTCTTGTGATTCGTAGTGAAGAAAGGGAAGGGTTCACATGTGTTTAGAACACTAGAAGGCCATCTGATAAGCACTGTACATGAGTTTCTCATGGAGTTCTCACAACACCTCTAATGGGCGGGTAAACATTAGTATCCCTAGTCAATATGGAGTCTAGGTCTAACACTCAGATAGGCTAGGCAGGCTTGCACAAGCTCACACAGCAAATATGGGGTACAATAGGATTTACAGCTGGGTCTGTTGGACTTCGGAACCTCTTTCTGATACACCACGCTGCCTTGCTTTAAGGACTCAGATCTTACCTTGGAACAATGTTCCAGTGACTGAATGCTTAATATACTCACTCCCTGAGTATTAATTCTCCCGAGCCAGGACTCCCATCTCTCTTTTCCTGAGCCCTTTTTCTCTCCTTCCCCAGAGGAACTGAAGTCAGGGAATCACAAACTATGAGGGCTCTAGAGGTCCTTAAAAAAAGTTCTCTTCTAAATCTCTTGCAATACAAGTGAGCAAAATGAGGCTCAAATGAGAGACACAGGTAGGCCATGAGCTGAGATGGGCCCAAAGGCCCCCTGACTCCTAGTCCAGTGTTTCTTCCCTCACATGGTCTCTACTGAGTTGGTTTTCTGTCTCTGAGCTTGGAGAAATGTGTTCTGGAAGCTGAAGGCTCTCCAGAGCACATCAGAACATAGAGAAACATCTGTTCATTCATATCACTAAATCGGCATCTCTGTCAAATTGGGGCCATAAAAGAACTCCAGCATTACATTTCTTTGACATAAAACCGGTCATGATTTTGATTGGGGGGAATCAAGTGGACCTTTCCAGACATCAGGAAAAACCGATTCCCTGGTACCCTAGAATCTTATTCCCTGCCCCATTTGAGTCTGGGAGGTCCCAGCTGGGAAAGAGGTACTGAAACAAGAAGAAAAAAGAGGAAGCCAGAGAAGTATGGAGGGGGAGAAGACTATTTTTGCCAGTTAAGACTTGGCTACAGCCTGACCAGGCGGTGGCGCAGTGGATAGAGCATCAGACTGGGATGCGGAAGACCTGGGTTCGAGACCCCGAGGTCACCAGCTTAAGCGCGGGCCCATCTGGCTTGAACAAAAAGCTCACCAGCTTGGACCCCAGGTCGCTGGCTCCAGCAGTGGGTTGCTCGGTCTGCTGAAGGCCCGCGGTCAAGGCACATGTGAGAAAGCAATCAACAAACAACTATGGTATCGCAAGAGCAATGAAAAACTAATGATTGATGCTTCTCACCGCTCTTCATTCCTGTCTGTCTGTCCCTATCTATCCCTCTCTCTGTCCCTGAAAAAAAAAAAAGACTTGGCTACATTTTAGATCACCTACATTAAAGCTGTTACAAAGTATTTCACAGAATATTGGCAAAATGTTAATATTACAATATTTAGAGACTACAAACTAGTCGAAACAGTTACTGCCTATTATATCTCAGAGTTTTGGAACCTGGGTGATGTGTTTTCCTAGTAGCAAAGAATAAATACAATCAAGGGCAAAGCTTGAGGCTGGTGTGAGACCCAGCAATGGAGAGCCGACCGCTGGGAGAAGAGCCCGGGAAATGGTAGATGAGTAGCTAGTATCTGCACTGGTAAAAACAAGGTTGGTACTGTTCATGGGTTGACCCCCTTGGTACCTAGGTATAGGCAGGGGCTTTATACATCTACTTTCTGTCAACTATATAAAAAAGTTCAGGACCATTACCATAATATTCATTTTGCAGAAGAAGACAAGGAGGTCAGAGAGACCATGTTACTTGGCTAAGGTCACACAGGTGAAGAACCAGCGCTACCCAGTGTGACTCAAGCTTCACTCAGCATGAGAGGCAGGGGGTTCCTGGAAGAGGTTGTGTGGTTTCAGCCAGGCAGATGAATCTGGACAGCGCGGTAGGGGAGCAGCTACGGTTACCAGGAAAGGCGGTCTTCAGTTTGAACCTGACTGGAGTTCAGGGTAGGGCTTCAACCTTTAAGGAGAGTGACAAAGACAGGAAATACGAGCACTGGGGATGCAAACTGGGCCTTTTGAGTAAGCTGCATTGGGCCAGAGGTGAAAACAGCAGAGACCTATGCCCATGGGCCAGGCACCTGACCTCTTTAAATTACAATGTGCTCATCTGTCAAGTGGGAGTAATAGTTAGATCCTTCTTATAGAATTTTGTGAAAATTAACTGAGATAACAATAAATGAAAAAATGCAAGAAAGCCTTATAATAATGCAATTTTCAGATGTAACACAATTGGCTATTATACCCCAGACCCTGGAACTCCAGCTGCCCGGTTAGGACATGGACTGACTGGCTCTGATCATCTCATCAACCTCACGATAAAGCAGCTCTCGCCTTTTACACAGCTGAAGTTTCAGGATCCCACTCACGATCTTATGGCGGGACTTACTCAATGATTCCTGAAACAGGGCAGACCTTTAATAAATGTACAATGGTAATAATAATAATAATTATCACCAAGAAAAAGAAAGAGAAAAGGCAAATTTATTGAGTCCTGGCCTGCGATTGTAAATATGGGCCCTAATTTAGGAAAAAGCCGTCTCTTATGTTGCCAAAGCCAGAATTTTAATCCAGAGTAGCCACAGGGGAAAGAAATAAGCAATAGGGGAGGGGGAGGTTGTTAAACCCTCTTTGCCTTGCATTAAGAATGACAGAGGAGATGTGGCAGGCCAACCCTTCTGGAAGGGCAGCCTGTGCCCCGGCTCCTGCAGGGAGATAGAAATAGACCTCTGAGAAAGGAGATGAAGACCGGTAAGTCCATCAGTGCTGGAGACACTTGAAACCAGAGACACTGGCATGAATAAAAGTGCTCTATCACAGCCCTCAACTCTCCTGGCAGTAGTTTTAAGGATCCTTGACAACCCTGAATAGAATTGACACTTGATTATACATAATCTGACTAATATTAATCTATTGAAAGTGTCATTTCCAGTACCTCAAGTTGCTTGAACGAAGAGCTTTCTTTTGTACAGAAAAAAAACACCAACCACAATAACTGGTTTTAAACAGAATGAAACATACTGATTATCAATTAAGCAAGGGGAGGGAGTAATAAAAATGCAGCCCTTGGCTATTTGTTTTCAAGCTTTTTCTTTCTTCCCGAGTTCCACAGCTATTTCTATCAATCTAGTGTTTAGAAAAACAAAGTTCTGGTAAATGATGAAAGTATTATACGAACAAGAGCTGGAGAATGAAAACCATGTAGCGCCCAGTAATGGCTCTCTGTTCACTTCTGAGTGTCTGTCAGCAAGTGCGCACAGCAATCCTCATTAAAAGCTTTCACTAGCAATAAACATGAACCCAAATTTAGGGAAACGCCATTGCTGGTTTCTTCTTCCCGGGAACCCCATTTGGCTGCATCTTCCAACATGTGACTTCCACATTCTGTTGACACTGCTGGAGCCAGCAACCCACAGAGTAATTAGCTGAGGTTTTGTCTACACAGCAACAACACAAGCAATTGGAAAGTGAAAAATTCAGCCATTAAATAATTGGGCTTTGTGTGTGGACGTTCCAACATGACTTGAAATAGCCAGTTAGCTCTTTTATTTCTGTTTTTCAGTAAGAGGAAAATGCATTTGGACGAATTGGCCCTTTCTTTCAGCACCATGTGGACCACATTATCAGTAATTGGCCTGGGAAAGTTCAGTATGCTGGAGTGTTTCTTTGTGATGGAACAGGAAAGAGGAAGAGGGAAATGGTTGCTGAGAAACGAGGGAAAGAACTAGCAGGTGAGCTGAGGAAGACCAGAGGGAGGGTAGGAACGGAGGTTAATAAAGGGGAAGGCAGAGTCTACTCAAGACCAACTGGGTGGAGATACATTGGTATCCCTTTGCCTCACTGGGACAACAGAGCCTTGGTTCTTGAACTTGAGTGTGTTATACAGCCACCGGGGGCAGGGTACAACATAGATCGGCTGGCCCATCTCAGAGTGTCCAGTTCCATAGGTCTGGGGTAGGACTCAAGAATGTGCAGTTCTAATGGGTTTCAAAGTATGTCAATAGAAATACTGAGGTTTATCTCATTTACAAAAAAAATAAAAAGAGAAATGGGAATAAGTAAAAGACGCCTATTTAGTGAGATGATTACCAAGGAAAAAGTACTGTTATGGTAGGCAGAGAAATGACTCTTAGTAAAGAGACACAACTTGTCTTAATGAACATTCAAGGAGCCCAGAACATCCTTCTTTTCACCTCGGGGTAGGAGAGGGGAGGAGACTTAAAAAAAAGTCATGATCTTCCCTGCCAAAGACAATGTTTCAGCCCTTTTCTCATAATTTAAATGAGTGTTTCTATGGCAGAATAGAAAGAAAGAAAACATTTCAGAAAGTGGAGTGAGGAAGTGGGAGCAGCCACCCTATCAGCAGGACCCCTACCTTTGGCATGATCAAAGGGAACATCACAACACGGCCCTCTCTGTCAGAAGGCGGGGTCAGAGTTTGGTCCCACAAAGCCTGGTGACAACCTCAAGTCTTGGAAACACATAAAATGCCAAGAAGTAACTGACCGTAGGGGAGTGACTCACTCTCGAGTTGGCATGTGCCCACCAGGATGCGTACCGTTCACCTCTTTCCTGGCATCCCCCTGACCTGGCCTCTTTTTCTCTGCCTGAGTTAAACTTGCGTTATTGTCACTCTGATTGGTCCTCAAAATCTTTCCTGGGTTGGTCAAGGACCTGGAGGTCACCTGACATGTGAAAGGTTCCAAGCCATACAGGGGCAGGGCCAGTCCCTGGAGCAGAAGCGGTCAGTGACATTTCTATGAAGAAAAGCAATATGACATGCTACAATAGCCTTGTGAGATTTAGACTCATGGCCTCATATGACACTTTGATTTGGGACCGAGCAGTGTGGGGAAAGTCGCACAGGGCACAACATCCATTCTGCTGGCACTGATTGTGGCACAGGCCGCATGACTCCCAAGCTGGCACTGTGGTAGCTCATCATTGTGATTCAGCAGTTTCCCAAGTGTGGCAGGTGCAGTGACACTTAAGGGGGCTTGTTGTGGAATGTGACTCTGGGCATTATCGCTGGAACACGACTCTCGAGTCTCTTTCGAGAGCTCCTTCCGTGATTTATAGGCTACCTATATGCCACAACAAGTTGCTTGATTGAAACTAAAAAGAAAGCAAATCTGTTATCTGCAACTCAGAACCCAGCTCAGTACACTGGCCGTTTCTGTGTGTCAGCTGGGTCTACTCTGTTGTTCATTTATAATCTGACAAATATTATTGGAAATCACAGAACTGAGTTTATCAAGGCAATAAACTTAATATATATCTGGGCATCAGTTTAGCAAAGTGTCAGTGTTTCTCTATTTTAGAATTAAGTGCTTAGTCTTTGATGTTTTTTGGTACTTTACTCTGAAATAGATTATTAGGGGCACAGTTTAGGAAACTGATGGTTAGAGGTGTCTGGCAGGGCAGAGATTACTGTAATACAAACTGGAGACAGAATAGGGAAGTATAAACACTAAAACTCTCCAACTCTAAAAGGTAAGGAAGTGTTTATATGAAACAAAATATTAAAAATATCTGAACATTTTCCAGGTTTTAAAATTTTCTACATGATTTTTATTTTTATTTTTTATTGATTGATTTTTAGAGATAGAAGGAGAAGAAGAAAAAAGAAGAAGGAAGAAGAAGAATGAGAAGAAAGAGACTACAGTTTGTTGTTCCACCCATTCATGCATTCATTGGTTGACCACAGATATGTGCCTTGACCTGAGATCGAACCTGCAACCTTGGTGTATTGGGAAGACACTCTAACCAACTGAACTACCAGCCAGGGTTCTGCGTGATTTTTAAATCTTTTTTCATCAAATATATTCTCTTTTAAATAGCATTATTTATATAGTTTGTCAAAGATCTCATTCCATGGCACTGCCCATTAGGAAAGTCATATATAAATTGGGATGTATACTATAGAATCAATATTGAGAAATAATAGTTTAAAGATCCTAAATCCCAATATATTGGTATGAATAGCTCATTATATAATTAAAACTGTCTATATTTCTAATTTCTGATAGGATTTGAAAAGCAAACATGAATAAACAGAATATGTACTCACCATTTAATAATCAGTTTATAAAGCTGAGAAAGATTAGCTTTCATGATGGGCAGTAGTGGAGAATCCAAAAGGCACTGTGATTGGCCCACCATGAAAACTGGAACACCCACTAGTGGGCGGTAGGGACCAGGTAGACCAGCACTGTAAAAGTAGGCCGTTTTTATAAAAAGTTTGAAGACGTCTGGATTCCCTTATTAACAATTACCAAACTTTGGGTTGTTTTCAGTTTTATGGTAATATAAATAATTGCATAACAAACATCTTTGTGCAAGCAGTTATTTTTCATATTTGAAATTCTTTCTGTTAGAGAGACTCACAGAATAGAAATTAGTGGAATCTCTTGATTAAAGTTTGCTAAAAGCTTTTTAAAATGAATATTCTAAATTTTACTCCACTTAAAGGACCAGGTCTTTTGATTAAAAGCCCCAAGGAATAGACCAAATCACCGGGAGCAAAATGGAATAGTAGAGGGGCAACTGTAAGCTTAATTTAATTTGAATTTTGTAATTACTAGTGAAAGTGAACATTTTCCCATATATTTGTTAACTAGTTGTATCTTCTTACAAATTATACTCTTCATACATTTATTAATTGGGGTCCTGGTGATTTAAAAGTTTTTTTTAATGGAAATGAAATTGCAATATGTGGGTTTAATCAAGGTCACAGGTAGTGGAAGAACAGTAAGATCCCAAAGTAACAAGCAGAGACATGTGTACCAATGAGATGGAAGTCAGGGCAGCCCCAGAGACCAAGGAAAGATGTGAGGAAGGAAGCCCTATGTCAAAAGCTAGCTTATTGCTATTCCTGTGGCCTCAAAAAGAGTGGGTTGAACTAATTCATATTTTGGGGTGCATATTTTGAAGTGGTGGTATAGTGTGATAGAAAAGGTGTGAAAGGTGAAAGACGAAGTTCCAGATTTATCTTTTCGTCAAGTGTCTATATGGGCTGGATTGCACAAAGAGCCACCAGTTCTTTCTGTCTCTATATAACACCCCTTTGCACTGGGCTTTTGCAGCTTCTTTTACTGGAGATGGAGCCAATATTTTCTGTGCCTTTTTGTGCTTTGCCATGAGACTTGCTTTGGCCAATGCGCCATTATTAAACATTAGCAAATAAACACGGGCAGAGGGAATCATTGTACGTTATTGAGCAGAATGAAGATGTTTGAACCCTGGTAGTGGTATAAAGAAGAGATTGCAGAGGGGAGAGATTGGAGACCAGGGGACCCATCAGGAGAGACTGGAGGTGCCAGCAAAAGGTAATGAGGTCTGCAGATGGGAAATGTGAATGGAGTTACGACGGAGGGAAGAGACAGTTATTTCGGCGCCAGGATAGAAAGTGATGACATTAGTGGGGCTAAGGGGAGACCTGAGCCAACAGCAGTTTCTAAATAATGGCCCTGGGAGGGGCGTGCTGTGGGACAGAGGTGCTGGCCGGTCATTCACCTGGAGATGGTTAGGAGGCACTGAAGATGGTGCCACAGGCATATTTTATCCCAAGTCACCCAGTTTCTCATTTTTTCAGCTGGCTTGCTTGATTTTGCTGTGTGTCTGCTCCATGAGCCTATTCTAGGATTCAAAATGCTCAAAGGACATTTGTGGGAAAAGAAGCCATCATTGTGACTTCAACTTATATTTCAAAAGTATACTTTGTTTTGTGGTTCTGGTGTTATGGCTGATTTGTTTCCTTCATTGCTGTGTAACACTAATTAATCACCATCCTATTTCCTGTTCTAATAATTATATGGTGCAGTAGAATACATAAAATTGCAGGTATGCTTTAGAAGTTTTCTTCTACATTTTATCATTCGTTGTGTACTTAGAGAAAACAAAAGACATTAACCAGTATAGAACAAAGTTAGGGTTGCCAGATTTAGCAGATCAAAATATAGGATATCAGTTAAATCTGAACTTCAGATTAAAAATACAAATAATTGCTCTGTTTAAGTATACGCCCTATAATATTTGGATCTCTTAAAGACTTTTTTAAAATCTGAAATTCCAACTTAACTGGGAGACCAGTATTTTACTGGCAGGGCTACCTGAGATGTCTTTTATGGAACATGGCGATGTGTATTAGACAGAAAACATTATTCTGTGGACTGAAAAATTAAGGAAATGCTGCCAAAGCAAGGTGAACCTGATTTCCTTCCCTCAGGACTTCTCAGACCCTTGAATCAACTGCTACACAGAGTAAGTGTCCCAAAGGAAGACAGTAGGAAGCAATTCCTACCTTTTATTTGACCAGATGTTTCCTTGATGCCTGTGGAAATGGTGTGGAGGATGGTGGTTAATCTCCTTGCGTCTCCACCAAGGTAAGTAACAGGCGGTATGGTGTGGTTGACATGGCATAAGGCAGGAACTCAGAGATCTAGGCTCAAGTCTCTGACCCGTCAGTCACTGGGTCTTGGAGACTGAGCAGGTCACCAATGACAGCATCAATCACCTCCTCCTCCAGGGACTTAATTCAGGGGAGTCTCTGAGGCTTTGAGTACAGCCCACAGAGAGCAGTTCACACCCCAAAGAGCACAGTGCAGGGCCTCAAAACATTATAACCGAAGGAGAGAAACAACATGAAGGATTAGGCCCGAGGGCGAATTTCCCAGCAGGGCTGGAGCTGCACATTTGGTAGCATACCTGTCCCCAGGCTCCCCTGGCCCTGAGGGTCTAGTTCACAGCTGTCTGATTCGCTGCATTTTGCTCACCACAAAGCCTCCCCAGTGGCTGGCTGACAGTGCTGGGTGTTTGCTGACTGTACTGTCGGGGGTGGGGTGGGGGTGAGAGGGAGGGTGCCATTTCATGGTTGTGACTGAAAGTTGCCATCCGTTGTTTCACCTGGTCTGTCCTTGAACACTTAGCTGCATTTATGAGGATTGATAAGAACACAAAGGCAGCAGCAGTTTGTCTGAAAGCCAACTTAGCTAATTTACTTGTTTCCTTTAACTGTTCAGTTTCCGCAGACCGCTTTTGACCAGGGCAGTTACTTCTGTAAGAAACTCACAATGGAAATTGGAGGGATGCTGTCTTTCCTGCCCCAGCTTCTTACTGCAGCGGGGAAAGGGGCGGGGAGAAAGGGGAGGAAGGAGAGAGAGGGGAGGTAGGGCTTACTTGAATATAGGTTCCTATGGAACTAATTTTCACTAGTTAATTATTATTTAATTTTTCAAATACAGTTTCCTTTCAGTATTATTTGGTGTTGATTTCAGGTGTACAGCATAGTGATGAGACAATCATGTACTTTACAAAGCGGTCCCCCTGATACTTCCAGTACCCACCTGGCACCGTACAGAGTTATCTCAATATTCTTAACCATGTTCCTTATATTCTTCAGACCTCATATCATTAACCAGTCATTTGTTCATGGTTTTTAGGAAATTGATCTAGAACCAAACAGAAATATTAACAAAGACGGTTGAGGGTTGGCGTTTGCTGTTTCTGGAAAACTGTGAGCCCCCCATTTTAGTTTTGTCAGAGCAGAAACAAAGTCCCCGGAGTCCCTGAGATGGAGTGAGCCACTGAGACCCGTATGCATGCACATGCCTAACCTGTTACATCCTTAACCAATGAGATGGGGAAAGCGACAAGGAAACATTGGTTCCCAAGTACATTTCTAAAGAGAAATGTGGGGCATTCAGGCTTCTTTTGATAAGGTTGATCCTGCTTATTTCTTGAACATTTTCACGTGGGGACCATACTGCCTTCCCATTGTTTAGTGTTGACTCCCGGATGATTTTGGTGTCTGGCTTCACTGTCTGTAAAACAGTTTTTAATGGTGATGCTCAGAGGGGCTTCCTTCCTCTGAATGCTATTAATGGACCTCACGGAAAAGGGCGTGATTTCACCTGCCAGGGAAATAGCATAACAGGTGCTTCGTAGAGCACATGAAGAGCGCGTACATAACAAGCTGGTGCTCACGTGACCTTTAACATTTTAATGATACGATGCTGCTGGGAATATAACTGAACTATAATCAAGAGAAAAGAATTTATCTTCTCTCTTCAAACTATCATCCTCCTAAAAGCATTCTCTCATCCAATGTGGTAACAGTAAGAGCCTATAATAGGAAGAATTTGCCAAAGGACAACAGAATGAAAGAGTTTCTATGTATCTTGCCAAAGGGAAATTTACCATCTGCCTGTCTTCATGAATCACATATGCTGAGAATAATATTTTAGGAGATACTAACAACAAGATGTGGTAATCCATAAATGAATATTACTGATGCTACCCTTTTAAAAGCAATCTGTGGAATAAATCAGTATAGCAATCTATAGGATTACAAGTCAAAGACTTGAAATAGGAAGATAGTAAACTATATTATTGGCTTTTTGTAATTGTAATAAAGGTCCCAAATCTTTAAAATGTAATTACTTTGATTCAAATTTTACTGTTCCCATATGCATTTTTCAGGGCGCCCTGAAGTAGGTAGGATAGGAAAATACATCATTAAGCTGAGACTACAATAAAGCCTTATTGGCAAACATTGTCAGACTCGCAATTAATGATCCCAGAGATAGGTCACTCACTGGTCTGATCCTCAAAAAGCATTCATTCCCTATGGCACAAATCTTACAAGGGTCATCAGTGGAAAACATCAATTTTTGATGTATAGAGCTAACTAAAAAGACAAGATATTAGCTTTTGGAAAAATCAAAATATAATTTAATATTTTGGAACTTTAGTTAGAAATTTGGGAATAATCAAATATTTTCTAGCGATTGTCTAATAACGTTTTTGCAATATAAATCATAAATTTATAATGAAAACTATTCACAGTTGATGAAAATTAGAACACAGGTATCCTCTCTTAAAAATTGGTTTGGAAAGAGTATTAAAAAACATAGAAAAGAAGTGTTCTATAAACTGGCAATTCTTTTATTATAAATCAGATGATTTCATCCTGATTATGTGGGCTGAGAAACCAAATTTTGAACAATTTTTTCTTCTCTTACTATGTCAGTAGTGGTACTAATACTGCCATACTTTCTTTTTGGTTAGTAAAGAATCTTTAAGAAGCTTTTCTAAACATAGAGGCATTATAAGAAAGGTAAATCTGCCTGGCCTGTGGTGGTGCGTGGAGAAAGCATCAACCTGGAACACTGAGGTCACCGGTTTGAAACCTCAGGCTTGCCCAGTTAAGGCAACTTATGGAAGTTGATGCTTCCTGCTCCTTTACCCTTCTTTCTCTCTCCTCTCTAAAATGAATAAATAGAAAATCTAAAAAAAAAAAAAAAAAGGTGAGTCTGTGGTCAGTGAAGAGGAGGAGTTTCTAGAACAGTGGTTCTTAACCTTTTCTGAGGTACCGAACCCACCAGTTTAATATGCGCATTCACCGAACCCTTCTTTAGTGATAAATAAAATGATTTTTTTTTCCAAATTCAAGACATAGGTATATGTTTTTTTACTGGTGCACAAAATGAGCCGTGCATGAACATCAACATCACCTTGCTCAAAGAACAAAACCAACAAAGTGCATGAACTCACAACAAATTACGGTATTACTTTATTCTGGCCTCCACGGCAGAGGTTTCTCCGGACCCCTGAGACAGACTCATCGAACCCCTAGGGTTCGATAGAACCCAGGTTAAGAACCACTGTTCTAGAACAAGAAGTAAAAATTTTTCTTCTCTGAAAGCTGAGTAAGAAGAAAGCTTTTGCAAAAAAAAAAAATACACATTCTGTCAATTTTTTATGCATATTTCTTCTTTTATTCCATTTTTTCATCAGGCTAAGTTTTTCCCCCCAAAGAGTAACAGTGTGGTACATATGTATAGTGAAATATTACTCAACCATAAAAAAATAAAAGCTTGCCATTTACAACAACATGGATGGACCTAGAGGGTACTATGCTAAGTGAAATAAGTCAGAGAAAGACAAATACCATGTGATTTCACTCATATGTGGAATCTAAAAAACAAATGAACAAACAAAACAAACAAGCTCATAAGTACAGAGAACAAACTGATGACTTGCCAGTTGGGGGGGATGGGTAAAGAAGGTGAAGGATTAAAAAGGACACATTGCCAGTTAAAAAAATAGTCCCAGGGATATAAAGTACAACATAGGGAATAGTAATAACTATAATAATAATAATAATATAATAATTATGCATGGGGTCAGATGGGTATTATTGGAGGGGATGACTTTGTAAGTTATATAAATGTCTAACCACTATGCTATATACTGAAACTAAAATTAAATTGTATGTCAGATGTAACTGGAAAATAAATAAATTAAAAAATATATTAAGTAATTATGATCTGGGTGGATCTGACAAAGAATACTCCTGAAGTTTTTACAATTATCACTATCATATATGGTAGAATATGTGCTGTACATTTATCATATATCACATTTAATTATAGTTTCTTTCTGAAAATAATCATTTGCAAGACAATTTGGTGCATTTGAGGAGATATGTGCTGCTTAATTAGTCCCTTGAGGTATAATTGCAAGTGATTTATAAAAGAACATTCTCATTTTAGCTCTATTTTTTCCAAAATCTTAACTTTAAGGAGAAAAGATACTGAATTGCACCTGGATATAGAATTGAATTGGTATGAATTCCAAGCTGTTAGAAATTCCAAAAGGTGTCTAAGTGCCTGTGAAAGCTTTTCTCTTTTTTCTGAGATCTAAGAAGTACTGTATGTATGCTTTGGGAGCTTCAAAATAAAAATTGGGTGTTGTATATATGTGGGGGAGTCCTATTCCCATAGAAAAGTGCAATTATGAAGTTAGTGTCTGAGATAATTTTAAATAAACTAGTCAGAACAGAGGTGTAGGCAAAGAACATCTAAATATCTTACTAATTAATTTTCATTTAGCTTATTTCTAGTGAGTATGGAAATATGGTCACAAAACTTATTTAAGAATAGGCTTCATAGGTGGTGGTGCAGTGGATAGAGCGTCGGATGCGGAAGACCCAGGTTCGAGACCTCGAGCTTGCCAGCTTGAGCGCAGGCCCATCTCACTTGAGCAAAAGCTTGCCAGCTTGGACCCAAGGTCGCTGGCTCCACCAAGGGGTTACTCGGTCTGCTGAAGGCCCGCGGTCAAGGCACATGTGAGAAAGCAATCAATGAACAACTAAGGTGTTGTAATGGCAATGAAAAACTAATGATTGATGCTTCTCACCTCTCTCTGTTCCTGTCTGTTCCTATCTATCCCTCTGTCTGACTCTCTCTCTGTCCCTGTGTAAAAAAAAAAAAAAAAGAAAAAGAAAAAAAGAGAGAATAGGCTTCTCAAGCATATGTGAGTTGTAGACTAAATCCTTAACCTGGTGAATTATTTATACTCATCTAAATCAGCAATGACAAGGAATAAAGATTAAATACAGTAGAAAAACTATTTAGGGAACAATCTAGCATATAACAAGTATATGCAGAAAAGGTGAAGAAAGAACTATGTGAAAAAAATTGTGAGCCACTATATTGTGGCAAATTGCTAGCTATTTATGGTTTTGACATTAGAAAGTGTGACAAATTGTTCTATTTTAAGCTTTTAAAATATCCTTAAGTGTTTCAGGCTAATAAAATTGGATTCTTATTTGACTCCATATAATAATAAACTCTGTTTTATCCAGTAGTACCATAGGATACAATATTTACATTTTAAGTTAAGCATAAAGTAATATTTTGGTGAAGCCATTATAAAACTTGAAGGAAAATTAAATGAATATGTGATTATTTTTATGATCTTGTGGTGGAGAAGGCTATATATACATAATTGCAAAGGAAGAGACCCCAAAGGAAAATATATAGTAATGATTTGGCAACATAGAATCTTATGACTGTCACATGTCAAAGGACGCCATAAGTAAACTTAAAGGCAAATGAATAATTTGGGGAAAAAAGAATATACGAACGTGAATCTGTGATGACCTCTAATGATGCAATCTGGTCAATTTGTTTATAAGCTCTTCTTTGCAAGAAGAGGGTGGCTACAAAAAGAAGCTGACATCATAGAGTGAGTGGTTATCTACCTGGTTATTTGAATAGTGGCCACCCTCCTTGAAGCTATAATCACGTGTAACACAAGTACTCTTAAAGTGTACATACCCATCATTTCTGTCACCAGTTCTTCAATTGTGTTTTCTCCAGTTTTTGAGTATTCATCTGAGCCATTAGTCAGTGCCAATGTTGTGTCCCATATTTTGAGATTTGCTGCTTTCATTTTCATCTAGTTTAAGGTATTTTCTAATTTCCCTTGTGATTCCTTTTTTGACCATGAGTTATTTGAAATGTATAACTCCAATATTATTCTTGCACAATCTCCTCAATCATACAAATGAATGGGGTACCAGCCAAAGCAGTGATTCTCAGAATGGTGCGAATGGGGTACCAGCCAAAGCAGAGAGATTCTCAGAATGGTGCTTAAGTCTGGGAATTCCTAAGCAGCCACAGGAGCCAGAATTGTTCCCGCGATATTTAAACCAGATAGACAATTGCCACCAGGTTAGTGGCACAGAATCAGCTGGCACTAGAACAGTGTTGATTCATGTAACTGAACCCAAAGAAATCTGGGCTGGCTATGTGGGGAGGCTTCCCCATTTATTCCCTTGGAATAATGCAACTCTAAATTTTATGCAATTTAAACTTTTGGACGCCTTCTGCTGTTTAGTGTTTAGCATATTCATCAGTTATCAAAAGCTTTGAATAGATATTTGCAGAGTATTAATCACTTTATCAAATGTGAGTTTGGAAATACCACATGTGAGTCACTTAGCTGATAGTTTCTGTGTTGAAACCCATTATGCAGTTTAGGGACGTGAATGCCTGGATGTGTGTGGCTCTTTTCTTTAAATATCAGCAGATAAACACACTGCACTCAAAATTAGAAAGATCAACATAGAACTATCTTTCCCAGGAAAAATGAAATGCAAACAAATGGTCCATTAGCAGGCAGAATTGTGCTTCTGATTCATGTAGTGCTTCTACCTGCTTAGTTAGATACTGTGCTCTCTGAGATGAATCATCCGGATAATTGATAAATTTCCTTTCCCTATTCCAGCTTATCCAGATGTTTAAACATAGCATGAACTAAGGCTTAAAGGAAGATGTTTGACTTGGGCCTTAATTCTTTTTTTTTTTTTTAATATATATTTTATTATTATTAATTCTAATGGGGTGACACCAATAAATCAGGGTACATATGTACAATGAAAACATCTCCAGGTTATCTTATCATTCAATTGTGTTGCATACCCATCACCAAAAGTCAAATTGTCCTCTGTCACCTTCTATCTGGTTTTCCCTGTGTCCCTCCTCCCCTCCTCCCTATCCCACTCTTCCCTCCCTCCCCCCATCCCTTGGGCCTTAATTCTTAAGGAACAAATTAGCCAGATTACATGTTGCTAAAATAAGACAAATTAAGAGTGACTTGGAGTTCCACCCAAGTGGCAGAATTAGAAGAGGAATAAGTAAGTGACCAAACTCTTCTAATTTCTAGAAGCAGGAACCATAAGTGATGAGATGGCGACTATCTAATCCAGGGGTCCCCAAACTTTTTATATAGGGGGCCAGTTCACTGTCCCTCAGACCGTTGGAGGGCCGGTCTATAAAAAAAACTATGAATAAATCCCTATGCACACTGCACATATCTTATTTTAAAGTAAAAAAACAAAACGGGAACAAATACAATATTTAAAATAAAGAACAAGTAAATTCAAATCAACAAACTGACCAGTATTTCAATGGGAACTATGGGTGCAAATGCATCCTGCGCCCCTCTCACTGACCACCAATGAAAGAGGTGCCCTTTCTGGAAGTGCAGGGGAGGGGACAGATAAACGGCCTCAGAGGGCCACATGCGGCCTGTGGGCCATAGTTTGAGGACCCCTGCTCTAATCAGTAGGGAGTTCTCTGCCACCACTCCTAATGCTCCTGGATTCCCTTTATTTTCCAGTCATAGAAATTAAAGGCATTTAGCACATGTTTAGGAGTTCTAATTTTAGCGATGCACTTGGTATTAGAATCCTGAAGACTGAGAGTCTATTCTCTGATGGTTGACAAATGGAAAGGAACCGTAAAGTAAATCACTTAACAACTGAGAACATCTGTGCGTCAGGACCGGACAGGAATCTCATTGAGAGCATTCCTTAGGAAAGGCTCAATTTGTTGAACTTCACACTGCTGCATTCTCCTACCATACAAAGTGGTGTGCAAATTACATTTCACAGTAATGCAGAGGGCTTGCACCTTCCCTTTGATATGCTAAGAGTCAAAGCACATTCTCCAAGATTCCCTGAGACACAAGTGAGCCTGGGCAAGACTGAGCCCTGGTAGGTCTGTTGCTTCCGACTGGCCACACAACGGGCCAGAATGTTCACAAAGGCGTTTGCAAAGAAACATGGAGGGCCGTTTTGTATCTTGATACACCCCTTGACTTTTCACTTGTCCCTACATGCTGCAATTGGTCGTTGTATCAGCAGAACGAGATAATGGTGCATTCTTTTGAACAGGAAATATATCACCACATGCATATTTCTAAGAGCATTTATGGCTTTTCACAAAGCCCAGGGCCTAACAGTTGCAGTTGACATTATGGTCTTTACACAAAGGGCATATAAGGTCATCTATATAGAATGTGGGAAGCACCTTAGCCCAGATATTCTCAAATTTCAGGATTTAAAAAAGGAATGTGAACTTAAGCCATATGAAATTGCTAGTGTCTACTGCATTTTATCTGAAAAACATGCTAATATACTAAATATGATTCAATCAAATCCTGTTCAAGGGTTGGAGTAAAAAGAAAGGGGGTTCACTTGCTGATTCTTTTCTCTTTGAGAATACCTAAGCAACTTGAATGAATTGTTCAGTTCATTTTGATTCAGAATCACATGACTGATTCTAAACATGAAGATGTTTATTCTCCCTACCTCAGTAAAGGAATTTGATAAACTTACTCTGTTTTAGATCCACTTCTAATTCCTACCTAAGTAAACAAACCAGGAACCTGACTTATAATACTAGCATTTTCAATCCTTTTAAAAATCTTTATATATTGATTTTAGTAAGGGAGGGAGAGAAGGAGAGAGAGGAACATCAAGCTGGTTCCTTATGTGCCCTGACCAGGGATTGAACAGGCAACCTCTGCGCTTTGGGGCAATACTTTAACCAACTGAGCTATCTGGCCCAGGCTTGCCTTTCCAATCATAGAACTGGTCAACTCTCCTTGTCGCAGAGGCTCTGAATCCACTCAACAAAGGTATACCAATATGTCAGAGAAGAAATCCTCTAATTTCATCTACATATTAAACTATTTAAATCAATGACATTAAAAAGAAAGAAAAGCCAGGTGATTTGTGCTCTTCTCTCATCTCTGTTGCCACTTGGGCTCTACAGAATATAACATTTATATTTTTCTCAACTTCCTTTTTTTTCTTTAAACTCAGCAAATTCCCTGTGGGTCAGCTTGGACAAAGACAAAGGCCGACTTCCCTTGGCACCATCTTGCTAAAGGAATTACAGAGCCCTTCCCAGACGAGACATGCTTTGGGGTTCTTAACAACCCACATTAATCATAAAAAATGGTATCTGCTATTTAAAGGATTCCTGTTAAGAATACATTTCTAGATTAAAAATTAAATTCCATCTAATCTTTTAGTTAGCTCCATTCTCCCCAGAGACCGTCTTTCATAAAAAGTATTTGATTTGCTAAAGCTGTGCAGCATTTTGCTTGCTGACAGCTAAAATTAGGCCTTTCTGAAGGGAAGCAAACACCCTCTGGGAACTTGTTCTAATTTGTTGTAATCTATCAGACTTTCTTTTAAAATCAACTGGACTCAGAATCTGCCTTTTTTTTTTTTTTTTGCGAGAGAGAGGGGGTTGGAGGACAGACAGGAAGGGAGAGAGATGAGGAGCATCAATTCTTCGTTGCAGCACCTTAATTGTTCATTGATTGCTTTCTCATATGTGCCTTGATGACAGGGGTGGCGGGGGGGGGCAGTGTCCATCCAAGCCAGTGACTTTGGGCTCAAGCTAATGACTTTGGTGCCATGTCTATGATCCCACACTCAAGCCTGCGACCTTGTGGTTTAGAACTTGGCTCCTCAGCTTCCCAGGTTGATGCTTTATTCACCGCCTGATCAGGTAGAATCTGCCTTTTTTTTTTTTTTTTTTTTTTGGTATTTTTCTGAAGTTAGAAGTAGAAAGGCAGTCAGACAGACTCCCACATCTGCCCAAATGGGATCCACCGGGGAATGCCCACTAGGGGGCGATGCTTTGCTTATCTGGGGTATTGCTCCATTGGAACCAGAGCCATTCTAGCACCTGAGGTGGAGGCCATGGAGCCCTTGGCTGCGGGAGAGGAAGAGATAGAGAGAAAGGAGAGGAGGAAGGGTGGAGAAGTGATGGGTGCATCTCCTGTGTGCCCTGACTGGGAATCAAACCCAGGACTTCCACATGCCGGGCTGACGCTCTACTGCTGAGCCAACTGGCCAGGGCCGGAATCTGCCATTTTTAAACATTGTTTTGAACTAATTTCTACTTGTTTCTTCTTGCCAAAATGGAGAATCTGTTTATTGGAATACTAACTGAGATTTTTAGTTGGAACGTTAGAAAAATTTTAACTGGTTTGATATCTTCACCTTCCCCATAATTAAAAATAAATATTACAGTATTGCATTCATGGTTTTTTTTTTTTTAGTTTGTATTCTGTTGAGAGTCTTTCCAAGCATGACATGAAGTGTGAAGTACAATTAATAACTATTTTTTTCTACTTACACAATATTATTCAAGAAACTTAAAGCTTGTTTTGTTTACAAGTAATAGTGTCTTTATTTTAATGATGATACAAACCACTGAGAAATTAGGCCTATTCCCTAGGGTTTAAAATAGAGTCACTGATAGTTACAAAAATAGAATTTGGAAGGCAAATTATTCTAAAAGATTATATGCCATCAAATCTACTCATAGAATAAGAGAGTTCAAATGGCCTTAATTGTTGCATGGTGAAAGCCCAGATCAAGTCAGGATTTTAATTTCTTATATAACATCCTGATCGATTGTTCATCCTATCTCTAAATGACTCATTTGTGTCTGTGACAGCCTATTGCATACAGCCAATCACAAAACAAAAGATCAAATCATTGTAGCCACATATGCAAGTAACTGCACGAGTGATTGCGAAAAGAAGTTTGCTAACACAAAATCTACATAGAGAGCTTGGGTAGAGGTCTGAAATTGGAAGGTGGATTCCCTTGGATGAAATTTTTTTTTTCTTTTTTACTTTGGTAAAATGCAACATAGCATAAAATTTACTATCTTAAGCATTTTTTAGTGTTCAGTTCAGTGGTATTAATTACATTCACACTGTGGAGCCATGTTTACCAAACACCGCCAAAATATTTTATCTTTCCAAACTGAAACTCTGTTGCAAATAAACACTAACTCTACTCCCTCCTACCTCCAGCCCCTGCTAACAACCACCATTCAACATTTTGCTCCTATGAATTTGCCAGTCTGGGTACCTCATATAAATGGAGTTATGCAATATTTCTACCTTTATGTCTGGCTTATTTTACAAAGCGCATATATATATATATATATATAGTATTTTTCTGAAGTTAGAAGTAGGGAGGCAGTCAGCAGACTCCTGCATGTGCCCGACCGGGATCCACCTGGCATGCCTACCAGGGGGTGAAGCTCTGCCCATTTAGGGCATCACTCATTGTACCTGGAGCCATTCTAGCACCTGAGGCCAAGACTTGGGGCCGTCCTCAGCACCCAGCCAACTTTCCTCCAATGCAGCATTGTCTGCGGGAGGGGAAGAGAGAGATAGAGAGGAAGGAGAGGAGAAAGGGTGGAGAAGCAGTTGGGCGCTTCTCCTGTGTGCCCTGACCGGGAACTGAACCCAGGACTTCCACATGCCAGGCTGACGCTCTACCATTGAGCCAACCAGCCAGGGCCTTTTACTTAGCATATCTTAAAGGCTCATCTATGTTGTAGCATGTGTCAGAATTTTATTCCTTTTTAAGTCTGAATAACATTCCGTTGTAGGTATATGCCACATTTTGTTTCTTTCATCTGTCAGTGGACACTTGGATGGCTTCCACCTTTTGGCTATTGTGAATAATGCTGCTATGAGTATGGCTTTACAAATATCTCTTCTAGACCTTGTTTCCACATCTTTTGGATGTATACCCAGTAGTGGAATTGCTGAAGCATTTGGCAATTATATGCTTAATTTTTTGCAGAACAATCCAACTGTTCTCTACAGAGGCTGTGCCATTTTACATCCCACCAGCAATTTCTCCACATCCTTGTCAACACGTATTTATTTTCTGTTCTTGTTTGTGTGCTTGCTTGTTTTCTGATAATAGCCATTCTACTGTATATGAAGTGGTATATTAGTGTTTCCTTGGATTCATTTTGCTTGGCTACATGGATAGACCTTCAGTGCTTTATGAAAATCTGATTTAGCAGTATTAAAGATCAAGAGAATAGAGATAAAATTTCAAATTTCTTTATTTTCATGAAAAATCAGATGACCTGGCAGCACTGGGCTCTGATTCTTACATGGCTATTATTAGCAAGAGTTGATGGCTGCTGACCATTCTGTATATAATAGGACCGTGATGGCGAACCTATGACACGCGTGTCAGCACTGGCACGCATAGCCATTTTTGACGACACGCGGCCGCATACCAGGGAAGTATGGGGCCGCATGCCGAGAAGGACGTTTCATCCTCGGCTCCTGCACGGCCAAGTGCAGTAGCCGAGGATAAAACATTTGCTGTAGTGTAGACACTCTGTGCCGGAGGGCTGTAGGCCAAAACAACAGAGCTGCGGCACAGAGCGTCTAGTTCTGGGACTTCTGGTTAGGCCGTTTTTCTCAAAGTGACACACCACCTGAGTTATGCTCGGTTTTTTGGTGAATTTTGACACACCAAGCTCAAAAGATTGCCCATCGCTGTAATAGGAGATGCACTCTCAAATTTTCCACAGACCCCACTACTCCTTATTAACTCTCTTTTATACCCCACATGCTAACTTATTTAACTACCTAAGCTTACAGGTATTTGAGTTCACAACCAATTTTTGAGCTGAAGGGTATTTATTAATAATACGTCAGTATCTTGAAATGTGAAATATAGGACATTGAGTAGGAGGCTTTTATTTTGGAGTACTTTCCTCAAGAGTAAAGGCTAGAATCAATGTAAAGGAATGGCTATGAGATGACATAAATATGAAAAGATATATGCAGGGTGGGCAAAAGTAGGTTTACACTTGTGAGTATGCAAAACAGAATTTATTCTTGGATCATTATTTATCAATTACTGTATTATTTTCCATATGAACAACTGTAAACCTGCTTTGCCCCATCCTGTATAATATGTTTAACATTCAATTAACATAAGATGTTTACAGAGAGAGAGTCAGAGAGAGGGATAGACAGGGACAGAGACAGGAACGGAGAGAGATGAGAAGCATCTATCATCAGTTTTTTGTTGCGACACCTCAGTTGTTCATTGATTGCTTTCTCACATGTGCCTTGACCGCGGGCCTTCAGCAGACCGAGTAACCCCTTGCTGGAGCCAGGGACCTTGGGTCCAAGCTGGTGAGCTTTTTTTTTTTTTTTCTCAAGCCAGATGAGTCTGCGCTCAAGCTGGTGACCTTGAACCTGGGTCCTCCGCATCCCAGCCCGACGCTCTAGTCACTGCGTTATCGCCTGGTCAGGCTAACATAAGATATTTATTGATAATCCATGATGTATCAGATATTATTTTTTTCATTTTTATTTTATTCATTTTAGAGAGGAGACACAGAGTGAGAGAGAGAGAGAGAGAAACAGAGAAAGGGGGGAGGAGCTGGAAGCATCAACTCCCATATGTGCCTTGACCAGACCAGTGCAGGGTTTTGAACTGGCGACCTCAGTGTTCCCAGGTCGACACTTTATCCACTGCGCCACCACAGGTCAGGCTCAGGTATTATTTTAAGCAGTTAAAAGACATCAATTAACAAAATAAGCATAACTTCTGCCCTGTTCTTGTAACACTTATATTTTAGTAGGAGCAGGGGTGCGGAAAATAAACCATAAGTAAATTCAATAAATGAATAAGCAAATTATATGTTAAATTTTAAAAAGCAGGGTATGATATTATCATATTTAATTGTACCAGTTAAAGATATAACCTATTTTAACAACAACAACAAAAAAGACAAAATCTTAATAATCACATTAGAGTTTAAGATTTTATATCTTGTTGGTGTGTTTCAAAATTTCATTCACATTATTTTCATTTGGTAGCTTAAAAATAAATTCAAATTTTTAAAAAGAATAAAGAAAAATAGTCCACTCAGTTGTAGGGCATCAATTTTTTGATGAGAGACTGAAAATAACTCATTTTGCCATCTGGTGCCCCAAATTCAGAGGCAGAGATTTTGTTTAAGGACCCAAATATATATGTATACGTATGTGTACATGTATGTATACGTACACATGCATGACTTGATGAATTTTCACAAACTGAATGCTCTGCTTTTCACACTCACACTATTGCTTTTCTCATCAGTTAGATCCTGAAGTACATGTCGTACTCAGAGACCTCCTCTAACTACCCAATTCAAAGCCTCACGTCATTTTCCTTTGGAGAAGTTCTCATAGTATGGTCTGGGGATTCCAAGGGTCCTTGAGAGCTCTGCCAGAGCTCTATGAGGCCCAAACCATTTCAGTAACAATACAAAGTCAGTCTTGGTCTTTTCATTCTCCTTCCCTATAGCTGTACAGTGGTGTTTTCTAGAGGCTACATGGTAGGCGATTACATCTCTGATGGCTATGATGGAATGTGTGTGTGAGTGTTCTTCTGTTTTCAATTTTTATCCTAATACAGTAAGTATTGATAGATATAACCCACATTGGGGTCCTTGATAATTTTTAAGAATGTAAAGGGTTCCTGAGACTAAAAATTTTAAGAACCCTGCTCTGTTGCTTCATTATATTACCCTGTTTAGTGAATAGTCCTTATAGCCCTTTACCATCAGATTAAAAACATTTTTAAACACATTTACTAAATGCCTTTTCCCTAGGCCCTCAGCACCATGAGAGTAGAAACCTGAACTGTCTTGGTTACTGTATATTTTGGAGTTTCAAATAGGGTCTGGTACGTAATAGTTACTAAATAAATATCTGTTAAATAAATGAGTAGGGGAATGGATAAGAAACAGGAAAAGAAAACAATTTTTAAAATTTTTATTTATTCATCTTAGAGATGAAAGAGAGAGAGAGAGAGAGAAAGGGGGAGAAATAGGAAGCATGAACTCTGATATGTGCTTTGACCAGGCAAGCCCAGGGTTTTGAACTGGCATTCCAGGTGGATGCTTTATCCACTGCACCACCACAGATCAGGCATAAACAGAAATTTAAGATTAAAAACAATCCCAAGGGCCTAATCAGGTGGTGGCTCAGTGGATAGAGTGTTAGCCTGGGATGATGAGGACCTAGGTTTGAAACACCGAGGTCGCTAGCTTGAGCATGGGATCGTGGACATGAGCCTCTGGTCACTAGCTTGAGCCCAAAGGTTGCTAGTTTGAGCCCAAGTTCACTGGCTTGAGCCTAAGGTCTCTGGTTTGAGCAAGGGGTCACTGGCTCGGCTGGACCTCCCACCCCTGCCCCCATCAAGGCACAAATGAGAAAGCAATCAATGAACAACTAAATGCCACAACTATGAGTTGATGCTTCTCATCTCTCCCCCTTCCTGTCTATCTCTGTCTCTTTTTCTCTTGCTTAAAAAATATTCCAAAAGTATATAACAACACTAAATGTTAGTTGTAGCCAAAGAAATTGGAATTAAAACATAATTAAAAATACTTAAATTATTAATAAAGACCTAAAGTGACAATACCCATGCTGTGGAGGGTCTGATAAGGCAGGACTGCCATTTCCTGCTGATGTCTATTATGATGATGTCTATTATCCTATTTTTAAAAAGTAATAAAAACCTTTAAAATGTGCCTACCCTTCCTGAAGCAATAATTACACTTCTGGTGATATTTTTAAAGGAAATAACTTGAAATACCAAATGTATTATTTATAGTAGTAAAAATGAGAAAAAACTAAATGTTCAAAAATGCTTGAATGGTTGCATCAATTATATCCATAATGAAATATTTTATAGCCATTGAAAATAACATTTATAACTCATGTTTAATAGCATGAAAACAGGGTTATATTTATAATTTAAATGAAAAAAGCATGACTAAAATGTATAAACACTGTCTCAACTATAAAAAATATGTACTGAAAAATTCTGGCATGAAATACATCAAAATTATAATAATGGTTATTTCTAGGTGGTAGGATTATGGATTATTTTTATTTCTTTTGTATTTGTCAAGTTTCTCACGATAAGCCTCCATTATTATAACAAGAAATTTATTTTAAGTCACAGTATAACTGTTGACAATATAATAGACAAGTAAAATGTTTAAAATTGCATCTCAATTGTTAAACTATCAGAGATAAAACTGGAGAGACTAAATGGTATAAAAATTAGGATTGGAGTGTCATGAGTCAATCTATTTTAGTTTGACATCTGAGCTGAATGATTTGCTAACAAGTCACATAGACCCAACATCTCAGTGTCCTTACCTACAAGTGTCCAGTACCTACCAAAAAGGGTGTTTGTCAGAATTAAATTTGATATATAGTTATATGTCTTAGCCCAGTACTTGATAACCCTCAATAACATTAACCATTATTATTGTTTTTAAAATACTTAACTATTTATTAATCTAGATATATTTCAGAAAAGAAATCTTAATATCTCTTTGCTCAGCCAATCAGTATACACTGACAAGATCATAGAGGCCCATTTCTTATAGCCCTAGAGTCCCTATTACATTGAGGAAATAAACCAAAGATAAAAGGAATATTCAGAGCTCAAGTCTATGTGGAAATTGGTAAGGGCTGATAAACACCAATAAGGTGTTACTAGCCTTTAAACTTTAAGGGTGGCTATAAAAGGCAGGTTCAATGACAAAAAGCTCTAGCTGTCAGAGACCCAGCTAGGCTTGGGGGCACTTAGCAACTAGGAGAGAGTTTTCTCACTACCCTGCCTGGGACACAGCCACAATTCTGTCTCTATTTTGTATGTAGCTCCTGTTTCCTTCAGTTGTGTCAGGGAAGCCCAAGCCACCAGCTTGGGTGCCATCTTTGACACCTCTCTCTCCCTCTTCTACAGTGTTCAATTTGTTTCTAAATCCTACTCTTTTGACCCCCTAAACATCTCTAACCTGTCCACATCAGTCTTCATTGTCACCACCCTAACACTACAGTCTCCTTGATTGTTTGCCTTCTGTGGTGCTCTTCTTTGATTTATTTTTCATACAACAGGTCTTTTCAAGAATTCAGTCCCATCATGCCCCTTCTGACATTAAAGTCTTTTAAGGGTTTGTCATTGCTATTGCTGGTTGGATAATGTCTAAATTCCAGCTTAGCTAGGTTCTTTCCCTATCTCTTATTGTCATGTTCAAATTCTTGAAAGGAACAGGGTTCTCCATTTATACATTATTTTTCTGAAACATACTTTATTCTCAAACCCTTTTCTCCCTCCAGGAATAGGTTATGAACTGAATGTTTGTGTCTCTCCAAAATTCATGTTGAAGTCTCAGCTCCCAATGTGACTGACTGTATTTGTGAGTATGTGTATACAATTATTTTTATTTTTTTAAATGATTTTAGAGAGAAATAGAGGAGAGAGAGAGAGAGAGAGGAACATTGAAGATGCCCTGTCTGGAGATTGAATTGGCAACCTCTGTGCTTGGGGATGACGCTCTCATCAACCGAGCCATCTAGCCATGGCACAATGTGACTGTTTTTGGAGATAAGGTTTTTAGGAGGTAATTAAGGCTAAATGAGGTCATAAGAGTAGGACTCTTATCCAATAGAATGTTTTATTATAAGATGGGACACCAGAGCACATACTCTCTCCTCTCTCTGTCCTCTGCCACCCCCAAACCCCCATGTGAGGACACAGCAAGAAAGCAGTTATCTATAAGCCAGAAAGAGATCTCTCATAAGAAACCAAGTTGGCTGGCTCCTTGATCTTGGACTTCCCAGCCTACAGAACTGTAAGAAATAAATTTCTGTTATTAAGCCATTCGGTCCATAGCGTATTGTGTGGCAGCCTCAGATGACTGATACGCCATACTCTGAACACCACCATGTCTCTCCTTTCACCTTTCAAAAGACTTCAACAGAGGCACTTTTTTTAATTTTTATTTTTTTGTGGAAAGCCTTCCCTACATGACCCACCTGGGTATGGTACCCACCCCATTGCTCTCAGAGCATCATGTGTCCCTATCATTCTATCTTTCATCACAATTATCACCTCATGTTTCATATTTGGATTCTTTACTGATCTAGACATCGTATAGCCAAAGAACCCAGCTCTGTAGCCGCAGGATCTGGTACTGTGTCTGATATAGTAATGTCTCTATGAATATTTTGTTAAATCGATTTGACAGTTTGAAAGGGCAGGCTATGTTTACTCATCCTCTCTCTCTCCTAGACATAAGAAATCTGTATTGAACAGTTTGAAAAATATGTTGAAGAAAGGACCAAGAAATAACAACTTCAAGGGCAGTAAACTAATTTATAAGAGAGAGTGGTCTTTCATTGGCTTTATAAATATTTATGAGACTAAAACCAAATAAAGAAAGGAATTGCAAAAGAATTTCTAAGTCCTTTATAAATCCTCTATGAGTCATATTACATAGTGACTAAGAGAAAGGGGTTTAGAACAGTGCTTCTTAACCTTTTTTGAGGTACCGAACCCACCAGTTTCATATGCGCATTCACCGAACCCTTCTTTAGTGATAAATAAAATATGATTTTTTTTCCAAATTCAAGACATAGGTATATGTTTTTTTACTGGTGCACAAAATGAGCCGTGCATGAACATCACCTTGCTCAAAGAACAAAACCAACAAAGTGCATGAACTCACAACAAGTTACGGTATTACTTTATTCTGGCCTCCGCGGCAGAGGCTTCTCCGAACCCCTGAGACCAACTCATCGAACCCCTAGGGGTTAAGAACCACTGGTTTAGAGTCAGGGTGCCTCCAGGGGAACGCTAGCTTGCCACTTACCAGGTGTGTGACTTGACTTCTTTGTCACCCAGCTCCTCAGCTGTACATTGAGGATAACATATGGTGCCTGCCTCTTAGAATTGTTGGGAAAATTGAATGAATGAACGGGCAAAAGTGCTTAGACTCATATTCAGCAGATACTAAGTACTTGATAAATGTTAGCTATTTAAAAATTTTAAATTAGTAAAACAGGTTCAAGGAAAGGCAAACTGTTGTTTTATTACCCAACAGGCCCTGAATGAAGGGCTGGGACTGGACTGTTTCAGGCATTGTGGAGAATTATTGATTTCCTTGGCCTCTCTTTCTGAGGTTGCCATCTCAAACACACAGTATTTTATACCTCACTGTTTTCCGAAAAGGATCTCAGGGAGCTTACAGATGAACATAAAATACAACGAGCAGCATGAGTTAAAGGCACAATGAAAGAAGAGAGAAAAACAAGAGTGAGAACACAGTTGGGCCAGGAATAAATACTCTATTACTAAAACTGATGAGTGTTAAGGCTGATGAAACACTAAATCAAAAGAAGCTAGGGTAGAAATGCTATTTTAATTTCTCCTTTATCCTGATATTCTTTTTTTTCTCCTCAAGGTGATTTAAATGCTATTTAATTTTTTTTTTTTTTTTTTTTACAGGGACAGAGAGAGAGAGTCAGAGAGAGGGATAGACAGGGACAGACAGGAACGAAGAGAGATGAGAAGCATCAATCATCAGTTTTTCGTTGCGACACCTTAGTTGTTCATTGATTGCTTTCTCATATGTGCCTTGACCACGGACCTTCAGCAGACCAAGTAACCCCTTGCTCGAGCCAGCGACCTTGGGTCCAAGCTGGCGAACTTTTGCTCAAGCCAGATGGGCCCGCGGTCAAGCTGGCGACCCCTGGGTCTCGAACCTGGGTCCTCAGCGTCCTAGTCCGACGCTCTATCCACTGTGCCACCGCCTGGTCATGTGCTATTTAAATTTCTTAAAACCCAAACTATTTAAGTTAGTTTCAACTTCAAATAATTCTACACTAGTAAATAAATCCTGATTTCTCATCTTTTCGTTCATGAAGTTATATTTAAACTTGCAAACAGATATACATATTAATTAATGGGCATGAAAAAGCTTAATATTGATTAAGCAGTTATTACTAGAATGGTATTACTGAACACTATTCCAAGCTTTTACCCAAATTAGGTTTGTTAGGTAAAATAGACAGTTACCAGGGCAGGAAAAGGGGAAGGGAGAGGAAAAGGGGGTTTATCTCAAGCACTAAAGACAAAACAAAACCAGCAGATGTCCAGACAGCCTTTAAACACTGTATGTTAGCCCCAATATCAGGGAAGATGAGTCTTTTTTATTGTTTTTATTAATTTTAATGTGGTGACACTGATAAATCAGGGTACATATGTTCAGAGAAAACCTCTGCAGGTTATTTTGATATTTGATTATGTTGCATACCCATCACCCAAAGTCAAATTGTCTTCCGTCACCTTCTATCTGGTTTTCTTTGTGCCCCTCTCCTCCCCCTTTTCTCTCCCTCCCCCAATAACCACCACTCTCTTGTCCATGTCTCTGAGTCTAATTTTTATGTCCAATCTATGTATGGAATCATATAGTTCTGAGTTTTTCCTGATTTACTTATTTCACTCAGTATAATGTTAGCAAGGTCCATCCATGTTGTTGTAAATGCTTCGATGTCATCATTTCTTATGGCTGAGTAGTATTCAATAGTATATATGTACCATAGCTTTTTAATCCACTCGTCCTCTGACGGACACTTGGGCTGTTTCCAGATCTTCGCTATTGTGAACAATGCTGCCATAAACATGGGGAAGCATTTCTCCTTTTTGAACAGTGCTATGGTGTCCTTAGGGTATATTCCTAAAAGTGGGATAGCTGGGTCAAAAGGCTGTTCGATTTTTAATTTTTTGAGGAATCTCCATACTGTTTTCCACAGTGGCTGCACCAGTCTGCATTCCCACCAGCAGTCCTAAAACTAAGAGTATATAACACCTAAGACCCCAACAGGCAGGGCGCTCAGGCTAGCTGAGCTGCCCGCTTGTGCCTTGTGCTAAGTGTATAGCTTTGCTTAATAAACTACTTGCTGTGCTTGACAAGAACTGAGAAGGGAGAAGACCCCTGGGACTTGAGCCTTCTGTGGTGACAGTTTTCTATACCACAACCCTGGGGAATAATTAAATATCCATTATACAGATGAGGCACAAAGAGGCAAAGTGATTTGCTCCCCTTACCGCACTAAGAAGTACTGTAGTTAGAACTCAAACCTGTGTCTCCCTCTGATGCCTGAAGTGCTATCATCATATCAGGAGTAGATCTTCAAGAGATAACACACACACACTTGGCCAAAGACATCAGAGCAGCTTCTTGGTTTCATTTTCCTATTGAGAGATTTTCTTTGTAAGTGATGGGCCTCTTTACTTGGCTTTATCTACACAATTTTCCATACAGGGAGCAGAAGAGAAATTTAGGGGTGGTTGGGAAGAAAGACTTAGCAGAGAAACTCTGCTAAGATTCCAGGTCATCTTGTTCAAGTGTAAAGGCCAGATGTCAAGGAAGCTACTGGGTGTTAAGATTCAGGAGTAGCTAATGATGAAATTAAATTCCTATGGCAGGATCAGAGATCTTTAGAAATGTGTTTGGTCCCTGGCTGGTTGGCTCAGGGGTAGAGCGTCGGCCTGGCATGTGGAAGTCCTGGGTTCGAATCCTGGTCAGGGCGCACAGGAGAAAAGCCCATCTGCTTCTCCACCCTTCCTTCTCTCCTTCTCTATCTCTCTCTTCCCCTCCCCCTCCCGCAGCCAAGGCTCCACTGGAGTAAAGTTGGCCCAGGCACTAAGGATGGCTTCATGGCCTCAGCCTCAGGTGCTAGAATGGCTCTGGCCACAATGGAGCAACACCCCAGATGGGCAGAGTATCGCCCCCTGGTGGGCATGCCAGGTGGATCCCGATCTGGCGGATGCGAGAGTCTGTCTGACTGACTGCCTCCTCGCTTCTAACTTGGGAGAGGGGGAGAAATGTGTTTGGAACTAAGGGAGATATAAAGATGTTAAAGTCATGGTGTTCATTTTATTCACATCTGAACAATTTCCCAGTGACTAGAACCAGGAAGTATGAATACCCACAGGGAAGAAACTCAAAGAGCACAATGAAGGAAAAGTTAAGATGGACATATCTTTGTAGTCATTCATTCTCATCATGGCCTCCCTCTTGGTAAACTAGAAAGTGGATGTTAATTTCTTAATGACACAGGAGCAGTTTAATTTAGCTTGTGAAATATCAGGTCTGTCTAACCGTATCAACTAAGGTTAGTTCAGTTCTCTGAATAGTCCATGAATTAAAACAATATTTTGTCATGACTGTAGTTTGCACATGACATTCAATCTGTCTTCACTGTACTGTTCCTCCCTTGAATTTTTCACTATCTTGAAAAATTCTTATACATCATTTAACTTCTAGTTAGTCTTAAAAATTGGTCATGCAGCACACTTTTATAACAAATCTCTGGAGTGGAGGGTAAGGCAGGAGTTCACAAATTATGGCCAGATGCAGCTGGCTGCCTGTTTTCATAAATAAAATGTTCTGGGCCACAGCCACATTCATTCACTCTTGTATTGTCGGCGGCTGCTTTTGTGCCGCATTGGCGTTGCTGAATGGCGGGGACAGGGACCGTCTGGCTCACAAAGCCTAAAATATTTAGTATATCACCTTTTACAGAAAAAGTCTGCCAACCGTCGGGGTAAGGAAGGAGAAGCTTTTCTTATTTTTACATGTCAAAGGGCAAAATAAAACTAAAATGTGTGATGGTGGTAATACTTTTTTCTTGTGGGTTTTCTGTGTTATATAAAGTTTCACCAAAATTATATTTGTGGATGAAAAAGGGGCCCCATCCTAAATATGACAAGCTCAGGCGGGGCCTGCATGGTGGCCTTACAAACTCAGAGACCTAAAGTAACCACATAGGATGGTCTGAAATGAAAACTTCCTAACTAAAAGCGAGTCACAGGGAATAGTTGTGTCCTAGGCTGGAGTCTTCCTTGACAAATGCTGATTGTTAGCTTAATGGAATCTATTTCTTTTTTCATCTACAATAAAATACCTTTGGAATGTCAGGGTAATTTCCTTTTTTCCAGTACTCTGAGACCAACAATCTGCCCTCGGAGCAGGAGACACTGCCATTTCTCAGAGCATTTTCTCAATCCATTGAGATTTTGCTTCCTTGCAATTGTCGTCAGTTCGGTCATAAAAATTCTTACAGGTTTGGATATTTCTTACATCGGCCTATTTTTATTTTAAAAACATTTTTAAAGATTCAGCTCAAATGGTATTTCGTCTGTGAAGCCTTCTGTTGTGGTCTGCTTCCTGCATGTTTCCACGGAAGTGTTAGACTTTTCTATATTAGTAGTCATTATACTATGTGGTAACTGTTGCTGCCATGTCTGTCTTTCAGACAAGCCCATGAACTTTGGAATGACAGAGAGTCCTTTTTTTAGGGGCTAACCCAGAACACAGTGATTTTACAGCATGATGAGAGAAAATTACTTCCTTGCCTTCATAGCATATAGAGTATTTTTATAATAATTATTATCTTGTTATTTTTAACTCAAGTTATCACTTAATCAGAGAAGGAACTCCTGGTATAAAAGAACACCCTATAGAAGAAAAGCAATCCAGGACACTCAACTTTACTATTTTTACAGCACATATAACTTGAAATAGTAAATGTTTATTAATTTATGGCCCCTCTCTTCCCGTACCCTTAGAATATAAGCTCCCCAAAGGAACTCAGTCTCTACAGTTACGTCCTGAGTTGCCTGAGACCCTCCCTGGAATGTAAGACTGGGTAGAACTAATCCTACAACCATTTTATAGACACAAAGAAAATCAAGATGAAAGACTTTATTTTTATTTTATTTTATTTTTTAATTTTTTTTTAAACTTTTTATTTTATTCATTTTAGAGAGGAGACACAGAGTGAGAGAGAGAGAGAAAGAGAGAAAGAGAGAAAGAGGGGAGGAGCTAGAAGCATCAACTCCCATATGTGCCTTGACCAGACCAGTGCAGGGTTTTGAACTGGCGACCTCAGTGTTCCCAGGTCGACACTTTTATCCACTGCGCCACCACAGGTCAGGCGACTTTATTTTTATTTTTAAGTGGAAGGGGTTTTATCTGAATTATATATTCATCATTTCTTTTTCCTTTGGAAACAAAGACTAGCTTCCACATTTCAACTTTCCTATAGAGATGTCATTTTTGAGTGATCAGTTTTCAAGCTATGGCTTTGTTTCTAAAAGAGCATTTTTTTTCTTGTATTTAGTTAATTATTTTATCTGTATATCTATTTATTCATTATAGTTTTCAGCAAGGATTTTCCCCTAGCTTTGCTGAGGTATAATTCACAAATAACATTGTGAGATATTGAAAATGAAAAAAACATGCTGGTTTAATTATCACATCCATCACCTCATGGATTTACCTTATTTGGAGGGGTTTAAATCGACTGCACATAGTCACACTGACTGAATTATTAAATCAAGGAATAATAAATGGGTACAACAAGAGACAAAAAATGGGGAAAGTGAAAAGACAGAAAAGTAAATGGTTGTTCTTTGAAGATCCAATGTGGCAGGAAGAGCATTGGGAAAAGGGGTAGAACATGAACACCATCCAAGTATCAATAGTAAAGTAGTGGTAATAGGACTAGCAATTCCATTATTTCATAGCTATGATATGCCATTGATTAGTAGATGCATCCTAATTTCAGAGCTGCTAACATCGAAAAAAAATGTGTGTTAGAATCAATGTAGTGCCCTGAGTGCTGAGGATAGCTCGGTTTGTCCAAGCATTGGCCTCAGGCACTGAGGATAGCTCAGTTGATTCGAGCATCGGCCCCAGATGGGGGTTGCCAGGTGGATCCCACTTGGGGTGCATGCAGGAGCCTGTCTTTCTATTTCCCCTTTACTCACTTAAGAAAAAAAAGAAATCAATGTAGTAAAGTCAAACATCACACCCTCACTCTCTTATCTCTCCCACCTCCCTATAATGATCATTTCTTAATTGCCATCTGGCTTCCACAACTGCCCTGGGAGTTTTTCATCCTTAAAACAATGTCTGCTTTAGAGAAGATGAAACTAAAAGCCTTGCAGCAAATAGAGGATTTTCTCAAGATCACAGCACTACTTTGAGACTTCGGGTTTACAACCACACATCCATGAGATAGCAACCAAGCAAGAGAAGCATAGAAAGCAGGGTCTGTAATTAATTTTAAAAAATTCATTCATAACTGTGCAATGCTCATCTTTATAAGGCCTGTTTTTAAACCATTACCACAGATCACTAAAAGAAGTAGCCCAAATGTCCATTAAAAATAAAACATTATCTCACCAAAAATGAACCATAATCCCTGTATAGCCTTTCCTTATTCAATCAAGTTTCAAGTCCTTGATTTAAAACATTTAAAAAATAACGGCTTCATTGAGATAAAATTTACACATCAGAAAATCCACCCTTTCGAAGCAAAAAACCCAGTGATGTTTTAGGATATTCACAAAGTTGTTCAATCATCACCGCGATTTAATTTTAGCACATTTTTATCTTTCCTAAAAGAAATATCCTATACCTATTATCAATTGCTCCCTATGTACTCACAAGCTCTCCAGTCCTCGCCAACCATTTGTCTCTTTTCCAACTCCATGGGTTTACTTATTCTATGTCTGGCTTCTCTCACTTAGCCTGTTCTCAAGGTTCACCCATGTTACAATGTGTATCAGCACTTCACTCATTTTCGTGGCTGAATTATTCCATTGTATGGATATACCACATTTTATTTCTCCATTTGCCAGTTGATGGATAATTGTCTGGGGTTGTTTCTACATTTTGCCTTTTATGAATAATGATGCTTTGAATATTTGTGTATGAGTTTTGTGTGGACACCTATTCTTTATTCTTCTAGTTATGTACATAGGCATGAAATTGCTGGGTCATGTGGTAAGTTAATGTTGAACTTTTTGAGGACTGTCGAACTGTTTTTCACAGCGACTATACCACATGACTGTCTCTACTGCCATGTATGAAGGCTCCAATTTCTCTACATTCTCATCAATACTTATTACTGTTTGTCTTTTTTATTATAGCCATCCTAGAAGGTGTGATGTAATCTCAGCGCAGTTTTATTAATTTTTTTAAATATCAGTTTCAAGTCTACCAAAAATATATATAGCTGATCATCACAACTGTGTTCTTTGAAAATTTACCAAATTGTCCTTAAAGCTACAAGAATACACAGTCACTTCTGTTAAATTCCCAGGGCACAAGCTGATGGCTTTTGACAACACTCCTGTGGAGTAAGTTGGTAGGAAAATCATCATCTCCAAGAGCTATCAGCTGAGAAAAGCTGCCAGCTGAAAATAAATCATCCTATTCACAGTTTAGTGCTTTATTACCAGGTCACTCTGCCCATGGATAAGGAATGGGAGAAATAAGAGACACAGAAAAAAGACTCCCTGGATTGTACACTCCATTAGAATATCTAAAATTAAGGCAGAACCTGCACCTGCAATATGTCTTTTGATGATTTGTCCCATTTGCTTTTAAAGCCAGGAAGGTGACAATAAAAAGGCTCTGTATCATGTAAAATGACACATTTTATTTTTCATATTTGTTCCCCAAAGAGGTAGCGCCGCAGAGAAATACCATCTCTCTGAAAGCCAAAGTACTTCCATCATTTATGAACTCCCCATGGCACTGGCGGAAGAGCAAATATTTCAGTTCTCAAAAATCAAGACACATTTAACTGCTAACCCAGAGTCTTGTTATAAATTGTGTATGTTTATGTGGGCACAGATCTGTTTTATATTAGATACCTCAGCAATAAGAAATCATGTGTGCTGCTGTTTGTCAATAGGAATAAGACAGTAATGTTTATAGAAAAAGTTCTTTTTTGATGAAACAATGGCCAGAAGCAAAAGGGCAACAAAATATCACCTTCCACAGAAATGCAAACTCTTTGAACCAAACACCCACATTAGAATCCATCGAATGCTTATTGCATAAATTACCGTATTTTTTGCTCCATAAGATGCACCTAAGGTTTTAAGGAGGAAAATAAGAAAAAAAATATTCTGAACCAAATGGTGTGTTAAAATATTTAATAAAATATACCACAATAATATTTCAACAATGTAAACTCAACAGCAGTATTAACAACCATTAGCACGGTTATTAACAAATGAGAAAAGACTTTAATGTTCAAATACTCTTCGAGTTGTCCAAGAACCTGCAGCAGCTAAAAAAAAAAAATGAACATTCGCTCCATAAGACGCACGGGCATTTTCCCTTCCAAAATGTGCATCTATGGAGCGAAAAATACAGTGCTTCTCTGATACCTACTCTCAGAAAAAAATAAAGAAAAATCTTTTAAGCTGTTAAGCTGCAATCCTGCAATGTGTACTTTATTTTATCAAGAAGATATTGCTAAATATTTTTATTTTTTCCCAAAGCAATCTGTTCTGTTTACATATTGATTGAGCTTCTAGAACTAGTTGATTACTTGATACTTCTTTGAATACCTATTGTGTTAGTTCACTGGATATATACTGAGTACCCACTATGTGTAAGATGCCAGGCAAAGCTAGTCTCTTGTTGGTCTGGATAATGGCAGCAGTGAGAATTTCCTGCTGTCCAGAATGATCTGACCGGGTAATTGTATCGCTCACCACTCACCTACCTCAAATCTTTTACCAAAAGCCACTTCATAGTCGAGAAACAGCTTTATCAAAATTTGAACACTTCCCTCCCCCACCTCCATCCAGCTCAAGCCATTCTCCTCTCTTACTTTTCTTCAAAATACTTACGACCTCTTAACCTCATTTAATTTAGTTGTTTGTTTTATTTATTGTTTGTTTTCTCCACTATAATGCAAGCTCTAGCAGGGCAGGGATTTTTGTCTGCTCCCTACCCTCCATTATTTTATTTCCAGGGCCTGAATTGCCCTTGGCACTTAATGCTCAATACATATTTCTTGAATAAGTGAATAAAGAACCATTATTTAGCCTGACCTGTGGTGGCACAGTGGAGAAAGTGTCAACCTGGAATGCTGAGGTCGCTGGTTCAAAACCCTAGGCTTGCCAGGTCAAGGCACATACAAGAAGCATCTATCACAAAACATTTTCAACTAGTCCATTATCCTGACGTCAACTCCATATTAACTGATACAGTATCAGGAATGAAGTTGGAAAGATAGAATAAGCCTTTCAGAAAGAGGTTGGAGGGCAGGAGCTATGGGTAAGTCTGTGAATAGTCATAAAGTAATATTTCTGCTTCTGTCTTGATCTATGGTGAGTAAAGACACCAGTAAAATTTATAGTTTAGTGATAATAAAGCATCTGAGAAGGTTAGGGAAAATTAAAAGCTTTCTAGAAACAAAAATCTAGAACTAAATTTTCAGATGATCATAGCAGAACCTGGGGATTGTTGGTGATTGTGGGTGAGGAATTACCATGAGCCTCTCTTGGAAGAAAGACTGTAAAGGAAGTCTTGATATTGATAGACAAACATGTCTACATAGTTTCGTTAACAGTTTAGGATGAAATAGGAGAAGAACAGAGTAACAGACATAATTTTGAAGCCACCAGAGCAGGAAAAGCCTGAGCTAATTCAATCAATCCAGTTCAAGACAGAAACTATTTCAATTGGAATAACATTAACCTTATAAATCAATTTGGGATGAATTGATATCTTTATTTAGTTTAGGATTTCATGCAAGCAAATCTTTCAAAATCTCCCAAAAAAGGTTATAATTGCTGCTCATTTTCTTTTATTTTATTCTAGGTGTGTTGTTATATACTGCCATAAATAAGAACATAATCTTAGCTTTTTATATTTTTAACATTTTAATATTTATTGAAAACATTAATCATATACATAGATTTCATATTTCTCCCTCACTTTAGTGAAATTTTTAATAATTGTATTTAAGATTTTCACTGGCTTTCTAAGTATGTAATTTTATTTATAAAAAATAATAATTCCTCTCCTCCTCCCAATAGTTATACCTTTTATTTTTATTTTGTGTCTTATTAATTGGCTAGGATATTCAGAAAAATGTTATATAGTATTTGAGATAGCATACTTTTCTTTTTTTAAATTTTAATATAAATGCCTTTGGCAGTCACCACCAAACATGATGTTGTCTTTTTACTAAAGAGAGAAATTACTTATTCAAATCAAGGAATTATCTTTTTTTGGTCATAATTTAAAGAATCAAAAACGTTAATGAGTATTAGCTATTGAATTTACAACTATTCTTTAAAGCAAGTAATATAGATTGAAATCTATTTTTCATTATAATTTAAATGTGTCCAATTATAGAAATTTTCATGAACTACTTATGAAAGAGTTTAAATGTAACTGAGCACATTAAAATTATGTTAAGAACATGTTTCAATCTATTTTATATGTATAATAAATTTATAATAAATGTCAACGTAAAAGTACAACAGAAACCTTGTGTTCTCTCTCTGTTTAAGCTTAAGTAGTAACTCAAATCCATGCTTTTTAATATTATGCTTATTCAATTATTTTTTCAGTTTCTGTCACAAACATTTTTCCAGGTAGGTTACAATATATGAGATTTGATTAATGCAGAAAGCGCTGACAGATATTTTAGTAAGTTGATTTGTGCCCCCTAATGCTTAAAATTTATATAGTTAGTTGCCAGCCTGGCTAAGGCAATAAAATACTGAGAAATACAAATACAGGCTTGCTCTTAGTTAACATATGTTTTTTGTATCAGCACTGTAAATTCTGCATTTTATAAATTTTGTTCATATGCTGCAGTTTCATTGGAAGTAACAAATTATTGTAATATGAATTTCTCTGAGTCAAAAAGTAATCCTCTAAAGACCTAATTTTGTGTGGTTTGCTTAGCTTTTCTGGTTTCACCTCTTACAAAAGGTCCTTTTAAAATAAATCATTATTTCAGTACCTTACCTTGAAGATTTTCCTGTAATTACTTTTGTGGAAAACGTGTAGAGTTTCTCTACTCTTTGAGTCATTTATTCACAGCACTTAGTAAACACCCACTGTGTGCTCTACATGCTTGAGATAACTTTCAAATAAAACAGAGATTCCTACACCAGAGAAGTTGCCATTCCAGCAGACAATGAACCAGGAGTTGTACAAGTGGATTAAGTGATATGTTAGAGTCTGTATGTTAAGTGTTAAGGGGGTGTTGGGCAGAGAAGAAATGCAGAATGCAGTATAAAAAGGTGCTCAGTAGACACCTCTCCGGGGTGAGAGTTGAGCAAAGACTTGACAAAGTCCAGGAAATGAGCCAAGAAGATATTTAGGGGGAAGAGGATTCAGGAAAAGGGAACAGCTGAAGTCAGTACCCTAAGGCAGGGAGAGTATGCTGGCTTGTTCAAGGAACAGCAAAAAGACCCCTATTGCTGGAACAAAGGGAGAGAGGGAAAGAGAAGCAAGAAGGGTAAATGGAGGGTGACATAGAATTAATGTCAAGATTGGTTTTCATGGGTGGTGCTGGTGGTGGTGTCTGTGGGTCATCAGAGGGTTTTGAGCAGAAACTTGACGCAATATAATGCAGACTTTGCAAAGATGCTCTGGCTGAGCATAGCCTACAGGCAGCCAGGGGAGAAGCAGTGAGACCTGCCAGAAAGTTCTTTCAGTGTCTAGCCTGGAGGCGAAGGTGGTTCTGACCTGGGGCAGAAGTGCAAGTGGGGGAAATGATCAGGTTCTGGGTTTACTTTGAAGGTAGAGCCAACAAGATTTCCTAACCCACTGGGTGAGGGTTGCAGAGAGAAGAGGCAAGGAGGATTCCGAAGGTTTTAGCCTGATGGGAGAAGGGAGCTGACACCACCTGAAATGGCGAAGGCTATAGGGGGAGCAGGCTGGGAAGGGAGTAGAAATCAGAAGTCGAACTCTGGACTCGTTGAGTTCAAAACTTCTCTTAGAGGTTTTAGTAGAGATGGTGACTAGGGGGTTGGGTCTAGATGAATCAAGAGCTAGATTTATAACTTGGTACTCATCAGCTTATAAAAGGTATTCAAAAGTACGCTTCAAATTTTAACCCTTGTATGGATGCTGTACAGGGGAGCATACACTTAACAGATGCAAGATATTAGGGCGCAAAATTACAAGTGCAAAAATGCCCACGTTAAATAGATCCTGGCAAGGACACTGAGGACACACTTAACTGACTGTGTTGTACAGATATCAGCTTAACATATCAATGTTAACACAAACATTTCAATCACACTAATAACTAAAATAAAAACGTTAACTGCAATCTCATCCATAAGCCTCAACTGTTTTCCATTTTTTCATTGTCTCTCAGGTCTTGTCCATTTATCTATTTGAACAACACAGATGTAATTTTAACCTTTGCTTTCGTATAACCTTGTATAACATTTTTATGCTATCTTTCAATTTTCCTAATTATCACTTTGATGGCTGCATATTCCACTGTGTTGATATACCATGATTTTCTTACCTCAGAGCAGTATAGAAATGTGGCTAAACAATGTTCTTACAATTATGTAAAAATAAAGCTAGACTTAGAGAGAAAGACAGATAAAATGAACCAAATGTATTTCATCCTTCTTCCTTTTGCAGCCTAGATGTAACCCCTCAGGAAGTCTCCCTTGACACTCCAAGGAGGTTGGGAACCCCTCCTATGTTCCCAGCACCTTCCTGTCACACAGCGTCCAGGTGTGACCTGTGGGTTGCCTCCCCACATACTGCTGTCAACCCCACGAATGAACGATGGCCACGTGCTTGCTCATCATCATGTACCTGCTGCTCAGTAAAACTGCACGGCTGGACGTGGGGATGAGGGGGTGGGTGTTGGCCGCTCTGCTCTGAATGGTGCCAGATCACTGACAACTTGGATTCTGTGTTCCTCTTTCCCAGATTCCCTTTCCAGCCACATTTTATAATATTAAAACTGTTCTCATGTGAACAGGCATATGCCAAAGAGACTCTTTTTTCTTTTCTTTTTTTTATTCAGTGAGCGGAGGGGAGGCAGAGACAGACTTGCACATGTACCCCAACCAGGATCAACCCAGCAAGCCCGTATGGGGCGATGCTCTGCCTATCTGGGGTGTTGCTCCATTGCTCAGCAACCGAGCTCTTCTTAGCACCTGAGGTGGAGGACATGGAGTCATCCTCAGTGCCCAGGGACAAGTCTCTCCAAATGAGCAATGGCTGCGGGGGAGGGGTTAGGGGGAGGGAGAGAAAAAGAGAGAAAGAGAGAGAATGAGAGGGGGAGGAGTGGAGAAGCAGATGGGCACTTCTGTGTGCCCTGACTGGGAATCGAACCCAGGACTTCCACATCCCAGGCTGACACTCTACCACTGAACCAACTGGCCAGGGCCTCTTTTTTCTTTTCTAAAGTGTAAATGGCAAGTGCATAGCACCACCAATGAGTGGATTATACTGACTTCCAGCATTCTGCTCTGATAGGACCACATTTTCTGGCCCTCTTGTGGTGGGGCAGGATAAGGCCAGGTTACTTGTTCTTACAAAAGAGAAGAAGCAACACAAGACATGGAAGCAACCTAAGTGTCCATCCATAGACACCTAGATAAAGATGTGGTATATGCGCACACAGAATATTACTTGGCCATAGAGAGGAATGAAATCTTACCTTTTGGGCAACATGGGTGGACCTAGAAGGTATTATGTTGAGTGAAATAAGTATTTTCTTGATTGAAATAAGTCAGAGAAAAACAAATACTATATTACACTGCTCACAAAAATTAGGGGATCAGGGAACATGCAAATACTCCAGTACTTTCAGCCTTTTGGATAGTGCATTTTCACCAATGAAATAAAAGTTGGTTTTGCATCTCATTTGCATAATCAAACAACTTTCTTTGACTTGCCGTTTGCTTTTCTGATGTTCTTGTTTGATAAAAGAAATAAAATGCTTTTTTTTATTGCTTCATATTCATTTTGAAATGCCCCCTAATTTTTTTGAGCAGTCTACTTCACTTAAATGTGGACTCGAAAACACAAAAGAAATGAACAAACAAAACAGAAACAGACTCATAGGCACAGAAAACTGGTGGCTGCCAGATGGGAGGGGGTTTGGGAGGCTGCGTGAAAAAGGTAAAGGAGCCTGACCTGTGCTGGCGCAGTGGATAAAGCATCGACCTGGGAACACTGAGGTCGCCAGTTCAAAACCCTGCACTGGTCTGGTCAAGGCACATATGGGAGTTGATGCTTCCAGCTCCTCCCCCCTTTCTCTATTTCTCTCTCTCTCTCTCTCTCTCTCTCTCTCTCTCTCTCTCTCTCTGTCTCCTCTCTAAAATGAATAAAATAAAAAAAGAAATTAAAAAAATTAAAAAAAAAAGGTAAAGGGGTTCAGAAATACAGATGGGTAGTTACAAAATAGTTATGGGGACAGAAAGTACAGCCCAGGGAGTATAGTCAATAATACTGTAATAATCATGTATGGTGCCGGGTGGGTGCTAGACTTATTGGGAGGATCACTGTGTAAATTATATACGCGTCTACCACTATGCTGTACACCTGAAACTAACAGAAAATAATATAGCCTGTCAACTGTAATTGAAAAAAAAAAAAGTAACACATTGTCACTACCAAACTAGAGATTGCCGGTGTGAGCTTGTGGAGAGCTTGTTTCTCCTCGGACATGGTGACCCAAATGTTCCGGATAGTAGCTGTCTGTCAGCCAGGCCTCAGTGTGAGAACCCCACGGAGCAGAACTCCCAGTCAACAGGAGATGGATGAGTAGTAAGGTGAGTGAGCAATTATCCTTAGTGATGTGGAGTCCCTGAGAACCGGGGATGGTATGTTATTGAGTTATAGCTTGGCTTATCTTGACTGATACTCCACGGGACAAACTTTGCTGCGTATACCCAGAGACAGCCACCGAGCTCTAGAAACCTGAACACTAAGCACAAGAAAATTAACCAGCTCTCTAAAGGCACAGGAAAACGTAAACGCTGCATGATTAGAAAAGGAAGCACTTCCGACTTGAAACTACGGTACCAAAATGGAAAACCTTACAGCATAGCCCCCTGGCTTTTATCCGACTTCCACTCAGAGCTAGTTAAACCAACAATCTTCCCTAATAGGTTAGTAATTGGATGCAGCTTTTCACTGCAACTTTGGGGCCATTTGGACATTTCTTATTTAAGTCCAGGTATTGCAGTATTGACATAAAATAAAATAAAATAAAAAGACCGAAGGTGGCCCATCAGATGACTTCGGGGTTTCTTCAGCCCTAAATGCTGGTAGCTAGATTGATACTTGTCACTTTCTGAAGCGCAGGCAGTAAAAGTGAGAGTTATAAACTCAGTTTTGATGTCTATTTTAGTGCCTCTGATCGTCCCCAGGGGGGGAAGAAGCAGGCTCCCAGTATGGGGCCCCTGACCTGACCCAGGACCCTAAAGGATCGGAACCCACAGGGGCAAAGCAGCCCCGGAGCACTGTGAAAATACTGAGCTCGGAGTCAGAAAGATCTGGATCTGAGCGTCAGCTCTGTCAAGTTGAGTTATGATACCACAGGAGCCAACTTTCAGAGCCTGGGCAAATTTCTTAACCTGTATCTCCACCACCTTGTCGGTAACATGCTAGATATTGAGGATTCTTGTGAAAAGCACACAAGATAAGGAATGTAAGGCCTCAGAACTCTCTGGGCTCAAAGAGATAAACTCCCTTACCATCCATCGGGTTCCTGACTGGGACTGGCAGCAGCTTGAGATGCATCCATAGTGACCTCAGTGCTGAATTAGTTTTGTACAAATCTGAAGGGCGCATATCAGACAAGGACTGGTTTTGGTGTTAGCTCAGTGATCTCTCCTACAAAGAAGTGGAAACTGTCTATCCTGTAAGTAGCTTACCCACCCGTACTCATGAGTTCCATGGCCAGGCTTCAGACCACATGCGTGCTCTGCTGATGTCTGCAATTCTGTGCAGTTTGGGAAAATTCCCCTCAGCACCTTTGGTTTTCAAGAGAGAGTAGCTTGCACTCTTCCTGGTCTTACGGCCGGGCACCTGCAGATAACAAAGAGTCTGGTTTACAACAGAAGCATCTTGCTAATGCTTTAGCTAAACCTCTGGCTCTACCCGACAGCAATGTGTTTGGGACCTCCTCATCTCAGGTCCTGACATTCACCCAGGTGGGCCAACTAAGGGCGGAGCCTTACATTTGAGGCAGAAATCACTTTGAGGAGTGGACTGGACTTAGCATCTTGGTACTGACTCCAAATAAACATGTTGGTCAACTGAAGCAGAGGTAACAGAACCCCAGTCTTGAGTAGGTATTACAAACCTTTAGTATTTAGAGACACTGCAGGATGGCATCTAAGAAGAAAAGAAATGGCAGGACAGGGATTTTTAGTTCACTCTGCTCTCCTTCAGACCTCCTTTTCCAAAGACTTTATCGACTGAGGGGGGGGGGGGAAATATCTCCAAGAAATTTTTGTTGGTCTTCTTTTAAATTTGCTTCAATTGAAAATTCCTTTTCAAACATATTCAAAAAGGGGATTCTCTTCAGGTTTTCTTCACATGTGTGGATCAAGATAGGGAGACTATAATTTGGAATTCTTAAAGTCCTTAGAGAAGTATAGCATTTAAATGGACATTTGCCTTTTATAACAATGCAGGTTATACCATTTTCTCTGCCTTTGACCTTGGCATCCTCAGTCAAGTAAGGGAGTATTTCCCTCCCACAGTTATTGGAAACTGACTATTTGCCAGGCACTTTGTATAGGCCCTCATATTTAAGATTCCCAGGTGGCTCAGTGTGGTAAGTACTTTGCTCCTCACCTTGCTGAGAAGAAACATGTAGCTCAGGGAGATTAAGTACAGTAATTCCCCCTTATCTGTGGTTTTGCCTTTCATGGTTCCAGTTAACCACAGTCAACCACAATTGGACAACATAAAATGGAGCATTAGAAATAAACAATGTATATGTTTTAAACGATGCGCCATTCTGAGCAGCGTAATAAAATCTCATGCTGTCCTGCTGGGTCCCAGCCAGGAGGTGAGTACTCCCTGCAGCCGGTGTAGTCCAGCCCCACGCCACCCCAGTCACAGTACAGCTGTCACTTAGTAGTTATCAGATCACTTATCAGAGAGAGAGACTATATTTATTTAACTATTATTATAGTATACTGTTATAATTATTCTATTTTGTTACTATTGTTACTAATCTCTTACTGTGCCTAATTTATAAATTAAACTTCATTACAGGTATGTATACATAGAAAAAAACATTGCATAGATAGGGTTTGGAACTATCTGAGGTCACAGACCCACTAGGGGGAAGAGGGACTGCCGAGTGCCTGAAGTCACTCAGTTGTAAATACCTGAGCTGAGGCTAGTTTTTTGTTGTTGTTGTTGTTTGTGTTTTTTTTTTTTTTGTATTTTTCTGAAGTGAGAAGCGGGGAGGCAGAGAGACAGACTCCCGCATGCACCTGATTGGGATCCAGCATGCCCACCAGGGGACGATGCTCTGCCCATCTGGGGCATTGCTCCGTTGGAACCAGAGCCATTCTAGCACCTGAGGCAGAGGCTATGGAGCCACTCTCAGCATCTGGACCAATCTTGCTCCAATGGAGCCTTGGCTGCAGGAGGGAAAGAGAGAGATAAAGAGAAAGGAGAGGGGGAAGGGTGGAGAAGCAGATGGGTGCTTCTCCTGTGTGCCCTGGTCAGGAATCGAACCCGGGACTTCCACACACTGGGCCGACACTCTACCACTGAGCTTGAGGCTTGAGGCTAAATTTGAGTGCTGGCTATTTCACTCCTCCGTAGGAGCCACTCTTTCTTCAGGTGTTCAAAAGTCCTGAAAAAATGGATCTGAGTCACTGCTCAGGAATGAATAGAGAGAAAACAGGAGTTTTAAGAAGATGGCGGGATAAGAACACCTGGTGATGGTTTGAGGCATACCTGTACATATCAGAAGATACTAGCTTGGATACAGAAATTCCTCTCTCTGAAAATTTGCCTTCCTAGAGGCATGGAATTGCCTTCCAGTGGGGAATGGTTAGATAATGAATCATAGATTCAGGCCCTGGCCGATTGGCTCAGTGGTAGAACGTTGGCCCCATGTATGGAATTCCTGGGTTCGATTCCTGGTCAGGGCACACAGGAGAAGCACCCATCTGCTTCTCCACCCTTTCCCTTCTCCTTCTCTATTTCTCTCTTCCCCTCCTGCAGCCAAGGCTCCAGTGGAGCAAAATTAGCCTGGGCGCTGAGGACGGCTCCATGGCCTCTGCCTCAGGCACTAGAATGGCTCTGGTCGCAAGGGAGCAACAGCCCAGAGGGCGCGGAGCATCGCTCCCTAGTGGGCATGCTGGGTGGATCCTGGTAGGCGCCTGTGGGAGTCTGTCTCTCTGCCTCCCCGCATCTCACTATGGAAAAATACAAAAAAAACCCCAAACCAAAACAAGAATCATACATTCATACAGCAGAATCCTATATTGCCCTTAAAAAACAACAGGGTTAAGATATGAGGTCCGTGTGGTGGCTGATAGTCTCTTTCTCTCCTACAAAATGAAGGAAATCATATGCCTACTTCACAGGGGTATTGTGAGAATTAATGCAGTAAGTCAAGAAAATACTTTGAAGGGTGCACAGCACGTGGTAAACACTCAGGAGATAGTAGCTTTTGTTATCTACGTGACATGAAAAGATGTCCAAGCCACGCTGACACGTGACTAGAACTGACTGTGAGACAGGATGGACAGTACTTTTCCATTTTTGTAAATATGTACACGTGGTAGAAAATACCCGGAAGTGTTTACATCATAACATTCAGAGGGGTCATCTCTGTGACTGCGCAGTCCTTGTTTTCTTATAAACATAGGTGCTTTTCATAATCAGAAAAAAATTGGTTTTCATCTTTTTCTTTCTTATTTTATTCACTTTAGAGAGTAGACACAGAGTGAGAGAGAGAGAGAGAGAAAGGGGGAGGAGCTGGAAGCATCAACTCCCATATGTGCCTTGACCAGACCAGTGCAGGGTCTTGAACTGGCAACCTCAGTGTTCCCAGGTCGATGCTTTATCCACTGCGCCACCACAGGTCAGGCTGGTTTTCATTTTGACAAAAATAATAAAATGAAAATAAATACACAATCCTTGGGAGGGAAACATACCCCAGAACTGCAGCTTCGTTGATTTCTGAGTTCCAAGGCAAGTTGAGTTGGTGAAGAGAAAGAGGACAAGGTGTAAGTGTCAGTTCTGTTACCATAGTCTAGTCATTTACCTGGGTCTCAACAGCTTGCAAGATTACCGTGAGAAAGCAAACGAGCAATACCTGAGTCACCCACACACTTGTGAGGAATTGTTACTTCTGGTCTCCTTTTCAGGTCTTCTTTTGTTTCCAGAGTTTAGAATTGCGACACCAGAGTTCTGCAAATAATAACAACAATAATGACAAAATAAAACTCAGTGGCTCTTGCTTATTTTAAATAAATTATAGGTGCAAGGATCTTGATTTTAAAATCCTGTTCTAAATGTATAATATTCTTTCTGACTATTGAGATGACTAGAGAGCCCCCACCCACAACACCTGCACGAGGAAATACACTATTTCCAATCCTCAGTCACGTGGTCTAGGACTTCCTCTGCATCATTGATACAATATATATTATAGTCACCATTAAGACCATATTAGACTTATTTGAAATTCACAGATAATAGAAGTAAGAAAATTAAGTCTGTCTGTTTGTTTCTCTCTGTCAGGACTTGTCCCGAAGTCTCTGTGATTAAAAAATATTAATGTCCCAAGGCATCTCAAATCAAAATAAATCTTACTTTATGATCAAACATAAATATCACAATGGAAAAATTGAGTGTGAGGGTATACAGAAAGGCAGAAGTTAGAATTACTAGTCCTTAGGTGGTTTTCACTAAAATTGGTTGAAGCCTGCCCTGGCTGGATAGCTCAGTTGGTTAGAGCATTGTCCGGAAGCATAGAGGTTGCCGGTTTGATCCCTGGTCAGGGCACATACAGAAGCAGATGGATGTTCCTGTCTCTCTCTCCCTCCCACTCTTTCTAAAATCAATACAATAAACATTTTTAAAAAGTTTGAAGACTTAGGCTTTTCAATCTCAAGTTATGACTGTTATTTTGTTTAATTCCTAAATGCAAAAAGTAATATAATTTAAATAGATATTTTGTTTAAAATTCAACTGCAGTAATAAATTTATTTCAAATCTGTTAGACTAAAAGCTGACTGCCCTCTGGTGGGCTGTTTCTAAAATATTTAGCACCTCTTTAACTGAATTACTTTATAAAATATTGTATATTGTCATGAGATTATTTTATAATTCAATTCATGTAAATAAAAACATGACTTGGACAAAGGAGAAAACTTTAAAAAGTTAAATACTCTTTATTGATCATAAAAAAGCAAATTATAAGTTGAATTTAGCTAATTTCTAATTTTTAAAACTCTTTTTTCTTTTAGGTGTAAATTTATTTTAGTTTTAGCTTCAATTAAAGTGGCGGAAGCAAAGCAGACAAGTTTTGGAACTCCATTTTCATTTTTGACACAGCTACATTTTGATACTTGTGTTATTCTCAGTTATTAAGCAATGGAAAAAATATTTACCACACTTGGCTTCTGTTCTCTGTCACTATTTACATTTAATTTCATTGTTTGATAAAAGAAAGGAAATGCGATAATTATACTCTTGACCAGAAAAAAAAAATTATCTTGATTCAGGGAAAAAGAACAGCTAAAAATATACCATATCAAAGTATAAGTGCTAAGATCAGTGTAAATAGAAAAGCAGACGTATTTAGGGCATATTAATAAAACACTTTGGAATCCTGAAAAACACAAGTGCACGGCCAATCGTGTGATATAGCAGGATCTTGTTCTCTTCTGTTTGCAATCTCTCCCAATGCAGATTTCCTTCCAATGAGCTGAAATCTCAGGCATGCCACCTAACTCATTTTTTAAAATGTCTTTATTTAAAAAAAAATTATTTATTGAGTTTTGAGAGAGACAGAAACATCAGTCAGTTTCTATATGTGCCCTGACTAAGGATTGAACCCACAACCTTTGCATTTCTGGATGGTGCTCTAACCAACCAACCTATTTGGTCAGGGCAAATTTTTTAGTTTTCATGTAGCTATTTGAACTGCGTCTATTGACAACCTCTGAGGCATCACTAGTCTCATTTTGTCAGACCATTATCACTGAAAATTCCGACTCATGTTTTAAATTACTTTCTCAGCCTACATCAAATACTTATGCTAAAAAATCTTGTGGATAGCATTCTAATTCACATTTAAAAAGCTATGTCAAATAGATAAAGACTGGGTACCTAGAAGTCAAGAATCTCTGTAACTAAACAAAAAAGTGTACATGAGCAATTTATCTGGTCAATTTCATCAATACCAATAACATATCATATCTGGAAATTTCCATTTAACAGACCACCTTTCATTGGTTGCACTGTTTCTTGGCAATGGCATAAAGATTAATTTATCAACGCTCAATTTCCTTTAGCATTTGCAAATGGAACCTTAAAAAGAAAAGTCTGCCTTTGTAACAGTGGAATTGAAGACTGCGATCAGATTTCTAGTTTAGGTTAATTTCATGGTTGCAAATACTCAGGTTTAAATATAAGAACAGCTAGATGAGCATCTAAAAATTCAATCTTTTAGGCAAAAGATATCTGAATCATGCAACAACAACTAGAATGTATTTCTCTAAAACAGTCAAGAAAATCACACAATTGCCCTGGGAGGAATAGCTTGGCTGGTTAGAGAGCACCGTCCAGATATGCACAGGTTAACGGGTTGGTCCCCAGGAGAGCACAGACAGAAACAGATAGATGGATGTTTCTCTCCCTCTCTCCCTTCCTTTCCTCTCTCCCCTCCTTTCCTCTCTCTCTCAAATCAATACATACATTTTTTAAAGAAGAGTTAAAAAGAAAAGTCATACAGTTAAAAATGTTAGCTGCAAGTATTTTGGTGCAAGTTAACATTTCTCACGTTTGCTTTTAAACTAACCCGCTGGTGTCAAGATGTCACTTCTGTGAGATCTGATCTCTCCTCCTATCCCAATACAAAGTAAATGGAAACGTCGAGGTGAAGGGCTGAGTACCCATCAGTGAATTACTGCTTTAAGACTGGAATGAAACGTACTGTTCTATAAAGACTCATCCCGGTGGGTTGCCCGATTTCCCGCCATCCTGCAGAGGCAGCCGGGAGCTACGGGAGGCTCCACAGCTCTGCTTTCTGTCCACCCGCCCTCCACCTCCTTGAACCTGAGGAAATTCAAAATCTCCGGGTTCGGTGGGGTTTTATCGTTTTCCATGTAAATGATTTAAATTATAGATCCTGAGCGTTTAGCATCATTATTCGTGCCAAGTCTTCAATTCGGGTTGCAGAAATATTTGAATGGAAATACATGCGTGGGTAGCTGAATCTGTATCCACACAGAGTAAGAGTCGTCTTACCTAGCATTTTAGCATTTCCAGGTATGTAGTAACTACTATTTGTGTGTGTGTGTGTGTGTGTGTGTGTGTGTAATGCTACAATTGCCTCTGAACCATAAAGAGTCTGCACTCCATCCATATCCATTAAATCAATATTTTTATATTTAAAATACAGTTTTTACATCACAAATGGGTGCCGGCCAACTGCAGTTTTGCGACTCCTGATGGGAAAGCTCCTGTGTCCTGAGCGGCGCATTCCCTTTTCTGTCGACAGAGGGCGCTCTGTCGTTTGCCAAGGAACTCCGCTATGGTGTGGGGCTGCGGGCTGGGCGTGTAGCATCTGTCAGAGGAGGCTTGCACAGAGCTTGCTCCAATAACAGGCAGAAGCTCTTCCAACTGGTCAGTGTATAATTTATTGGAAATGCTACTGATCATCGAAACAACACACCTGAATGAAAGAGAGCCCCGTGATTTACAAAAGTCGGAGGCAAGTGATTTTTAAGTCAGCGGTATGTTATTATTTGAGTTATCACCCGGACAGTTAGTACTGGAAATCATCATATGCATAAAACCTAGAGGCACACTCAAATACAAGCTCGCCTTGTAGAGGGAGTGACAGTTTATTTATGTTGCCTGCCCTCGCACTGTGTGCCGGAATGTCTTTAGTGTGCCTGCTTCTGTACAACTTAACTATATGATGTTTCATATTTAATCCAAGAAAGAAGAAATAACTTCTCATATGGTAATTTATCCGGGCCATAATTGACACATTAGAGAGGTTCTAGCCTTTTTCTCCGGAACAGGTCATAGAGAAAATTTCAGGTGTGTGTGCTATTAATTTTTCACCAGTCACAGGCACTAAATTTAAAATGAAAACTTGAAAGAATGAAGATGCAGTACTTTTCAAGAAAATTAGATTTTCTCAGGGTATTTGTTCAAAATCTACATTTACTGATATGTAATGTATTAGATGCTTCAACACAACAAAGTAATCATTGCCATGTAGTACAAGGACTGTTTTCTTCTCAGCGGCAGGAAGTTTTACGAATACCTTAAAATCATTGTAAAAGCAACAGCATGGAACCTAATAGACACCAGAATCAACATATTTGACAGAAATGTCTGTGATCATGGCCCGTTATTTTAAATGAGAGTATTCTATCTCAAGAACTGGAATGATACCATAAATAATAGAATAAATGGGAATGTAAAAGTCAAACAGCATGACAGAAACTGCTCAGATTGGAAAAAAAGATCTTTCTACTATTTGGATATGTTCTAAAAATTCTTTTATTAGAAAATGTGCTCCATTATTACAGAAGGAAAGAAATGCAAGCTTTTCTTGTGTTAAATGTATGTTTTCATAATAGTAAGGATGCTGAGACAAATATTTAACTGCTATGATACTGCACACGGTTAACAATTCCTTTATCATGTATCAAACTACAGTCCAAGTGCCATTTTCCTCCTTTTGCAAATATATTTGCCAGCAGCTGTTTCAACATTTATAAAGACCATTTGCCATGATTGCTAAATAACCATAAATTCATTTATGCATATTTTTTAGTTGGAGGCATAAAAATAATTACGTGTCTGATTAAATCCACTTATGCCTTCTTGTCTTACTAAATCTATAATAGATATGAATTGTTATGATGTATTCCATCTAAGTTCATGAATAATACAATGCAGATGTAGAGCCCAGCTTTCTGACAACAGAATGTGTGGCGATCATTTATACAAATACAGTTGGGCTACATTATTAAAAAGTAACATATTTTAGAAATTTCAATGGACTATTTGACATATAAATATAGGACTTCAGCTAGAAAAACTGAAGAAATAGTCCTTGTGTAGCATTGCTTCACTACCCTGAAATACATATTAAATAATTATTTTAATAAGCTTGTCATTAGAGGAGAATAATTAAACTGAAAACTCCATTTCTTAATATGCAAACTGTGGAAACTTTGTTGAATTCTTGAGGAATATTAATTGCTCCTCCCACCAACCCACCTCCCACCCCCACCCCATCACTCGTCCATCCCCGCCCACTTCCCCTGCCTTTTGGAACCAAGGTAATTTAAATGATTATAGTATTTGGAGAAAGGCTTTAAGGGACTGTTCCAAGTTAAGAATCACAATGCTTAGAAACAACAGTTTGATTTCACTCTTAACTCCCTGCAATAGAGATGGGATTTTGCTTTCTTTTGATTGAGACTCAGCTTATAATAACTTTAATCACATAATATTTAACCATATTCGCTACACCACAATACTTGGTGACACTTCATTTTGAGCGTCCCAGCATTTCTAATTCATTTGGTATTCACTGTAATAACACAGATCATAATGAACTCATTCGGTATTCATGCGGATGTCACAAGTACTTCCATAGGAATTCCACTGCATTTCGGCATTAGTTAAACACACTCCCTAATTTTCTTAGGAAAATGGGAATATACTGTATTTTTTTAAGTATTATGTTTTTCAGTAGCACATGCACTGGGACGATTACTAAGTCATACTTAGAATTATCTGTCTGTGTCTTTATGAACATTTATCATTTTATATGCGAGACAGCCAGCAAATGAAAATCAGTCTTTAGATTTTTTGGGTCCTGTTTTATTTTCTAAATACCAGCACTTAATGAATGTAGAGAAAAGTGATATGTATTTGCAATCACATTTCTCATGCAAAGAAGAAAACAACCCTAAGTTCATTCCCAGAATCTCAAAGACTGAAACTGTCTTTCTTTAAAAACAAGTACACAAACAAATCATAAACACCCAGAGAATGAGGGCTTGCCTGGATCACCGAGGTGCCCATGCTCTGTGGACACTGCCCCTTGTATCTGCTATTGTGGTATGCCACCTGTGTGATGTCATTTACTCAACAAGGAAAAAATGCCAGCCCCCTTAGCATCCTGTGATGCCAAAATGAATTGGATCTTCAAAGAGTAATATAGAGAGATCTCTTAAAATGGACTAACCTGCAATCACATCACTGTTTCTAAAGTAAAACAGGCTTTTCATACATTCATAAGAGTAGCTGACCTGTTTTTCTTTTCGGCCAGCAGAGATCACATTTCTCAGCCCTATCGTATTTACTGCTTACGTTAAAGAAAATAGAGATACCAGATTTGAAGTGTGTGAGATCCTGTCATGAGCCTCAAGCATCAGGGGTTCCTATGCTAACACTAGGGAGGTTTTTTTTATCAGCTTTTTAAAAATTTATTTTGACGGGGGCAGCTTAACATTTATCTGGAAAGTGAAACCGGTTAGCAAGGTTAGAAAGTAAACGTTATAGGATTTAGGTTTTAATTAAAGGTGCAGGAAGTAAATCTAATTTTTCCCTTACTTATTTCTGCAATTTCAAGGTGGGGGGATTGTTTTAACATTTAAAGGATCTTCAGATGCCTTCATGGAAAGTCTCTGAACACCGTGGATACCTCAGCATCATTTGTTGAGTATTTCTCAGTGATGAGGTGACTAGAAAAGCTTAGCTGAAAGCACATCTTTGCCAGGGTAGCACTTTCATGCTGTGATAGACTTCTAAAAAATTTCTTTTTCCCCCATTGATTTGAGAGAGAGAAAGAGAGAAAAAAGGCAGGGGGAGAGAAGAACATCAACTCATTTCATGTAGTTGTTCTATTTAGGTGTGCGCTCATTGGTTGCTTCTCTTACGTGCCCTGACGGGGGATCGAACTCATGACCTTTGGCATGCGGAATGATGCTTTATCCACCAAGAAACCCACCCAGCCAGGGCCGCAACACGTATCATGAATATCATAATTTGAAAAATATTTTGAAATACCACTCGGTTAGGGTACTACAGAACAAAATGAAAAGGAGGAGCATACAGTTAATGAAGATAACTGTTTTTTTCAGTACACTGACAGAACATGCAGTTATTTTCAATGCAACCCCATGCAGTGAGGACAGAAAACTCAGTTCACAGACCTAATGGAATAGAGATCTGTCTGTGACTTCTGTTACACAGAACAGGAGCTGTACAGCAAGGCGTGGGGAGAGCGGCAGATTCCTGTTCCATGGCTTGGGGAATTACCGACTGTTCAGAATCTCCCTGACACCTGCACACAATGGGACGTGTTAAAAATGTCATTTCCTGCGAATTCTAGGCTTTTGTTCATGTGACCATGCAAGGCAGACCTCTCATACACAGAAAGGACTTCAAAGGTATGCATCCATCCATGTTTTATTTGTTTAGGTTTGTAGTTCTTGCTCTGAGAATAGTTCTTACTAATCTGTGCACCGAAATATTCTTAGCATGCCAATGCCAGGTCCCTCGAAGTGGCCTGCTCAACAGTGGCAGCTTCTGGGTTGCCACTGGTGGCAAACAATTTAATTAGGAACACAAAATTGCTGCCTGCTTTATTCCCCCCCCTCCTCCCCTGGAAAGTGCCGGCTCCCATTTAGGAATAAGAAAACTACCGCTATAAAAATCTCTCTTTGAGCTGTCTCTAATGAAACTTCCTGATTCCACTTGTTTCCCTGGGCTTTCTCTCCAACATGTTCGTCTTTTTTTTTCCCCTAAACAAACCCATAGGTATGTGAGGCCGTTTGTAAATTACATGGTGCTGGCAATATCATGAAATATCATGACTGCAGTTTATGGGCAGAGGAAGGGGGATGAGTTGTAACAAGAATAAGTTACACAACATACATTGTGAGAGACACGGGACAGTGCCGGTGACGGAACTTTAGAGCGGTACTTAATGAGGACACGAAGTTTAGTGACCTTACAAATGAATGGACATAGCAAATGGGAATCTCAGGGAATTATCTTCCATTATCTTACAAAAAATAGGGGTACACAGTCCCCTAAGGCTAAGATCAGAAATGTACAGGTGAACTGATTGATGTACTCAGTGAATAAGGTAGTTCACTGAAAACAACTATCCCATTAGAATCATCTGGAATGAACTACATAAAGTCACATGCTGGTGAAAAGAATTCAATGGTTTGGGACCATACATTTTATGCCTAATTTTTTCCTTTTTACAAATGTGTCTGGCCAAGTGCCTAAAAGCTGGCATGGTCTCTGCGATGAATATTAAGTTATAAAGAATATTGGGGACTAGAGAATCCATCCTGTGCTACTTATTTCTCTCTCTACCTTGCTTACTCTGCCTGTGAAATGGGCTGGTAATTCTTACTGACCTATAGAAACAAGTGAGGAATCATTAATATATGCCTGCATATTAGAAAATACAGACATGTGTCTATGTGGATATATTTTGCTCAGTTATCTTTTTATTGAAGTAGAATTAACATGCAGTAAAATGCACAAGCCTATATTTTTGCAGACATATATACCCAGCTTGTAACCACTAGCTAGATCAATATTTTTATTACCTTGGAAAGTTTCCTCCTGTCCTGTCCAGTCCATAATCCTCGAGAACTAACCACTCTCTGACCTGTCACCAAAGATTACTTTAGAATGTTCTTGAATGTCACACAGAAAACCCTACACATGTATTCTTTTGTGTCTGTGATCTCTCAGTGTAACTTTTGACTCTGTCACCATCTTCCATTATGGGGACCGGAAGGGTTGGGGTGAAGTAGGATAAGTAACCCTGAAAGCATCAAACAGCCTCCTTCCCCCCTCCTGTTCTGCATCATTATTGCTCAGTGGTTAAAAGTGTGGGCTGTGCCATCTCTCACGCTGGGAATAAATTTCAGCCCCATTGCTACCACTTCTATAAATGTGGGCAATTTACTGAAAATCTCTAAGCCTTAGTTTTCTAACTAGAAAAATGAGATTAAGAACTACTTCACGTGGAAGTCTAAAGGGTGAAATAAAATAACCCACATCAAGTACTAGCATGGTTTCCAGTCCCTCCATGATAATATAATATTAAGACCAGTCTGGAATATTCTAAGTCCAAAATTTGCAGCTGGTGTGCCACAAGAATGTTTTAAATATGCAATAGCTGACTAGTCAGGGGCATTGACTTCTTTTCTGTTAGATTGTCAACTAACAAAATGACAATAGCCTATGCAACAGTAGTCGCCTGGTATGAATGAATCAAAATTATCCTTTTCTTTTTAAGTCAGATGGGCAAAAATATATTTTTTGGTGTGCCAAAGAATTTTAGTAATTGGTTTGTGTGAGTCATGAGATGAAAAAGGCTGAAAGTCACTGTTCTAAGAAAAAAAGACAAGCTCTTTGCTGGTTTGTTCCTGTGGACAGTACACAGAAGGACCAATATCTCTGGGCTCTGAAAACAATGGCTCTAAACATCAGCCCTAATACAGCCTTTCCATATTCCTTTAGGGCAAAAAAGATTGCTGATGTGTGCTCATTCCTAGCACACCTGCCTGAGTCACTGTTGGTTGTTTTTTGTTTTTTTGTTTTTTTTACAGGGACAGAGAGAGAGTCAGAGAGAGGGATAGATAGGGACAGACAGACAGGAACGAAAAGAGGTGAGAAGCATCAACCATTAGTTTTTTGTTGCCATCGCAACACCTTAGTTGTTCATTGATTGTTTTCTCACATGTGCCTTGACCGCAGGCTGTCAGCAGACCGAGCAACCCCTTGCTGGAGCCAGCGACCTTGGGTCCAAGCTGATGAGCTTTTTGCTCAAGCCAGATGGGCCCGCACTTAAGCTGGCGACCTCGGGGTCTCGAACCTGGGTCTTCCGCATCCCAGTCTGACGTTCTATCCACTGCGCCACCACCTGGTCAGGCACTGTTGGTTGTTTATGAGGAAAGAAAACTGTATTGTTAAAAGTGCATTTATGGCCCTGGCCTGTTGGCTCAGTGGTAGAGAGCTGGCTCAGGGTATTGAAGTCCCGGGTTCGATTTCTGGTCAGGGCAAAGGCAGATTAAGGTTGGTTGAGGCCCCGGGCATGAAAGAAAATATTGGGCCAATTACATTAGAAAAAAAATGTAAAGCTGGGATTTTGCGGGACCCTTCAGAAGTCGGGGCCCAGGGTCCATGCCCAGTGTGCCCACTGTTAAATCTGCCTCTGAGTCAGAGCACACAGGAGAAGTGATCATCTGCTTTTCCGCCCCTCTCCCTCCCCTTCTATCTCTCTCTATCTCTTCCCCTCCAGCAGTAAGTTGGCCCTGGGCACTGAAGATGGCTCCATGGCCTTGTCTTGGGCTCTAAAATAGCTCAGATGCCGAGCAACAGAGCAGCGGCCCCAGATGAGCAGAGGCATCCTCCCCCTGGTAGGGGGCTTGCCAGATGGATACTGCGCTGGGCACATGTGGGAGTCTGTCTCTCTGCCTCCCCGCCTCTCAATAAAAAAAAAATGCAGTTATACGGATTCCACAATTACTAATGCATATTTATTTTGAGACAACTGTCAGTAGGAATAGACAGATATAAGAACTAGAAGGAAAATTATAAATCATTCAGTTTATTCTCATTTTAGACAAGAAAACTTGAGGCAAATCAGGTCATTTGCTTAAGGTCCTAGTTAAGACCATGAGACAGAAGAGTTTGTCTTCATTACTTCTTCTCTCTTGGTGCTGTGTCTTCATCCCCAGTGACCTACACACAAACACTCTTTTTTTTTCATTCCTTTAGTAAAATAGTCTCTTAGAGCATTCATTCATGTCACGGCATAACCTCGGCCAGCGGCACAAAGCACCAACGACCTAGAAACATGTTTGCATTGTGTTTTCTTCACTGTGGTGTTTGGCCAGAGCCATAGGCTAGTGCCATGTCTCTCACAGGGTATGTGCTCAGTAAGTATCTATGGAATGAATGTTCAATGCGTTTACAATCTGGTAGAAAGAAATCTCCCTAAAGGGCGGACAGGAACAAAACCAATAGGTAAGTTTCCAGAATTTTGGCCTCATAGTCCAGGGCAATGGTCCTCACAGTGTGATTCTCAAAACAGTAGCTGTGGCATCACCTGATGCAATGGAACTTAGAGGTGCACATTTTCAGGCCACACCCAATGCCTACTGAAGCAGAAACTCTGGGGCCGGGTCCAGCAATCTGTGCTCTTGGCGGAGGACCTGGGATAAAAATCTGAGCTTTCCTGGACCTTCTTTATGATGCCACGAGATACCAGTTCCTTCCTCCTCCGGACTAAACACTATGGTAATTGTTTAAACCAGGATCTGCTTAGGGGCTCTTAAACCAATTTTAACTTAATTTACAGAAATCATAGAGTGTCAAGGATGTCCTCAAATATGGTATCTTGAGTATTACCATTCATAATTTTTGCAAGGAGAGATTAATGCAAACACTAGGGCAATAAACCAGGTCAACGCTTCTCAAACTACCTGGAGTGAAGGACTCTCTCTCCCCACCCTAATCTGTCATATACCAATACTTTTGTAACATGCAATAAAAGCAATCAATAGAAAACTGAATTTAAATGACACAAAACATACAAGCCAACTTTAGAAAAGATTAAATAGATGTGAAATTGCACTGTCAAGTTGGTACAAAAAAATCTAAATGCTTTCTCTAATTCTGTACATCTCATGGACGAGTAAGAAAGTTTGCAGACTGGTATTGTTCTGGAAGTACACTTTGAGAAGCAAGAAGCCAGGCAATGTACAACTTAAAAGTGAGGTACAGTCCACACCCAGTATTTAACTAGTAGAAAATAGGTCAGTCGAATTCTATGACTCCCTATTTCCATTCCCTAGTAAGGTATGAGAGGCCATTGATATTTTCTCCAGACTCAGCCCTAGGAAAATTAGTACCATTTCATTTTTTTTTTTTTTTGGTGCATTCATTCATCCAGCCAACCAACATTTAATGATAATTGATTATGTGCCAGATTCTTGGGATATAAACCTGATTAAGACATGGTCCCTATTTTAGGTGCTCACGTGGTAGTGGATAATTTCTTTTCTGTGTATTATGTATCTATCTCTTTATCCATACACCCATATACTTTCTCTTAAAAGTAAAAAGAACCACTATGTAGTGGTTTATATAAGATAATAGTGAGATAAAGATAAAGCCATTAAAAGTTTTATATTGTAGAGCATTTTATTGTCATCTCATCCTAACCTTGCCTTTCACACTATCCTGTGCTGTAATTAGGGTAGGTGCTATCATGTCTGTTGTAAAGATGAGAAAACAGGCTCAGAGGAATTGCCTTGCGTGCTCAAAAACAAGCAGAGCAAAGCGGGGAATCAAATTCATGTTCATTGTCTCCAAGCTCAGGGCTCTGTTCATAGCACCCACCAAGCCATGGTTGTTTATCTCCCATAATTCTTCATCCACTGTAATCCTCGGCTTCTCTCCAGATCCCCAAGGATCATGACCTAATGACCCTCTTGGAGGGTCATGAGGTCTCTCACCTGGGCTTTTCTCACCTGGGCTTCTACCTATACTGCTTTAGAGCTGGGGGTCTTTCACTCCTTTTTCAAATTGCATATTTAACTGGCCTATATGCTATCCATCCTTGAGTTTGCTCTATGCTAGATGACAGCACACCTTAAATATCTGAATATATGTCTCTATTTAATGGTACCCAGAGGCCGATTATTACCTTCCTACCTGAGGGAAGTCCTAGTTAAGACCATGAGACAGAGGAGTTTGTCTTCATTACTTCTTCTCTCTTGGTGCTGTGTCTTCATCCCCAAGGCAGTGATCTACACACAGATACTCTTTTTTCTTCATTCCTTTAGTAAAATAGTCTCTCAGAGCATTCATTCATGTCACAGCATAACCTCGGCCAGCGACACAAAGCACCGACCACCTAGAAACATGTTTGCATTGTGTTTTCTTCACTGTGGTGTTTGGCCAGAGCCATAGGCTAGTGTCATGTCTCTCACAGGGTACGTGCTCAGTAAATATTTATGGAATGAGTGTTCAATGCGTTTATAATCTGGTAGAAAGAAATCTTTCTAAAGGGTGGACAGGAACAAAACCAATAGGTAAGTTTCCATCATGTGCCTGGCACCATATTCAGTGATCTCATTCATGTTTTTTATTTAATTTATGCCTACCTCATTCACCTCCAGGCCTCTGGTTTCCCTTCCCATCTATCCTCTGACTATCTGCTGGAATGATGGCTCTTTTTTTTTTTTTTTTTGACAGAGACAGAGAAAGTCAAAGAGAGGGACAGATAGGGACAGACAGGCAGGAAGGGAGAGAGATGAGAAGCATCACTTCTTTGTTGCGACATCTTAGTTGTTCATTGATTGCTTTCTCATGTGTGCCTTGACCAGGGGTCTACAGCAGACCAAGTGACCCCTTGCTCAAACCAGCAACCTTGGGCTCAAGCTGGTGAGCCCTGCTCAAACCAGATGAGCCTGTGCTCAGGTTGGCGACCTCAGGATTTTGAACCTGGGTCCTCTGCGTCCCAGTCCGATGCTCTATCTACTGTGCCACTGCCTGGTCAGGCAGGAATGATGGCTCTTTAATTCATATCTGCTTATGCCACATCCTTGCCTTACATGCTTTCTGTATATTTCTATTGCCTTCAGTCTGAATTCAACAACTGCCTCAGTGATACTCAAGGCGGCTGCAGTGGGGGCAGGAAGAATGGGTATTTGGGTACAGATGACAGGAACCAGGATCTCACCTGATGAAGAAGGCCTGAGAGGAAGGAGGGCATTGGTGACAATGCTGAAGGTGGGGCTGCTGAGGAAGTACTGGAAAAAGCCCACCATAATAGTGCCTGCTCAAAAAAAATAAAATAAAATAAAAAGTGCCTGCTCATTGCTCTGGTCCTGTTTTCTCCCCCTTCCGCTCAAAATGTACCCAGTCCAGAAGGCCCCCTTAGACTCATCTTGCAATATGGTAAGGAATTCAGGGATGATAAAACACGATTAGTATTATATCCATCCATCCATCCATCCATCCATCCATCCATCCATCCATCCATCCATCCATCTAATTTTTTTAAAAGATGCTATCTTTCTCATGTTTGTTAGTTTAGGTATCTGGTTTCCCTGTTGTATGGGCAATAAAATCCTTACAGTAATATGCTTTCCATGCTTGTTTTCTGTGTAAGAAGAGGAATGGATGGGGAGAAAAGGTTATTTAAACGATGCCCCGCTTCTTGGTGGATGTTGGTTGGGAACAAAACCCCGGAACAGAATAGAGTTGGAAGATATAAGGATCAGAAGAAAGGTCCCACGGGATTCTCTGGACCGAGTAAAAGGCCTCGGGAGGTAAAGACTGTGGGATTGATAGTCCAATACTTAGCGTCAGAACTAGCTAGGTCTTCCCTGCCACTTACTTACTAACTGGATAATCCTGGATAAGTTATTCAACCTCTTTAAGTTCGCTTCACCATGTGTAAAATGAGAATTGTAACATCTACCACATGGGTTAAATAACATTTTTCTCAAAGTAGTGTTCAGTTTATTTGAGTGCTCAATAAATACTAACAATTATTGTAATAATTACATGACTTAAGAATGTAAAAACCACAGTGGTCCTATGGCATGTGAGCAGGGTACTTAAACTTCCAAAATGCTTTGCCATCTAGAAACATCTTTCTTCCAAGATTTCCCTGTGGAATTTGTGTTCATCATGGTCTTTACTTCAAAGTGATATAATTAAGAGAAAATAGAAATAATTAATATCCTTTTAAAATAGCAAAGTCTTTTGATTGCCTTATTAAAATAATAAGAAGGAGACCAGATTTCTGAGACAGTGAGAAACCAAAATTAATTTATCAACCATGCTTCTTAAAGATATGACACAGAGTGGAGTGTTGCCTTCTGCTCCAGATAGAAAGCCAGTCTAAATGCCGCCAGGTCATGGATACCAAGTTAACGGGAAACTAATAAGACTTATCTGAGGCACTCGGGTTCTGGTAGGTTCTTTCTGAAGCTGTGCAAAAACAGTTTCACTTTACAGAGGATTGGGCTCTAGACTTGAACCTGTGTTAGAATCACTAGAAAGCTTGTAAAATGCATATTTCTGGACCTTAACCCACAATGTCTCATTCATAGGTCTGGGATGGGACCCATATTCTGCATTTTTAAATCAGTGATGCCGGGACCACACTTTAAGAACCACTGCTGGCTCTGGCCAGTGGCTCAGTGGATAGAGCATTGGCCGGGTATGGATGCACAGGGTTCAATTCCCAGTCAGGGCACATAGAAGAAGTGACCATCTGCTTCTCCCCACTCCTGCTCCCCTTTCTCTTTCTCTTCCCCTCCTGCAGCCAGTGGATTGACTGGTTGGAGCTTGGCCCTGGGCACTGAGAATAGCTCCTGTGGTGCCTACCAACCTCAGGCACTAAAAATAACTCGATACTTGAGATTCAGCCCCAAATGGGGGTTGCTGGGTGGATCCCAGTCAGGGTGCATGCAGGACTCTGCCTCACTATCTTCCCTCCTCTCACCTAACAACAACAACAACTAAAAAACCCCAATGTTTTAGAACTGCGAGGTCATCCCCAAGCTGAAAAGCCGTTCAAAATACAGGCCCTCCCATGGGCAGAGCATCACCCCCTAGTGGGCATGCCGGGTGCATCCTGGTTGGGTGCATGTGGGAGTCTGTCTCTGCCTCCCCTCCTCTCACTAAAATAAAAAATAATTACAGAACCTTCTGGTTGATTGTTAGTGTAATTTAAAAGATGTTCTTCTCTTCTCAGAAAATATTTTACTTATGGGCCTTGACTCTTCAACCCACATTATCAATGTGTCCCTTTTTCCTTTTTCCCTTTCGGCAATTTTATTTCTCAAACTTCCCTTGCATCAGCAAACTGCTTCCAGAAATCCTGCCAACACGTTTCCGGCTGGCACTTTGGACGTCTGCCCTGCATTCCCTGCCGTGTCTGTAGTGCCCATTGAGCTTATTCTGTAACCGGGATCTTTCCTTTGCTCCCTCCTTTGGCCCAAGAGTTCCCCAAAGCCCTTGCCTTTCTTCCTCTATACAGAACATAAATATTTCTAACCACACTTAGGAAAACAAAGAAAACTTTGTATAAACTGAATTGTCTGTATTAAATGGACAAAATGAGGAGAGGAACAAGTAAAGACAAATCAAGGGAGAGAGGAGTTGACTAGAAAAAAGGAGGGGTAGAGAGAAAGCAAACTTTCTTTTCCTCCTTTTTTAAACCTATACTTCAGACCCCTCGTGAGTGAATTCTCTATGTATGAAACTGGAAATTTTCCTTGTTGATGAGTACTAAGCCATTTCGGGTGATTTCAGGTATCCATTTAGGTTAAATGTTCTAGGAAAATTTTGATATTGAAAAGTTTTTCAAATGATGTAAAAATATGAGTTTTTCCATATGTTAAAATTGAAAACTTTTTTTTTTTTTTGTATTTTTCCGAAGTTAGAAGCAGGGGAGCAGTCAGACAGATTCCTATATGTGCCCAACCAGGATCCACCTGGCATGCCCACCAGGGGGCAATGCTCTGCCCCTCTGGGGCGTTGCTCCATTGCAACTGGAGCCATTCTAGCACTTGCGGAGGTCACAGAGCCATCCTCAGCACCGGGGCCAACTTTTGCTTTAATGGAGCCTTGGCTGTGGGAAAGGGAGAGTTAGAGAGAGAGAGAGAGACACGAAGGAGAGGGGGAAGGGTAGAGAAGCAGATGGGCACTTCTTCTATGTGCCCTGACTGGGAATTGAACCCAGGACTGCCACATGCTGGCCGACGCTCTACCGCTGAGCCAACCAACCAGGGTGAAAACATTTTTTTTTAACCTTTATGTTTAGCAAAGATTGATTTTGGTAACAGACCCTGTGGTGAGAGCATGAAGGTTCAGGCACATTTAAGCTAGTGGTAGGATACATTGGTACAAGGTCTACAGAAAGTGGTTTGCAATATTTAAAATGAAAGTATACGTAACCTCTGATGTAGCAATTCTCCTTGTAAGGGTTTAAGCTACGTATATCATTTAACATATGTGGAAAGGCAAAATGTTCCAGTAATACTCATTAGACTATCATTTGTGATAACATTTGTTGATCAATATACAACTAATTATAAACTATGTTTATCCATCTAATGAAACACTATATAGCAATTAAAACAAAGTTAAAGTGTATTGATAAGAAATGATCTCAAAAAGATATGAACTAAGAAAACTGCAGGTTTATGTTTGCTTACACATAATACTTCTGAAATAACATAGAACGGTAAGTGGTCGCATCAGGGAACGTGTCATGTAAAGCAGATTACCCAGAATGGGAGGAGAATTTCAACCCACATTCTCTTTGGTGCCTTTTAAATTTTATAATCTGAACATCTATTTTCTATTTAAAATGAATTAAAAAATGTAAAAGGCCATTGAAATTCAAGTCACAAATAAACCTGCAAATGGGTAACTTCAACTTATTTCAGTGACTTCAGTCACCCAGAACTGGGTGTAATTAAACTTATTACATACAGAAGGCGGAAGTCTTCTTCTAGGGTATGCGAACATAGGGCCAGAAAAGTATTCCTTTTTAAAAACGTATTTCTCCAACATGCATTTGTAAAACTAACATTCACCCATTCTTTGCTTTTCCTGACATGCTGAGTGAGTTTAAAGCCTGTTTCTGTAAAGTAAAATAAAGGAAGCTTTGTAGCCTTCATTAAATGTCTTCACTGTAAGATTTATTGCCATAATTGTGATGGAGCAAATGATTTTTTTTTTCCTGGCAGCAAAAACAGTCTTAAAAAGAAACTAGGTATTGTTTTTTCTTTCCTGAGCAAAGGGTAGATACCCCAAAAATTACATGGTGTCACAGAGCATGCCATAGTTAGGAAAAATGACGCATGCCTTTTCGGTCTCATTAAGAAAATTACACAGTTAACTCTTTGTACCTTTGAAGAATGCCCCTGTCTGCAACTTTGTTATTAGAACAACACTCGGCTGGAAATTGTGTATAAACACGAATGTATTTTTGGAGTTAAAGTAGATTCTAAAGTAAAGCAGAAATGTCATAGCAAGAGATACAAATTCTATTTAACTGTGGAAGAACATTCCAAGGTTTTTATGTAGTTATTGGTAGAGGGAGCAATTAGAACCGTATAGGATCTAGACTCCCAAATGACTGACAAGGGGCTGAATGTACTAAAGGAAGAGACCATGTCATTTTCTGCACTACTGTCTGCATAGACTAATATCATGGGGTTCATACTACTACTTACTCACTCACTCACTCTCATGGATGTTTCTTATTTGGTCAGTTAGTCACCAACACATCACTGGTCTCATTGCTAGATGCTGGGGAACCCAAAAGCAAAAGAGGTACATTTTTTGTTCTTTAATAGTTTATAGAGCCTGATCAGGCAGTGGCGCAGTGGGTAGAGCGTCGGACTGGGACACAGAGGACCCAGGTTGGAAACCCTGAGGTCTGGCTTGAGTGCAGGGTTGCTGGCTTTTGCCCAAGGTCACTGGCTTGAGCAAGGGGTCACTCGCTCTGCTGGAACCCCCCATTCAAGACACATATGAGAAAGTAATCAATGAACAACTAAGGTGCCACAACGAAGAATTGATGCTTTTCATCTCTCTACTTTCCTGTCTGTCTGTTCCTATCTGTCCCTCACTCTGTCCCTCTCTCCATCTCTGTCAAAAAAAAATTATAGATTAGTGAGAGGTAGGTTGGGGGGGGGTAACGACACAGAAAGAGTTTAAAGTCATGCCATGTAATAAGTCTAATAAGGGAGAAAACCCCCTAAGAGCCTAGAAGAAAGACATCTAATTCAACTTGAAGTGTGCATGAGTTTGTGAACTAAGGGAGGTCGAGTGGGGAGATTTAAGAAAGATTTCCAGGAGGGTGTGAAATTTGAAGAAAGTTTCAATGCTATGTGGCAGTGAGCCAGGTCTGGTTTGATGTGATTGTGTGTGCGTGTGTGTGTGTGTGTGTGGAAGCAGAAGCAACATTACAGAGGAGAATACAACAGTAGAAGACATGCAAGTGAGAACAGAAAGGGGGACAGACCGGTGGAGGACAGCCTCAAGCAGCTGTGCTCCTGGAACGTGTGATGGAAGGCAGGGGGGAGAAAAGAGGAGTGAGAGAGAAGCAGGGTTCATACAGGAGATTCTCCACAAACAGCGTGTTCGAATAAGGATGGACTACGAGAACAATGCAGCAAGAAACACACACTCGGTCCTCCTTAACAGCTGTTTCCTTTGGAAACAAACTACAACTTCAGATGCTGGCTCCATAATTTGGGTTGTGGGGGGGCGGATAGCCAGTATAATAAATTGAACCTATAGTAACAATTAGGTTGTTCTGATGATTAGCTGGAACTTTAAATAAGAACAATATTTCCTGTCCCCTTAAACACATAGGCTTGACTGAGAGACTGTCTTTCACAGCCTGATCAACCAAATCCCACCCAGAAGGGCTCTTTTCTCCATCTAAGCTGTCTAAGTTCAACAAGTACCAGGGGAACTTAATGGGCCATGTGCTAGCAAAGTCAGCTCCGGGAGTGATTCTTTCTTTGAAGCCGCTCTGCTTAGGAAGGGCTAATATTGATATTTGTAGACTTCAGAATAAATGGGGGGGGGGGGCAAGGCTGGTCCAACAGTATTCTGGTCAAAACTCGGTACTATTTAGGAGTTGTGATTTTTAAAATAAACTCCCTTTACTTCTTAAACTAATTTACAGCAGAACAGTATGCCTATTTGTGGGATGCTTAGATCGTGGCTGCTCAGAGGTACAAGGGAATGAATCCGAGCTCTGAAAGCCCCTTTTTTTGTGATCTCAGGGGTAAAAGAATGTTTAGAAAGGAGGTGAGAACAAAGGTTCACATTTCAGAGCTTCCTGTGGTTTGTGGGCCTTACATTGTCAGCTCTGTATTACCTGTGTGTGAAAGGTGACTAAAACCTACAAAAAAGTTTAAAATTCCAGGCTAAAACTAAAAGGCACAGAGAAGTACTAAGTGCAGAGCTCTGAACCACACTGTCAAGTTCACATCTCACATCTGCTCATCATCTATTAGTCGTCTGACCTTGGATGAGCTCCTTATACGCTCCGGACCTCAGTGTTTGTGGCTATGAAAGGGGGAGATCATCGCATCGACAGCTTAGAGGACTGGTGTGAGGATGGAAGGAACTAATGCGTTCATAGCATTCCCCATAGCCTGACATATTGCACCACTCAATAAGTGATAACCACCATTGTGAGAGGGGACAAAGCAACTTTCAGGAACGTATCGCTTGCTGAAGAGGTGCTCCATTCATGTGAATTAAGTAAAACCAACTTGATGAAGTGTTTGATGACCCGATTTCCACATATTCGCTTACTTGCCTTTCTTTTACTATTCTACCAACTTCTCATTGCCTAATTCTCAACACAGCTCAGTGCAGGACAATTCTGCCAGAGGACAGGCTGAGGAGAGTGGGAAGGTGGTGGGCTCCCCACGAAGATCAGTAGAGTGAATAAGTAAATAAATATAAATAAAAAACCCCTGTCACCTGGCTGTGTGTGGAATGCTTAGTAGGGGAATTGGCATAAGTTGCTTGAAATACAAGTGTATATTATGAGAGATAGTAATTATCATGATTTTCCTGGCCATAATTAGTATGGAACATCAAGAAGTAAAGAGAAGCATGTGTGTGCATGAATCTCACTCTCCATGCATGCACACGCATGTCTGTGCACGCATGCAGACATTTCCTACTGACATCGGTCCTTTTACATTTGCACTAAATTCTGCCCTCCACTCCACACGGCACTGCTGGCAGAAGAACCCAGTTGTTAGGTGAGTGTGTGAGACACCGATGGCAGCCCTAGGCCCAGGCATTGCTGCGCTGCTGTTCTGCATTCACCAATAAGGTAAATATCATGTCCTCTGCATCAGTGATAGAGAAATCTTCAAAGAAGGGGTTGGTTAAAAAATGAGCATTTTAGTAAAAAAAGATGTGCTATTCCTCTGTCACTGCCCAAGATAGCAAGATGTGGAGTCAATTTAGTGAGCTACAATTGCAGCTGGCTTCGGAAGGAATAATATACTCCTCTTTTTGGATGCATATTGAACAGAGCTCTCTCTCCCACTGTGAGTCTACAGACTGCAACCTGGTCAAACTCCCAAACACAGAGTATACCCCTAAAACAGAGAGGTAAATCCCTAGCTCTTGGAAGATCAATGATTTAAGGGTTTCCCAACCCACTTCTAAAACCTATGTGATTCTCTAGCATCATAATTTTCCTGTGAAGTTTGACACCAGGCAGAGGTATGAGAAGGGCTAAGCTTTACAGGTAGGCTAGCTGGGCACCTGCCCTTACAGGTAGATGGAGAGGTGTAAGAAGGAAAGGCCTTTGGTCCTGCCCATCCTATACACCCCTACTCAAATGCCAAAAGTACTACCATAAAAGCTGCGTTCTTGTTATTTTCTTTGAAGTCGCAGGTTTGGTCGGGTGGACTTACGTAGCTGAGGCGGGGAGTAGGTGGGAAGGGATGTATTGACCAATGTCTTCTTCTTTACTGTTCTGTGAGCCGCCTTCAGGGAATGAGACTGTAATGACCCACAGAGTGGGCCCAATTAAAATGGGCACAAAATGAAAAAGGAGCAACGTGACTGGGAGTAGAATTAGTTGGCTCTATGATATGGGAGACTTCTGGGGGAAAACCCCATCCATGGCCTGAGACCCTGACATTACCCTTCTCATAGGAAGTGCGTACAATAAGTAGACTGTGAATATGTCTAACAGGGTATCCCAGCGCCTCTTCCATGAGAAGATCTGTCTGTTTTCAAGAAGAGAGAGTGTGTAACATCACTAAATGCCCTGTTTAAACTCTTCTTCCTGAAATCACATAATTTTGCTCTTTATGTTTCTATTAAAAAAGACACTGTCCACCCATTTTCCAAGTGAGGCATAATGAAAATTTTGTTTGGATGTCACCATGGCCTTTATTTCTTCCTAGAGTTAGACAAGAAAAAAAAAGAGAGAAAATTTTTCCTTTCTTTGGAATGATTATCCAGTGGGGACAGCAGGGGCTCAGCTCGAGGTCTTGAGCAAAAAACCCTTTGGGACTCAGCATCCAGGTCAAATGTCTTATAGTAGCGGATGCCGCGACTGTTCACGGGCTTGAAGACTCCTGCTCCCGGCAGAGGATAGGAAAAGGTTTGGGAACATATGGTTTTACGACTGATAAGGCACAGGGGAGGATCAAACCCTCGAACTGGCCTGTTTCTTGGCCTCATGATATCACTAAGTGGTGTGGCTAATTGAGTCTACCATAAACATTTAAAGAAGAAATGATGAAAAGTTCATGCTGGAAACCAGCGTACAAGAGAGAACAGCGAGTAGCGAACCTTAAAAGGAAGGCTAATGCTCACCATGGGTAAGCCCTGGTTTGTGGGGGGCCACTGAACCCCACTGCTCCCCAAGTCCTTCCATCTGTGACCAGGTGGATGCTGTGTCATGGCTCTTGAACTTGGAGGGGCAGGTTCTTAAGAACAGAATATTTTGAAGAATTATAAAAAATGTGTATTTCCAAACTCTTATTCAGTAAGTATTTATTGGAGTTTGGCTCTAATAATGCCAGTCACTATCAAGTACAGGAGACACCGTGGTGAGGGAAAAACATCTTCTCTGCCTTCACAGAGCTGACATTTTAGAGGATGCATGCAATAGGTATTAATAAAACACTCATACTAATAAATGTAAAATTCCACCCTTGGACAGCGCTAGAAGAGACAGGAATACTATGTCGGGAGAGGAGAAGGTAGGGATGACTGACAGAGTTGGGAGCGTAAAGGAAAGTCAACTCCGAAGAAACAAATACCCAGGTAAAATCTGAAGTATGGGTTGGATCATTTGGGTAAAGAATTGGGGAGGAAGAGAATTCCAGGCAGATGGAACAGTATAAGCAAATGCCTCATGGCAGGAAGGATCATGGCATATTTGAGGTGTGAAAGATGCCTGGGGTGTGGTGAGGAAGGGAGTATGGGGGAAATGTGGCTGGTGAGGTAGGTCTGGGTCATGGTAGGACCTTGTAGACCATTTCACTTTCATTATATTCTTTGCCCTAAAATGAATGGGGAGCCTAGAAATACTGGTTTTTAAAAACCAGCAGTACCATATAACAGACAGGACATTCTCATATTTTTTAATGCTCAGGGCTCCATCCAATGCCAGGTGTTTCTGGAGAACAGGGTTTGTCTAAGGGCTGTCACACATGGCCCCTGGGTGGCTGTATGCTGCATGTTCACGTATGACTCTATTGTGACCGAATCGGCTTCCGGGAGCGGTGGGATGGGGCAGCCTTGCGTAGACAGTCTCTGATCAGCAGACAGGGCTGTTTTCTCTAAATGGAGAATCAAAGGACACCCTTGAAATAGAAAGTTGTGTGAAAGGAATCTAAATTGGTTAAATGTCAGATACATCCATGATTTATATCTCCTTTACATCTCACTGCTGATAAAGCTAACACTCCTCTATTAGTTGGCTCTGTGTGTGTGTGTGTGTGTGTGTGTGTGTGTGTGTGTGTGTGTGTGAGTGTGTGTGTGTGTGCGTGCGCAGTGTTTGTATGCATTTATAGGAAAAAACTTCCAGGGCAAGGAGACTTGGGTCCATTGCCTTATTATCTCCCAGCACACTGATAAGGTCAGGGAAATATCTGACTTAGGATAAATGCAAATTTCATGCCATGCACTGAACAAAGTCCCCATTAATTTCTTTCTTTGTTTATTACACAAGACATTCATACTCATTGTAGAAAAAGTAGGAAATTTGTACAACCAAAAAGAAAATAGAATACTCCTAATTTAATTAACATTTTGGAATATATACTGCCAGATATTTTTCCTGTGGATATATGTGTGTATCTTTTCAATTTCTAATATACCCATAATATTGAATGAGTGACATGTTCATTTAAAAAAAAATCAGTGAGAGGAGGAAAGGCAGAGATCAACTCCCACATGCACTCTAACTGAGATCCTCCCAGCCAGCCCTCCAGGGGGTGATGCTCTGCCCATCGGGGGGTCTTGCTCTGTTGCAATTCGAACCATTTTTTTTAGCACCTGACACGAAGGTCATGGGGCCACCATCAGCACCAGGGGCTGACTCGCTCCAGTAGAGCCATGGCTGCAGGAGGAGAGGAGAAGCAAGAGAGAGAAAGGAAGAGAGAAAGAGAGAGAGACACACGCACACACAGAGAAAGAGAGAGAGAGAGGGAGTGAGAGAGAGAAAGAGAAGTGAGAGGGATGGAGAAGCAGATGGATGCTTCTTCTGTGTGCCCTGATCAGGAATCAAACCTGGATATCCACATGCCGGGCTGATGCTCTACCACTGAGCTAACCAGCCAGGTCGACATGTTCATTTTTAATAGAGAAACTGATTCCCATTCACAATGGAGGTTAAACTGGAAGAAACAGAAGATGGAACAGTCATAGCTTCATTGTGACTGTTTTCCTGTAAAACCTCAAATTTCACAACAAATATTCTGGCTCCCAAATTTTCAACATAATTACTCCCTTCTAGGCTGTTAGTACTTTTAGGCAATGATAAGGAGAAATAAAAAATATATGAGTAAAGGTAAGCTGATGTTTTTTGAGTTTTGATAATGAAAAATAATCCTCCACATACCCACATGGATTTTTTAACCTAAGTGTCTAGAGGCGTGGGAAGCTCTCGGTCACAATGACTCTTCTTAAGTTAGAAAATGATCCAAAGTAGGTGCATTTTACAAATTTACACCTACTGTATGTATTCATTTCCTAGGGCTTCTGTGACATACTTAGATTTATTCTCTTAGACTTTGGGAGGTCAGAAGGCTAAACTTAAGGTGTCAATAGAATTGATTCCTTCCAAACGCTCTGAAGAATCAGACTCATTCTCCTTGCTTCTGGTGGTTGCCAGCAATCCTTGGTGCTCCTTGGCTTATAAATGTATCACTGCAGTTTGACCAGGTGGTGGCACAGTGGATAGAGTGTCGGACTAGGACGCTGAAGACCCAGGTTAGAAACCCCGAGGTCGCCAGCTTGAGTGCGGGCTCATCTGGTTTGAGCAAGGCTCACCAGCTTGAGCCCAAGGTTGCCGGCTCGAGCAAGGGGTTATTTGGTCTGCTGTAGCCCCCTGGTCAAAGCACATATGAGAAAGCAATCAATGAACAACTAAGGTGCCGCAACAAGAATTGATGCCTCTCATCTCTCTCCCTTTCAGTCTGTCTGTTCCTGTCTGTCTCTCTGTCTCTGTCACACACACACAAAAATGTACCACTGCAGGCTCTACCTTCTCTACCTACATTGTCCTATGGCCTTCTTCCCAGTGTGCGCCTTCCGTATCTCCGTATTCACTTCTCCCTCTCCCTTCTCTTGTAAGACATTGGTTGCTGGATTGAGAACCTACCCCAATCTGGTATGAAGTATGAATTGACTTTATCTTGACTGGATTATATCTGTAAAGACCCTATTTATAATTAAGGTCACGTTCATAGATACCTGGGACTAGGATTTGAATGTATCTTTTTAGGGGGCACAATTCAACCCACCCTACTGCATATTGGGTAATCCAGTCTATAACAATCTATCTCATTTATTATAGCATCATTATGGAAAAGTGAAATAAAATTGCAAAGGAGTTTATTTTCATTAATGATAGGGGGATCCTACCTGAAATCATCCAACCCATACCACAGATATTGAAAAACCAGAACAAAATAAAACAAAACAAATCTTTTCCTTTAGTGCGCTGTGGAGACCTCAGGCCACCATCAGATTAAATCTGGAAGATAGAATGGGTAGAGAGCTGATTCATGAGTCGTTAGATTATCTTTAGGTATTAAGGATTTATTAACATAATAAGGATGAAAAATGCAGATTAAGAGTATTCTAGAGTGAATGAGTTTTCATTCTTAGTATGTGAAATACTGTTGTGCATATAAAAATAAAGCAAAGCAAATGTGAGTTACTCTACAATTTTAACAGAATTGGGAGAGAGTCTATTTGAAAAATAGGGTATGAACAGTCTGGGCTTCTTTTTAGGCAGGATGTTTCATATAAAATCAATTTTTTTCCTGAGACTTTGGGACATAGTGCACTTACTCTGAGCACAAATCTAAGAAATCATAGTAAGACTTGTTTCAATCCACACTGAATCCCCATGTAAGATTACTTTTTAAAGTAATTTTACATGAAATATTATTAGAAATGAAAAGCTTTTTATAAAAGAGTCCTGCAACTTGGACATCTGCCCCCAGATTTACACAGTTTGACGTGAAGTGCTGTGTTGTGACAGCTGCCACTATGAGGGGACTTGGAATAAGGGCAGGGAGGACTGTGCTCTCAGCGAAGTCTCCTTAGTGGCTCTGCTTCTCCAGCTGCGACCCAGTGATCTGATCTGCCTTTTCTACCCAGCCCAGACCCTGTGTCCACTGTAGCAGACTTAATCTGCCTGGTGAACCATTTCTATAAAACCCTAATCAGCTCTTGAACCTTGACTGCTGGCTTTGAAAATGGCTGCTTTGAACAAAAAAATCACAAACATGGATATATGGCCCAACGGGTTCCTGGTTTCCACCACGTCTGGGACTTCGTGTGGGTCTGGAATGGCTGTGCACGAGCCTGGCCCGTGCTCTCACTCATTCTAACCCTGCTGCTGACGGAAGCATCCTTTTCCTACAACCCTGACTCTCAGAAGGATCCACTCCAGGGCTGGCAGAACCCCTTCCCTCATTCAGGTGATACGAAAATGACTGAAGAGACTTTAGAACCTACACTCAGTGATTTTAGTCATCCAAAATACTCCTTCTGGGCCCTGGTTGGATGGCTTGGTTGGTTAGAACGTCATCCTGGTACGCAAAGTTTGCGGGTTTGATCCCTTGTCAGGGCCCATACAGGAACAGATCGATGTTGCACTCTCTCTCTCTCTGGAATCAATGAATAATAATAACAATAAAAAAATACTACATTTGAGGGGAGCACCAGTGACAATGGCTGAGGAAAACAGCTGGCCAACTGTGTCAGATTTGGGTTGTTACAAGGCTTGTCTTTATAAACGTGGAAAAGAGAGTGAAGGCAATGGACTTGTTTCGACCCAGACATCTGGGCTCCTCTCCTCTCATTAATGGGCGATGGAGAAAATTACTTCTATTGCTAGCAGTTGAGGTTTCATGGTTATGTCCCCCCCTTACCCCCCCAACCCAAACCATTAATAATTTTTTTTGTTAGATTGCATAATTTATAGTATCGGTTTTGAATGCATAATGTAATACTGTATACTGAAGGGTAGTTAGTCTTTCTTCAAAGAGGTTACCGAAAGTGAAATAAATACCTAGATTAAATTTCCATACTAGGGCGAGAGAAATGAAATAATTTGCTGAGTTGCAAAAATATGTAATAGACATTGTGGAGATAATCTAAATTCTAAAAAAAAAATTACTTCATTGTTCTCTTCATCATAGATGGTTTCACTCTAAAAGCAATTCCTAAGAAAAATGTGCTGCATTAGTTGAATAAAAGTATCTCTAAATAAAGAGTTGAAAAAATAATCTCTAAATATTAATAAGACAAAGCAAAATTAGTATAGGAACTTACATCGTAATATAAAAAAGTGACTACAGTTTTTTAGTGCCTCCAATTTTTGTGAATGAAGGGTTTACGGAATCTTTAAAATAGGACATTGTAAGCAAGAGCTGAAAAAATTTTGTCTTTATATTTGATCCTGAGTTTTAGTTTAAGAAAATATTACTAGAATGTTACTTATATTGCTAGAAACTTATTGGTATCACTAGAGATTTAGTCATAGATTTTTCTGCGATTGTAAGAAATACAATTCATGTTTCAAATCAAATGGCAGCTACTAAAATGACTATATATTGTTTCCAAACCACTATCTGCTCCTTTCTTCTGTCTTCTATAAGTCAATAATATACTTCTCACAAAAATTAGGGGACATTTCAAAATGAATATGAAGCGATAAAATATCCCCTAATTTTTGTGAGCAGTGTATTTAGTACTTTTGCTTTTACCATTACCATATTTTTTCATGAATCTATACCCCTTATTTTAATAAACTCTTTTCTTCCTGAGAAACTATCAAACTTCAACTGTGGGACTAGTACTAGACCCTGTAGGAATCCCAAATAGAATTTTAATTTTCTCTAGGCATTGGGCGCAGCTTGTTGTTCAGTTGTCTGAAATGGTATTATTTTCATTACAACAACAGTATTAAGCTCATCAGGGCATGTAGTATGTTCCTTACTGCAAACTCACGTTTTCCCCTTTGGAAAGGCACACGGGAGTAAAGGGAAAATAGGGAAAGATTATGTAGAGACAGTGGTGAAGTTAAAGGACTGGTTAATGACTCTCAGATCCTTTTAAAATAAGTTTTATCAAAGTCACAGGGGAATCCCTGGCCAGTTGGCTCACAGGATAGAGTGTTGGCCCCATGTGAGGATGTCCCAGGTTCAATCTCTGGTCAGGGCACACATGAGAAGTAACCATCAGCTTCTCTTCCCTTTCCTCTCCCTCTTCTCTCTCTATTCCCCTCCTACAGCCACTGGCTCTATGGATTCAAGTGCTGGCCTCAGGTGCTAAAAATAGCTCAGTTGATTTGAGCATCAACCCCAGATGGGTGTTGCTTGGTGGATCCTGGTCTGGGCACATGCAGGAGTCTCTCTCTCTATCTCCTCTTTCTCACTTAACAACAACAAAAAATCATGGAGGAATCTGATTTATAAATGTAACAAGGTAATGTATGTAAATTAATTTCTCCATAAAATTATTCTGTTTAGAGCCACTTATGATCTTTTGAAGTTGTTTACAATACATATATCTCTTTACTTTTAAAATGTACTTTACATTTAACAAATGTTTCAGTACTTCCATTTAGTTAGCAGATGCTCTTAAACATACAGAACAATTTGGGCTAGACTTTATTTAATGGGACTGGTAAAAACTGTAAATCATAAATTATTTGGTAGTTTAACATTTTTCCATATTCTGAAGTACTCTGTAAATAACACTATCATCATCATCATCATCATCATCATCATCATCATCATTATCATCATCATAATTAATACCCTTTAAGATGGAACTCTGGGGGATAAAATTAAATGCTGATTTAATCTAACTTTTTTACTGTCTTCTGAAATGCCAGGTTGATTTACAAAAGCTTTGTAATTTTGCTGATGTTTGTCCACATCTATAAATTCATGGATTTAGAAAGTCTTTGCTAGCATGATTAGAATATTTCCCAATTCATTCCCTTCGTGTTTTTTGGGTTGTATGCAAAATAAGGGGACATGCAAACTGAAGCCAGGGAAATCATACACAACCTTGATAAGCTCCACAACACTAATGCTGTTTTGATAGAGAGAACCACCAGTCACACAAATAGCAGCCTCTACTCTCCAGTACAGGTGTGTAATAAGCACATATAATTAAAGCCAAAGATAGATAATGGTTTGTTGTTGGATACGCATTTACAACAGCTGACTAGGCTCTTAATGTGTGCTTCATGAGTTTGGCAATTTTCTTACGTCTCCACTTCTTGAACAGAATATTCCTCATAGACTCATATACGAAATGATTCTGTGCCTCTTACACAGCACACCCCACTGCTGCCTCTAATTTAGCATCTTGGCCATATCAGCATTACCTACACATGATTAAAAAGAGCATGTAAATTCACAAACAAGTCATTTTATTCTTCAACTTAAATAATTGAGAAATGCCCCCCAAAAGGAAACTTATCAAAATGTAAGCCTTTCGACATGGTTTCCATCTTAGTGAAATATATCAACCATGCATTTAATCACTGTTTATGCATAAAATATGGTCCATGGCTCTGCTCTATATATCACATAAACTTCTTTGTATATTATGAATCTGAGTCCTTTCATAAAGCAAATACGAAAAACTAGCAAGGATTTAAAACAGTACAGAAACAAGCAGCAGCACATAAACTATTTTCAGTTATTTTTAATTCTATATTTTCACTGGGATCTTTATATATAATTCAAGACATACATATATATGCTGTCTTTGGATTTTGAATTGGGAAAGGAAAAGATAAGACTGAGTCTATATAATGAGTACATGAATTTATTTTAAACACTTTTAATCCTTTTTCCCTTTCCATTACGAAAGTGTAAGAAATATCATATATGCACAACCAAGATGATACATAGTACCTTTTACCAGGGATGATTAAAGCATCTGTCTACTCAGGTTTCTAATGTAGAGAAAAATAGATAACGTAAAGTTGATTTTTTAAAAGGTGATATCTTATACATGTATTGAACTATAATGTGTGGTAAAAATGGTCACGATAATATCCAAGCTCAATAGAATTTTCCCATAAATTACTGAGTAGGTATCATTAATCATTGTATTCAACTGCTGTGTATTACCTGTTTAATTCAGTTGGTTCTGATTTATACATCATTTCAAAGAATGCAAAGCAAACAGAAGTTAAAGTTTCACTTTCCATATAAACTATACAGCTCATCACATTCTAGTCCTATCTCAGGACCAAACTAAATAACCTGAATTCTTTGACTGAGTTTTAAAGTTTTGTTTGCAACTAATTTTAGGCTAAAACTGTATTTTAACTGAGCCTTTAGCAGGGATTTTGAGTGGAATTCAGTCCTCATGTAGTCATAGTCATTGTTAGTGCTGTTGGCATTATTTTGGTTCCTCATGAAATAGTCATTTCTACCTCTATCTTCTTTATGACCTCGAGTACGTTCAGTGTGTGTGTGTGTGTGTTATGAAGGGCCAGACTGTCCCCGTCCTGTGTATCTGGTTAATATAAAAGACTTGGGTTACTAAGTTTCTCTTTGTAAAATTGTATGACACCCAAAGGAAGCCCTTCACCTTCCCATCACATGTAACACCCTCCCCGATCCGTTTCCACCTTCTTTTCCTCCTCCTACCAAGACCACTGAGTCGGGAAGTACTCTGGTTCTCCTTCCTCCCCCTTGCTCAGAACGCCCCCCCCCCCGTTATTCTCCTAGTGATTGCTCTTGCCCCCACTGTGTCCCCCATCTCTCCTTTCCTGAAGGACCCCTCCCAGCAGCACTCACACATGCGCTCTGCGAGGCCAAACTATGAAAACCACCAGACTTGAAAGCTCTCTCCAGGTCTCTGGTGCTCTTCTCTTCCCAGCGTTTTCTGCACAGAGAGATTCCACTTCACGGGCCAGTCACTGAGTCACCGTTTAGGGAGCTGTGACCTTGCTCCGCTTTCACCAGACTACCGCTCTGCCCCCGGGGAGTAGGCTTCTCCCGCCTTCTACCAAATCTACCCTGTGCTGTTTTCTCCATGAATGTGGAAAATTCCAAGAACCACTGAGCAAGGTATCTGAGGTTAGAATGTTTAAACTCTGATGTTATTCTGCAAATCCAGGCTAAAAAATGACCACTGAAAATCAGAGTGTTGTAGGCAAATGTCGACAAGCAGTAAGCCATTCAGATACAAAATTCTGCCTTGGCAGAGAGAGGTCACTCATTTTGTAATTCTTTTAGGGATAAGGTGGGAGCTTTCTGAAAGTTTTGAACAGATGCCTGGAATGCAGATTTTATTTCGGGTTAAAAATTAATAAGCATTACTGCTGATATAAAGATTGATGCCAAAATAAAAATAAAATCACATGTTCCTTATATAAAAACCAGGAAATGCAGAGTCAGAAACACTGATCTGTTCCTGTATGTACCCTGACTGGGAGTCAAACCAGCAACCTCTATGTTTCAGGGCGATGCTCCAACCAACCAACCTATCTGGACAGGGCAAGGGATATTTATTATTATTGTATATGATGTATACACATAATTAAATTGAAATATGTAATGGTATTCACACTTGGCCAATGTATATTTTAAATGTATATTTTGTTGGATATGTCTTATGCCTACTATGGTGAATACTTAAATGTGGTCATAATGCTATAGTTAAGAAACTGGGGGTTGCGAAGCCAAAGTCAGAACGCCATCAATACTGAAGGACCTCCGGGGCCATCTGGTCTACCGTCAGCCTCTGGATATGCAAATTCTTGATTCTGTTAATAGAGCTAATTTTCCTGTTCTTAACAGACCTCTAGACACGACTGATGTCATGGGCTGCTTTGATAGACTAATATGATCCCTCTGACTCTTTCCATATGCTGAGGGTGTTTGGGAAGAGAAGCCCTGGAGACCTGATAGTTTTCTTTCAGTACTATTCTCATCCTTTTCAAAGAAATTTGTAACAGTTCTTATTCTCCAAAGGCAACTCTCCGTAATTAAAAATTAATAGAGAACTATGTAAGTCAAAGGCAGAGGGCTCGTGAGTTGTAGTTCCCTCGTTACCACACAGAAACACCACTTTTAGGCAGTGAACAAGACTAAGCACCATCTTGCATCAGAATGTCTCAGAAATGCATTTCTTACCCCCTTGGCCTGAAGTGCTGTGACTGGAGGAACATTGGGTCTACTCGGCATTGCCCTGGAGATCAGGCTGTGAGCAGTGGAGATACGTCATGAGAAGACATTTTGATATATAATGAAAGACTTACAGTGAAACCTGTCCAAAAATTAAATGGGCTCTCCAAAAATCTCGTGAATTATCGGTGTCTGGAATTGTCTCAGCAAAGATAGAATGTTCATGTACTGAGGGAGTTGTGACAGTGCTTGTGGGCTGAGAGGCAGGTAGGATGGCACTTATGGGACCTTCCACACTAAGGTTATGACTAAATGGCCCCAGTTCTTCCGCTGTTTTCATATTTCTTCAATAATCTTGGTTGTCATTTATAATTTTTTTAAATTATATATATTATGAATTTTAAATATAAAATGTCACTGATAGAACATTTATCTATCTACATTTGTACATACAATATATGTTTTAGATCAGAGACTTCAAATATTTGACAAAAAAACAAGAATACTCAGTGGAGAAAAGACAGTCTCTTCAATGAAACGTGTTGGAATGAATGGGTATTCACATGTAGAAGAATGAAACTAGACCCCTGTCTTAAGCCACTCACAAGAATTAACTCAAAATGGATAAAAGACTTGAATATAAGTCTGGAAAACATAAAACTCCTACAAGAAAACAGAAAAAAACAGCTTCTTGGCATTAAGTTTTTGGACATGACACTTAACGCATAAACAGCAAAATCAATAACAAGTGGGACTGCATCAAACTAAAAAGCTTCTGCTCAGCGAAAGGAACCACTGACAAAGTGAGAAGATGACCTACAGAATGGGAAAGAATATTTGCATACCCCATGTCTAATAAGCAGTTAATATCCAAAATATATAGAGAATGCATACAACTCAATGGCAATACACCAAATAATATAATTAAAAGATGGGCAAAAAACGTGAATAGACATTTTTCCAGAGAAGGTACATGAATAATCAGGCACACAAAAAGGTGCTCAACATTGCTCATCATTAGAGAAATCAAAATCAAAATCACAATATCGTCTCATGCTTGCTAGAATAGCCATCCTCAAAATGACCAAGATAAAAAATGCTGGTGAGTCGCCTGACCTGTGGTGGCGCAGTGGATAAAGCGTCGACCTGGGAACACTGAGGTTGCCAGTTCAAAACCCTGCACTGGTCTGGTCAAGGCACATATGGGAGTTGATGCTTCCAGCTCCTCCCCCTCCCTCTCTCACTCTGTGTCTCCTCTCTAAAATGAATAAAATAAAAAAAGAAGTTTAAAAGAAAATGCTGGCGAGGCTGTGGAGAAAAGGAACCCTTGTACACCACTGGTGGGGCTGTGAATCGGTACATCTTCTGTGGAAAGTTTTGTGAAGGTTCCTCAACAAATTAAGAATAGAACTACCATGTGATTCAGCAATCCCACTTCTGGGAATATATCCAAAACAAGGAAAACAGAAACACTCTGTCAGAGATTTCTGCCTTCCCACATTCACTGCCGCATGATTTACAATGGTCAAGACATGGAAACTACCCGAGTGTCCACTGATGAATAAATGGATAAAAAAAACAAACCAAAAACCCCCCCCCAAAATAAAACGTGCCTGACGAGGCAGTGGTGCAATGGATAGAGCATCAGACTGGGATGCGGAAGACCCAGGTTCGAGACCCCAAGATCGCCAGCTTGAGCATGGGCCCATCTGGCTTGAGCAAAAGCTCTCCAGCTTGGACCTAAGGTCGCTGGCTCCAGCAAGGGGTGGCTCGGTCTGCTGAAGGCCCACGGTCAAGGCACATGTGAGAAAGCAATCAATGAACAACTAAGGTGTTGTGACGGCAACGAAAAACTAATGATTGATGTTTCTCACCTCTCTCTGTTCCTGTCTGTCCCTTACTATCCCTCTCTCTGACTCTCTCTCTGTCCCTGTAAACACACACACACACACACACACACACACACACACACACACGACAATCCTGCCATTGCAACAACTTGGATAAACCTGGAGGGCATTATGTTTAGTGAACTGAGTCAGACAGAGAAAGACGAACACTGTACGATCTCACTTACATGTGAAATCTAAAACAAACAGACAAACAAACCCAAACTTATAGAAAAAGAGGTCAGACATGTGGTTACCAGAGGCAGAGATCTGGGGTGGGGAAATTGGATGAAGTGGGTCAAAGGTACAGACTTCTAGTTATAAGATAAATAAGTACTAGGGACGAATACAATGATTACAGTTAACACTAATGTGTGTTATGTTTGAAATTTAGAGTAAATCATTAGAATTCTCTTCACATGAAAAAAAAAACCATTTTCTCTCTTTTTTTGTATCTATATGAGATGATAGAGGCTAACTGAACTTATTTGTGGCAATCATTTCAGTATATATGTAAGTCAAATCATTATGGTGTACATCTTAAAACTAACACAGCACTGAATATCAATTAAAGCTCGATAAAACTGAAAAATAAGATAACTACAGCCGGTGGGAAGAGATAATTGGGGTTTGTCCATGCAACACCTAAAATCTGCCTCAAAAGTAAAAAATTTAGCCACACAATTGGTGATTTTCTCTGCATAAGGTTAAAGAATGAATGACTTCTTCGTTATTTTCCAGTTCCCAGGAAGCTCCGTTATAAATCTTGACATTATGTTTAATTTCTCTTTTCTTCCTGTCCCACATCTGTCTGTGAAGCCCACTGCTGACTGCCCTGCACTACCCTCTCAGGACATCTTCCCGTTTTCACTTGTGTCTCTGCCTCGCTAATTCCTCTCTTAATATTACTCATTCAAACTCTGGTGATTGTTCCCTGTGTGTTCTACCCACATTCATTCATTCTCTCAGCTAATGTGTGCCCAGTGCCCACTATATTCTACTTGGAGCTACGGCAGTGACCAGCAGTGAGACCTATTCTCAAAGTCCATCCTCATAGACTCAACAACCCTCTTCCTCCCCGTCCAGCCTGCACGGCAGGTACATTTTCCTACAAGATCATGACAGTAATTAGGTCACTATTAAAAACCTTTGGTAGGTTTACACTCTGAAACAAGATTCCACATAGACTTGATTTAAAATGCTGTTCCAGGCCAATATTCTCCAACCACCTTCATTTTTTCATTGAGTTGAGAAAACCCTGACACATTACCAGTTCACAAACACCCCAGTGCTTTCTGCCGACACCCCCTTTTCCTAAAAGCTGTGCTTCCTACATACAATGCCTGGTATTCCCAGAGTTCTCTGTCCCTGATGTAGACAATGTGTATAGTCCCCTTCCTGGGAGTATGAGCAGAACCTGTGAATATGATGGGATGTCACCCCTGGGGTTAAGTCACTAATCTGTTGACTTTTGAGTTAATCAAAAGGGTGAGGCTGACCTATTCAGCTAAGTGCTTAAGAGGAACTGGGCCCTTCTTAAAAACAGAAGGATTAATACTGTGGAGGAAGCCATATGGCAGGGAACAGCCAGTAGCCTCTAGGAGCTGAGAATGACCCCAGTGGGCAGCCAGTAAGAGAGTGGGGACCTAGTTATACAGCTGCAAGGAATTGAATTCTGCCAACAACCTGCATGAGTTTAAATGAGGACCTCAACTTTCAGATGTGATTGCAGCCCTGAAATGAAGGCTAACATCTTGATTTCCGCCTCCTGAGATCCTGGTCAAAAGACTCAGCTAACCCAGTTCCTGACCCACGAAAACAGTAAGCTGATGCAGGTGCAGCGCAAGCAGCTAGCTAAGTGTTTGGAGATTTGTTAGTTAGGAAACTAAGGAAAGCCACTCACTCGTTTTACCTGGAAATAGCCTAGGCATTCACCAAGATCCGGTTTAAATGTTTAGCCCTTTGGCTAGTCCTGATTTCCCCAACCAAAAGTCACTCTTCTTCTAATTACTATAGGGTATCGTTTCCCTCCGCGGCGCCCCCAGCGTTTAGCACAACCACTGTGGACGTCTTCTTTCTCCTGAACTGTAAGCTCCTGGAGGGCAGAGATGGTCTTGCATACGGACATAGGCAGCTGCTTTGTGGAATCACCGCGCCAAGGGAGCACTTCTCGGGGATCTAAGCTTCAGTCTCCGGCTTCATATACATTCGCCTGTGTCTGCTTCACGGCACTTAGCATGAGTACAGAGTTTTGTGACCTGACCTTCCCTAAAACTGTCTTCCAAAAGGCTAATTCCTTTGCCAAAGAGTAAACAACATGCAAGTTCAATATATTTAAAGCCCCAAGTTAAAGGTCACTCAAACGGATTTATGAGTTAGGAAATTGGCAGAGAAGTAAGATGGCATTTAGAGTCACTGAGGACACCAAGATGCTTGGCGTACAGATACGAGGTTTGTGGGCAGCCGCGGCCACCCACCTGTGCCATTTCCTCTTTTCCCCAACCCCACAGTGTCCCGCACCTGCATGCGCTCAGGTGGGTTTAAATAAGAAATAACGAGGGCCCGCGGGACCGGTTAGGGAAAGGAGCTCCCGCGGCAGCGGACGCACGACGGCCAGAGTTGGTTAATTGAAATCATGCATCGAACTTAGTTGCCACTGATGCGATCTGACAAAAATGATCATAGGATAAAATTGCCTCTTGCTGATCCCCACCTATCTTACATTTCAACTTGCTGCAAGATTGAAGCAAACTGCTCCAATTTACTGCTCCCGACCTGCTGATAATGGACACTTTGCTGTGCACTCTCCCTTCATTACTGCTCAGGTCAGGGCTGTTAACAGGGACTCTGCCACTTTTGACAGATAGTCACTACCAAGATGAATGGCGGTAGCCACATGACCACTTAGGACCAGGCCTTCTCTCTCGGCACCTTCAAAATGCTTTTTGAAAAAATAAAAAATAAAAATAAAAGACCACGCTTCACTGTTTAACTCTTTATTAACTAGGAGAATCAATAGAAACCAGGCAGCTGTAACCTTGTGATTCCTTTACTGTCGAGCTGCAATTATTTCAAAGAAACCATTTAGCAGCGTTTTAAAAAGAAACTTGCCAGCAAAGAGGCCTTTGTGCGTTCTGTTGTATTGCGGTGCGGAAACTGGGCAGCAAATTAGATTATTTCGGGGACGGGGCGGTGATTAGCCTAAGTCTCAGCTGTGCTAAATCTTATGCTACTTTGAGTTAAAATGGGCTTATTTAAGAATAGTAAAAATTACTTATTAAAGAAAATGGGCTATTTTTAATACCATATGTGAATAGAACCTAAAAGCTGGTCCTTGATCATTTCAATTGTTCACAACCCTTCATGAAAAACTTTTTAAGATTTTTTCTTTAGAATTTAAGACTTTTTCTTTAGAATTTATTTATTGGTTTTAGAGAGTTAGGAAGGGAGAGAGAGAGAGAGATAGAAACAATCTGTTCGTGTACATGCCCTGACCGGGGATCGAACCCAAAATGTTTGCATATAGGGATGATACTCGAGCAGATTGAGCTATCTGGCCAGGGCCATGAAGAACTGTTAAACATTAACATTTCTAAGTCATTCTACTTATATTTAGAAATAAAAAGATAGGGAAATACATGCATCATTCTATGCTATTTTCTTTAATAAACACACTATAGTTTAGTAAGTGCTTAATAAGTTTTTGAAAAAGTTAAAGGGGAATAGAATATCTATGCTTATGTTCCCAGAGGCTTCTAACACAATTCTGCATGTAAACAAACCAGTTCGTATAGGATGCTTTCGTTTTTATCCGGTTCCTCATAATCTCATTCATTTTTGCATTTGACAAACAGTCAAATGAGCTCTCACAACTCTCATTAGATTTACATTGCATTGTCTGATTCACTTTGCCTCATGAAATTAGATGAACTATTAAATACCATAATCTGTTATCCACCATTAAAATTAATTGATTTTCACATCACTCCAGAACTAAAGAATTACCTAGAGATAGTCTCATAACCACAGAGTGCAGTGGGAAGGAAGCTCTCTCCTTCCCCATTGTTCCTAGTCAGGTGGAACAGTCCTATGGCTTTGCTAGTTGTTCTCGCAGCAGAAATCACAAAAACATAGCTGTTTTCAATAATTTACACCTCATGGAGAGGAGCCACATTTACGACAAAGGCTTTGAAGACGTGGATGATGCTTAACATGACTCCAGAAGAGGCTAGTAAGCACATGGCACGATAGTTCCAGATACAGCGAGCTGTTGGCATCAGGATAATTTGAATAAACATGCTATAAAAAATAACTAATAAATAGTAACACTCATAAAAATAAATATAAGGGTAGCATTTTATTGTGTTGCCTGAAAAAAATCTTATTTGATATTTTGGTTAAAAGATTGCATAGTTATCTATAATAACTCCTGGTTGTGAAAAATGTATTATGTGCATGGCACTGTGTCAAGCAATTTCAACATGCAACTGTTTTGTTTAATTCTCAAATGCTCCTGCAATATGAGCTTTAGTCTTACCCTAATGTCACAGGTGGGGAAACTGAAGCTTAGGAGAGAGCAAGAAACTTATCCAAATTCACACAATTAATAACAAGGGAGTGGTCTGACCAGGAGGTGGCACAGAGGATAGAGCATCTGTCTAAAACGCAGAGGACCCAGGTTCAAAACTCTAAGGTCACTGGCTTGAATGTGGGTTCATCCAGCCTGAATGCAAGCTCACCAGCTTGAGTACGGGGCCGCTGCCTTGAGCATGGGATCCTAGACATGACCCCATAGTCGCTGGCTTAAGCCCAAGGTCACTGGCTTAAGCAAGGGGTCACTCACTCTGCTGTAGCCCCCAGTCAAGGCACAGGTGAGAAAGCAATCAATAAACAACTAAGGTGTTGGTCATTGTGATGTTTTTCTTGATTTGTCAACTTGGCTAGGCTACAGTCCTCAGTTATTCAAACACTAATCCAGGTGTTGCTGTGAAGGCGTTTGTATATGTGATTAAAGTCCATAACCAGCTGATTTTAAGGGAGATGGTCCCAGAAAACCTGGGTGGGCATGACTCAACCAGCTGGAATGCCTTAAGAGCAAAGTTGAGGCTTCACTGAATAAACTGCAGTTGGGACAGCAATATCCACCTGTGCCCAGAGGTCCAGCCTGACCACCTGCCCGGTGGAAGTCAGACCTACCAACCCAGCCCCACAATCATGTAAGCCAGTTCCTTGCAATAGTCTCTGAAAATATTTCTCCTATTGGTTCTGCCTCACATATTGAACCATGACTGATACAGACCTTAATGCCTGTTGAGTCATGTTTCAAATCCTTCCCATGCTCCTCCAGACTCTTTAACTTGATGCCTCGGTAATGGCAACAACTCTCTGCCACCTCTGTCCCTGCCTGCCACCAAAACCAGACAAAAGCTTCTGGAGTGGTACTCTCCTCATTTAGCGTCAGCCTTATCAAGGGATAATATGCTCCAAGCACTCTGCTAGACACTGAAGATACAACGATGAGCAAAGCTGTCTAGGGTCTCACCCTGTCGCTCCCAGCACGAAACTCGTGAAGTCCCCTCCAGTGCATGAAGGACAAGGAGGAGTACTCAGCCAGGCAAAGTGGGCGCTGCTGATTTAAATCTGGGTCGCGGGACTGAGGTCCCACAAGTCCCTACGGCATGAGCACGGCTGCTCCCTTCACAGCTGCCAAAGTGGTTATTTCCTATGTTTTCCATTTTAACGCCTATAGTTTGTTGCAGGGAGCAAAAGACTGGCTATGGAAAGCAGAACGGGATTTAGAGAGTTAGTTACCTTACAGAATTGCTGGAAAGGGTGTAGACATGAGCCCTTGATGGTCCCTCAGGAGCAGCTGTCAGCATCACACCCCCACACCAGCCCCGCATGGGGACGTCCGCCACAGTCAGGGAGGCAGCAAACCTGCAGGGTTTGTTGACTGAAAACTTCATCTCAGGACCAGGATGCTGTTGCTTGCCGCCACTAACCCCACTTGCCTCTCAGCCACGAACCCAATGGCTGGTTGTGGAGAAACTGCTACAGAAAAGCCATCGTCTCCTCGACGACACTAGCTGGCAGAAAACGGATGACGCAGCAAGAAGATGGCTCCACTTTACGGCAGCCTCCCAGGGCTGGCGTGAGCGCATCGAATGGGCCCTCAGAACTCCAGCTGCAAGGGATTCCAGGAGACAAGGCAGTTAGCGTCTCAGCTGCTTGTCACACAGGAAGCCTCAGCAGGAGGAGGTTAAAAGGGACGTTCACTGCCGTCCCACATTTTTCATCACCACTGTTTTTATCCAGCCTGGAACTTTTATCCCTACCTTACTCAAATAAGGATGATTTATTTGATAAAAGGTCTTAAGGCCCTTAGCCCTTACCATAATTTCTAGCACATTGAGGTGTTTCCTATAAAATATATAGCATACAATATGTGTGTGCATATTATAAATGAAACAATTATAATTTCTTCTTTATTGACACAATCACAATGATAAATTATAATTTGTCATAAGTAAAACTTTTTCAAAAAATTATAGGAACTCTCTCCTCTGTAGGTCCCATTATAATACTTGCAAGTGGAAGGCACTCAGTAAATATTTGAGTGGCTGGATGCTATTGGACATTAGGATCTGATATGTATACGCCAAGTAGACTTGCACAGCCAACATTCATGTTCCTCTGGGACACTAAGTCATTGAACTAGAAGGTAATATTTAATTTTCCATATTATAGAAGCCCATGATATAAATACTGTCTTTATATTAATATGCTTTGTCTCCTAAGTATTATTTTTATTGGGTGCCTCCTCCTAATATTTCAGTCTAGTGAGAACAAATTAATTCTGTACGAATGTGATCTAATTTTCTGAATAATATACTTCATTTTAAAAGATTAATGGTAAAGAAAATATATAATAACATAATGTCACACTCCTAATCATTTATGTTTGCAGGGAGCAGAAAGGCAGATAAAACCAAAGTGAGAGAAGTTGGGGGAAAAATTGGATGTAATCATGGTGTTTCTGTCTGAATGTGGTCCTCCCCCAAATTCATATGTTGAACTAAATCCTAATGCCCAGTGTGATAGTCTCAGGAGGAGAGGATTTGGGGCGGTGCTTAGGTCCCAAGAGCAGAGCCCTCAGAACAGGATGAGTGTTTTGACAAAAGGGGCCCACAGAGCTCACTAGTCCCTTCTACCATATGAGGACACAGCAAGAGGACTGCAGCCTGGGCGGATCCCTCACCCAGTCATGCTGCACCCTGATCTTAGACTTCCAGCCTTCAGAACTGTGAGTGATAAATGTTGTTTATAAGCCACTTAGTCTGGGTTGTTTTGTGTGTTCCTGACCAAGAAGCGATATTGGGAGGTGATACACCTTCGAACTCCTTTCACCTAAATCCTCCGTGGATGGGCATTTAACAGGTACCAGGTTCCCATGGAAACCCATGGCTTTCTTATACTTGATGTTTGGGAGACCCCTCTCTCCGTGATTCCTTTACAGGAACAAATACCTAGGTTAACTTGGTGAGAATTCCTTCAACAAGTATGTATTGGCACCTATTAAGTTCTAGGTATTAGAAATACAATACTAAACAAAACAGACCCAATCTATCCTCATGGAGTTTACATTCTAATTAGAGGGCAACTCGGATCCAATGATCTGAGATTGTACTATGGGCCAGGTATGGTTTTGAGCATTTTACTTTATCTCATTCCTTACCATGACTGTATAATGTAAATACTATTATTATTCCCATTTTGTAGGTGCAGAAACTGATACTCAGCAAATTGAATAAGTTGCTCAGAAACCTTGGTTCTAGAGTCTATCATCCCAACCACGCTCTTATCGTTCAAATAAGAGGACAGGCTAATTGATAACATTATACTAAGTAAAATAAGTAAATCAGAAAAAACTAACTAGGAAATGTATGGTTCCATACATAGGTAGGACACAAAATTGAGACTCATGGACATGGGTAAGAGTGCAGTGGTTACCGGGGGGGGGGGGGGGGGGGGGAGGGGGGAAGGGAGAAAATGAAGGGGGTGGGTGGGGGGAGGGGCATAAAGAAAATCCAATAAAAGGTGACAGGACAATTTGACTTTGGGTGATGGGCATACAACATAACCAAATGTCAAAAGGATCTGGAGATGTTTTCTCTGAATCTATGTACTCTAATTGATCAATGTCACCCCATTAAAATTAATTGTCTAAATAAAATCAAATAATAAAAAGAGGATGGACTGAACAGTAGGAGGAATTATGATGGCAAGGTGAGTGGTTCGGTGCGAGATTGGAGACTTTATTGTCAATGGTGTAATGCCTAAATGCAGGCCCCCACTGTCGCAGTTACATGGACATCTTCTCATGCATGCTGTGATGAAGCCAAGATCTAGAACAGGCTCCCTTGTCCTGCCTTGAGCCAGCCAGGCTGCGCTTGCTCGGCTTATGTAACTCAGTTCCTGTGAGTCTCTTTACCAGGAGATCTGATTTGTTCATCGAATGTTTGGGGAGCCAAGCTTTTGTTCCGGAAGCCTGGGCTCACTCAAGGCTTCCTCCCCTGGAGAACCTGTTTATCAGGAAGGAGGAGCATGGCGGCGTGACCTTTTATGTCCCACAGCTCACAGTGGAAGAGTCCAGGAGTGAACGTCCCTCTGGAAACAACAGAGTTGCAGTGACAGGATGACGAAAATAGAACCCCATGGGCAAATAACGAAGCCACCCAAACATTTATGCACACACTTACCCATTTCAAACCCAATAATAACAACAAAAACAACCAAATGGCCACACACAGCAAGATGCATAAGTTTGCAGTGAGAACAAAGGCAGCTATAAATATTCCAAGGAGCCAATAAAAAGAAGATGAAGGAGGGAAAAAAAACCCCAGGAGTGGTTAGCTCTCCACTGCAATGGGCTCCATAAAAGCTTTTATTGTTAAGAGAGTTACTTTACTAAGAGCTATACGAAGAAACTGAATGAATGTGAAAAATTGCATGCAATAACCTGGGCTGAAAGATGATTATCATCCTCTGAGTCCTGTATTTTGGAGCAAGTCAGTGCTGCTATTAGAAGATTGCCATTGTCGTTAAAGAAAAGCTTGTTTTGTACTCTCTCCCCCCTTCTGGGTAAACAGAAAGTCAATACAGGTTTCTCCTCTGCACTAGTCCATTTATTTGAACAATTATTTTTAAGATGTAATCCAATCTCACCGTCTTTGCAAAAGTATAACTCCTACAAACTTTCCCAGCAGAGTTCTGCACACACAACTTGCTAACCCAAGAAATGAGTTGTTTTGAGCACAGATTCCTTCCTTTCCCATCTGCCCTTCACCCCACCCTCAAAACTCCATTCTTTAGCCATCTGTTTGTTTTGTCATTGGCTATTAACAGGAGAGTGGGTGACATTTAAGGGGGAATCGACCCATCTGCACTTCAACCATTCAAAGGCTAGCCAACCAAAATTGTAAATAAACAGAAAACTAAAATTTTTCTGGTGTGGGGGGAAGCATTATTCTCATAGGCTATTAATGGAGTTTTTCTGTATTCTGTTTGAAGGACCCTGCTCTGTCCTTGTCTGGGCGATGGAGGCAGTAGAAACTTCCAGAATGTCAATGTCAGGGAGAGAGAGTGGTAATTTAGAAGATAGTACTGTTGAGCAGAGATGTTAATGGTTGATGTTTATGAAATTCTATTTTATGCCACTAATATAATCTAGGATAATACTTGACTTATGATTGCTTTGAGTTTACTCTGATAGGAAGTTGTCAAAGTTCCAGGTACATGTGTCAGGCATGTAACACTGTTGTGTAAACTATTTGGCAGGTCCAAATAAAATCAGGACTAAACTTATTTGATCAGATACCAGGACTATGACTTGAGTGCCTTTTACAAACTCTCCTAAGTATATAAAATATATTTAGATTAAACCGATGGCAACTTTCTTTTCACAGATTATTTATAGCAAAGTGCATTTTAGTCAGTGGTGATCTGGCTTCTCCTCCCTCACCTAGAACACTCTAGGACTCTCTGCCACCTTTGGGTCACGCCTGAGCCTGAGCAAGTGAGGGACCCCGAAGCTTAAGATTCATTAGCTCTGTGGGAAGTCTAGCTTTGATTTGTTGCCTCTTGTTGCATAAATTAAAATCATGGTAACAATGCAGAATTCACATACACCTTTCATATGGTGGAAATACGTGGGACGGAGAGATACTGATAAAGATCATCCATGCTGTTGATTTCTTTTTGAAACAAGCCCATAAGAGGACACGTGAGTGAGTCTGATATAAGGAGACAAGACATGTTTCCCTGAGTGCTGAGTCCATCAGGCGAGGGATAAAGTAGAGCCACCAGCAATTCAGACGAGATCAGTGAGACCTACTGGGAAACAAAGCTCCATTGGCCTCTTTCTTAGATCTAATCCTCACATCCTGGGAAGGGCCCTGAGTAAATATTGTGAGTATCCTGGATATGTTTTGAAGGTAAAACCAATAGGATTTATTAGTGGTTTTAGTATGCGATATTAGAGAAATAGCGTAGTCAAACATGACTGAGACATTTTTTACCTGAGCATCTAGCAAGATGGAGTCGCTATCTAAAGAGAGGGGGGCGCTGGGGGAGAATGAATGGGTGAAAGAGTTCAGTTTTGGACATTTTTGAGCTCCAAAGGGGGACAGATATCCAGGAGGCAGTTGGACACACAAATCTGGAGTTCAGGGTGAGAGGTCAGGAAAAGTGCTGGGCTATTAAGTGCTTAATAACTAGCTCTCTGGGGGGAAAAGGAAGCCCAATATCTAATGTTTACCAATTTCTTCAGTGTAAAGACTTCATCATGGCTGATTTCTACTTACCAATGTGAAGTCAGTGTCACTGAATACAGAATTGGGAAGAAATGTGAACTTGTGTGACCAGGTGAGCTGCCTCAGGCACATCACTGGAATAGAGACATAAATTTAGGACTTATCAGCATGTTAAAAAGCCATGAGACTGAATGATGGCACTTAGGACGTGAGTAGAGATGAAGAGAAGAAATTCAAAAACTGAGCTGTAGTTACACAGATGTTAAGAATTTAGAAGGCGATGAAGAAACAAAAAAGAGGAAACGAAGACAGAAACTAAGAAAGGGTTTCAAAGAGGGAGGGGTCATCTGTGTAAAGTCACTGATTGGCTGGGGGGCTAAGGAGCACCAGAAACAGACATCAAGATAGAATCACTAGCCTGACCAGGCGGTGGCGCAGTGGATAGAGTGTCGGACTAGGATGCGGAAGACCCAGGTTCGAGACCCTGAGGTCGCCAGCTTGATCGCGGGCTCATCTGGTTTGAGCAAAAGCTCGTCAGCTTGGACCCAAGGTCGCTGGCTCCAGCAAGGGATGGCTCGGTCTGCTGAAGGCCCGCGGTCAAGGCACATTGAGAGAGCAATCAATGAACAACTAAGGTGTTGTAATGGCAATGAAAAACTAATGATTGATGCTTCTCACCTCTCTCCGTTCCTGTCTGTCTGTCCCTATCTATCCCTCTCTCTGAATCTCTCTCTGTCCCTGTAAAAAAAAAAAAAAAAAAAAAGATGGAATCACTATACGGACACATATGGATGAAAAGGAACTCTTTGAGTTTAGCAGTTATTAACATTTTATTTTTAAACATGAAGTTAGTGGGCTGTAGCAGTTGTTTTTTTAAATTAAGCCAGAAAGATGTCTATGTCTGGGGATTGTTGTGGACAATCTTGAATGTCCCCGAGGCTGAGCCCTGTGGTCAGGCAAGAACAGCAGGAAGGTGAAGCCCCTCCCTCTGCCATCATGAGGAGCTGGGGAAGAACAGTGTCCATTGGGTCAGTTGGGTTTGCTGGGTGTCCCCAGCCTCTAACCCCCAGAGCACATATGTGACCTCGGCTCTCAGAAACTCAGGAACAAGGAAAGTGGAAAAAGGAGTGTAGTTTAAATCAAGTCTCCTCCTTTCCCTTCTCCCTGGGCCGGACTCAGGTGCCTGGGTGATAATGCATCTGTGTTTTGAGAAAGAATCTAGGCTAAGTACCTCATTATTTTAGGACAAGTGCTCCTTTTGTTAGAGAATGGGACGCTCAGGGCAGTGGTTCTCTGGTTTACAGGCTTATGAAGCACTCAGGAAGCCTGTTCTCAAGACAGATTCCTGGCAACTTCCCAGAGCTGTTCAAGCCAGTGGGTCATTTCCCCACCTTCCTGATAGGGTCCTGACATAGGGACACAGCTCAAAGTAATGTCCAATCACACTGCCTTTGGAGAACACCTCTAAAAGTCACTTTCTCTCTATCAGGGTGAATGCCAGCCCCCTCCCCTGGCTTCCTACGCAGGCTCCACCCTTGCTGGTGTGTGTGTGAGTGTGTGTGTTTTCTGGGGGAGGTGTCAGGGAAGAAAAGCGGAAAGGGAAAGGAGAATGTGAATCTAGACTCAGTCTCAAAGTGAGGAGAAGAGGCCTGTTTCCCTCGGGGACTGCCCTGGTGCAGATGTGTCCCTCGGGGACTGCCCTGGTGTGGACACCTGGCACCCCGACAGCTGCTGCGGGATCTCAGAGCTAAGCAGCTTCCCTGAGGTTTATACTGATAGATCTGCTTTATGGTGTCCCAAAGATTAGAGAACTAAGAGACATACAGCTTCATAATTAGCAAATAGTCAGGAAAACTTGAGGACATAATGACAGGAAAATAGATTTATTAAAAGCAATTGAGACATGCCTATTTTTCAGAGTTCAGTGTTTCACTCACAGAATACACACACACACACATCTAAGATTTATTTTCACCTTTCACGTGCTTGGTTGAGATGACAGTACTTCGTCACTAAGCAGCTTCTCTGTCCCCTTGGCTGTGGGAAAGTGTTTGTTGACATAGCTACCAAATACCAGGACACATTTCAGTTCTCCCATCGAATATTTCCAAGCTCCAAGCCAACACAAAAAGACATGGCAATGTACCAAAGCAAGGGATTCAACTGAGCAACAATCCCAGATAAAACACGAGAATAGAGGGATATATTTTCTAATCTTTTTTCACTTAATTTTTCTTTGAACTTTCTTCTCCAACCCTCATTAGATATCTAGAACCCTCTGCTTTCTCCTTTTTTTTATGAGAGAAAAAATTTTTATATACTAATTTATACTCAGGTGTAAATGACTAATAATACCTATTGTATTATATTCCTGCCAGGAGTTAACTTTTGGACAGCGTTCAGGACTAGTTGAATCAAATGGGGAAATAAAGATAAGCATAAAATTAAAAGTCATTGACCTGGTGGGGAAATATTTTCTTGGGCCCTAAAATCACTCTCTCTTTTCTTTCTTTAGCCAGGCAGTTTAATTGTCGCAGCTCTCTGCTCACTGACTCATTCAACTCATTCACAAAATACTACTCCGCCAATCAGAGATACTCTGAACTCTTCCCCACAGACAGCTTTCTTTTCTGTGTCTATAGGAAAATGAGAGTCGCACAAAATGAAACAAAGAGACCAGTAAGAAAAGAGTGATGACCGAGAAAGTAAAACTTGAATGGAGTTGCTTAATAATACCGAAAGGGAAAAACTTTATGGATACCTGGAGCCCTAATTAGTCGGGAAGACTGTCAGGGTTTCCTCATGTTAGACTACACATGGTCGCTTGTGGAGCCACAGTGGAATATGTTCATAACTCCTTATGAGCTCCTTACTGGGTTTGGTTGCTGTAAGCTTTTCAGCTTCTAATTATGGTGTTTAGAAGACAATGGAGACAGCTTAAAATAATAAGAACACTGCTAAAACTAGTAAGATTGTGGCGGTGTTACAAAGAGAAACATTGGCTTTCTGTGTATAGTATACATTTAACCTGTCAGCAAACACAGAGCCTTTTACAGGTAAAATGTAAAAGGATGCATTTAGGCGCCATCACGTGAATGATAAGGTTTTTTGTTTTGCTTTACAAATGCTCTGCTTAAGTAATAATACTAGTTTAATATAAATTAGAGTTTATCCTTTGGAAACCACTTGCCTTTTGCTCTGTTCTGCCTGCAGTTCATTATGATGCAAAGTTAAAGGTTCCTGGAACATAATGTGATTCAGGCCTGCTTTCTTGTTGCCGTGTCCAATTCAGCTGAAAATGAGAATTATAGTGAGAGCATTTCCTGGTCTTTGACCCTTCGTGTGAGCTTTTTAAAAGCAGAGTTTATACAGAACACTAACCTCATTCTCAGACATTCAATTCCTACTAATATTAGCTGTGTTAAAAAGTCTTAAGTAAATGGAAAACTGCTGAAAAATACCTTATTCCAAGTTTAAAAACAGTGGGCACTTACCTTCTGGTTTTTTTCTTTAGTATACAAAAAGATTTGCTAGGGCAATGATGTTTCAGTGTTTAAAAAGGTCTCTCTCTGTTCTCTCCCTGCCACAAGTGCAGGCAGGCAACACAAAGGACAGTTGTTTTATTTTTATTTTTATTTTTTGTGACAGAGACAGAGAGAGGGACAGATAGGGACAGACAGGAAGGGAGAGAGATGAGAAGCATCAATTCTTTGTTGCAGCTCCTTAGTTGTTCATTAATTGCTTTCTCATATGTGCCTTGACCAGTGGGCTACAGCAGACCAAGTGACCCCTTGCTCAAGCCAGCGACCTTGAGCTTCAAGTCAGCAACCTCTGGGCTCAAGTCAGCGACCATGAGGTCATGCCTATGATTCCCACGCTCAAGCTGGTGAGCCCGTGCTCAAGCTGGATGAACCCATGTTCAAGCTGGCGACCTCAAGGTTTTGAACCTGGGCCCTCTGCATCCCAGTTTGATGCTCTATCCACTGCGCAACCACCTTAAAACCTATGGCTGTAACTTACTGGGGCAAGGTAACAATAATAGGAAAATAATATGTAACGTATAAGCATGTTTTATGTGCCAAGCTCTTTTGCAAGGACTTCAAAATAAACTAACATACTTAATCTTGACAATACCCCCACAATAAGGATCATTTTGCAGATTAGGAAACTGAGGAACAGAGAGGTTGAGTGACTTGCCCAAGGTCACACAGACCAGTGACTGGCAGAAGGGAGGTATGAACCCAAGAAATCTGGGTTCTGCCTTTTAGGATAGCAGGTGATCTGGGAGGGCCATACCTGGACTCCTGAGGGGTTTGTATGACACAGAAAAGATGCTTCTAAAACAAATTACATGATATATCGGTTTTTGGAACCTCCCCCCCCCCCCCGCAATATATATAAATATCAAATTCAGGAAACAAATGAGAAGCCTAAACCTTTTCTTTTTTTCTCTTTAAACAAGGTCATTCATAGTTAAGCTGAGAATAAATGAGACTTGATAAAATCCCACGCATATGTACATTGTACATCTGGTCAGAGTAGGATGTTTTCTGAGGCCATAAGATTACCTTGGGACCTGGGAGAAGCCATGGGACCAGCTGTGAGTGCCTTATCTGGGGGGTCTACCTTAGCCAGAAGGAGGGTAACAATAAGGGGCCACACGGCCACAGACAAGTTCCTTTGCTTTCCACACTTTTCCAACCTGAGTGCACTCTGGGGAGGAACCACAGGCAGAATTGATGGCAGGTGTACCAGGTGCACGCGTTGGGCCCTGACTTCGGAAGGGCCCCCTAAAAGCCCAACTTTATACTTTTTTCTAATGACACCAAGTTTGGTTTTATATGTGAAGTTTTAGCATTAATAGTACATAATGTTTCTCATTTATTTATTTAATAATATGGTTAACATGTATTTTTATTTTCCCTGTCTCTCTCTCTTTTTTAAGGGGCCCAATATTTTCTTCTGCGCTCAGGGCCTCAACCGACCTTAATCCACCTCTGAGAGGAACACTTTTTGCAGGAGGCAATGCATTGATTAAAATCATCAGGAGATAGATGGATCGGAACAGACTTCACTCCTAGCTCCAGAATATTGTCAAAATAATAAAAAGAATAGGAAAAAGTAAAACTAAGAATAAAAAACAAAACACAGTAACTACCGACCTTTGGTTCGCCACACACCTGTTCTGAGGCTACTGTGAGAAGCTAACTGGTATAAGCTCACTTTCCTGTCAGTCCTGCAAGTCCTGACCAGGTCCCCAGAGGTTCTTTCTTCACGCTGTGTAGAGAAGGACATTTCTCTCTAGCCACTACAGGGCTAAACCGAGTGATGCAGGGTCCCAGGGACACTGCAGGGCATTGTAAGTATGATGAACAGACCCAAGAATGTTTTTTAAAAAACGAATTCTTATCGTATTGGGACAGACCCAAGAACACTTTAACAGGTGCCTAGAATTACTGGGTGTCCCAATTGCCCTATGCTTATGGAGTTGTTAGCTTGAGAAATTCTTGCCATCTGCAAACTAAGAAGATTGGGGTATCGACTCTGATGAAATTCTACTTTAAAAAATTTATTGATTGATTTGAGAGAGAGAAACATTGATTTGTTTTTCCACTCATTTACGCATTCATTGGCTGCATCTTGTGTGTGTCTGACCAGGGATCCATCCCGCAACCTTGGTGTATCAGAACGATGCTCAAATCAACTGAGCTGCCTGGCCAGGCCTGAAGTTCTACTTGGAAACCAGGTGTGTAAAAAGTTAGAAGACGAGGGGTCTAACACAGGGTCAGTGACGCACACCACAGCACCAGGTACAGCACGTCACCAGAGAAACGGAAATGAGGGTAAGGCGCTCTCAAGAACCAAAGTATGAATGTCCCGGGAGCCCGCATATTTCCTGCGCCTCCTCCCCCTGCTCTGGCAAAGGAAGCATTCTGGGGTGCGGGGCGCCTTTGGGGGAGGAGAAAAGGTAAACAGTGATGGAAATGGAGAGGAATGGTGGAAGGTGGAGCTATATAGAATAAGAGTCTCAGGGAAACCTTTCTAGAGATGGTGACGTAGGAACACCTTCACAGCTCTCACTGGAGCTTCCGTGAGAGTCCTGGACCAGGAGTCACGAATTGAGATTCTGCCTCAGACCCAGCCCTTCTCTGAGAGTCACCTCACTTTTCTGTCCCTCGGTTTGTGGTGAACACGACAGTGATGGCTTGGACCTGCATTTGGAAATGATGAAATATTTTATAAACATGTAAGTATCTGAGCTCAGGTTCTGAGAAACAGATTTTGTGACACAAGTTTACAAATAGGAAGCCTGTCAAATCTCCCAGGATCAATACCTTTGAGGATGTGAAGGAAACAAGGGTGAGAGGGAGGAGCAGACCTGCAGCCCAGGTGTGGGGAGGGTATCGGTCCAGCCTCCCTGAGCTCTGGACCCGGGATGACCATTTAGTCACCCCACAGTGAGGCTAGGGGCCCAGCCTGGTATAGCCGGAGGAGCAGGCATCTTGGAGGGGGCAGAAAAGGCTGGTGTGATGTTGATGAGCTTAAACCTAATCCTAACCCCTTGACCGTCATTTGCACATGCAACCCTAACCCCACCCTTCCCGTGCTTAGAAGTCACCTCCCTCTGCCCAAAACCAAATTCCGACTTGGCTCCCCCTTTTCCCTTGCCATCACTTCCGCTCCATTACCTCCCCTTTGTCTCCCAGACACCTGTTCCAGAACTGAGGCAGCGGGCGCAGTTCAGAGGGGACACCGGCTGGGCGCTGGGGTGACCACACAGCTGAACCCCGGGAAGCACAACTGGCCCTCTTCACCCAGCTCATCTGCTTTCCCCAGCTCACCTTAGAAGAGGAGAAAGACACCCCCAGAAGGGCCGGTGCGGATGGCGCTTACCGCATTCCTCTGGAAACGCCACGTGCAGGCTGCTGCCTGGCCGCCAACAGTCCCCCTCTGAAGCCAGCACTACCACGGCTGGGCTGTGCGGAACACGAAACAACACTGAGTCCCACGTGACGAATCCACGCCCTGGCTGCCACAGCGGGCTCCTTCTTCTGAGGGCAAATGGACGTTTGATAAACGGGCTGGCCTTCCAGCATCTTTTTTATTTTTATTTTTTTGTATTTTTCTGAAGTTTGAAGCCGGGAGGCAGTCAGACAGACTCCCACATGCACCCCACCGGGATCCATCCGGCATGCCCACCAGGGGGCGATGCTCTGCCCATCTGGGCCATTGCACCGTTGCAACCAGAGCCATTCTAGCGCTTGAGGCGGAGGCCATGGAGCTGTTCTCAGTGCTGGGGACAACTTTGCTTCAATGGAGCCTTGGCTGTGGGAGGAAAATAGAGAAATAGAAAGGAGAGGAGGAAGGGTGGAGAAGCAGATGGACGCTTCTCCTGTGTGCTCTGGCTGGGAATTGAACCAGGGACACTGGGCCGACGCTCTACCACTGAGCCAACTGGTCAGGGCCGTATCTTCATTTCTGATGGAGCTGGTACTCTGTGACAAATGAACTTCAACTGCTTCTTCTGCGAGTGGTAAAAAGTTACCTTCACATAGCGGGAGGACCCTGGCTGAGCGCATGTCAAGGACCGGTAGATCAGTGGGACAGAAACAGTGCTGGGAAGTGAACACTTGATACTGAGTATAAATGGAATGATCAGCTGGGTTATTTCAGAACCATCTGGGTGGAATGTATGTGTCTTCTGGACAAGACGATGGTTCTAGGCCCAGGGGAGTACCTCTGACACCCAGTACAGTAATCAGTGCAAGGGAGGAGGAGAGCTGGGCGGGAAGATGGGGGTGAGTGGCTTGAACTTGACCTTGTTCTTTTTTACCCCTCTCTTCTGACTCCTCCTTCAGTGAGACTGCCTCCTTGCTGTGTGCCTGCGAGCTCGGGAGATAGCTCAGCACTTGCTGTCTCTGATGGCCAAGTGCTTCTGGACATCCGGGTTCCTGGTAGACTGGGAAACTCTGAGAGTGAGCTTGGGGATTCACAGCGATTACTTGGAAAAGCAAATCAATACAGACGATAATAAAAACATTCTTTATGTTCACATACTCAACTTTGATTTTTTAAATTTACATGCTGGGTTTTCAGAGAGAGAGAGAGACAGGCAGACATACATGGAGAAACAAGCACAGAGGAAGAGTCAGGGAAAGTGAGGTGAGACACATGCAGAAGAGGGGAGAGAGATGGGAGAGAAGGGGGAGAAGGAAGGAAGAAGAAATGGCGGCGAGACACAGAGGGGCGTAACCAAGGTGGACTTCATGTTGTTACTCAGATGACAACCGTTGTGTTAAGGCACTGATGACTTCTTTCATGTCCCAGTGATCTCTTCTTGTTCTTTTCCAATCAGTGTCAGATGCCTCTTGGTGAGGATAACATAATTCTTTTCTTGGTTTTGAAGTGATAGTCACCACTTAGAACAACAAGTCACATCTGGAGTTCCATTAAGATTGAAAACATTATTTTAAGGTAGAATTAGGAAAAATGGAAAGGAAAAGAAAGAAAAGATGGAGGACCCAGGAAGCCAGGACCCCAACATTAGTGTTCACAGCTTTGAGATGGCCTGGAGGTGACTGATCTGACTTCTTCCAGAATGTTTACATGTTCTTAATCTTAGCATGCAAACATGCCCACTGAAAACAGCTTCGCTTGCGACATCCTAAAGATAAGGAGTGGAAATAAGGGGAAATGCTAATTAGGGAGGGGATGAAAATCTAAACCTTACTCAGACTGTGAACCTTTAAAGTTGCTTCCAGATCAAGGAGGGAAAAGAACTTTTATTGAGCTTTTTTATTGTGTGTGTGTGTGTGTGCAAGAAAGAGAGAGACAGACAGACAGGAAGGAAGAGAGATAAGAAGCATCAACTCATAGTTGTGGCACCTTAGTTGTTCATTGATTGCTCTCTCATAGGTGCCTTGATCCAGAGGGCTCCAGCTGAGCCAGTGACCCCTTGCTCAAGCCAGTGACCCTGGGGTCATGTCTATGATCTCATGCTCAAGTCGGCGACTCCGCGCTATTGAGCATCTTCTATTTTCTGCCTCAGCCCAACATGTTTCCCATTCGTATGTCACCGTAATCCCCACATTACCTCTGTGGTCGGGTGTCTCCTGTTAGCTAACTGAAGAAGATGAAGGCTCATCGATGCATAGCCTGATTTGCTGCCATTCTTTGCTCTACAATGCAGCATGAGCTCCCTGCTCATTTATCAAGTAATTTAACAAGTAGAGGATATGAACAAAGCACATAGAACCATTAGTTCAGCCTTAGTTCATTCCATGCACCAGAGAAGAAATGATTGAAGCATATTAATAAGCTGCTGATTTTCAAGTACAGGTAAGAGATAAAAAGACAAGAACAAAAGGGGTCTACTCTATTTTTGTAGGTGGAGAGTCTCAGGCATCCCTCAGTAGATTGACCAGAAATGAACTCCAAAGGCCAAACTTCACAACAGTTTCAGACTCATGGGGAACATTTGTGCTGCCTCAAATTGGCACAAGCAAACTGGCACCTGCTGACATAAAGCTGGTACTCGTAAAGCTCGCTCATCATTACTTGATTTGCATGAACCTAAAATATTTCATTGCACCGTCTGACCAGGCACAGGCGGTGGCCCTTGGGGAATCAGGCCCCTGGGCTTTGAGCTGAAAGTGGAGCTTTTCTACTTTCCACAGGGAACATACCTTCAAATCTTCTGATGATACAGAAACATTCCTGGGTATTTTTTCCCAAAGGAAGACTACACGTGTAGATGCTGGGTTGCCTGGGCTCCGACTCACTCAGCGAGAACCTGCATTAGAGAGGAAATCAGTTCATTTGTTAATTATTCGTATAAAGCTGCAGCACCTGTCCTTAACTTGAGCGTGATACACAAACAGCAAGAGCAAGTCTACGGCTGAGTCTTGTTTTCCTGTATGTGTTTCAGGCATCTATTCCAATTCCAGTTTTGGGAAAAATAAGATGCTTTTCACAAGAGTCTGTGGCAGTAAGCAAATTTTCAACAAAGAGCAAAACTGTGAAGAAATTTTAAAGTGCCGTCTCTTGCGGTAAAACGGGTAGGATTTAACCCTAAGATAGCTCTTCCAACTGTCATGTAAGCCAAACTGATGTGCATGTAAGAAACCACAAGAAAGCCTGAGTTATAAATACGTCCAACTGGGGTTTACATTTTCAAGTTTTTCTTTTTAGAGGACAAAGCCGAGTTTTGGACAAACGATATATAATAAGCTCCTTGTTCCTACTTCCAGTCCTGTTTGCCAAACGGAAAGGGACAAAACGTGGCACACTTTCCATCTGGCTCTTATTCCAGCCCAGAAGCTTGCAATGGGAGAGGTCACCCTCTCCCATGCGCCTTCCCAATACCGTGGCTTGCTTCTTTCCATGCTTACAAACCAGACAGTTAAAAGAAAAAATCATTGGCTGTTAAAAACAATACCAGATCATTAAAAAAAAAAGTCAGATCACTAATTCCCATAAAGGCCAAAATGCAGGTAAGACAGACCCTGCTGGGCGCGGGGTTTCGTCCCCTCCCCCCCAGGGGTCCGTCTCTGCTGATCTCTGACGGGCTGTGCAATGACTTCCCCGCCAGAAATGCGCACACAACGCCGACGGAGCACAGCGCTGCACCTACTTTTCTCCGAGCAATTTTAACTTTTCCCATGTCCATTAGGCCTTACAGCCTAATCTCGCTCTGCCAATTGTTCCCATGGTGAGATCATTAAGTAAATTATTTTAAGATCAAACACCCTGCAGTGACAATAGCGTCCCATGTAAGGTAAATGCTTCAAAGGCCCCCCTTTCAAATTACAGCTCTCCGGAGTTATTCACCACCTCTCCGGAGGGCTCGCCCCGCCATTACTTGGCTTTTTGCCGCAGGCGAAGGTAGCTTTGCTAATTGGCCTCTGTAACAAAACTGACCTGTGGACAGGATAAAACTTGTTTGGAGCTTAGAGACAAAAATTATTCAAGGTTAAAAACACATGAATGCCTCAGCTACGTCATAAAAAAAGGGGAGGGGGGTGTGAATGAACGTCGTCCCCTGCCGTTCTTAATGTGGAAGAACGCGCTCCCTGCGCGCCTGGGTCAGACAAAGCGGCTGCAGGTAGCCAGCCAGGCGCGGGCCTCGGGTCCTGTTCTCCTCCCGCTTGTCGCCCCCTCTCCTCTCTCCTCGCCGTCCTCTTTTTTAAACTCCAAGACAAGACGCTCCATCCTTTGCTTTGGTTCTGGGGCACCCCTCCCGGGGAGGTTCTTTGATCTCCCGGGAGAATGGCAGATGGAACAATTGAACTGCTTCGTACAGGTGCAGAGAGTTTACTTGACAGGTTGGGGCTTTTATTTCTAGCACATTAACCGGGTGCATGCAAATGGCTTTTTGACAGACTCCAGCAGGTAAAATAGCACCGAGGCTCCACCAAAGCGGGGTCACACCTGCCGGGATGGCACGATTTAAAAATGCTGTATAAATTAAAGGCAGGTAAGACCTCGAAGCTCCATGCAGGGTGTTTTGTTGTTTTTAAAAACAATTTGGGAAGGTAGTGTATAGGGGACTGAATCTCAAGTGAGTAAACAACAACAACAAACCGCCTTGCAGTCCTCCAGCTCAAAAGGAACAGGGCTCAGGCAGGATGATTTCAAATCAGCACTCCTGGCTTGAGGCCCTTAACACTACATTGTTATTCGCCGACCCTAAAGAGAAATGGAAAATAAGGAAAGGCCATTGGAGTATTTCCCCCGTTCGCTTCTTCTAAGGGTTACTTCTGCCCTGCTACTTGCCTGGGCCACATTCTTCCTCTCCAGGTGAAAGATTGTGATAAACAAGCCTACACGATGACATAGCTTTTCCATTGAGAAAACTCTGGTAAATATCACATTCTAGGGATAGTCAAATGGATATCCCTCCATATGGGTTGTTTAAGAAAGTTGCTGGGGACACTTTAAGCATGTTTTTCTATATTTAAAAAAGGTAATTATTTTGGTGATTGGCAAGCTCTTGTTCCCTTAGTCCTGCTTTTCCAGAAAAAAATATGTCATGTAGGATTATTTTTTTCCTACTCTTCCAACTTGAGTCCATAAATAATTATCTTACTACAAAAGTATTCCAGGCCATTCCTTTTGTGAAATGGCAGGTTGAGGAAATGTAAATTTGCCTCAAGTGGTGTTATTTAGCGATAGTTTTTACTTTACTTTCTTATTTAATACGTGTTGGTGATAACAGTCCCTTTGTTATCAAATTAGATTGAAAACCAATAATTTGGAGTTGAAGCTTTTCTTTTTGCATTTCTATTTTTTTCACAGTTTCAAGGGCTTTGCAATGCTGACCTTTTGCATTTTCAATAATCTCGACAGGCACTGCAGTCAGGAATTTACAGTTTCTTGGGAGAGGAGGGTAATCCTTTCTTCACTGTGCTTCCAGCCCAGGTAAGATTAAACCTTTCTTTTCTTCACCTTGCTTCTCACTAATGAAATGGAAGTGCCGGTGATTAGAGAGAACATGGACAAAAAGGGGCAGGTCCTATCCAGTCCGTGACAAAGGTGCTCTCTTGCAAACTCAGCCTTTGCACCGTCTTCCCTGGGCAGATTTTGTACCTAATAGAACTTGCCAGTCCTTCCTCCAATGAAATAACAATTTTGACCTAGTGTTACCTAAAATCATAAGATTTCAGAAAACACGTAAGCCACTCCCTGGCTTTTATAGAGAAACTGTAAGTAAGGATGAGAAGCCAAGGGCAAGAGCTATAAAGCAAGTTATTTTCTACAGGATAGTTTACATTTGTTTGCTGGTTCAATAAACTCCAGCGTTGCCGAGTGAAACTATGTAGAACACCAGGGAGCGTGCAAGAATGAATAAGGCAATCAGAATGAGACCCAAGAAGCCCCCTCTCTAGTAGAGGTGTATGGGTATGTGTGTGTGTGGGGTAAGTGGACACACACGCATATGTACATGTAGGGTTAGGGGTAAATGGATGATTAGCCTACGGTGTATTAAGCACTGAAGCCTGCTGCGCAGAGAGTGCTACAGGAGCGTAGCATGAGTGACTGGAGGGGAGGTTGTAACAACCACACAGAGAAAGTGGTTTTGAACAAGATTCAGGCACAGAAGAGTTCAAACTGGTTAGAAAAAAATTTCAAAAAAAATGTGTGGGTGGATTTATGATAGGATATGTTGGAGGAAGACCCAAGTGAGCCTGGGAATGAAGGCCCACCCGCCTGGTTGATTGCGGTCATAGCATGTTGTGGGTGAGGTCAAGTTCGGCACACGCATTCTCACAATGGCCAGGTAATAATGTCCTAAAAATTGTGTGGGTATGATTATCAGGTAAAGGTCATTCAGTGTTTGAGCAAGTATACGAGAGCTTTTTAATCTGCATAAATGCCTTTGAACATTTTGGGGTTTGTAAGAAAGTCCTCAGTGATGATCCATCTATATTTTGAAAGTGATTTTGACTTTAGAAAAGAGAAACTAATTTGGATCCAAGCCGAGTGACTAAGAGAAGTATTATGACTTTGTGGAGCAATATTGTTTTTAAAGAAAAATTGAGCTGTAACTATGAAACAATGTTAGGTAGACATTCCAATGTGATATATAAATTATTTCTAAAAGGCAGTGGCAAAAGAGAAGATCCAGAAATATTTGGAACAATAATAATTTTCAAAGAGTAAAAACTTCCCAAGGGTAACAAGTTTGAAATAAACACATCTGTAAAAAAATCAGTTCTATGTCTTTAAAATGCATTTACTTACTTTGTAATCACACTTTGGTATGTCCACGAGAATGGGTGGTACCCCCAAATGGGCTGCTCCATGGTAAGTTGTGGTCGAGAATGTAAGTAGTCCCCACATTCTCCTCTCCTTTCAGGTACTAAAATAGCCATTGCAGAGTGTTAGGGTCTTGTGACTAATCCTAGCTAGTGGAACATTCGTGGAAATGATGTGTGCATTATCTAGCTTGAACCTGGAAAAAGGACAGATGTGCTGTCTGCTTCCTTTGTCCCTTACCTACTAACTGAAATGCTCACATGATGGTCCTAAGTCATTTTGCTGTGCAAATAGGGCCAATCATCCAAGGATGGTAGACAAAATAGAGGATCCCTGGGTCTGAAACTGTGAAACCCCCATACCAATCCTAGAATACGAATTCCAAGACAGTTTCATAAAGGAGAAATAAACTTCGGTAGTGTTAGGTCCTTGCATTCTGGGTCTCTGTAATTGCAACTTGAATCTATGTCTTAACTATTAAATGGTGGTGGATTGGGTAAGAGCATGTGATATGCTCAGGATGACCATTACCAACACCAGAAAAGCAATGAAACAAATCTAGTCTAATAAGGGTGGCTAGGTGGCATCTTTGTAAACTATTGGAACCACCTGTGACTCTCTTGTCATACAGGGGAGTCTGAAAGATTGCCTCTAGCATTTTACTCAAGCTGAATATGTTTTGTTCTTTTTATTTTTTTAGCGAGAGAAAGAGAGAGAGAGAGAGACATAGAGAGGGACAGACAGGCAGGAAGAGAGAGAGATGAGAACCCTCAACTCATAGTTGCAGCATCTTAGTTGTTCATTGATTGCTTTCTCATATGTGCCTTGACCGGGGGTTCCAGCCAAGCCAGTGACCTCTTGCTCAAGCCAGTGACCTTGGGTTTCAGGCCAGCGACCAAGGGGTCCTGTCTATGATCCCACACTCAAGCTGGCGACTCCGCACTCAAGCTGGTGAGCCTGCACTCAAGCCAGATGAGCTCGAGCTTGAGCCAGTGACCTTAGGGTTTTGAACCTGGGTCCTCAGCATTCCGACTGATGCTCTATCCACTGTGCAACCGTCTGATCAGGCAAACTTTCTTTGTTCTTGTATTTCAAAATATATCAGCAATGTCACAAGTTTTTCACCAAAAGAAGTTGTCATAAGTCGAGGGTTGTGATTTTAGAAATTAAGAAAGTGTGCTATGAAAGTTAGATCACAGGCAGAGCATCAGTTAGACCTAAACCCAGATTGTCAGAACAGGTTGAGCCTTTCCACGAGGAAGGAAAGGCGGAGGGATAGTTCCGTAGACGAAGCTGGACAATCAGCGAGAGTTAACTGGTCACCGCAGTAGATGCGCTTGCTCTACTTTCCACAGGAAGAAGCTGAAGCTCAGAGAATTGAACAGCTTGAGCAAGCCAAAGATTTGAAACAATTTGTTCAAGCTCACAATCTTGAAAGTGGTCAGGCTAGAATTCAAACCTATTCTTCTCTAAACTTAATGTTTGTGTCCCCCTCAAAAGTCATGTTAAAATTCTAACCCCCAATGTAATGGTATTTGGAGATGAGGCTTTTGGGAGGTGATTAGGTCATGACGACCGTCACGAATGGAATTTATACCCTTATAAAAAAGACCCCACAGAGCTCCCTTGCTCTCTGCCATATGAGCATGCAGCAAGAAGATGACCATCTATGAAACAGGAAGTGTACCCTCAGCAGAATTCAACCATGGCAGCCCCCTGATCTTAGGCTTCCTGCCTCCAGATCTGTTAGAGATAAGTTTCGGTTGTTTATATGCCACCCAATCCATAGTATTTTTGTTATAGCAGCACAAACAGACTGAGACACACTCCATAATGGGACTCTGTCACTAAAACACCATCTTCTCTTGATAAACACTTTAATCAAGTAGATCACCTCATCGCATATTTGTGATGTGATGCATGCTTAACCCAAACCAGCATGTCCCTTAGTCACCATTCTTTCACCTGACTGTATTCTCCTCTATGCTGATGGGTCCTTTGTTTTTGTTTCTTGTCTCTGCCCCGCCAGGTAGACTGTGTATCTAGTTCCCTGCTGCTGCAGCCTGGGGGCCCAGAATATTGCCCTGAAAACCGTAGCCAGTCAATCACTATTTGTTGAATAAGTGGATCAAATGAATCCAAGACACTGCAGTCGCTACAATGGATGGTGCAGAGCTGCTGTGGTATTCACCATCTCTCTTTGTTCCCCTGTGTCTGTTCTGTCACAGGGAGGCCCAGGACAAAGGGAGGCAGGTCCATATCTCAGAGTGTACTGCGTATCTTTTTCTGTTAGGGTGACTTTAACACCATTTACTTCAACCCAAATGCTTTTGCAGACTAGCCCAAAGCAGCACCATTTTGCAGGAATCTGACAACTTGCTCTGCACAAGAATGAATCCCCAGGTAATGGCGTTCATCCCTAATCTTCAGTGATGTGCCCTCTTGCGCTGAAATGAAGAGCCTGCCCGGCTCTGGCTGGCTGCTATGGGCGTGTTCCGAAATTCCACCTGTGACGGTGACACTGAGGAAGCACACCCGTCCCCACCCTTCCCTAGGAGGCAGGAGTCTCACAAACAGAGGGCAGCTTCAAATGAAGAAGAGCCCTCACTCGGTTTAAGGGCTCTGAGCAGTTAACTCAGCTCCAAAGGGAGCCTGTGCCTCTTAACACCGAAATAGTCGGTAACCACGTGGGCGGGGAAATCGTGTTCCACAGAGGGAATTAAAGCCGTACGTCCATAGTAAAAACTGATTTATTTTTTAAATTCAGTAGGATAGAATACATGTTGTTCTCAACCCACTTTAACATCTATTCTTCACCCGTGATTCCTCGGAATTTAGCTTGATACGGGACGTCTTAGGGCCCAATCCACCAGTTTCGCTTCTGAGAAGAATGAGAGCATCAGTCTCACCTTTGATGAGGTCCCTGGGAGGAAGCCTAGGACAGCTTTGCCGAGGACTCGGTCAGCGCGGGCACTGCCAATCTGGGAGCCCGCTGTGGGGAAAGAAACGAGGAGCTGTTTTGCTAGAATTGCCCTGTTTGGTAAAATACGCAGCTATGCTGATCTGGCCGGCTCGCTTTTCAATCCAGATGGGTTGGGCTAAAATTCGGGCAGAAAACTTCTTTTCAAGAATTACACTTTGTGTACTGTCCTAGTCCTGATCCTGTGAATCATAACCAGGTACTGGGCTATCTCCCCCAAATACTAAAGGTAAAGTGTGAACTGTATGCCTGTTAAAATACTCGCCCAAGTTTGAACGCGGGAGCTGCTGAAGATCGAGGTCAAGTTTCTATTCGTGAGGCTCGCTGGCTGGGGAATAAAATATGCCTCCTCTGGCCGTATTTCTCATATTTCTGTTACCGCGACTACAGGTTTATGGGCGTGCTAAAATGGTGCAGAAGCGTGGAAATTAGTGTCACCGTCTTGTACGATTTTTATGTACCGCTCTTATTTTTGGAAAACATACGACGGTTACCTGGCGCTTTCGGATAAGTAGGTTTGTTTTTCAAAATTGGCATTCCTGTCAGATTCACAGCCAATCCGCCGCCCGCTTTCCCACAGCCCCTCGCGTAGACTAATACCACTAAGCATTTTAGCAATATCAGATTAACATTAATACCCGATGGATTAGAAACCAGACAAAAGTGGGCTTAGGAGGGCACTGTGCACAGAGCCTGAAGATAGGTGTACATCAGATCTGTTTCCTCCAGGGCCCGGCTCTCAGAAATTGGAGGGGCAAGAGGCCCACGTACTAACATTTGCCAGTTTGATGAGGCTTGGGGCCCCGAAAGAATCTGAGGGGAAACCACATAGCTTGCCCAGGACAGCCCGAGAAACTCTTTGCTGAGGGGGGCTCAGGGCCAGCATTCCAAAGGGAAAATTTCCTTTCTTCTCTTCTTTGACCTTCTCACCCCCCCTTCCATGTAACCTCTCCTCCCCTCTCCTTTAATCTGATTATGGATAGGACTGCTGCTCTATGATGCAATGGAAAAATCCCAGACCTGGCGCTCCAAAATATGCTAAAATCATTATGCGCTGACAGGACAATGACTTTGGCTTATAGGTGTGAGGGAAAAAGAGCCCATCACATCAGCGATTTAAAGCAAATGGATACGAGGTGAAAAGGCAGACAATTCTCACGCTGATCTCAGGTGTCATTCCCTGTGCGAGTTTATGACTTCCAGCAGGCCTGAGGCATATGTAGATAATAAAATTGCGGCCCCAAAGATGGCTGGATACTATTGACTCGTGTATAACAATTCCCCCAGGGCGAGAGTTCATCTTGCCTTCCTTGAAAGTTTCTCTGCCCAGCGTCCTCGAGGCGCACGGGACTCAATTCTCAGCACGCACGACAGTCCCGGTTGCTGCAGAATCTAAATTTGCATAAAGTGCATCTCATCTTCTCAGGTGCCTTTTATATATGTGGTCATGTGATGTTCTTTTCTTTCTTTTTTGAAAAGCTCTCGATGACTCTGGCTGGAATTTAAATAATTAAAAATCTCTCAGCTCATTATTCCGATATCCTAAAAGACTGCTCAGGCCAACGGCACATTATTTCATTTCTGATAGTTGAGAGTTTGTGTGGGCTTCTAGAATCACTCAGGATTCTGAGGCGAAAATTAATGATGTGGTGGTTTATTGCCCTAAACACTGATATGTGAGCTATGGTTATATTTTATTTTATTTTTATTTTGTTTATTTATTCCTTTAGCTATGGTTATATTTTAGATAGCAGGCTCTAATCCATCACTATCCTGTAGTTAGGAAAATGTTCATGAAAAACAGTGTGTAACTGGTAAGTCACCTTTTCCCCCCTTTTGCCATAAACAAACAAACAAACAAGATTTTGTCAATTTTTTGGCAATATTAAGACATTAGTCCTTACCGAGTATGGTTTTATGGTTTTCTTACGTTGTTCCCTCCCTTATTGTAGTGACATCCTCATCAGGGATTTATTGTGAGAAGACAACATGCTTTAATGGCAAAATCAAGAGCGGAGAAGTCAGGATGCTGAATTGCAACCTGATTTCACTGCAGATGGAGCAAATGCTCTCATCACTCTGGTCGTCAGCCCCCCGCTCGCCACACTCAGACCTGCTCAGTCAACCCATGTACTGCTCTCACTCTGAATCCAACATCCATGGGCTGGAGTGTGGCGGTTTTCCTAACACATGATTGCTCACTCAAGTGTATTTCTCGGTTTTTAAAGACTGCTCTGACAAGGTGGGGTGCCCGCTTTACAGTCCCAGAGCAGATCAAAGTCACCTCATGGGTGCTCACTAAATAACTGTTCACTAAATAAACGGAATTGAAGAGAGAGGAAGGGAAAAGGCTGCTGGCAGTAGTGACCCCAATAGTAAGAGCAACAAGAGAAAAGAGGAAAACTACAAAAGGAGGTACCAGGGGAAAAACAGGGGAAAAAACAGAACTATCTGTTTCAAACTCAGTAAAAAGGATAAGAGTGCTAAACACCCTTCTAATCCTCAGAGGGTGAGTGTTTTATAGAACGTATAATGATCTGGACATACAATAAACTCCCTCCACCTTTTACCAGAAAGACTTTCCAAGCCCTGGCCTGGCTACTCAGTTGGTTAGAGTGTCAGCCTAACATGCCAAGGTTGCAGGTTCGATCCCAAGTCAAGGCACGTACAAGAATCAACTAATGAGTGCGTGGATAAGTGGAACAACAAACTGATGTTTTTTCTCTCTCTCCCTTCCTCTCTCTCTCTCTCTAAAAATTAATTTTAAAAAATTAAAAAAAATATTTTTTTCTCAATGAGTGTTTAACACAAAAGGATTTGTGGTTCTTAGTTACTTGGAACATTCAATTAGTAACAAGCATTATTTTTAATGGGCACTTGGGAGACGTGAAAACACCCATGTTAGATACATACCAGTCTCTGAAATCTAGGCATTAAGGAAGGAATCAGTTGGGTGGGGTTCGCTACATTCTCGTGCTCCTCAGTCCTGCCCCTCTCATTTATCCCGTTCATGTGTGTGACCAAGCACACTGATTCAGGACATATTAAAATCAAACTATGGGTAACATCAAGTGCTATATATTGTGCAGGGTGGAAAGATCTAGAAGAAACTTCCTCTACCCTCAAAAATTAGTCTTGCCCTGGCTGGGTAGCTCAGTTGGTTAAAATGTTGTCCTAACACATCAAGGTTGCGGGTTGTGGTCAGACCACAAGAATCAAGCAATGAATACATAAGTAAGTGGAACAACAAATCAACGTTTCTCTCTTTCTTTCCTTCCCTCCCTATGATCAATCAAGAAATGAAACGTTTAATAAAAGGTTTCAGAAGGAATTATAGTCTCACAGAGATGACACACGTATACACAATGCTTAACAGCACAGAGCCCTGTGTGAGATGTAGCGGGGGTATTCTGAGTGATCTCACCACTGAGTCTGAGGCCCTAAGGCAGGGGTCAGGGACCTATTTGGCTGAGAGAGCCAGGAACACCACATATTTTAAAATGTAATTCCGTGAGAACCATACAACAACCCGTGTACGTTAGGTATTATCCAATAAAAATTTGGTGTTGTCCTGGAGGACAGCTGTGATTGGCTCCAGCCACCCACAATCATGAACATGAGTAGTAGGAAATGAATGGATTGTAATTCATGAGAATGTTTTATATTTTTAAAATTATTTTTTTAATTAAAGATTTGTCTGCGAACCAGATGCAGCCACCAAAAGAGCCACATCTGGCTCACGAGCCATAGGTTCCCGACCCCTGCCCTAAGAGAAGGCTGCCTGAGAGTGGCCACATTAAACTGGGTCCTCAGAGGATAAACAGGATTTCTAGAAACTGAAATCAGAGAGAGGGCTCTTAACCCATTCAAATCAACATTTAGTAAATGCCCCAAACACAAACACACTGCAGGAATACACAGATTAAAAAGACACGACTCATGCCCTTGCCGGTGGATGGTAGATGTAGAAATGAAACCAGGACAACATAAGGACGACGGCAAAGGAACAAACAAATGTCCTTCCCAGAAGAAGGGACAGTGGAGTCAAGTGTGCAGGCGAGAAAGCCAAAGCCATGGGAGCCAGGAGGGGACTCAGACTAGCTATTTGGGACAATCAGTGCCTAGTTGCTACCTCCGGCAGCCTGGTAGAAGCCGGACTGCTCAGAGCCCCCAGTCACGGGTGCAGGTGGACTCTGTCACCCGACGGAATTCAGAACAGAGGGAAGCAGGGCCTGGAGCGAGTGAGAACACAGAGGACAGGGGAAAGGAAGAAGGAACCAGAAAGGCAGGATACTGTCCCCCGTGGAGAGTCTCCGTGTTGGAATCTGAGGCAGTGTGATATAATAACCTAATTACATGTCTGTCTGCTTGGCATGTGACATGCATAGGTTGGTCATGACCTTGAGGATGAGGGCCTTGCCTGGCCTGTCTGCCCTTTACCCTTAAGATGCAATTCTGTGCTTAGCACATGATATCAGCTGACCAAATGTTTTCTGAATGAATGAAGAATGAATGAATGAGGTAGAGCCAGCCCTGCTCCTTACACACATATTAGACTCGCATGGAATTTAGAGGGTCCAGGGAGATTCCTGACGTCCCCTAAACATCCCCTGGCAAGCTGTGCAGTGCTTTTCCCAGACTGCTTCCAGGTTCTACCGTTTTTTAAAAAAGATTAAGATATAATTGACATATAACATTATATTAAATGTTCTCTTTTAAGGCGCCAATGCTTTTGGAAAGCATTCTGATTTTGTAACCCATTTTTTAGTTAGGTGACACCTCTGCTATCCTGTTGGGGATGTCAGGGGCCAGGTTTTGAGGGCCTGTGAATGGGAGTGAAAAGTGATTTGAGGTCTCAGGATGGGACTGCAGAGCAGGGGCACTGCAGGCCTAAAAGCACTGGGCCTCGGACTAGCGATTTGGGGCCAACGGAATTCTTTTCTGGGTTATGAGATCTCAAAAGGTTCATAGATTTAAAAGGTGTGAGCTGGAAGCCAGTCTGTAAAATGCTGTCTCACTGACATGTTTTGTGTGGTTCATACAGTATCCAAAACATGTTTAATAAGTCGCCAAGATGTACACAATGGGAAGAGTCATATAAAAATCAGAACTTCTAGATTTTCTTGCACAATTGGAAGACTGAACTTCACTGGGGTCTCATCGCCATAGGGCTTGAGGCGAGTGGGAGACTCCTCCTCTCAGAAATTCAAAACTACAACTTCAGTTGATAGCAAGAAATCAGTTTATTCTCCTATTCTCTCTGTTTTCAGGGATAATACTTATCAAAGAGAGAAGCTTCTTATGGCCTCCAGAGCAGCTGGAGTGTCTACTTGGCCTTCTTGTTCAGGTAAATGAATTCTCCAGGCTGTGGTACAGGGAATTCCCCGGGAGTTATATGGGGTGGCAATCTGGACTTGGTTATTTTAGATTCTTCTTCTATAGCTGGTGAAAACACCGGCCCTGATTAATTTTTGGACATAAATTGAGATTCTGGATAATAATGTTTTGTAGCTTTCTGGGAAGAACCATACACAGAATAAAATACAACTGCTGTAACCACTGAACTTGTGTGAAATTCCCAAAAAGCATTTGCTATTCCTGCCCAGGGTGGTAAGAGAATTCGTGACTTAATAATGTGAGCACCCACGTTTCACACGTCAGTGTCTAAAACAAGGAAGCCAGAATGGCCCAGACCCCAACCCCAGGGGCTAACAGATTGGAAATGCTTGGAGGAGTGAGTCTACAATTAAGTTCATCCTAGAAAACAATGACTTTAAAACCTTTTTTTTGTGTGTGTGTGTGTCTTTTGTACCTGAACCTGGTGGAAATTCAGGGAAGAAGAAAATAAACATGCCTTTCTTTAAAGCTAATTATGGGGACCCCTGGTGACTCAAGGGTGGGCCACGCTCATAATTTGGACCTTACAATGTGGAGTCCACAATTTATCTCCCTTCACTTTCCAGAACTTTCCATCTTTCTCTTTCCTAGAACCTTTGATCCCCCTCTGTTATCAAAATTATAGCTTCCCCATACATATATTTTTAAACATCAACTTTCCTTGAATCTGCAGCGTTTCTCTTACCGGTAGCTTATTTTTTTTTCTTTTCACTTCCTGCCAAATTTCAATATTTTTGCTTTTACCCTCCCAGTTGGTTCTTCAGCTCTCCGTACTCTTAATCAGCTGCTACAGCTCTGATGCTTTCTGCTCAGACCAAGGACACTACTGATGTCAGCCAAGCCTTTGTCTTTGCTTGAGAGCTACTCCTCTTGTGTGCTTTTTTGGTCCTCCTGGACTGCTCATCTCTTGAGAACTGGCTCTTTTTTGGGGGTGGGGGCTTGCAGAAACCCACACTATTCTGGTTTCTCTTACACTATGATTATTCTATGTATGTTTCTTTTCTTGGTCTTTCCTGAGTTTCCTGCCCCCTTGACAATCGGTATCCTACTCCAAAACTCAATTTGGAGTTCTCTGCTATTTTTGTGTTTCATGCTATCAACTTATTCATCATTTCAATGCAGAAGACTCCTAAATCTGTAGTTCTGCATCATTCTTTTTATTCTAAGTGCAATCCTGTATTTTCATCTGAACTCAAAGCACTTTGACATCAGTAGCTTGCAGTCAGCCCAAACTCAAGATTTTTAGAACCAAACAAACTTCTTTTTAATATATATTATATATCTTGTCAAAAGATTTCTTTTATTACTTCATCCAGTTCAAAACCCCCAAGTCATTTTTTGATTCTATTCACTATTTAGTTTTCTCGCCCTGAGAAACCTTTCTCTGAAAGTCGTCACATCCCTCCTTCCTAGCCAAGGCCTTATCAGCTCATTCTCGGATTAGAGAAGGAGCCACCTATCTGGACGCCCTGACCCCATGCTTTCTCCTCTCCAACACCCCTTCATGCCACTGCCAGACTAATCTTCCTTAAACGCCACTTTCATCTTGTCACTGTCTGCTCAGAAACCTTCAATAGCCCTTTAATCACATAAGTGTGAGCTGAAGGCGAATTTGGAGTTCATCTCATTCAACCCCTCACTTTCTAGGCGAGGAAACTGAGGCTCCAGGCGGGTAAGTGGTTCACCCAAGGTCATTGTTAATAAACCGCAGGAGTAGGACTTAAAGCCAGGCCTTTCTCCAAGGGCCAGTGCTTTTTCTGCTCTAACAGAGGTTCCCAAACCTCCATCCAGGTACTCTCTTCAGGATTTCATCACCTCTGCATGCTACTTAGAGCATTTCTTATGGCATCCATTGTTAATTGCTCCAACCGTCTTTCTCCTGCATGAAAATAAAGACTACGCTTATTTCTTTTTGCACATTTTTATACAGAAAGGTTCTTCTCAAAGATTTTTTACTGTGCTTCTAGACCCCCAACTAATCAGTCAATATCAGAAGAGCAAACCCAATTTTTAAAGGCATTTGAGACGAAACTTGGAGATTTCCTACGTGCACAGGTCTTTGTAGCAACTAAATTTACATGAGCAGCACATGAATTTTCAACAACACCATTTGGCTACTTTAATAGAAATAGAGGTCTGGTGTGTTGTCACTGTTGCTATGGAAGGTGAACGACCTATTACAATTAACAAGAGGACTGTTCACCAGAATTTATGGATTTCGTTCTTTTTAACCTAATGAGCACTGCAGCGTACTATCACTTATATCACACTAGATTGCCCAATCACCCTGCATAATATTACTTCAATCCATTTTGAAATAGGCCCAAATTGTCTTTTTTTTGTTGTTGGAGTAATGATCAAGTATTGACGTTTCTTGAGTTCATACAAATGGCTACAACCTCCTTGCACGCAGGCTGGTCAATAGAGTCTGACGTTCGCATTAGGGATTTGGAAATCAATGTCGTTTTCCTGTTATTCTTTTATGATTAAATCAATTGAAGTTATTTACTCATAGCAGAAAAGATGGGTGATTGCCAACCCCATGGCTTAGTGAATTGCTTTCTCACCACCGCTGCCCTGTAATGAGAAGGTCCACGCTCGCTTCAGGGGTTGACTCCAACCTGTTCCTGTATAGCAGCAATTTGAGATGCAGAGAGTGTTTATTATTAAGGGCTAAGAGTGTTGCATGCCAAAGGGCATCTTTATCACTTGGTGTTGCATTAACATTGACAAAGGAGAGAAACACGCCCACAAACCCCCTCAGTATTGGTCAAATGGTGCTCACTTATGGATGCAAAGCCAAGAAGCAGCCAATGGATGTTCGTGCCACATCCTTCCTGGTGTACACTGTTGTGCAGAGACCCCAGTGAAAGACAATGGAGATGTCAATTAAGCTGAATGGACAGGACTTATTTGTTGATGCGTTTTCAGTCTTTAGCATGTGGTGGATGACCCACAGGGTTCTGATGTGAGAATAAATAATGGCTTGTATAACATGGGTTGCACTTAATGTGCTTGAATGCAAAATAGTCTAAGGGTAAAAGCAAATGGAGACAGTGGGGAAGGCTGAGGAGTAGGGAAGAGCTGACACAGGAAAGAGGCACGGAAGTAACATCACTAGCAAGCCGACAAGACTGTCATCTGCTCTTGTATTCTCCATGTGAAGTGAGTAATAAGCAAACAATAGAAGAGTCATTTCATTTTTAGACCCATTCTGTGCAGCCAGCTGCACTGGACCATGGCGGTGCCAAGTCCTTTATAGTCACTCGATCTTTGTGTCGTGTTTGATGAGCACAGAGCAAAAGTGGGAATTCAGGCTGCTTCAGCCAACTTTTCCTAAATGTTCTGGTTTCCCCTTCACCTCTCTCACTTCCTCCTCAATAATACCCACTCATAGAAGCAGAAAAGGATCACTTTGACAAAGCCTTATCAGAAATCTGACTTGAGAGCTTTGTCACCTGCTCTTGTGGAACAGTAATGAAATGATCCCTGTTTTTCTGAGGGTGGCCCTGGTTGGCTGGGGTGGAGGTGCGGGCACACACGGTCAGGGATGGGGGCAGACATTTTCTTTCCCTCACCTACATGCATCCACTGATTTCCCCAGAGAACAAGAGGCTTCTCTGAAACATCCTCACGCCACGCCAATGTCAGGGGTTCCGGAATGCAGGCATGTTTTATAATATGGAGTAGGGTGGAGGTTGGGGAGGAGAAATATAAACCAAATTGCAAAGGAGGACTCTGAGGCACTTAAGGAAACAAAGGAGAAAGGGGGCAGTCACTATGACTGGGACCTGACCCCCTTTAGTACTCTGCACGATTCTGGAAGGGAGCATCATGGTTTCCGCTGAAGCTTTCTATGTGCCACCTGGCTGGCATGGTTCTGTGTGGCACAGCTGCAGGGGGGTCAAGGACACACATTCTGCAGCCCAACAGCCTGGGTTCCAAGCCTGGCTCTCCATGCTAACCTCCATCTATTTTTCACTGGTCTACGCCTCAGCTTTAGCATCCGTGACATGGGACTGGTAGTGACAGAAGCTATGTCTCCAAGTCTTTGTGAAGAGGAAATGAGGGGATGCATGTAAAGTGCTTAGAACAGAGCATGGTAAGCTCTCAATAAATGTTAGCGAGTATTATTATTACCCTTGAGTTATTGCTATTGTCCGTTATAGGCAATGGGAAGAAGACAGCCCATACTCTAACATGCAGGGTGCTGAGCCCCACTGAGGCAAGGCTGCCTTCCCCTGGGACGGAGGTAATGATTGCGGTGGCCGTGGTGGCAGAGCGCTGCCTTAGGTTTCTGAAGTAGAGGGCTATCCTGGTGGCTCTTGGTAGCAGTGCTGGTGGCTTAGTGAGTCGTGATTCAGTCAATGATGGGTGGCCCAGTTGGCTGGCAGTGGTGGTGGTGAGGAGAGATGGGCATGGGAAATTTTACTTGCAATGTCCAAAAAAACTTTCAGGGAGGAGGAGGAAACTCAGAGGGTGGGTTGGATCAGGTTTTCAAGTAACCTAGATGTGGGCTAAAGACCTAGTGAAACCTGTGATTCAATCACAGTAAGACTGCACTGGAGACATCTGTGGGGAGGCCCATGGTGGTTTGGGCTCCATGATGTGGTTCCCTGGGGTGATCTGAATCCTGGATCAGGCACTTCAGCTTCCCGATTAACTCCTGCTCTGGGGATTGTAGCTAATTGCCTTGTTTGCTAAAACCCCTCCTTGGGCCTAGAGAGAGTGCTTGTCAGAATGTTCAGGGGAGAAGAAACTACGAATACAGTCTTCCAGAGCTTGCTGCAAATGTCAACTTTTGTTCTGCCCAAGGAGGATACAGGGAACGGGGTGGGGGACTCTAGAAAGTGAACCCCAATTCCTCTACGTTGGTGTGAGAATGTACAAGAGTGAACATTTTCCTGGAGAAAGATGAAGCGGCTCACAGCAGGTTTGGCTAGAGTCCTCCTCTGAAAGTACAGACAGCCCTCATCGACCCTAAGCTTGACCATGTTCCTGGCCCCAAGAGTGCCCACTCCAGGGGTGAGACAGTGAGGAAGAACATTCGGCAGGCCAGCACACATCACACAGAGGGGCCGGCGTGGCTGCTTCAGCAGGAGAAAGGTGAAGGTGGCAGGAGGCCTGATATCCGTGCAGGTGTGCCAGGCAGACAGGAACAAGAAAGGACAGGTTAATCAGATGGTTAGAAGTACGACCAGACTTGCAGGTATTGTTCTAACATGTAGCAGCAGGCAGGGGCGCAACTGTCCCCCAGGTGTGGCGGTCCGACACCTTGTTGCAGGTAGGGCCTGTGGCAGGATGTGGTGTACATCCCGGCAGCCCTGACCTGGTTCTGCTGCTCTCCATGAACTACTTTGGCTTAGGCTCCCAGTTTCCTAGAGGAGCGTGGGTGGGGGAGGGCACCTTCAGTGGCTCCAAGAAAGCTACAAGCCTTCGGAAAGAGCCGTGTAAGTGCCTGCTGGGTCTTCAGGGCTCACCGCAGCAGCTCCTTGGCCCCGAGCATGGCCCAGTGCAGTCAGAGGCCACTGGGACTCAGGAAGCACCTCCCAGGCCCAAAGACAAAACACTGAGACCCAGTGCAGCAGGCCTGCCGTCATTTTGCTTTGCTTTGTTGAAGAGAGTGGTTTCCTAGTGGACCACTGCACTACCAAGACTGTGCCTTTAGGTTTCCTGGGAGAGATGAGGGGTACAAATGCTTATTTTCCCCCTCCCAATGGCTCAGGCAAATCTGGGAGAAATCTGTGAAGGAGAAACTGAAAAATCCAGGATGACTGTCAAACAGCAGGAAGGAAGAGCATGGGAGGAGCCATGGCTTTGCCGGGGAACCACCACCACGTACCACCTAAAATGACACTTGTACTGAGTTTTGACATCAGTCCTCTGCCTTCTGCAGTAAGGACAGGGCGCAGGAATGCTCTGAATGCGACAGAGGCCACCACCTCTGGCTGTGTGCCATCTGGAGACCCAGCAATGACGGCTATGGACAAATAAAGCCAGAACTAGAGATAAGGGCTGAGGAAGCAGCTTGTCCTTTGCCACACCTTGGTTTCTGATCTTCTGCCTGGCCAGCTGCCAGCCTCAGGTTACCCAGGGGCATGAGGTAACTCTGGAATCATCAGAACCTTTGCCTAGAACAATGGCCACCACAGACCATGAAACCGGGGCCAGGGAGAAGCTGGGGGCAGGGCAGTCTGGAACTGCCCTCCAGAAGGGGCTAAATTTCTGAAGGGGGGGGCCTATGCTTTAGAGGAGCGCTGGCTCTGATTCATAAGCATAAGCAAGACAACCTCAGAGAGGCTTAAAAGGGGGCCACCCCCTAAAAGACAGGGGGTTGATGTCCTTTAGTTTCCAGGTAAAGGGTAACAAGCTGAAATTCAGGCTTTCAGGTAAATTATATTAAATAATAACTACTCCTAGGAAAGGCAGCGTGGGGACAGGGAACAGAGGGAAGCAGGCTAACTGGCCTCTCTTCTTACCAGCTTCACCTCTGGGGACAAACCCTCAAGGAGAGCCGCATCTGACCCCAGGGGGGTGGGAAGCCTACAGCATGTTTGTCATGATAATTCAAGAAGTCATAACTCAGCACAGGCCAGAGTTTTCCACCTCCTTTAGCCCCATCCGCACTGCTGGTGTCCCTCTTGGCAACACAGGAAGCCAGAAACAGAAGAGCCAGAGTGCTGGGCCCTGCTGCCTGCCAAGTGTCAAGTGTATTTCTGATTTTATCCCTTGTTTACTGTGGAAATGTATAAGGCGAACGGAAGGGGCTAAACGATTTCCTCCCTCCTCTCTTCCCCTTCTCTCTCTCTCTCTTTCCCAGGAAACACTGTGCCTAGCCGTATCTGATTCGGGATGCTTGCAGTCGGGGAGTAAAGATTAGACATACGACGCATAAGTAAGCCTATTAGAAGGCTTTACGGGCTAAGAGCAGTGCATATTGTGCAAATGGCGCCCGCGGTTTTCAAATACAGGCCCCCATATGCATTCAGATCAATTTTCAGCTACCTAGGAAGCCATTTAGTATAAAACCAGGTAAAAATAATCTAATGGCCCCATTATGGTTTGAAAGAGTTGTTGAGTTTCATTTGGTCACATAGAATTTAAAAACACACAATGAAACTGTAAAAGTGGCAGGTCTCCTTTTTGAGCGTGTTGTGTTTCTGCTTTTTTGTTTGTTTGTTTTTTTGTGGGAGGCATCCTTGCTTGGTTATTTATTGACCTGCACATCTTCTCTTATCTAGATCTCTATTACTGCATGTACGCAGGCCTCAGGGATGGGTGTACAGGGTAATTGTTCCAGCCCCCCCCTCCCCGCCCCTCCAGGCTCCAGCACCCTTCAGGGGAGCATGCATGCTGCTGTGAATGCCTTCCTTCTGCAGCCAGAGCTCAGGCAGTATAGGGATATCGTTTTCTCCATCTTTGTGGGATTATTGCCAGCGCAATATGCAAAGTTGAGGAAACAGTTTGGGGGGGGGGGTTGGCTAAAACAAGTTAGGATAACTTTATAATCTGGTCATCTTTGTAGCCGAACACCTAGTCTGTTATTTGTTAACATTATTTGATAAAGGAAGTGAACGAGCAAGATTTTATACCCAGAACAGCCTGTGAATAACATTGGCTTAGGCATTCATGCGTTAACAGAAGCAGCTTACTTAAAATGTGGATGAGAGCCAAAGACCATGGTTTCACATAAGCATAAAGACCCAACTTCTTACTAATTACCTTAAAATTGCTTTCAATATTCTCCCAACCAATAAAGGAGTCTCCACTTAGCATTAAGTCAACCGGAACAGCTCAGCAACATGATGTGCAAACCACCATCACTACTTTGGGAAGACGATCTCAGATATTTAATAGAACTGTGTTACCCTATTTCTGAACCAAAGCAATGAAATTAGCTTTACCTGCAGTGATGATGAAAGATCTGCAACGTTGATGGTTGAGAAAGAAAACAGCTCAAAAATGTTTAATAAATAGCTTTCCCAAAGCATTCTCTTTTATGTCTCTGAAAGACACTAATATCTCTTAAAGGTTTAAAAATAAAGCCCTCCCCAGCTGCTCAGCAGTAGAACATTGTTCCGGTGTGTGGAAGTCCTGGGTTCAATTGCTGGTCAGGGCACACAGGAGAAGCGACCACCAGCTTCTCCACCCCATCCCCTTTTTCTTCTCTCTCTCTTTCTCTTTCTTCCCCTCCCACATCAAATGGTTTGAGTAAGTTGGCCCCGAGTGCTGAGGATGGCTCCATGGCCTTGCCTCAGGTGCTAAAAATAGCTTGGTTGCTGAGCAATGAAGCAATGTCCCAGATGGGCAGATCATCACTGGGTAGGGAGCTTGCTGGGTGGATCCCAGTTGGGGTGCATGCAGGAGTCTATCTCTCTGCCTCCCTGCTTCTCAATAAAATAATAATAATGGCCTTGATCAGTGCTCTTCTTCACTGCACATCTAGTGGTATTTGTATTAGTTTCTTATTGCTGCTATAACAAATTACTGCAAACGTCATGGTGTAAAACTACACGAATTTATTCTCTTATAGTTCTGGAGGTCATAAACCTTAAAGTTAAGGAGTCAGCATTACAGCCTTCCTTCTGGAGGCTCTAAGAGAGAATTTGTTTGCCTAATTTTCTAGCTTCTAGAAGCTGTACACATTCTGAAGCTCATGACCCCACATTGCTTGGACTTCTGCTTCAGTCTCATCTTCCTTGACTCTGCCCTTCCTGCCTCCCTCTTATGAGGACCATTGTGATTATGGGTCCATCAGATAATCCAGGAGCATGAATTGAATCACATCTGCAAAATCCCTTTGGCCATGTGAGGTAACAGATTCACAGGTTCCAGGGATTAGGACATATGGGGAACTTGGTGGCTTTTCTTCAAAATTCAGGTTAGATAGAATATAATTTACCTATTTGGAAAACCAGCCACAATGGTGGCATGTTCACGCCCCTTCTCTCTCTCACCTCCCCTGCGGCTTCCCACCCAAAGCCAAACTGAGAAAAAGCCATACAGAGTGGGTCACTGGACATAACTGCCTCAATATATTATATAATTTTTAAGGTTGTTTATAAACAATTACATGAGCACAATTTATAGTACTTAATGTAATTGTTACTACTAACTCTTGAAAACATAGCGTAAGATTTATAAATCAATCTCATTATAAAATTTCATAGGCCTTACAGCATACTTTTATTCCAGCTTATCATATGTATATTTTTAAATCAAAAAGAAAAACAATTGATGACTGTTTTGAGATGAGGAAGTAGCATCTTTGTTCTTCTGAACAGAAGGGTATTATAAGTAAACTGGAATTTGGGAAGCATAATATAATTTTATGCTTTTAATGAAAGGTGTGATCAGGCATTGGACTCAGGCATGCCAAGTTTCAGTCAAAAGTAAATTTTATGGCTGTGTGTTCTGTCCCTCAAAACAGGGGTGTGTAATGGAAATCGTGACAGGCACTTAATTACAATGACGCTACTCCATGTGCGTATAATAAATGCTCCGAGCTAGTTCATAAAACCTCTTAATGTAGTCTAGAAACCTGTACTGAGAATAGCCACCAAAAGACAATTCTCTTTAAAAACAAGTGAGAAGAAAGAATGTCTCCCAGATTCCACTCAACGCTGCTGCGTGACTCATAGGCTTCACAACATTCCAAGAGAAAAGCAACAGGACATCATCTCTCAGTGGCTTGAGTCTTTTTTGTGTGTGTGTGTGTGTGACAGAGACAGAAAGAGTCAGAGAGAGGGACAGATAGGGACAGACAGACAGGAAGGGAGAGAGATGAGAAGCATCGATTCTTCGTTGCGGCACTTTAGTTGTTCATTGATTGCTTTCTCATATGTGCCTTGACCAGGGTGCTATAGCAGACTGAGTGACCGCTTGCTCGAGCCAGTGACTTTGGGCTCAAGCTGGTGAGCCTTGCTCAAACCAGATGAGCCCACACACTCAAGCTGGCGACCCTGGGGTCTTGAACCTGGGTCCTCCACATCCCAGTCTGATGCTCTATCCACTGCACCACCACCTGGTCAGGCTCAGCAGCTTGAGTCTTAACTGTATCTTGTTTTGGTCCCAAATGGAAATTCATACCTTTAAAAGAGCCTGATGTGAGTGAGCATTTGAGCAGGTGACACCATCTGATTAGCAGGAGCCATTTGAATACAATAAAAGCTGCTAATAGGAGTTTGCAGAAGACTAGTTAGAAGGCAAACAGCAGTAATCCTGTTAGCAGCAATAAAAGTATGAAAACGTGACAAAAATATTCAAAGGTAAGTAAGTGATAGAGAAGTGATCTCCATACCCATCTGTCAGGACCTCAAGAAGTGGGATAGCCTTTTGCCATTACACATCTGCGTGTCACATTACGGGTGGAAAAGACAACAGTTAGTCAAGTTCTGAACTAGAGGGCTGCAAAAAATCAATAGAGGTCACATTTATTCAATGGAAGTGACTTAACTTCCCTAGTTGGTAAGACAGCGTAAGATTGGGTGGCAAGTAAATAATCCTGGGTGAATTCAGCACAACAAACTCTGGGGGACAAATCAGTGTGCGGAGAGGGCCAGAGAGGAAACTGATAGACTCACGGGACACCAGGGCTTAGAGGGGACAGCGGGAGGCATGCTACTCAGATCACAGTGTGCACAGGGATCACAGAGGAAAATGCAGGTTCTGAGGCAGTAGGCTGGGTTTGGACCTGAGCACCTGCATCTTGAACAACCTCCTAGGCCATGCTGATCTGCAGACCACACTTTGAGGAGGGAGGATTTAGAGAATACCCAGTAGAGAAGGCATGGCTCGGTGGGTATTTTTTGAAGGTGCAAGCAGAAGTAAGTCAAGTTGGTTTCAAAAAGCTTAAATGGCATTGGGTGTGTGAGTATTTATTTTATTCAGAACAAGAGAACAAGTAAATGAAAATGCTAAATGACTTTGTATCTGGTTAATAACGCCCTGGGTTCTGGCGTCAGACTGTCTTTCTTTACTACATTCTAACTGTACGGCCTCATGTAAACTTAAGAACACCTCTCTGCTGCGTCTGCTCTGTGTCCTCTCCCACCAACCTCGTGTGGAGTTTAGAATCTTGCTCAAGTAATGACATGTAGTCGTCATAACGGACATTTGCCATCACCTTCAGGCTCCACAGGCCAGCCTGCAGACCACTGCCAGTCCACACTTCCGGAAGCCCAGTTCTGACAACATCCCTCCCCTGTCCAAGCCCTCAGTGGTTCTTGATCCAAATCCTCAGTGTTCATGGATAACTTTCTGTGCTCTAGTCTGAACCTTCCATTCTAGGTTCACCTTCAGCTCATCTATTTTATAAACATATGCTTCAGCCACATCCATTTGTTATTCAGTTTTCTCTAAATTACACCTTCTAACACTGAACTTTTAAAAAAATTGTGATGAAATACACATAACATAAAATTGGCCACCTTAACCATTTTTAAGTGTGCAATTCAGCGACATGAAGTGCATTCACATTGTTGTGCAGCCATTAGCCATCGTCCATAAATCTTATAAAACTGAACCTCCACACCCATGAACAAAAACTCATTCCCCACGCCCCCTGGCAACCACCATTCTACATTCTGTCTCTAGGGATTTAACTGCTCTGGGCACTTCATATAAGTGGGATCACACAGTACTTGTCCTCTCGCAACTGGTTTGTTTCACTTAGCATGATGTCCACGATTCCCTTTCTGTTTTAAAGCTGAATAATATTACATTGTATGTATTTGCCACATTTTGTTTATTCATTTCTCTGTCAACGTATACTCGGGCTATTTCCACGATTTGGCTCTTATGAAGAACGCTGCTGTGAACGTGGGTGCACAGACGTGACCACTGGGCGTGTCCTCCCATGGAAATATCCCATTTCATCCATTCCGCTGATTAGAGTTCCATCAACATTTCAAGGTCTGGGCTGAAATAACTTTGCGTGGAGCTGTTCGACCTGATGCCAGGTATTTTAGGGAAAGCTCCCTTGGCCCTTATCACACAGGTTTCTGTTTATGATTTCTTATATGAGTGTTTTATACGCTTTTTAAGGCAAGATCTAATGGGAGGTTTTTGCCCACTAGTTGATTGCTTGGTTAAGATTACTTAACCTTAAAAAATTAGATTAGTGATTTGCATAGAGTAGGTATATGATTAATACATTTTATGAAGATGATCACGAGGACAAGGATATAGAGAAAAAGATGAAGAATCAACAGAGACTATTTCCCCATTGGTTGCATATCAGTATGGCGGTGGAAGATTCAAGAGAACAAAAATGCTCTTACTTAGTCTTTCTGAATATTCAGATCTTTTTTTGATATGCATCAACTCAGCATTAACAATAGCACACAAATATTGTACGTTGGGTAAGTATTGAATGGTAACTCAAACTCACACAGCTAGTAAATGCTTAATCTCAGGTCAGAACCTGGGTGTCTGTTCTCTCCCCCACTGCCAGTTCTCAGGACGCTGTCTGTCACTGTGCTGCCACATGCTGGCTTCAGAACTTGGGGGGTATTTTGCCCATATTGGTCTTAGAACTTTTTTTTTTCACATATATTATCCTTGCCTTATCCTATCATTCACAGAGAATACTTAGGATCTTCAAATGAGGCTAAGAACTTAAAATGGTTTTGACAATCTCATAATATGGCTTAGAATAAGCAGAATGAAAATTCAATATGGATGATCATAGCTCAGCAAATTACAGAAATAAGCACCAGAGAATGGCAGTGTATTATGCACAGCAGGGAGATCTTTAGAAGCTCTTGACCACGGCTGAACACAGCACAGCAATGTAGAAACGTGTTGCAATGGTTAAAAAAAAGGATTTTAATATGATATCATAAAAGTAGAACATGAATTATACTTAATATAGCAATTCTTTTCCTCTCCAAAAAAAAGAGAGAGATCAGATAATTTTTTGTCTGTTATTGGCGATTTATGATTTGTAGATGTATCTTGGGAACAATAACCACTCATTTACTGAAATATTTATTAAATACCTATTAGGTAGCAGGCGTTGTGGCAGGGATACAGAGTAAACTACAGTTTCCATCACAGAAGATCTAAAGGGTAGCATTAGAGGTAGACAGATACAAGATAATTAAAATTTGAAGATATAGATACAAGATCCTCACATAAGAGAGAAGAGAAATGTCCATCCCCAAGGAGGCTGCAGGTTTGGTCAGGAAAGGCTCCCTGTCTGAGCTGGGAGTTTATAAGGAAGAGAAGGGGTTAGGGCAGTCATTCTCCATTATAAAGCCACTTGAGCCCTGGCATGAAAATAAGAGAAAGTGTGGGGAGCTCTAGCCAATAAGTTTGTGAGCCTGATGGGAATGGGAAACGCCCTGGGCCATAAACGGAGGGCTTGGATTTTACTCTAATTTACCGTGAGTCCCCAGGACTGCACTCGACCCATCACAAACACTGTGCGTTTACTGTTGGACAAATAAATGAGTGCTTCTCAGAGCCAATGCCAAAAATGATAGAGACCGAGATATTTGAACCTAAAAACAGCCAGCCTCTAAATGTTATTTTATGAGGAAGGCTTATGACATGCTCCCTATTTTCCCTGATGACAGCACCTAATATAATAAAGGCGACTAACAGAAAAAGACTTAAGTTCTATGCAAGAAAGAATTTGCTGCCAATGAACAAGATACTCACTTGGCAAAGAGCTGGACTATGCAGACTCAGAAAGGTCAGGGATTCTTTCTTAAAGAGCTCTCAAAATATGATCACCGCCCATGTTGGGGGCAGAGTGAGGGGCAGTCTCTCCGAACTGAATTGGGAAAAGCCGCCTCTCCGATCTGGGGCCAACCTTGTTCTTCTAGTGTATCAGCAACAACTCTGCCCCCAAGCTCAGGCTCAACATAACTTACTTCTCCCCGCTGCCTCCTGACTGATGTGATTACAGTTCTATTTTGACCTCTTTGAAGGTAACCTTTTCTGCCCTTTATGTGTATTCACGAGAGTTGGCAAATAGTGCTACCCATATTGCTTTATGGTCACCAGTTGGGGGTGGGGGGTGGGGGGAGGCTGGTTAGAGGACATTTAAAGAAAGAGCAGTTCATTGTGGTCCCTCCAGAGACCCTCCTGCTGACACCCCTCATTACCTTTATCAACATTCTGCTTTTGCATCGTAGCTAACTAACCTGCAGCACGGGAAACGGAACGGTCATGGCTCTCCCGGTCCACATCTGGAAGCCTCTCAGAGCATCCAGCAGCGTTTCCTGCCCACAACATCCCGCCCAGCCCCAGGAAATCTCCCTGTTCAGGAGAGGCTTTACACTGCTAGAGCCAAAGCACAAAAAACACACAACCTGATTTTCATGATAAAAGAGCATTTGCATATGAGAAACAGGCTTAAGCCCCATTGCTCAGGCTGATAGATCTCCAGCGCCACTTTCCACGGCCCAATGGCATCTTCCCCGGGCTGAGTGGCAGTAGAAGGAGTCAGGAAACGTCTGCATGAGGGCAACGGTAGCCGGGGTTTGCTAATCAAGACAATCCCTTGCCCTGAAGGCAGTTTCCAGCTGCCGCCCTGCAGCACACAGGCTGAGAATGTATCACACAGAACTGTCAGTCAGTACCGGGAGCCAGAAAATTGTTTCAAATGTTACAGTACAGAAAAATCGCCTCTCTGCACTTGCTGCCAAAAAAATGACAGCTTAATTTATGCTACACTGAAGCTACATTACAGAGCCATTCAGCTTGGCAGTTAAGTACGCTCCATGCCCACACCTTCCCCCTGTGTGACTGCGCTGGGGAGAATACACTGGGCTATAATAAGGACAATTGTCCGTGAGGTTGGCCATGTCAGTGGAACTAAATACAGGTGAAACGGTATCAGCGGTAAAATACACCACCCCCACCTCATTTGCGAGACCCACTTCTGTACAGTGCTGATTGCAAATATTCAGGAAGGCTCTGTGGCAACATTGTTACGCACAGGACAGCTTAGGGAGCTATGTGCTGGTGTCAACCCTCTGGGTTTTATGTTGAGAGGAGGTGGTATTACCCGTGACTGAAAATTATGTCTGTATCCTTGATGCAGACCTTCAAAACTTGGCAGCGTTTACCCCTTTTGGAAATTAAAAATCTGACATTATGCTTTAGCCAAGTACCTGTGTTTTTTATCAAGATGTACCTTAGAGTATTAAAGGTACACTTAATAGTCAAGTTTGTTTTCTTTCTTAAACCAATCCAAATAGTTATCATCAAGGTTGTGTTTCACACCCATTTCTGTAACGTCACACACCATCACGATTTCCTATGGCAAACAGCGGGACTTCTTTGGGCAGCAACGTTAGGGACTAGCCAGGGGCGTTGTTCTCTTCACACTCTCAGCCATGGAACTTCCCTAATGTCATCCAAATTCTACTAAACAAATAGTCTCATTTATACTGGCATTTCAGATGAGGAATCAATGTCGCCTGCCTATAACTGTCAGGGTACATACACCGCGACCTTTCACGTAAAGGATGCTGGATTTCAGTCACTTTCATGGGTATCCTGTTTCCCAGCACGGCCTCATGGAACTGGCTGCAGAATATTTTGCCAAGAAAAGATGTGTAAGTAATTTACAAAACATTTATAAGACAACCCTTGTAAAATACCCCAGTCTGAGAAAGCAGGGTCTCTGCCGTTGGCTTCTCTTTGGTTGGTAAGCCATTCATAATAAAATAAGCAGCCCTCAAAGAGCAAATAAATGCATCCGCAATGGCTGTTGATGTGATATAACTTATTCTCAATAAAACGACTTGCAGAGATAAATGATACATATCTATTTAATAATCCATTATCCAAAATAAATATTCTTTCTTAAAACGAGGCAAATACAGCAGAGCCAGCGGCCGATGTGTTAGAGCTGCTCAGGCTATTGGTAAAATGACTTGTAAAGTGCAGCTCCGGTGCCCGGCGGGGAGTCTCACGTGCTCAGGAGAAAGTAACATCTCTTCATCACTCATCAACAGCAATGCCTTGAAGTGAGAGCATCAATGAAAACGTTCCCACAGGTCCGGAACCATACTCACTTCAGCTTCTTCATTGGGTGCCTTCTGCATGGGCTGATGTGCTTCTAGGGCAGTGGTTCTTAACCTGGGTTCTATTGAACCGTAGGGGTTCGATGAGTCGGTCTCAGGGGTTCAGAGAAGCCTCAACCGCGGAGGCCAGAATAAAGTAATACCGTAATTTGTTGTGAGTTCATGCACTTTGTTGGCTTTGTTCTTTGAGCAAGGTGATGTTCATGCACGGCTCATTTTGTGCACCAGTAAAAAAACATATACCTATGTCTTGAATTTGGAAAAGAAAATCATATTTTATTTATCACTAAAGAAGGGTTCGGTGAATGCGCATATGAAACTGGTGGGTTCGGTACCTCAAAAAAGGTTAAGAACCACCGTTCTAGGGCTAGGCTATGACAAAGAAGGCCAAATGGACAAACCTCGCCTTTCTAGGAGTTTATCATGTAAAATAGGCACTGGTGATTATACCAGAATCAACACTAAATAGTAAGAAAAACTCACATTTTAAACAAGCAGGAGGATAAGATGTTATTCTATAAAGTCATTTTTTTTCACATTTAAAGTCCCACTGACCTCAACATGGTGTATACAACATGCACCGCTATTTTTCCATCCTAACACTTTCCCTCTGCTCCTACCTCAGCGTCCTGTGGTCAGTGGGGCCTGTGGCTCAGCTTCCAGCACTGCGGGTCCCCACGTAGGGTGACCGGGGACAAGTCAGCTCTCTGTGTTGGCTTGCTGGTCACTCTCCAACAAGGGGACTCAATCCAAGCTGATCTGTAAGACTCCTACCAGCTCTAACCATCTTGAATTCTTCACATTTATTCTCCTTTTATGTTTCCATTAATATTTACTTTTTTTTTTTTGTCTGCCTTTCTTTGGTTCCTCTGTCCGGCAGTTTTTATTTTTGTTTGTTTGTTTAATTCTAAAGCGTAAGGACTCTGTAATTAAGCCTGACGTTGTTATCCCACATACTTAAAGCAGTAAAAGGAAAAGTGTGGTCATACTTATGGGTATATGTCATATTCAATTCATTGAGTTTACCATTCAAATATTCCCATGTGTCTGTGCAAAACATGGCCCCTGCCTCCCCTCGCCATGCAGAATCCAGGACAGAAGAACAGTTCCGTGGCTCCTACGCAAATGGTGTTCTCTGTCTTTTTGCTGTCTACCGTTCAGAGTCTCATCTGTAACCATGGCCTTCCTGTCACAGAAGTCTTGCCTAACTTTGAATGACAGGGACAGTCTGACTCTGATTAACTGACAGTTCCACAAACTCCTCACACCCCCCCCATGTCATGCTAGACATAACCAATTTATGTGTTCAGGTTTTTAATACTCCTTAATCGAAATCGTTATGTTGCTGTGGTATCCTAATGAGTCTGCTCAAAACCCTGCAGGTGACCGGGGCCTGGTATGCACACCTCCCGAGGCTCTGGCAATTCTTTACAGCAATTTTCCCCTGAGGGTTTTATTAATCCACTAAGAGGAGACTAAGTTACAAAACGAACTGTATTATTCAACAGAAATTTATTAATTACCTACTACAGGCCATGACTTATGCTAGGCATGAGGACTAAAGAGAATAAAATTTGGAGATGTTCTAAATTAAGTCCAGCAGCTAGAGAGAGAGAGAGAGAGAGAGAGATCATGTTAATGGCTGTGGGCCGACCAACAAAAGCCCGCTTACTTTCCTTCTGTCTGTTGGAACTTTGGATTCATTTCCAGGTGGCTATTTCCACAGATCATTTCAACCAGGCACCATGGAACTCCCAGGGCCTTTGCTTTGTGTTCACACGTGGGCCGTCCGGACTCTGGCCCACAGCCAGCCAATCCCCAGGAGTGCATGTTCCTTTTTTGCAGAATCTGCGTCTACTCCCAATTTGGCCTCCCTCACTTTCTCTTACCCCTTTGCCTGTAGCTAATACAAATTCTTTCAGATGGCTTATGTTCTTCTTCCTCTGTCCCCCACTTGATGTATAAAATGCTTACAAACTCTGAGACGATGGCCATGTCTTTCCCACGCTGCAGGTGGTTGAAACACCAGGCCTCCAAACGGGTCTTCCTTTTTTGCTAGCAATGGCCCAATAAACACTTTCTTTTAAAAATATTTTTCAGCCTTGGAAGATATATATATATATATATATTTGTTTAACAGAAGAGAGATTATCTTTTGCCTCCAGGAATGTATAAATTACTGACTGTACAGCTAACTTTTTATTTTGAATAAAAGTCTCTCATTACCCTGCACTGTGATGCATTTCTTTGAAACTGGTGTGTGTTATGAACAATGGAGCACTGTGTCTTCATGTGTGTGCCGTTAGCACGCCTGTGGATCTCCAGAGAGAGGCCCAGGAGACAGCGAAGTGTGGTTAGCACATGGCCAAAGTTTCAACCCCAGGTTTCACATCGAATCATCCTAATATGAATGCAGGTTCCCACATCTTGAAGATCAACTGTTCCTAAAACTATGGAAACAACAGGTGTAATTTCTATCAATTAGCGTGGCAGGCCTGCTGCTCACCCGCTGACTGGGCCACCTGTGTGACTGCTGGGAGCTTCCCCTCCTGCTGTCTGCTGCATGGCTTCCCAATTTTATTTTGAAAAATGCAACTTCCTTCTTCTCTGCCAGAACCATTTTTCCCTTTTAATTTGGGAAATTAACTTTTCCTTCCAACCTCTGAAGAGGAAAACCATACTACGAGGGTGTCCTACCTAAGGTATGTGGTGCTCCATGATGAATCCATGGTGCTTACACAAAATAATGAGAAACACAAGGAAGAACGACTCTTGGCTCTTGTAAGTAAGGATTTAGCCGAACCAGCTGACTTGTCAGACATGTATATTCAGAAGTCACTAGAAGCCTTTAGCCCCTAATTGGAAGTTGATCATAGTTCTATCAGTGGGAGGCCCATAAGGTTCTCACAGAGGGTTTTGGTTTTGAATCTCTACCCAGAACAACGCTCTACCACCAGGAGAGCCACCCAGCCTTGACATTTTTTTAAAATCAAGCAAAGTTAAGAGAGGGAATTTTATAGGATTTTAGGGCCTGAGTTGAGTGATTTCCAGGTGGGGTTTTCCAGGTGGGGCCTGATGGCACTATATTATGACGCAATAGTATGGATTGATGGGAAGAGCCAGGAAAGGGTCTTACGCAAATTTTGACTAGCAAGTTGCTTTGGTTAGATCAAAACTTGTCTTCTAAGAACAAGCATTTTTTGGAGAAAGTAGCTAAGTATTTTTATGTTAGGCCTGCGCATTGCTTAATTCACAGACAAGGAGTTACGTTGGTCTCAATTCTCAGTATCTACATTTGCCTAAATAGTATCGAGAAAGAAGCATCCAGAAGTTCTCAAACAGGCTTAGGTTAACATTTATACCATTGCCTCCCACACCAATCCCACCAAACAGATAACTAAACAAATGAAATGCCCTTCCTTTCTTAGCTTTCTTGACTTTGCCTTAGATTCAGGGCCAATCAGTAGGATGTCCTTAGAACGCCACACACTTGAAACCATCCAAACCCACTGATTCTGATAATTTCCATTGTCATGGCATTGACATGGCTTGGTGCTCGTGACTAATCTTTGTTCCCTGGGCAGTCTTTCTTTCAGACCAGACCTCAGGTTGGCTGGGTTTGACTACTGGAAATTATATGATATTTCTTTGATCAAAAGTCCTCGAGAGGTGATTTTTTTCTCCCTGCCATCTCCTTCTGAGCACAGTTTGACCATGACCTTCTACAGAGAACACTTTGTAGCCTCTTTTCTGTTCTCCCCTTACTTCACGCCTCCTGGTCAGTCTCTCCATTCACTCAGCCCGTCATCTCTGACCCACCCTTGTTTGATACTTCACATAGGCAATACTGCTGGAGTGACCGCCACTTCTCTACATTGGTCATGGTTTTTCATTCATGTAAGTTTCCCCAGTAGCTTTGAGCTATTACTCAGTGACTCATAGTTCCCCCATGAGGCTGTAAGTCCCTTCCCTGATTCTGAGCTGCCCCTCGCCCCACAGTGAGTGAGAACAGATCGGATATTTCTGAACAGGCTGCTTGAATTACGACTTTAAAAAGTGTGCTCCATTCTCTCAGGAGGAACCTCTAAAAATTAAAACATCTAAATATATACAAATCGAGCAACACTACGAGTCTGTCTGTCTCGTCATATTCCAACCCCTGGTTTAAAATGGGAAAACTCCGCGATAGGACGTAATTACCAAGAAAGGGAGAATAGTTGGTCTGCACTTCAAAACTGAATTCAGGATGTTGAACCCAAACAAAGGCGGCTGTGGGAGCTAGCTGTGAGTGCTGAGCATAGAAGGACTAAATGAAGGAAGAGACTTAGCAATGGCTGCACTGTCTTGGCTCTAGTTCCAGCCCCACTTTTGGTTTGTGGTGACTGTTGCCAAATGTTGTTTACACTGGACTAGACTTGCAGAAAGGTGCGCCCTTTCTCCCCAGCAGAGATCGTCTCTGGTCTGTGGTTTGGCTCGGGTGGACTCCTGAGTATATGCCAACATCTTCTACATATGTCAGTGAGGAGGATGTCATTTTCTACTTGTAAAAATGATTTAGATATGTAACTGTTCAAGTCGCTTAGGTTTATTTGATTGTTCATATAAGAACAATGAATTATTATCATTCAAAGGAATAAAAGCAGGTGCTGTGTGAAGGGCTTCTAGGTGCTAAGGCGATCACGAGGTATCACAGTCCTTAATCCAATATCTGCTGACTGGTATATCATCAGGACTGAGGTGCATATTCCTTCTGCTTGGCAAACCCAAGTTCTCAGGTTTATCAGATATATAAGTACCTACAGCTATATATTAAGTATCTACATCAGATATATAAAATATAATTCATCAACCTGTGTAAAGCCCTACAAGGTATAGATAATACTACAGACCCAATTTACAATGAGAAAATCAACGCACCAGGAGGTTGAGTCTGTTGTCCATGGTTTTATAACTACTAGAAAATTAGTTAGAATTTGAACCCAGGTAATCTGGCTTCAGAGTTGCTATTGGTGTCCACACAATGCTGCCTCAACAAGAAAAAAGAACCCATTAGAAATGGCTTATATTATAATACATTTCAACATGACCCAGAATTTAGGGAGTTGGGAGTTCCCTTTGCAGCGTCCTTAGCCCAGCACAATGCCTGAAACAGTGGAGGGGACTATCAGTGTCCTTGTGGTACAGAGCTGAGGTTGGGAAAAGAAGGACTGGACTGTGTGACCTCTGATAGGCCATGACTCAGCAAAGCTCAGTGGTTAAGTGCCTGGGTTTTAGATCAGAATCTCTTGGACTGAAATGCTGATTGCAGATCATGATGGTACCAATGGGCACTTTGGGCAGGGGTGGGTGGCTACAGCACTGAAAACTCTTAGCCACGGCTGCCCTAAACTAGCCTCTTTCCGTCAGTAGAAACAGCATGCTTGCTTGCAAATGCAGCTTTGGGATGACTCTCCTGGCTCCCAATAACCCCAGCATCCTTGCCTACAAAATTGCCTCGCCCAGTCAATGTTCTGCAACCCCATTCTTCCCCGGTGGCGGGCAGGATGTCTGGCCCATCTCCCCCTCAGTTTCTACATCTGAAAAGTGGACTGTTCAGCAAGGATAAAATAATATCATGATGCACGTCACTTGATATAGCAGTTAACTCACAGTAAGCACTTTGTAAACATTACTACAACCTGGTTTCCTCTCTAAGTGGATCATCGGGATTGACTAACATTCATTTTTTAAATACGTCAGTGGAGATCACAGCTTTATCCCTAGGAAGGTTGTATAGACTGAAACATTACGTTTCTTTGCTTTTGATGGTATTTTAATATAGTGACATTTGTTACATGTCCCTTATTCAAAATGGAAAAAAACCCCCAATTAATTTAAAAAGCAGTTTGCTATATAAAAATTATCTAAGCATTCTAATTTATGCAGGCTTAAATGTTAAATATTATTAATAGTAATACAATTATAGCTCTATAAAATTTTAACTTATTAACATTTTATTATTAAACTCAAAGAGCATTTATTAGATACTTTTCAATTTAATTGAGACTTTATTAAGCCTGGACACCATAGAGAAAGAAATATATTGATGTGGCCTATAGAAATATTAAAACTTCTTTTGATTATGTTTTTTTTTTCCCATTCTCACCAGACTTCAGAACGTCTGGATTTAAAAACCTAGTTCACTAGCTCCGTAAGCCTTACAGTCACATTTTTAGAGGGAAGACTAATTTATTGAGATATTAATTTATATTTGTTGAGTCTATTTTTTACCCTCATTCCCTTTCAGGCAGGTTTTGCTTTCCTTTTTCTGGAGGATGGAAAAGGGACCTATATTAGGGGGAGGTTATTGTCACGGGTGGAGAAAACTGAAGTGACTGGGAGTCAACAGCATCTCTGTTCTTCTAGACAAGCCTCATCTCGTGAATGACAATACCGTGGGTTTTGAAGGGCAAGAAGAGGAGGGAGGGTGTTCCTCCAGTCGTAAAAGAAGAGAAAGGGAGGAGAGATGTCCTCCCGCTGGGAAAAGGGGAAGTCCATAGGTTGTTAAGGAATAGCAGGACCCCACACCGGCTAGTGTCAGCACGCTAGGGGAGGTGATACTTCTCTAGGGAATGGCTGTGTGTATACGTCAGGAAACCAGACCCAGGCATTAAAAGGCAGCTTCCATCTTCTGCAAAGATTCTTGGGTCCCACAAAAAATGACAATAAAGAGCCACCAGAATTCAAGAACTGCATTGGTGTCAATATGGGTGATGGCTTGATGGCCCAGAGGTTCCTGATGTTATAAACACCCTGGAAGTCCTCTGGATTTCCGTATGACCTAAAGAGATGGAAACAAAGCCCTAATGCTGCTATTTTTCCTTTTAAAAAAATATTTTTCAATTACAGTTGATATACATTATTGCTAATGCTGCATTTTTAAGTAGGAAATTGAGTCAGATTTAAGTTAATTTAGATACCTAGAGCAGGGGTGCTCAATACGTCGATCGCGAAAGAAGTGTGGGTAGATCACATGACATTAAAAAGACATTTGTCTTTTGATTGGCATACAGGGTAGCCAATCTGACGTTTGAACTTTTGACACCCTACGCATGCGCATTAAACCACACTAACTTGTTCAGTTACATTGCTGCGTAGTTAGCCTTCAATTTATTTAAACTAAATACAACAAAGGGTTGTATTTATACAAAAATGAGTGCCGTAGCTGGTCCGAGTAAGAAGGCTAAAACCTACCACTTTCATACAGAATGGGAGGGGATTTTTTTCACTATGTCATATTCTAAGTGCGTTTACCTCATCTGTCTGTGTGCCATTGCTATTCCAAAGAAGAGAAATGTGGAGCGGCTTTTTCGGACTGTTCATAAAAACTATGACATTGACTTTCCTCCAAAAAGAGAGCTGAGAAGGAGAAAGGTGAAAGTAGAATACACTATATGAAATAGTAATAATAGTAACTTAAATAATGATAATATAGAAGAAATAAATTTACGTTTTGCATTTTTATTGTAGGTAGATCATTTTGACTTGGTCATCTTATAAGTAGCTCGCAAGCTGAAAAAGTGTGGGCACTCCTGCCCTAGAGGAAGACAGTTGTCTCACAGATCCTACAGTTTGTAGACAAATGACCTACTGACATGCATGCCTTCAGCACGCTACTTGCTATAGGCAAGTGTTTCATGAAGTTTTTGAGTGAGTGTAAAATTGCAGGTCGACATTTACGGTAGCAGTGCTAATTGAGGTTTAGACAATAAAGCAGACACTTGCCCCAACAGAGATTAGAAATTACCTAGAAAGCCATCACTTCAGTGATTAACAGTGATGTCTCCACAAGGCAAGTGTATGGTACAGAATATGTAGAAAAGGGTACACAAACAGTGCCAGTTCAGTGTGGCAATCTCTGTGTCACCTGCTCGCTGAAAGGATGAATTATGCCCCCGTTTAATTTGTCAGCATTTCAATTAGAGTGTCGCTGGTGACCCTTCCTCCTGACACCGGCTATTTTGTTCTTGCAACAAACTTGGCCATTGGCCACATTCCCTGTTATTGATGATGCGAATTTATGTATTGCAGATATAAATGATTTAATTGTATATATAAATGATTTAATTGCAGATTAGATAAATATGATGTAGACATTCCCAATCACATAATTATTCAAAAAGATGATAATAATTTTGTCCCGTTTGTCAAATAATGTTACTGCATTTTAATTTACATTTTCAGAAGATTTAATTAACCAAGTTGTAGGAATTTAGACAGGAACAAGTCATCTTAAATCCTTTCTGGAACAAGGCAGGATGTACATAAATAAACAGACAAGAGCAGATTGTTCTTTTTACTGATATGATTTCTTTCCTATAAAGATTTCTTTATTTCCTCCCAAAGAGGAATGTGGTATACTTGAGGAGACCCATCAAAATGAAGATTAATAATTAGAAAGAACACACAGCCAGTGTATCCTGATCTAGGACTCACATTTTAAAATCCACGTTTTTGAAGCTGCCCTTTGACATTAACTTAGATCAAAGATACGTAACTAAAGTTAGGGTCCTGGGAGTTCTTAAACATGGGTGGGAGAAGAACTACATTTTTATTTCCCCGCAATGAGATAAATTTGCTTTGTAGTCCTATGCATTTGACGTTATGCGTTCCAAACATTTGGAGAAAGGGCCCATAGGCAGCCCCTAACTGTCAAAAGGGTACATGGCAGAAAAGCAGTTAAGAACGTTGACTGTATACAAGGTTTCTGGAGAAAACTTGGGTTCAAAGCCACATCAGTGAGTGGCAGGGACCATCTGCTATGCTTTTGCATTTCCACGCTTTTAGTCTGTGTGTAATAAACACTTGCTAAATGTTATGTATTATTAGATGAGTGGATAAAAAAGGCTGTGGTACATTACACAGTGGAATACTACATGGCTGTAAAAGGAAGGAAATCTTACCATTTGCAACAGCATGGGTAGACCTGGTGATCATTAGGCTAAGAGAAATGAGCCTGTCAGAGAAAGACAAGAACCATATGATTTCACTAATGAAGAAATTAAACCGACGAACAAAATTGAAGCAGAGACGTGGATAGTGATAGACTGACAGCTGTCAGAGGGAAAGGGGGGTGAGGGGTAGGTGAAGGTGGGCAAAGGGAGGGACAGGGGTGAAAGAGGCTGCTTGGGGCGGTGAGTGCCCCATGCAGTGTGCAGGTGATGTTTTGTTGAGTTTCCTACCTGAACCTGTGCTCCAAAAAATCCAATTTAAAAATTATATATTATATGTATTATTATATAATATATATACTATAGTCAATATAAACTGTATATATAATATTATACACATTTACCTCAGCATAAGATATAACAAATATTACAGAGTTTTATTCCTCTCTTAAATCAGAAAATTATTAAGGAAAAGTATACATGTTCTCATCTTTTCAAGGAAGAATTTGTGCTTAGTACTATTTTTTTCTTGCCGAGTAGTGAAATTTCATTTTTAATGATACCAATGCATACGCCACTTGTTTGAACATTTTCAACAAATCATTGGGCTTATATAAAACACAGATGAGGGAGTGAGAAGGAAATAAATGATTAAACACCTTGACATGATTTTCTGCCAGGCCAACTGCAATTTAAATATAAGCCAAAACTTTCTGAGACCAAACCCGAGCATTTGTTCACTGCCAGGAAGGAAAGAAAAGGCAAGTTTTTAATGGGAAAAAAGAGAGAAAGCATATTTAGAAAGGCCTGTTTTATTCAGGGAGATAGAACGTTGCTGGGAGACATTTCTTTTCTTCCCACATAAAACCAAAAGGCCAATGTAAACAGTAGGTGTAGCAAAATGTCCCAATGGGTGGAGATGTGCCCTTGCCTAGGGAAGCCACAGAGGTCCGCAGGGCTGGAACCAGTGTTCAAACAGTGAGCCCCTAACAGCACGCAGCTGCCCCGGATTTGAAGCCCACAGGGCTTGGATTAGTGTTCCAGCACTGTCATATCGCATTACGACAATCCTGGTGGCTTAAAACAACATGAATTTACTGTCTTACAGTACGTATGTCAGAGTGTGGCACAGGTCTCACCATGCTATAATCAAGCTTTGACAGAATTACGTTTCTTCTAAAGGCTTTGGGCAGCATCCATTTGCTTGCTTCCCCCCCCCCCCCAGCTTCTAGAAGCTACCAACATTCCTTGGTTCTAACCCTCTGCCTTCATCTTCAAGGCTAACAGAGGAGAGCCAAGTCCTTCCCTCATGGCCTCACTCTGGTCTTCTCACTCTCCCTCACCCCCCACCGAGGAACCCTTGTGATTATACTGGCACCGCCCAGATATTCCAGGATGAGCTCCCCACCTCAGGTTTCTTCACCAAGTCACATCTGCAAAGGCCCTTTTGCCATATAAAGTAACATGTTTATAGGTCTTGTGAATTAGGACATGGACACATTTGGGTAAGGTCATTATGCTGCCTATCACACTGCTAACATGCATGAGGCCTAGTCTTGGGGAGACAGATATCTTTAGAGACAAGTGGTGACCTCAAGAAATGAATTCAGAGCGTTGGTAATAATTACCTCAGCTTACTGTACCTACTAGTTAGCTTGCAATGAATTCAAGGTATGAATACAAGGGAAGGAGGCAAGAAGATTTTTTTTAAAGAAAGCAAAGAACAGTACCTGCCTTTCTGTTATGGGCAACAAGGCAATACAGAGAGCTAAGGCACAGAGAGAAGCATGAGCATAAAGATGACAATAGCGGAAGACCCGCTAGGACAGGGTCAATGATAGGTAACAGAGACGACGTCTTGTACAATAGACTTTGGAACTTAAGTGGGTCTGAGAGCCCAGCATGGCTCTCTTGCAAAGGTGTTATGATCATAGAAGGAGTCTCTTATCCCCATGGCAGGCGGATAGAATTCAGAGAACTATGCAAGAGAGACTAGTGATTTTGACCACAGTCCCTATGGGGACTTGTAAGCCTTTAAAAGGCTTACGAGAGTATTAGGTAGATGTTATATATATGTGAACTTACTCAACTGCTCTGTCAGTTTGCATTTACTTAACTAATTGAGTCTTGATTTACAGACTTTTCTACCTATGAGGACTCAAGTGAGTTTAGTTGCAAACCTGGTCAGAATTTGTGGAGCTTGCTGGGTTTTCTTTCTTACCAACAGCGGTTTCATAAAAGATGCTTAAACAAATAAGTTTCCCTGGCTTAGATATTTCCAGGTAATTCATTCTTAAGCTTCCATTTTATAAAGAATAGCTTTGGGTCAAGGTATTATTGTCACATAGAGTTATTAAGTATAATCTTATTACCTACCTAGGTTTGAAAGGAAATTTTAAATAGATTGTCAAATGACCTCTAAAAATTGGTTTATTTTGAGTGAATTTTCCATCTTTATAACCTTGTTTTCATAAGCACCTGGGGAATGTTTCCTTTAATTAACAAAAAGTATTTCAAAAATGGATTCAATAAATTGTTGTATAATTAGTACCCTATATTGGCTTCCTGATCTAGTGATGTAAAATTTTGCCTAAAAGTATCTGACAGAACATCCTTGATTCTTTGAAAAGTTCTGAAAAGGAAGGTCCAATATTGATCATTGTGTTAAATGTATCACAAACAACTGTGCTCGGATTGCATATTCACTGTTGGCAAAAGGCCAGTTTAGGAGGGGAGAGATGACAAGACAGTCTTGTTTAGGATTTTGAATACTCTATTTTGAAAATAACACAGGGCAGGTGCCTTGGCAGAACTGAATGTACACAAGCCATAGACAGGGAAATGCTACTGAGGATAGATTTAATTTGCAGGAGAAGTTGAGTCTTTTAAAATTCTGAATTTACTTCTGATCATAACAGTCTGACTTCCAATAACTAAATGTATGTTGGTTGTATAGCTTTCAAAACAACGGTTGCTTGTGATTTTTTAAAACTTTACAGTGGCATCGCCTTCAAATGAGACCCCAGAGAAAATGTAATAATTTCCCCCAAACATAAGAGTTTTTGCAGTAAATAAAAGGACATTTCCAGTTGCTAAAAACCTGTTTCTAACATGCCCACCCAGATAAACAAAAGCCTCATGAATTATGATCTCTAATTTTTGGATATAATTATAACATAGGTTCAGTTCTATTTTTAAAATATATCTTACCAGATGTACTACTTAACTTCTAATAACTTTGTTATTTAAATAAGTAGCAAATAAATTTGGGTCAGGGCCCTCGTTTCTGAGTCTCAAGGAGACAACACAGATAAATTAAAATGCACATAATTACAGTACAGTAGAATTGATTGTAACTGTCTCCAAAGCAGGGCCCTTTAACAGCTAAGAGAGTAAAAAGGACCTGCTAAGCAGTGCAGTTAAACAGAGCACACTTCGTACGACTGCCCTGTATTGTCTGTGCCTTTGATCACCACTTAAGAGAACAGGGCTCCGGGCCAGCTACAGAACACCTAAAGACAAACCTTTAAAGACTCAAGGGATGTTTTGTCAAGAAAATCAAACACCTAGCCAAAGGGCATCATAAATAAATTTGATCTCCCTCTTCAGGGGGTGTCCCTGAACAGGCCATTAGAAAGCCTCTCTTTAATTCAACTCATTCTGAGAGGAAACTAATTAAAAGAGCTCCCAGATAAAGTTGATTAGGCTGGAAGAAGAGCTTGGAGCTTGGGGAGGAGGCCTGAAACACTGTGCTGTGTCAGCCATCCAGTGGGGAGAAGCCTGTGGGAAAGTTCTCATGCTTGGGCATAAATGGAGTCAATAGAGAAAATGAGCCAAGCCATTGAGAATTAATGCCATCCTTTCCGTTGGAAGGTAAGAAGGTGTGGGCTAATGGCCGTGCCACTCCTTTCCTGAGCTGCATCCATTTCATTCAGAGAGCTAAAAACCGAAGGGCAGTTTGGTGCAGGCAATGCCCCTCAGATGAGCTGTAGAGCAGATTAGTTTCTGCCTTGGCTTTTGTTTTCCAATCTGTCATAGACCGGTCCTTTCATAAAATGCAATCTAAGTGTGTTACTAAAATATGAAACAACAAAGCAAAAGTTTATAAGCCTCGAATTATTATTATTATGTTCAACAGGTATAAAATTACTCTGTCAAGTTACTCTGAGAATATCTGAATGCTGACTCCCAGTTCCCGGACTTATCTCTTTGCAGACCACGCTGGGTTTAGATTCCACTTGTCACTTATTAACTGTAACTTGAGAAAGTTCTCTGACAATGTGTGAGGATAAAATGCAGAATTAGCACACATTTCCCAATCCTACCAGTATCATGTTCAAGATCCATTTTGGAAATATTAAAATACCAAGATACCTGCAAATTCCTTTATTGGTTGCTGCCATCTAAAATTGTTATCAGAAGACAGACTCTCTCTAGTTTCCCATATTTCTGTTCAGGTATAATTTTAGTTCATCACAGATGCTAATGAGGCCAAAGCTTGCTAACAATGCATTCTAGGAAAGGTCAGAAGCTAGGAATAATGGTTTCTGGCTGGGATTTTGGAAAAGCGGTCAAATCACAACAACAGTGTGAGCTGAAACGAGCAACTTGAGTTCTGGGATGATGTCCCAGGAGACTTCAGGCTGAAAGGAGGGGAGGGTAATGAGTAGTGGAGAACTCAAGAAATGTTTGTAGAATGAATGTAGGAAAGAGTAATGTTTGGAGTTGACAACCGATTTGTCCACTGAGTAGAAACATTGGTAATATGTTATTTCTTGTACAATATATTATTTTACTATTGAAACACACTATCTTTGGGTGTGCTATTATACACATTAGCCTACTCATTGGATGGACCAGCAATTTCCCAAATATTTTTAGCCATGAAACTTATCTTCAAATGCTACCTCCAAAGGAAGCCCATTGTATCAAGCAGATGAAATCACTGTTTTGCTGGTTGAAAGAGGAGGTGGAAGAATTAGAGCTTTGTCTATTTTGTCTTCCCAACTCAACATGTTTTGAACACAACAGAATACAATTTGAAAACTTTTGCATTAAAATTCTACAAGTGTTCAAATGAATGGTCAAGTTGCTTGAGATAGCCAGGTATCATTCTCGTCTCTAACTGGCAGGTGTTCCCTTGGCTTTCAGTTCTCCACTGAGACATCTCCAAGATGTCACCATTCATTGATCCTGCCTCACTGTAGTCGCCACCATTTTGCTTTGTATCAGACCATCTTCTCTGTCTCTTTTGTCTCTTCCTTTGTAATTCTACCCCATTGTCTACTTGGCTACAAACTAACACACCTCCTTATTCAAAAACCCATAACAAACTCTACCCAAGGGCTCTGTTGTATTATTGGAGCTTGAAGGATATAGTGGACAAAAAATAATTAGACAAGCGTTACATCCTCTGTCTCTTTTCTGCCTTAGTCTTCATTCCTGTCTGGTTAGAGCACCCAGTGTGCCGTTCCTCTTACCAGTGGTTGTATTTGTGAGTGTCAAGGGAATAAACATAACATTTACATAATTGGACTTGTATCTGTTTCCTTGAGAGATAAATTCTATGTCTATAACATCTACAGAGTATACACTACCACTTTGGGTGTAGTTATGAGTAAAGGCAAGGCTCATAGAAACCTCATACATTAAGGGACTTGACTGGATTTTTTTTTTCTGAGCAAATGGCTTTTAGTAGATATTAAGCTCTTGTAATACAATTACCTCACTAATTCATTGTTAGTGAAGTAAGAAAAGACCATAGTCACATGAATATTCCAGAAATACAGAGATGACAGCTTCATTGCATGCATTCAGGATAAATCATCTCTTCAAATGAACACCATCAATGTAGTCCTTTTAAGACTCACTCCAGCCATGTTCTCTAACTTTACAAGGTATAAGGATATGAGTCAACCTCATATTCATGTTTTTAATCCAAAATGTTTAACCTTGCTCATTTATAATGGAATGCTTTAGGAGTACATCTCAAACAAGATTAACTTCCTTTCTCAGACATTATACTTAATTTCTGAACTTGCTGCTGACACAGTATTACTTAGACTAACAAATAGTTTCCTCATAGGGAAGTTATTTACATTAGGCTTCATCTATAGAAGTCAAATATCTAATAAAATATTAGGCAAAAAAAAAAAAGAACAACCAACTAAACTGCCTTGAAAATATATTTCTTTTCCTTCTATTCTATTCAAAATTAGGAAGACAAAGACAAATTCGATCTAACTTTGGAGGTGTATTTATTTTCTAATCTTACTAGATATGAAAACCCTTAAAGTTTCCACGGAATATTAATATGCTATATCAATTCTATAAATCCTATCTTGAGAATTAACTGATTATTTCAAAAAATGTTTGGTCACAAACTTAAAATCTGACCAAATATCAAACTGTGAAAAACTGGCATTTCTAGAACCATTCTTTGAATAATGCTGCTAATAAATATGCATTACTCTCAGGAGATGGGAGAAGCAACGGGACACTAAAGCCACAAAGGAACACCCGTACTGCTGAGCAAGGCCAGAGACTGTTGTGCAGCCTGGAGGTGCTGAATGGAAGAAGCTAATGAGAAAAAGAGTGATTGTGACAAGCAATTATGTCACCTATGTGAACAGCTTAATTTTCTAAATTAGCCACTTTGATAATTATGATATCTCATTTGTCTTTTAATTCTGTGAGCCCTGAAGTTTACCTTTGATTTTTTCCCTCAATCAGATAAGAGGCTTTGATAAGCCAACGGTCTATTATGTGACTGAAAAATTCAGATTTCAGGCTGATTGACCTTACTGTTTGCTTGAGCTGGAGCAAATGGCTCTCTCCACAAGAGCTCTCCAAGTCCTGCTTTCCTCGCTTCTGTTTGCAGTAGTGATGGGAAAATGGTGGCATGTGTTGGGGGTGTGGGGCGGGGCTCGGGATTGCAAAGCAAATTAATGGTGTCAACAGGACTGAAGAGGAAACTATTCAGCCTACTCCAGAGGAAAGGCAAACTGTTTCTCGAGTACATTAAAAATCACTTTTAGTAGCATCTATTGGGCATGCATGCCCCCAAATTACCAAGCTAATTTCAAATTATTCCAATGTACTCGTTAAAGCACTTTTGAGATCTTTAGAAGACCAAGTATTCTTGTTTTTATTGTATTCACTTGGGAGGTATACAGAAAAGTTAGGGTCTATTCAGTTAGAAGACTGAAAGAGGAATCCTGACCACCACTGTCAACTGGATTTCTGAAGCTAGGTTATATATAAAATGAAGAAGAGTCTTATTTTAATCAATTTCTGCAGAAACTTTAGTAATCAACTGGGCACTGTGACCTCTCTCACTTGAATTTGAGTGTACTTGGCAGAAAGAGATCAGGAAGTACCAAACCAGATGAAAGAGTAATTGGTTTACTCCATGACAGGGATATATTCATATGTCCCTTCCAACATAAGGGCCTCAGGCGAGTGTTCTGATCAGACTGTGATGCCTGCAAACTTGGAGAACTCAGGACATTGTTTTAGTCCATCACATTAAGGCAAGGCCATAGACAGTTTGTGTTAACAGGTAGGGCAGTGGCTTATGGAGGTGGCCCTCAGGAATCAAGAAGTGCCTTGACTACTGATATAGAAACACACACAATCACCCACACGTACATGTGTACATTGCTATATCACATGATGGTCTGACCAGACGCTGTCACTGAGTGGATGATATCGCTCTGACTTTCGCATGTTCCGAAGGATTTATGTGATCTTTTCCTTTCCTATTCAGGGATGCCCCTCTGTTTTATTTGAACTCGATCTTACCCAGAAAAGGAAAGTTGTTGTGCCTATCCCTGGGCCTCCTATATTTTAGAATAAGTATTAAATTAATTGATTAGAACCAGTGGTTTCCAAACCTGAATGATCAGATTCACTGCCCACCGTCCTCCCCACCCAAAATGACACTCAGGCACGGTCAGCCTGAAATGAGGGATCTTGGGTATCTTGGCAGTCTGAATCAGGATTCTTTTAAAAAAACAATCCATCCTCTCCTTTTCAATATGTTGAAAGTATCTATATAGCCTCCTTATATACATATTTTCAAAATTATCATTAGCTCATTTATCATTTCATTTTTAAAAGCATGGTAATATTTATTTGTTTTTTAAATATATATATTTTTAAGACTTTATTCATTTTAGAAAGAGAGAGATAGAAAGAGAAGGGGGAGAGGAGCAGGAAGCATCAACTCCCATATGTGCCTTGACCAGGCAAGCCCAAAGTTTCAAACTGACGATCTTACCGTTCCAGGTTGTTGCTTTATCTGTTGCACCACCACAGGTCAGGCTTATTTTATTTTTTAATGGAGTGAATTCAATATTTTTATTAAGATATAATTTACATATAGTAAAATTTAATTTTCTAGTGCATAGCTCTGCAAGATTTGACAAATGTATACAATTAAATATATAATCCTACTCTAATCTAGATATAGGGCAGTTTCATCATCCAAAAACATTCCCCTGTGTCCTTCTGTGTCAACCCCTTCCCTCTGCTCCAGCCATGGACAACCAGTGATCTGTTTTCTGCCCTTGGAGTTTTGCATTTTGCAGAATGCCATACAAATGGAATCTCACCAAATACAGACTTTTGACTTGGCAAAATGCATTTGAAATTCATCCATGCTGTCGTATGTACCAGTAGTTCATTCCTCTCTATTGATGAGTATTATTCTGTTGTATTGCTGAGTCACAGACTGAAGGACATTTATGCACCAAAAAACATTTGGGTTGTTTGCGGTTTTTGGAGATTACAAATAAAGCCACTGTAAGAATTCACATATTTGAATTAGGATTCATCAGAGAGATTCAGTTTCCAGATTCCAGGATTAGCACTGAACAATCTCACAGGTGCTCTGACCACGGAATGAATCAGCCCTGCCCTTGACCTCAGCCTTCCTTGGACACAGGCTTCTCTGGATCTCTAGGAGAGACTTCTTTTATTTCTTGCACAAAATTAAAAAAAATTCACAATAAAGACAGTATCAACAGATTTTGTTTTCTCAATACTTAAGTCTCTACACACTCATGAATAAAGAAATACAAGCCGGTCTGTAATACTTACTCATTGCCTGAGCTACTTTTTTAAAAGAGATCTCGGCCTTTCTTGTTGAGGATTCCCAAAGTTGGATCACGTCTTTCCTTCTTTTACATTTGTTATAGCTTGGAGTGTGCCGTTGACATTTAAATGGATGGCCCCACATTAGCTCTTTGGCTTGGTATACTTTCAATTTCGAGGCAGGATGAACATTTTGTAGCTTTTGAAAATCACAAATGACAGCTCAGCAAGAGAAAATGCCTACAAGAGTGCTCATGGACAAACTGAGAGATTTGGAAGTCACAGTATAGAACAAGCCTCGTTAGCGGCGATCCCAGCTTTAAGGAAAGGCAGGATGAAGAAATTCCAATTACTAAACCATGTCTATCAGTCACGGGTAGTCACTTCCACAATCATTTCTCTCAGGAAGCATTCACCGAGGTTTTCCATAGGAAGCAAACTCTCCAGTTCTCCCAGTGAATTTAGCAGCGTATGTAGCTATTGCATCAAACAAGATAAGGCATGGCTTTACTTATTGGCTTACTTTGTTCCTCAGTTTATCTTGTTCATTAGATTCCACATAGAAGTGAGATCACATGGTATTTGTTTTTCTCTGACTGGTTTATTTCACTTAGCATAATAATCTCCAGGTTAATCCATGCTGTCGCAAAAGGTGAGATTTTCTTCTTTTTTTTTGGTTTATTTATTTACAGCTTTTCTTTTTTACGCTAGTTTTATTTTATTGGTGAGCAATGACTCCCTGCCTTCTGTGGATTTGGGAGTGGGGGCAATGACGGGGCACTGCGAAGCCGTGAGGCCTGTTAATGTTTCCACGAGATCATTGTTCCCTAGACGGGCAATCTGATGCTTAACAATTTTTCTGAGAGTCGAAAGGAGTGCTACATTCCCTAATTTTACAGCGCTATAAATAGCCGCTTACAAAACGTAATTGTGTAAAAGAGATGACACTTTTTTATGAAAGAATTTCCGCTGGAAAGAGAAAAGGAGGTCAGAACTCTTATGCGAGACGTGTATTTTGAAGTATGCATAGAAACAGAAATCATCGGCAGTGGGAAATTCTTCACAATAGACAGTCACACATAAGATATTGGAGCCAAAGCCATTTTCATGGGCACCAACTGTAGTTTGAATGGAACCCAGCCAAAAAGTGGCTGCTGGGCATTTAGCAAAAGTGCCAATAACAGGGAAGATCACACACACACACACACACACACACACACACACGCATGCACGCACACACTCCAGCTTGTAGAGGTATTTGCCAGACACATTTCTGGGCCTCTGCCATCTGGGTGCTGCAGCCATCAGTCAGGTCCTGTGGTGAGTCCAGCTGCTGAGTCCTGCTCATAGAGGTGGAAGGATGTGGGAACAATGAAAGAGAAAAAATGAGGAGAGCACCTACCACATCTGGAAGGATCAGCTAGACTGTGTGCAGATGACATCAAGACCCCAATTCATTTGTAATGACAAAGATGCTATGAAAACTTTAGGATGGCCACTTGGCTTGAAAGTGATACATGTATTTTTATCAGCTTTATTATTTATAAGTCGTCAGAGATGTGTGGGACAATTTACAAATCATTTAAAAAAAAAAAAGCAGGATCGTGTCCCACTAGATTTATGGGTTTGCAAAAAAATATGTAAACCACATATGATTAATTATTCTAAGAACCATCTGTGGTCATGCTATTGAGCCACTACATATTGAGTTCTTAGTACAATGGTTCTCAAAGTGTGTGCCGGGGCACACTGGTGCACCCTAGAAGATTTCCAAGTATGCCCTATGGTATTCCAGAGAAATATGTGCCTGTTGGGGACCAAAAAACCGACAGTTTTTGGAGTTTAGATTTTTGGGGGAGAGAGGTGTGGGGAATTGACTGTAAGTTGACAGTCTGCCCAACTCCCCACCTCACTTGCCTGATTAGGTTGCAAAAGGCTGTTAAGCTGTGGTGCTGGATTTACACTACCCCCCATGTTCCCCGGACAGACTGGGGCAAGTTTCTTCTATCCTTTGTTTGGTGTAAAGTTAAGATGATATGTATGGTGGGGTTTTCTGCACTCAACACAATTGAGAGTAAAAAGAGAGGAATATTTCAATGTATTGACGAGGAAATGAGAGTTTGCCTTTCAAATATATGCCCAAACATCGAGGAAATCACTAGGATACATCAGGCTCGTATTTCTCATAAACACAAGAATGAAAAACTTAATACATTTGCGCCGGGACCTGCCGACTTTACTAAATCTTACTAAGAATGTATCTATCTATCTATCTATCTATCTATATAAAAAGATAACTTTTTGTCATTTAAAAAAAATTTTAAACCCTCTTTTTTATGAATCCTAAAATGCATAACTCAAAAAATGTAACATAAAATGTTTTTTAATGTCAGAATAAATTTAATCTTGTCGTATTTATTTCAGTTAATTACCATAAAAGCACACTTGGACTTTATATTTTTTCTTTAATATTTGACTTAATTATTATAACATATTTCTCAGAAATCTGTATATAGTGCGCCGACTATTATTTGTAGAATTTTAAATGCGCCCCGACTTCAGAAAGTTTGAGAACCACTGCCTTAGTAAATGACAGGCACCAATATAAACTCTGCATTTTAAATCTTACAACACCTCATGAGAAAGGTGCTCTCAGCAGCCTCATTTGAAAAACGAGTGAACTGATCTTAGAAGGGATGACTTGCTCAATAGCCCGCACTTGTCTAAAATAGAGGTGGGATTTAAATCCAGGCTGTGTCACGTTTTATAACCTCAGCTCTTCACCTTGGCCACACTGCCTCCCATGCAATGGTGTTGTCAGTCCTCCGGGGCCTACGGAAGTCCCTGTCAATATTTTGAATTTACAAGGGGCTGAGATAACAGCGGCACATAGACAGCCGTTCTTCTCCTGTTTCCCATGCAAATGGGTCTCTTCCGCCAATTCGGCATGAGATTGTTATTATACAGCCTTCTAGAGGTGCACCGCAGTCAGGTGCCTTCTCTGGATAGTGATGAGTACAGGGTCCCAGCGTCCCACAGCCGCAAGGCCACGCGTGGGCCCCTCGGCAGCACAGTGCTCACGAAGAGAGTGAAGCATGGCTGGTCACTTCTTTCATCCTGGCCAGGATGAGTGTTAGGGCCCGAATGAAAGCTGAACGTGAAGATTACTTCCTGGCAGCAAATGCTCTCTCTCCGCTGCCAGCATCCGCGCCCTCTCCGTTGATTACTTCCTGCCGCACTCTCGGTTATTACACATAACAAAACGGGGGGTGGGGAGGGAGGAGAGACTGTGTAGGGTCAGATTCGCGTTCACCTCATCACTTGGTTCATTTCGCCCATGCTCAGAACTCCCTTTGTCATCAGGCAGAAAGGGAACTTGGGGGAAGCGGGGAAAGAGAACTGGGTCCGAAGTAATTTATAACCACAGGCAACTAGATCATTTTATACCAAAATGGTACTTTCTCAAAATCTCATCATTCATACCAGAAGTATTTCTTATGGAGTAATACGGCCATGCTTATGAAAACATTGTGTGCAGTTGAACTTGCTTAATCTGTGATCATTTTGTCTCTGTGAAGATTTGAGGCAGGGGTATTATGTCATTATAGTGTTAAAACGCATCAGTGACTCGATCATTTGAAATGCTTTAATAAAAATGAATTCTGTTAGCTGGTTTTGATTTTCCACCGTCAGACTTCATAAGCTTTTAAGACATTTTCCAGTTGTCAGGTATTTTTCTGGGAGACATTTAAATATTTAGATTCCATTCTTTCTGGGTATTCCAAATATATGAAACAGATACCTTAATAGCAGAAATAGTAATAGGATTACTCTGTGCACTGTCTCCCCGAATGGCCTTTGAAAATCAAATCATGTTTCATGATTATGTATCAAATCTTTTTGCTGGAAGCGAAGTAGTGGGGAGAGACCCAGGATTCAGTTCTGTTAAGGTTAGCTGTGTGTGCCTTAAAGAAATACATTATTGTGGCCAATTAGAGAGGGCAGACTGTTGCTCTCCAGATTTATACAAGGACTTTTCCAAGAGTAGTACCTGTCAATAAAGGACACTCTGGTGACATTAAAGTCCCCATTTAAATATGTGTTTATCATGCATTCCTTGATCTGTCCCTGCAAAACTCACTTACACACATGCGCATGCATGTCGCGCGTGCGCACACACACACTGATTCTCATGGTCAAATATTAGCAATTCTGAAAATAATTTTTTTATATATTATGCAACTTTTGTTTTCCATTGTAAACATTCCCTTTTTACCCTGGGGTTTTCTCCCATTTTACTAGACTATAAAGAATCCATTATTCAGTGGGTGGGGGGTATCTTACCAGAGTAAAGTAGATGCTCCAAAATTTAGACTCAAATATGGGTTGGAAGAAGAGTCTCCCCTAAAAGCAAATAACACTCACAGGCCAGAGAGACTATAGAGAAGGACCAGAGGGTCTTGGACCCAGAGGGTCAGTAAAGACTCAGTGCAGAGAGCATGCCCCCCTCCCCATACCACGTGCTCCCCACAGGACAAGGAGGCTGCGCAGACTTGGGACCAGTGCAGTCACACAGGATGCTGTGTGACTTCTTTTGGGATTTCACGCTTTGCAGTTGTGGTCTTAGAATTCTTTGATGTTACATTTGCCAGTGAAGGCTGGTGGGACAGTGGAGCCTGTGCTGGTGGTGACTTGGAGCCTTGACTCTCGAATGGTCCCACTTGCTGGTGGGGCACAGTGGTGGCTGTCCCAGCCCTAGCTGGCAGCAATACGTGCATTTGGAGGTGCTTTGACCTGGTGAGCCTCTTACCAACACGCCATCCAAACACTGGGCCCATCCTGGCACGGAGGTTGCAATCCTTGGGATATTGCTGTCCAACGCGGGCTGCAGTAGCACGTTCTTTCAAAGAAGAGATTGAATTGCTCGCCAGTCTGGCTGTTGGTGGTGGTGGTGGGGAGGACCTGGTGGCAGGAGGGGTGCATGTGCATATGTGCACCACGTCGGGGCAGGGGCCCGGACACCTGGGGTCTGCACTTTCCCAGAACCATCCCTGGGCCTGAGGAAGCATGTTGAATAGCAAATAAAAAGCACTGTGCCACGTTGACAGAGAGATCATGGAAAGAAGGAAAAGTTATATATTAGTATTATGAACAGTACTTTTCTCCTACTTTTGAACATAAAAGGCACTTTCACTTCCCAATGGGTCCTGCACATTATGTACCTGGCCTGGCCTCTCGGTGCTTCCCCACATCCAGGCGCATTGAAGCGAATTCCCAGCACAAGTGACATTTGTCAGTTTCCTGAGATCCTGTTTGTTCCTCATAGATCTCAACCCACAAGGACAGCCCCAGCAGCACCCCAGATTTCAGATGGGTGGTGGTGATGGTGAGGAAAGAAAAAAGCTCTCCTTGTACCCCAATTCATTCTTTAGAGGGACGGAAACTAACCAAATCACCATCCGGTGTGACCAAAACACAGCCAGACATCCTCCAAGCCAAAACACTGGTAGATAGGCTCTCCCATCACACCTGCATCTCAGTGTTCTCTTGATGTTTATTTCCAGAGCAGTAAGTATTGTTGAAAAGTATTTTATTTTCTGGTACCATTTTTTTCCTTTGAGGATAAGACAAAATATGACTTGCCCCCTACTTATCTAAAACAAATGTGGAGAAAATTAGTGAGATCTCAAAGGACCCAAATCCAATACCTGAAGGGCAAAGTTTGAAGGTAATTGATGGATCAATCAAGATATATTTAATTATGAAACATCTATGATGTCCTCAGTATCTCAGGAGAGACTAGAGGGGAAAGAATAGGACATGTACAACATTGCTGCATAACAAATGATCACAAGTCTACACCTTAACACAACGCACATTCATCAGTTCACAGTGTGTGGGTCAGGGGTCTGGGCACAGCTGACTTGGGTTCTGTGCCCAGTGACTCACAGACCACAATAAAGGTGATGGCTGGGCTGCGTTCTCATCTGGAGGTTTGACTAGGGAAAGAACTGTTTGCAAGGTCCCTCCAGTGGTTAGCAGAATCCATCCTCCTGTGACCGTAAGGTTGAGGTCCCTGTGTGTTTGGTTGCTGGCAGTTGGCTGGGGACTGCTCTCAGCAGCTGAAGACAGCTGCGGTTCTCTGTCAACAGTCCTCTCCCTAGGTGCTCACAACATGGCCGCTTCCTTGTTCAAAACCAGAAGAAGAATCCCATCCCCTTTGCCATATTGTATTGGCTGGAAGCAAGTCACAGGTCCCATTCACACTCAGCTAGAGGGAATTAGAGTCACACTGGCATGGCTGAGGGAGCCAAGATGACAGGCCACCTTAGAACTGTGTCTACCCCATCTGGGACATGTTTCCTTCCTTCCAGGAGCTTGTGTTTTTGCTGCAAAGATAAGACTAACACTTCTGAATCATGAAGACATGAAACTAAATGATTCTATGGCTTCCAGAAAGAAACCCCCTCTCTTTGAACAATTCAGATAAGGATAAACTAAGGAGTGATTGTAAAGCCCCGGGCCAGTTTGGAGGTCAAGTATAAGAAAATAACTTAGTCATTTGTGTCACCAGATGGCTTTGGATAAATCACCTCCTCTGGTGCAATAAATTATTCTATTTTTATCATTTCCTCTTTCTTGTGCCCGGGCCCCTGGAACCCTGCAAAGGAAGCCGGGCAATGCCAGTCTCCTCTGCTTCTGGTCTGCAGCTGCTTCTCTCTATTGCTGCTATATAGAGCGCAAGCACAGGGTCCACCTGCTCCTGATGCCCCGTAGGGACTGGGAGCCAGCTGTCACTAGAGAGGTTTCACGCCACACTTGGTAGAGGCAGGTTTGGGACAGGATCAGAATTTCCCTGCCAGACCAGGAAGACTGCAGCATTTCAGAGATGTCAGGCCACATGCCCAGAAAGTTCCCGAGTTGAGAAGACGGACATGACTTGCAGAGCAGAGGAGAGGGAATGGGGGCGGACAAGGGCGGAAAGTTCACATTAGAGTTCTCGGACTCTCCATCCTAACCCGAGCCGGAGCTTTAAGAAGGCTAGACTGATCCCCAGCAGTGTCCCTGTGATTCTGAGGTGGAGGAGCCCCAACACCCTGAATACTGCACAGAGGGGACATCGTAAAGGCAAGTCCTGTGGTGCATAAGCTACTCAGCCCGATTATTGCGCTACAATAAGAAGAATGTGTTATCAATTAGGAATCAATTAATTCAACTGAGGCTTTTGAAAGTTCTTTAAGAATATAGAAACTTACTGTTCAAACAAAAATTAGAATATCACTTAGTTTTCCAGAGTACCTTCTATTTTTCTCGATTAGTCAGGTGACTTATCCAAGAGTTACTCCATGGTTGGTAACTTGTATGCAAAGTTTTGGAATGTTTTATAGGAAATTTATTTTAAAATACATGATGCAGCTATAGTTTCCTCCTGCCACAGGGGAGAATGCTAGGCAGACTCTGCAATAACACCCAGTGGAAAAGAACACTGTGCATGAGGTAGGTTATGTTGTAGCATAAAATGTGTTTCTCCATCTTGTTTTATCCACAGGACCCGCACCACAGACACTGTGTACGGGCATCTCCTGGGATGCTTAACCTTGCTCCCTGCATGTTTCGGGTGAGATCCCCATTCCATAACCCTGTGCTAAACTGTCTTCTAGCACAGATCAGACCTTCTTCCTCATTTGTACTCAGTCATATTGAGTGCTATGTAATGGGAAAAGGCATAAATGATAAGTATGCACAGAACCCACCCCTTTGCAACTTGTATTCCAGGTAAGAGCAGCGTTTTTTCTTCATAGTCGTCTTCATCTCCAGTCTGGTGTGACGGGCTGTCTCAACCATGCACAACTTTCATTCAGGCGTCTGCGTAGTGGTTTTTCCTAAGGTTAATTACTAAATTTAAAAACTTATTAATCTTGTTTTTATACCGCTGTGATTTTCCTTATCAACCCCTCCACTGTCTTTTGCAGGACTAAATCAAGCATGATATTACTTTTATTTGTATTTTTGTTTTATTGTTATCCTCTTGATATAAACCTCTTTGATTGCTATCAACTGTAAAAACTGTTTCTGGCTAAATACAATAGATGTATCTCTGAAGCATTGCATGCAAATTGAGTTTTTGTAAGTTGAATCATTCATACTTAGGGTATAATTTCAGAAGTCCTACAAAAGAATGTACATTGCTTCAAGAAATGGTCAAATAATTTCTGATGCCTGCTTGGAATTATTAAATGAACAAGCCTGCATCTTTTCCACTTTGTATAAAACATATAAGGTAGGATCAATAAATGAACAGAGAGCAAATCCACTGTCTAACATTTTACCTGAATATTGAATTTTTTTCCTGGAAATCCTACCTGAATTTTAAATTTAGGATGCTGAATTTACGTTGGAGCTGCTTGACTATATAGTTGATTCAATTATTTCACTTGCAAGGATCAGGCTCAGAGCCCAGTTCTCGGCCGTTTATATTGTGTCATTAGATTAGTTTGACAGTGTGGGATTATCATCTGCGATGTTTAATCCACTGCTGACCTTGTCTGACGCCTTGGAAGTGTTTCCATTTTTGCTTTTCAACACGAGTCAATATAGTTCAGGATGTAAATCCTACTGAAAAAATTCAAAGTGGAGAGGGACATAGGTATAGAATGGAACTGACTTTTGATGAGCGTCTTCTGTGTCAAGTCCAAAGCCAGGTAGTCTGGATACATTATTTTTTCATTTGACCCAACATCAATGGTAGGAAGAATATTAACGTATCCATTTGACAGGCGAGAAAACTGGTTTTGAGAGGTTGAGTAAATTGCCAAAGACATGCAGTCATGAGAGCAGCGTGGTGCAGAGGAAGAACGGGGATTTGGAAATCAATCAGATACAGGATTGGAACACGCAGGTGACCTGGGGATGAGGTTCAAATGCCCTAAGCCTCAGACTCTCCATCTGCAAAAGGGCTAATGATACCTCCTTCCAGGCTCATTGGGAAGGTAAGAATAATGTCTGCACAATATCCGGCATATGAAAGGTGCTCAATAAATTACAGCAATGGTTATATACCGAAAAGTCTATATCTAAATTCACACCATTTAAAATGGTGGCCTCACTAAGGAAACCTAGAAAGCTCCTAATAATCCCCCACAAAATGGTATTCTCAGAAAAAGCCCATGAAAACCTGTCTTTTTTCCCGCCTCCTAGATTGCTTTAACAACAACCAGCAAAAAAATGTCAGCAAAGTAAGAGCTCTGAACAAACCAAATTCTAATCCCGACTCTACCGAGAGCTGCACGTCCTTGGGTGAGTCATTCAGTCCTCAGAGCATCAAAATGGCAAAGCTGGAGGAGGCCCTCCCAGATGCCTCCTGGCTGTAAAAGTCTGCGATTCTCATTAGAACCTGGGAGACAAATCCCAAGTCTGCTTTGGGTGACTTTCCTTTAATTCATCTGTCAGGTAGAAACTAAACGTAGAGAAGTGAACGTCAGAGGTGATAATTTAAAAGCCCATTTCCTCATTCTCTGTGCCAGTTTATCAGGAATCCTGTCATTGAACCACGCACATAAGCTAGAGCCAGAAAAGGTACCTACAATAGAGCTGCTCTCAGCCATGATGGGTAGAAACCAACCGAAGAGGTTGATGATGAGAGATAACTGCTGGTCTGGAAGTCTCGTGGACCATGTGACCCTCCATGTCAAATTAAAAATTGAAAAGGCTCTTTGAACAATGAGAACAGCTTTTCTGTAGCTTCAGTATCTGCCATCAGCAAACAAAATGAACCATCTGAGGGGCATTCAGCAAAGGACTCACCCACTGTTGCATGCTGTCAGGTCCTCAGACCTGTGCTGTGATGAATGTAAGGATGTATCAGCCTCAGTCACTGGTGAAAGCACATGGCCCCATGCTCTCTTCCAAAGAGCCTTACAGTGGTCATTCACTAAACCAAAGAGCTAAGAGGTATAACTGATTAAAATTGTCTTGACTCCAGATTAACCCTCCTGGTTTACGGTATATATTTCCAACCTATATCTTTAAGGAAATATGATTCAATAACTCAAGTCAATAAATATTAATCAAGTATTTGCCATTTGCCAGAATTGGAGGTAGGCATTGTGGAGACAGGCTGAAGACAAAGGATTTTTATTTATTTATTTATTATTTATTTATTTATTCATTTTAGAGGAAAGGGAGAGAGAGAGAGAGAAAGAGAGAGAGAGAGAGAGAGAGAAAAGGGGGGGAGGAGCAGGAAGCTTCAACTCCCATATGTGCCTTGACCGGGCAAGCCCAGGGTTTTGAACCGGCAACCTCAGCATTCCAGGTCAACGCTTTATCCACTGCGCCACCACAGGTCAGGCAAGACAAAGGATTTTTAAATGAACAGAACACAATATCTACCTTTAAGAAGCCGATAGTTTAATAATTTCCCTAACTAACTATCTATATATCTATCTATATCTATATCTATCTATCTATCTATCTATCTATCTATCTATCTATCTATCTATCTATCTATCTTAACAGGGACAGAGAGAGAGTCAGAGAGACGGATAGATAGGGACAGACAGACAGGAACAGAGAGAGATGAGAAACGTCAATCATCAGTTTTTCGTTGCGACACCTTAGTTGTTCATTGATTGCTTTCTCACATGTGCCCTGACCGTGGGCCTTCAGCGGACCAAGCAACCCCTTGCTGGAAGACCTAACTATATTTTTGAGTCTTAAAACTTAAACATTGGAACACAGCTAAAATTTTTTTAAGGTTTGAAATGAATTTTACCTACTGTTGTTGGAAGCCCAGCCCATTGGCAGCAATGCTGAGGGGTGTGAGAGAGGAAGGGGGGACAGTCTCTCCTTATTCTCTGTCCTCATCTGTCAGGTTTGATTATTCTCATATTTCTTTGGATTTTGTCAGGACATGGAGCAGAGCATGGAGCAAGTGGGATGGATAAAGTTGGTATTTAGTAACGTCCTGTGAAATGCTTTTCACCTCATTCTAATTTATACATATGAGAACAAATAAAAGATTAAGAGAGTCTCGTTCAGCTACCATGTAACTAACAATATGGCTTTTGGCACAATCAGGAGAGGGGAGAAAGCAAGTATGGGAGGTGGAAAATCATTTATCTCTCCTTAGTTTCTCTCTCAGTCATAAGGAGAGAATTAGGCTATGACATTTTATGACCTGCTTTGGTAACGAAAATTTAATTTAAAGGCTGATAACTGTACGTTGAGATTTGTGATGTGGAAGATTCTACTCCAAGTGTGTGATCTCAGTGATTCATATGGTTTATAACCAGAAATCCTGATTAAATTTTAGATATGATTTTTTATACATTATTATTGATATACACAAATCAGATACAAGAGGCATATTTTACTCCTCCATATGACATGCCGAGAAGAGGATGGATGCTGGCTTACACTGAACGTAACTCATAAGCTTTTAGTATTACTCTTCAAAAGGTTTGTAAACAAATCAGAACCTCATCATATTTTGCATTTTGAACTTGCTAAAGATAATACTGTAATTGTTTCCTATGAAAAGTAGTAAAGAAATAATACAACTTTCAATGAGTCACCGCAGGAAAAGCCCTTGATTGTCAGCATCTCACTAACCCCCTCTTGCTCCCCTATTACCACTACAACCGGATTTAGAACCCTATGGCCCTGGCAGTCCTTCCTGTCTTTCCCCTTCAATCCTTCCCCACCTGCCAGATTTACAGTCATAAAATTCCAGATTCCTCATCATATTCACCTGTGCAGTGTTCAGAGTCTCCTCATGCTTGCAACACACAACTTCAACACCTGAATTTCACCCTCAAAGCTCAACTAACTGGCATCGGCATACCAGTTCAGCCTTCCTTTGATCAAGTAAAGCTGAGAATTTATCATGGAACCTTCATCCATACTCTTCTTCTCTGCCTAAAATACCTTCTTCTCGTTTATCATTCTTTACACCCTACTCATTCTTCTAGGTCTTCTCCTGACCCTCTCCTTGATCACTCCAGCCAACAGGAGTCTCAGGGATGCTCCTCAGTCATGTGATAAGCCATTCTGCTCTGCCTCCTCAAATCTCTTACATTCCTACTTGACTTTCTTCATTTGGCTTATGCCTGGCTTCCGATGAAGTCAGAGACAAAAATTATACACCTTTCTAATCTTCATGCATCAAGAAATTGGGAGCTTTGTTGAATTTGTGTTTAAAATCATTTTTTTTACCTTGATAAGTTTTTAAAGAATCTAGTTGACCCACTGTTTTATAGTCTTTTAGAAAAGACTATATGAGTGGTCAGTCACGTGGAAGAGTAAGAGTAACAATCCTCAGAAAGTCAAAGAGGGCTGTTTTTCTGCAATTCTGGGAACTGGTTTGGATAACCTCAGTGATTTAACTCACAGAGCAGGCATTAGCAAGATTTACATATTACTTGACTTTATTGGAGACACAACAGAAGTGGTTCTAGTTCCCTATGTTATCACTTTTTCTGAGGATATCAAATTCCATTGATCCCCAAAGGAGACTTATCCTGTTGGAAGGAAATGAGAAAAATTCTGTGAGGTCATCCACATGGGTTAAGTGTAAATGGGACCTGCAGAGTCCCTTAACAAAATAACACTAAGAATTCCAGGGTCGGCCATGGAGGGGGGAAATGGCAACTCTGTGGCCCTTAAACTCAGAGATCCCTCATTCCTGTGGGAAATGTCTTTAATGATTATTGCTTCCATCAATGGAATGGCCTCAGGGGTATTGCTTCCCCTTTAAAGTTCCAGTTCAAGCAAAGATAAACCACTGTTTCCTCCATCAATCATGCCCCTTTTTTGTAAAGCTGAAGGGTGAATCTCCATGTGGGCAGAAGCCACTAACCCACACCTCTGAATTCTTGCCTTAGAGATTCTTCTTCCCTTTGATGGTCATTTCTGTTCCCACCACATGTAAAGGAATGCACCGACTTCCTTACAGAAGTGTCCAGAGACAGAAACATCCTGAAGGACAGAAGGTGTGGCTTCCGGCATTCAGGGAAATTGACTCTTCACATCTTGGATCAGTGTTAGCTTTAACATAATGACTCAGGATAATCATCCCAACACACTTTTACAAGGGAGAAAGGAGTAGACTTTTCCTTATTCTTCCCATGTGAAGCTTCTAATATTCATTTTAAACTTTAAAGTCTCCTTTCCCTAAAAAAGTAGACCATGAAGTTTGGACTGGAAGGAGACAACAACGTGATATTTCTAAAAGGAAGTCCTGGCTTCTATATCTTTTGGAGATAAACTTTGAGTACGTTATGATAAGACTGGAAAAAGAGGAGTTTTAGTCTTTTAAAAGAAAGATTTCAAAAACAGAGGTGTCTTTATACCTCTTCATGACACATACATGAATATCTTCCTAATAAAAGTGTTATCAAGCACTGTGTCTATGACCATATGTGGCAAAGTATCAGGTGCTCAATAATTATTTGTCGAATACATAAGAGTATTGGACGACAGTGATGTAAAGCCAAGATCATTATAATGGCTACCATTTTTGGACTTGGCCCATTTATTCTGTGATCCTTGCAAGATTAGAGATAATACAGTGTGTCCGTAAAGTCATGGTGTACTTTTGACTGGTCACAGGAAAGCAACAAAAGATGATAGAAATGTGAAATCTGCACCAAATAAAAGGAAAACTCTCCCGGTTTCATACCTATTCAGTGCAGTTCAATGTGGGCTCCATTTGTTGCCCTACACACATCCAAACGATAGTGAAGTTCTTGCCACACATGGGTAAGGACGTCTGGTGTAACAGAGTGAATAACGTCTGTGATTCTCTGTTTTACATAAGTGATTAATGTCGTTGATATGTTCAATGTACACATGTTGCTTCACATAACCCCAAAAGTAAAAGTCTAAGGGTGTCAGATCTTGGGATCGTGGTGGCCATGGCTTGACAGAACCCCTGCCTATCCACTGCCAGGGGAATGTTCTATCCAGAAACTCACGAACAATGGTGGCGTAGTGTGGAGGAGCACTGTCCTGTTGAAAGATGACACCTTCTGGAAATTGTGGTACTGCATACAATTCCAACATGTCAAGATAGGTGTTTGCTGTCACAGACTGCTCCGCGAAAAAAAATGGGCCTATCACCTTATCATGAATCAGGCCACACCACACGTTCACTTTAGGGGTGTTACGTTCATACTCAGCATAGGCATGAGGATGTTCAGCAGCCCATATTCAGACATTATGGCGATGAACATGTCCACAGATATGGAAGGTCACCTCATCGCTAAACACAATCTTCTGCAAAGATCTTGCATCATGGTTGATCTCATGAAGCATATCTGTAGCAAACATGCATCGTGTGGGTCTAAATAACTTGGTTTAGGTCACACAGTTAATGAATGGTGGAGTCAGTGTTTGATTTTAGTGTTCCTACTAAAAAATCCCCAAAAGACCTTACCTTTCCCCCAACCACACTAATGCTATAAGGGGAAAAATGTAACACCTCCTGCAAAAGATTCAGATTGATTTCTCTAACAAGTTGCAACTACTAATTTGATCCCTGCCATATTGATGGTCCACCCCATCCCCTTCCATGATATTGCCACTGCCAGAGCTTGTTTAGCTCAAAATTTCAGACCGTGTCTAAGGGGTTTCTGGATTCAAAGGGGCTCTGAGCTAGAATTCTAGATGCCAAGTAGTTGGAGACCAATCAGTGTTGAAGCTCCCAAGGGCCTTGACTGAGCTTGCAGGGAAGTGTTCAACTTAGAAGTGCAGGTCTTAGGATTTTCATTAGATAGGATGCTTTTGGCTTCATGTAATGGGATAACAATAGGGAAGTTTGTCTCACAGACAGAAAATTTAAAGGTAGAGTAAGTTCCAGGCCATCCAATCAGCTATCAAATACCACCATGCACAATCAAGTTCTTTTTCTCTCTCATTTGAAATTCTCAGACTTTGTCCTCAGCTGATTTCTCCTGTAAGTGAAGCAGGATGACTGCCAGGGTGACTGAGGCTGAGTTTTTCCTCGTCCTCAAGAGACAGAGGAAAAGAAACATAAGGAAGGAACCACGGAACATAATTTCTTTCTTTCAACCTAATTAGGGTGACTTAAGTCACATGCCTATTCCTGGATTAATAATAACAACCATAGGAAAGCGATGTCCTAATTTGGGAGTAAATGTCTAAGAAAATGAGAAGTCCTGTTAAACAGATAGAAGGGCCTGGACTCCGGGTGGCCAATGTTACAGTGCTAATGCCAAGAGAAGTGGCCTGTGATAAAAAATTAGATGTCAATGGTCCAATGAATGGCCAGGTGGACTACGGCCTTCAGGGAGACCCTCCAAGCCCAACACACAACGGCAACTTGAGGAATGTGTGTAACATACACATGTACATATTTTTAGCTTTTTAAAGGAGTTACACGTTGTAGGCATTTATTGGCAAAATTCTGATTAAAGGGGATATTGTCAGAGATTTACAAAGAAAAAATAACTTTAAGTAAATTATTGCAGATTCAGGGAGATCATCTGTTCACTTTGAACAGTCTGAATAACTTGCACAAAGCGATCATTTTCTTATTGTCGTTCGATGTAAATCTGGGACAACATCCTGTTTCCCATCCCTGTACAAGGTCATGAGGAGACAGCCCAGCGTGATGGGTCCCAGCGTAGCCTGGGAGCCGGGGCCAGAGCTGAGCCCTGCCCCACCACCTAACAGTGAAACAGTCTTGGGTCAGTGAGTTAATGTTCTGTGGGGAGTTTCCTCCTCTACGTGTAAAATGGCAGTGTTAGGAAGAGCAATGATCAGGTCACTCCGAGAATTAATGAGTTAATAAATATATAGTGCTTAGAATAGTGACTGGCCCAGGAGTGCTATACATACGATAGATTTAAAACAAGGAAAAAATCCCCAGTAAAACAACACGCCACTGTTTACAGAGCAATGGTCCACCCTGCCTGTACTTGCACACTGTGGGGTGATCACACATCTCCCTACTCGGCCCTGGCCCTCAAGGGCTTATTCCGTTGAGTGTTCTGGGAAGCCCTCCAAGGCTCCGGTGTTACTCCTTACTGCTGCTGTCTAAATGATCGTCCAAAATCTGCGAGCATCTGACTTCACAGGTCAGCTTTCCTTAATTCAGAGAAAACCAAATGGAGGATTGGAATTGCCAGCTGTCTGGTGCTTCATGGGGAATTTCCCCCCTCCCTCCCCGCCATATTTTTTTATAGTTCACCTATCATATTCATGTGCAATTGAATGCCTCTCCCGTAGGCTAGACTTGCCAACTCTATCTCTAGTAATTATTCTGTTTTAGTCCACTGCAGTGTACCTGCCAACAGTCTGAGATGTGCAGGTGGCGGCTGCGCAGGGCTGCCTGCCTGCTCTCCCATTTGCATGCACCCTGTGGTGGCAGCCACATGTGACGGCTCTGACACCACTTACAATGGAGAAAATGACAGGAGGCCAGGGCCGCACAAGTGCCTCTTCTATTTATCACCCAGATGATTCTCTATTTCTTTTTTCTGCATTCCTCCCCCCGCCTTCTTTTCCTTTTTCTCAAAGAGAGACAAGGTAAGAACCTGCACACACAAGGCTTTAGGCTGGTGTGCAACACGTGTAAACGCAGGATGACAAGGGTCCTCAGTGCCTCCCGACGGACACAACCCTTCTCCCCACCCCACCCGCGCGTCATCTCTACTCTGAACAATTAACACAACTCGCTGATGACTCCTTTTGACTCTTGAGAGTACAGTTCTTTCTTGACTTTTGTAAACAGAGATACCTTTTAAAAATATGTTCTGTGTTCCTTCGGTAAGGTGCCAGATAAGCGCTAAAAACGATGGTTTTTGCTCGAACACGCCATTTTTGCTCATTGATTCCTTTCTCTTTTTCTCAAAAAAAAAAAAAAAATAGAAAAAGAAAAATCCTTTGGGGCTCAAATTTTCTAAGATTGGCTTGAACTTAACCATTATCTAAAAAGAAAAATTCATTATTTCAAAATTGTTGAGCTACATTCTTTCAATTATTTTTTGAATTATGGAAAAAGTACAGCCCTCCCACCTGGACAATGGACTGACTCCATCCATTTACTGGTCTGACTCAAAAACACCGATCAGCTCCAATCTGACCAGACTCGTCTTTCGTGAGGAGTGAAAAGGAATCCAAATTTGAAGTAGCTTGTTTGGAGCCCTTAACATCATGAATTTCTGAAATTACAAGGCTGAGTGTGCAATTATTACATTTTTGTCTCAATCTTTTTTAAAGTGCTTCTGTTAAAACCCTCATTTTGAAGCAGCTCCAATAAAGTCTTACAGACAAAAAGGCAAGAAGCTTCAGGAATTTTCTGAATTCACTCTCTGAGTAAAAGCATAGACCCAATGCCTCTTATTGCTGCCCTCCATTCTCAGAACTGTGCCCTTGACCACAATTCTCTTCTCTTCGACATACCTTACACCCGCTCTTGTCTCTGGTGCTTCTGACCTTTTTCTCCACCCTGCTCCATTTTCCTTTCTAAATGCTTGCCTTCTCGAGTTTCCTTCGATCATTAATATATTTTCCAAGGGGATAAAGAAATACAAGACACACAGGAAGCACAGATCTCTCCTGGGAGTATAGGGTTATGCCAACGATTCTTTTTTTCCCTTCTCCAGCGGCTCACTCTCTGATTGAAGTTACTTAACTGTCTGTAAGATGTCTCCACACTCAAAATAAAGACTGACAAGGTGCATGGTTTCTAAGAAAATGTTTTAAGGACTGACACAGTATTATGGTCTGAAAACCCTCAAGTGGCTTGTGTGCCAAAATCAAAGAAGAAAATTTGGGATGTGCTGAGTTACTTCCTTTCTATTATAAATGAAATTGAGGTCAAAAAAGGTAAAGTGATGAGACATTTTATTCATGTTTTTATTCAACCTGTTTTTATTGAGCACCCACTATGTGCCAGCTACAGTATGGGGCCAACAGAGCTGAGTAAAAACCACGCACGTTCAGGAGAAGCTGCCTTGTAGGGAGGAGACACATAAATCATTGTAACCCACGTGGTAAATGCAATGACAGATGCTGGAAGTAAAGAGAGCTCGAGCTGGGCATGGACACCAGTCTCCACCTTTGGAGGGCGGGGTCCTGCATAAGGCAGGAACTGGGCACAGGCTGTGTGACCTGCTGAGGACCCAGGTTCGAACCCCTTTCCTGGTGACCACCACTCCTCCTCTGTAGCCAGCTTCGAAAGTCAATAGCATGCTTTCCCTCCTTTTTGCTTTATTTCTGGACCTCTTTCCCCTCTGGCCACCACCTAAACTTCGGAATCAAATTCCAAATCATTCTAGAGCAGACAGAATTGGCACAGTGCATGCCCGTTAACTGAAAGCTCCCTACATTTCCCACGGCGACACTAACAGGGCTATACTCCATATTTTGACTTTCAGATGATTGTTTTTAACACCAGTCATTCTGAAAGAAAGGAAATAAACAAGAATACAGTTTTCTGTCTTGCTGTCTTTTGTTTCTAAACATCATAATAAATAATGCCTGAAATTACTTGTTTTATTTATTTGTATACTAACTCATTTCTAAAAGGATTTGTGGTGATAGAGAGAAATCCACACAGTGTAATAAGATTAAGTAAATAAAGCAGTCATAAAAAGTGGGACAACAGAGGATAATAAGATCTAAGCATGCCACATAAGTGAGAGGTGCATTGACAATATTTTGTACATACAACAGCCAAGCAGAGGAAGAAGACTTCACATAGAGAGCCGACTTCTGCAGGCTTAGTTCAGCAGGTGCAGTCAAAATAGCCATCACACCTTAGAGGCCAAGGGTTGTGGCCTTGCCTGTTCCGGCCCCTGAATGTCCCTCTTAATGCACTGCTTCTGAAATGGCAGGTTGATTTCCTTGTGGTGGTTAGCTTTTTGTTGCTGTCAGTTTTTTAAAAAAATTTTTTCCAAACTAAAATTTTCTATCTCTTTTGTTTTTATTAGCACAAAGTTGCTGTTTTTATTTTTATTTTTAAACCATCCCAGTTTTATTGTGATATAACTGACATACCACATTGTATGAGATTAAGGTGTAGGACATAGCAATTTGATAGACATATATTGCAAAATGATTGTTATAGCAGGATTAGTTACACCTCCAGCACCTCCTATAATCACTATTTTTTTTTGTGTGCGAACATTTAAGATCTCTTTTTGCAACTTTCAAGTATATAATCTGATATTGTTAACTGTAGTCACTATGATGAACATAATATCACAGAACTTACTCATCTTATAAATGGAAGTTTGAATCCTTTCACCAACATCTCCCCATTCTCCAGCCCCAATCATTTCTTTTTTTTTTTTTTACAGGACAGAGAGAGAGTCAAGAGAGAGGGATAGATAGGGACAGACAGACAGGAATGGAGAGAGGTGAGAAGCATCAATCATTAGTTTTTCGTTGCAGTCGCAACACCTTAGTTGTTCATTGATTGCTCTCTCACATGTGCCTTGACCACGGGCCTTCAGCAGACCAAGCCACCCCTTGCTGGAGCCAGCAACCTTGGGTCCAAGCTGGCGAGCTTTTGCTCAAGCCAGATGGGCCCCGTGCTCAAGCTGGCGACCTTAGGGTCTCGAACCTTGGTCTTCCGCATCCCAGTCCGACGCTCTATCCACTGCGCCACTGCCTGGTCAGGCTCCAGCCCCAATCCTTAGCAAACACCATTCTACTCCCTGTTTATATGAGTTCAGTTTGTTGCAATTCCACATGGAAGTGCTACATAGAGTATTTTTCTTCTCTGTCAGACAGTTCACTTAGCAGAATGCCTTGAGGTCCATCATGGCTGAACAATATTCTACTGTGTACATGTGTGAGTATGAACACACACACATATAAAATATATATGTATATATAAATCTCACATCTTTATTCACTGTTACGAGGCTTTCGCTTACTGATTCCATCTCTTTACTCCTTAATGGCCTGTTCAGATTTCCCATTTTTTCCACAATTTTCAATTTCAGTGGATTGTATGTTCTGGGAATTTATCCTCTTTTTTTTTTGTTATCCAAGTTGTTGGTGAATTTGTCTCTTACGATTCCTTGTACTTCCGTGGTATCAATTATAATGTTCCTTTCATTTCTGATTTTATTTATCTGAGTCTTCTTCCTTTTTCTTAGTCTAGCTAAGGGCTTGTCAATTTTATCTTTTAAAATAAAAAACCCAGTTTTTAATTTAATTGAAGTTATTGAAGGGGACAGTAGTTAACAAAATTATACAGGTTTCAGGTGCCCAATTCTGTGTAATGCATCATCTGTACCCTGTACTGTGTGCACCCCCCACCCCAATATAGTCTTCCTTCATCACCATTTATCCCCCTACACCCTCCTCCACTCCCCAGCCCTTGCCAGTCACCACACTGTTGTCTGTGGCCATGAGTGTTCTCTCTCTTTTTTGTTCTTTTTCGCTCAATCCCTTCACTCCCCCTTATCTGCCCACCCCCCACCTCCGGGCCCCAACAGCTGTCCACCTACTCTCTATGAGTCTGTCTCTATTTTGTTTGTTAGTTCATTAGATTCCACATAGGAGTGAAATCATATGTACTTGTCTTGCTCTGACAGGCTTATTTCACTTAGTATAATGCTCTCTAGGTCCATCCATGCTGTTGCAAAAGATATGATTTCCTTCTTTTTATGGCCATGTAGTATTCCATTGTGTGAATGCAGCACAGATTTTTTGTCTACTCATCTCCTAATGGACACTTGGGCTGCTTTCAAATCTTGGCTACTGTAAATAATACTGCCATGAATGTAAGCATTTATCTCTATAAGCTTCCCTTTTAGAACTACTTTTGCTACATACAACAGGTTTTGTTATATGGTGGTTACATTTTCATTTGCTTAAAGATATCTTTTTATTTCTCTTTTGATGTCTTCATTGACCTATTGGTTGTTCAGGAAACCATTGTTTAATTTCCACATATTTGTTAATTTTCTAGTTTTCCTCTTGTTATTGATTTTTAGTTTCATAGACTTATGATCAGAAAAGATATTTGGTATAATTTCACTGTTTTTAAATTTGCTAAGACTTATTTTGTGACCTGTTATATGATCTACCTTAGAAAATATTCTGTGTGCACTTTTAGAAAAAGGTATATTCTCCTGCTATTGGATGGACTGTTCTGCTATACCTGTTAGGTCTATTTGGTCCAAAGTGTAGTTCCAGTCTAACATTTCCATATTGATTTTCTGCTTCGATGACCTATCCAGTGTGGAAAGTGAGATACTAAAGTTCCCCAGTGTTATTGTAATGCTGTCTATTTCTTCCTTCATTAGTATTTGCTTACATATTTATGTGCTTTGATGTTGTGTGCATATTACTTATGATTACTATATCCTCTTGATTAATTGATTCCCTTGTCATCATATAATGACCCTTTTACAACGTTTAAATTAAAGTCTATTTTGTCTGAGATAGGTATAGCTAATCCATGAAATATATTTTTCCAGCCCTTCACTTTGAGCCTATATGTATATTTCTTTATTTTTATTTTTTTTTTAGCAAGAGAGACAGAGCCACAGAGAGAGACAGAGAGAAGAAGAGATAAGGACAGACAGACAGGAAGGGAGAGAGATGAGAAGCATCAATTCTTCATTTCAACTCCTTAGTTGTTCATTGGTTGCTTACTCAATGTGCCTTGACTGAGGGGCTCCAGCAGAGCGAGTGACCACTTGCTCAAGCCAGCAACCTTGGGCTCAAGAAAGCAACCTTGGGCTTCAAGCCAGAGACCTTTGGGCTCAAGCCAGCCACCATGGGTCATGTCTATGATCCCAAATTCAAGCCAGCGACACAGCACTCAAGCTCATGAGTTCACACTCAAGCTGGATGAGTCCACGCTCAAGTCAGTGACCTTGAGGTTTCGAACTTGGGTCCTCTGCATCTTAGATTCTATCCACAGGCCAACACTCTATCTATTGCACCACTACCTGGTCAGATGAACCTATATGTATTCTTTTTTTTTTCTTTGTATTTTTCTGAAGTGAGAGGCAGGGAAGCAGACAGACAGACTCCCGCATGCACCCGACTGAGATCCACCTGGCAAGCCCACTAGGGGGTTATGCTCAGCCCATATGGGGTGCTGCTCTGTTGCAACCAGAACCATTCTAGCACTTGAGGTGGAGGTCATGGAGCCATCCTCAGGGCCCAGGCCAACTTTGCTCCAATGGAGCCTTGGTTGTGGGAGGGGAAGAGAGAGACAGAGAGAACGGAAAAGGTGGAGAAGCAGATGGGTGCTTCTCCTGTGTGTCCTGGCCGGGAATCAAACCTGGGACTTCCACATGCTGGGCCAATGCTCCACAGCTGAGCCAACCAGCCAGGGCTGAGCCTATATCTACTCTTAAAGCTGAAGTGAATCTCCCTAAATTTTTCCTATAATCACAAGAAATAAAAACTAGTCAAAGGAACTGTTCAATTTTTAAGCAGTATTTAGAGGAAACAGGGTTCCAGGAAAATCTCTCAAGATAGCAAAAAATTATCAAAGTAAGCAGTGGCCTTGGGACAAGGATAAATGAAGGGTAGTAAAATGTTCCAGTATAAAATCGAAATCAAGGATGAAATTATAAAACTGTTAATCTTTCAGAAAGATGAGACTTGTGGACACTTTCAGCTAGACAAAAGGCCTTCTAAGGATCTTAAGAATGTGCCTTCAAGGCTCCCTTGATTAAACAGCAGGCTTCTAAGAATCATAGAGGAGTGTCTCACAGCACCTTCTCAGAGTCCAAGGTAGAGAAGGACCCACCTTGAAGTGCTTTGTGGAGTGGAATATAATTTGATGTATAGAAATTTCACAAACTTTTTAAAAGAATTAGGTTGGCTGGGATCAAAATTAAAAGAGTACAGTTGCCAGTGGAGTCCTGAGCTACCATGTAAGAAGTCTGAATGCCAGAATGGTAAGACCACATGGAGAGTTTCTGACACTATATGGAGAGACAGAGTGCCCTGCTTAGTGCAGCCTGCTGGCAATCTTGGCTAAGACACCAAATACGTGAGCGAAGCCTTTTGGGACCATCTGGACCAGACTAGTCACCAAATGAATATTACCAAGTGACCCCAGTTGATGTCGCATAAGGCAGCAGAATCTCCCAACTGAACCTGTTCAAAACCCTGACCAATAGATTGTGAGCATAAGGAAACGAATAGTAACTGTAAACTATTAATTATGGGATGGCTTTTCAGTTGAAATAGATAATAGGCAAAAAAAAAAATGTTGTCATTGCCAGAATGATCTTAACAACAACAATAACAATATAGCCATCAAGTTTGTTTTCTCTCCTGATAGGTAGCATACAACTCCCAACAAAGATATGCACAACCAGGAAAACTCTAAACCCAGGCCAAATTTTCATGTTTCCTTTCTGTTCATCTAAGCTTTAAATCAAGTATCTTGCATTTTCCCCTGACTGGTTCTCCAAATGTCCCATAACAATTCATCCCCTGAGCTGCTATGAAATTGATCTTAATAAATGTAAATGTGATCTTGCCGGCCCCATGCTCAGAACCATTGGTGGCTCTCCTTGAGATAAGTGCACTCCATGCTCGGAACCACCTACCCCTCCAAAATTTTCATTACCATTCTCTCAGCACTCTCCATAGCTTCAAATCTCCTAACAAACTGTAAACTCCCTCTTCTGGGATCTGCACATGTCACTCCCTTTGCCCAGAACAGCTGTTTCCCAGTTCTCTTGGCTAACTCCTAATCATTTAAGTTTTAGTTTAATATCCACCTCTTTCATGTGACTTTTCTTGAGCCTTTGTTCTATGCTTCATCCTGTGCTTATAGGAGCTTAGTGCTTATCACCCTTACTTGGATTAACTCTTACTCCAAAAAGTGTGTACAATTGAGGGTAAGCTAATTCTAATGAGCTTACATTTTTACACATCTAAAAAATTAATTGATGACATGTTTGCATTTAATACACTTCACTGCAAAATTAAAAAGGCAAAGAAGGAAAAGATAAGTCACTGAAACAGTCGTTCAAACCACTATCATAGTAATATTGATGTCTTTGTGAAATTTGTGGAAATGGAAGTAAAGATACCTAGGGTAGTTTTTTTTCAAATTGAGTATTTCTTAAAAGATTAAAAGTCTCATGTGTTCTTCTTATAGTTGAGTAAATTAAAAAGTCCTATGTCTGTTCTATATGTTATACTTTCCAACTTAGTTTTTACTGAAAGGCAACATTTTCTTTTTTAATAATAGCTTTTAAACTAAAGGATTTTATAATAATGGGTTAAAAAACCAACCATGTATTTTCTTCAATTATAATTATGTGGTGAACTTAATGAAATAACTTTGAAAGTACCAGCTCACAATCCCTACCAAAGAAGTCAACTTTTTACTTAGTTTCTCTACCCCAGAATCAGTAGAACAATTGGGCCAGCTAGACCTTGAAGATTTGTGGATAATTTAGCTCCTTCTGGGATGCTACAAGAGAATTTGAATGAACATTTTTCTTTCTTATTTCAAGGATGGTATATATCTAATAAATTCTGAATGCTTTAAAAATAAATTAATTCATTATATATATTGCATGTCTGAGGAGATTTCACTAAGACGTTGGGGCACTCTTTATGTGAAGTCATTTGGTATTATTATAGTTTACTTCTTCCCTTATAATTGTTTTTTTTTCATGACAATGATTTAAAATGTTTCCAATGGAAAAAAACAACAACTCATCTTAAAACAAGCACTGGCCCTTAAGCGAGTTCACCAATACAGGTGCTACTTAAATGTTTTAAGACAAAGATTTGCTTTGCTATAGAATAGCTTCCCTTTAATTTAAACCCCATAAAGCAAAATCATGAGAAAACAATGGAGCTTTGTTAGAGAGTAAAGAAGGCCGTACATCTCCTTTTGTAGTAGATGGGGGGGAGTGTCCAAATTACTTTCTTCTCTGCATTTAAGTTATAATTGTTTAGAAAAGCATCATGGTTGTATTTCAGAAGTGTGATTTCCCATGAACTCTTGACATTTGGTTTATTTTATAGGCCGTGTTCCCTCTGTCTTGCAGAGTTTCACAGCTAAGTTACCAACATCCTTTAAACGTGTTTTCTAGAAGACCGTTTCCCCGTAGACCAACCCATCTTCTTTCAGGGAAGGTTGGGACACTGTTTATGCTTCAGAAAAGTTGTGTGGTCTCCAAATGGACTTGAAGCAGGCAGGTTACCTGTCTCACAGCCACAGAATGCAAATCTAGAGTACATGATTTGGCTTGTGCCAAAGCTTTGCCCCCCAGGTCTGTATTTAGATGGTCCCTGATGCTAGTATTCTCCTTTGTGCTTATTATGGCCAATGGCAGTGATGCCACAGAAGGCTGCTTCATTACCACTGACATTATTTTTCTCTTTTTGTCTTCATTTGATATGGTTTAAAGATATACATTACCCTTGTACCTACTAGGAATATCATGGTTGGGAGTCACTCATCACACCATCTATAATAAACCTTTTAATCACACCATCTATAATAAACCTTTTTCTCAGTGCTATGTGTTCTAATTTGATCATAATTTTTTTTTCTTACTGAACTTGACAATTCCCAGCTTGGGAACACTTATTTTATTATTTTTTTTAGTAAAAAGTGAATCCACTGGGCAATTTCTAATGAATGTAAGTCAGTGGATTTTTTTTTTTTACCCCTGTACCATTCTCTGCCATTTAACTGCTGTCTTTGGTAACAGAAGTAACCATTTCCAATGCCTCAGAACCCAATAATTGAAAGCAATTTACTTCTACTTCTCATACTACAAAGTGGACAACATCAAGTCACACAGAGGCACAGTTGGGTCTATATGGGGAAGAAGTTCTAGTAAGTTCCATACTCTGCAGCATCTAGAGGTAATTCCATGTGTCTAATGACTCTCAGACCTTTATGACACATGCCTTTTGTATACAATAAATATATATTTATTGACACGGTTAAATTGTTTTGTGAGAAAAGGTCTTCCTTCCAGCAACGAATATTAGAAAACAGCTACTTTTTACCTTTCTGTAGATACTTTGAGCAAAATCCAACAAAGGACTTGCAGTGCTGGGGATAGAGAGCTGTCACAGACAAAGGTGTATTTGCTGATCTGGAAAGCGAATCTGTGCTGCAGGAATCCAATTATTAATACAAAACTCCGAATGGAAAAATAGTCTAGTTCATTAGGGTAGAAGGATCAACTTAAATTTATTGGCAAAGTTCATTTTAAGCATAGGAATAAGTAAAAGATCTGAAAGTTTCCATGTTTAGACCTTCCAACTATAAACTCACCGCAGCAAGCAGAAAGAGTTCTAGTAAGATTTCCTGAGTGCTCTGGGATAGTACCTAGACCTGGAATGCTTCTTAGCATCCTGAATCATTTAGATGAGGACCACCAGGTTTTGGACGTCTTGCTTCAAACTCACCAAGATTCTTTTTTTTTTTAATTTTTATTTTATTTTATTTTATTTTATTCATTTAGAGAGGAGACACAGAGTGAGAGAGAGAGAAAGAAAGGGGGGAGGAGCAGGAAGCATCAACTCCCATATGTGCCTTAACCAGACCAGTGCAGGGTTTTTTTGAACTGGCGACCTCAGTGTTCCCAGGTCGACGCTTCATCCACTGCGCCACCACAGGTCAGGCCTCACCAAGATTCTTAATTTTTAGCATGGCCAGTGCTACAAACTTCCTGTACCTGTCTCCTACCTATCAAGCAGGCCCTAAGATGAAGAGACTGATCCAGAGCAAGACCTCTGAGGATGTTTGCTGGGGACAGGCCAAAGCTCCTTGCCACCCCAGGCTATGCCTTTCCCTCTGCCCAAGATGCCGAGACAGCCCTACTGCAGAGGTCCCATAAACCTTTCTGCCAAAGTTTCCCAAGATACAACAAGGAGAACTCATGCTGTGGTTTGGGACAAGTCAGGCTGTGGTGTGAATGACTCTGGTGCAGATGGGGTCCGGGGAGGCATTGTACCAAAGACATCATCTATGGGCCCGTCGTCTATAGGCTTTCACTAGTTACTCTGACTAAACACGCTCATTGCCCTTGACTTCTCCTCTGAGGCTCTTACAGATAGAAGTCATACAGTCACTGGAGTAAATTATGATATAATCTAACCCCTCCGGTGAGCCCCAGAGGGTGAGGGGGCTGTACTTGCTGACCATTATATGCCCAGTGTCTAGCACAAAGTAGAAGCTAAATAGATGTTGGGTCAATAAATGAATGAATTAAGTGGCTTAGTAGGAATTGGCTTAAATCAAACATGATGCCTAAATAGAAATGATTTTGTTCTAAATTAGGCTTAACAGTGCAAGACAGGTAACTGTGTCACCTCATTGGAATACTGATTCATTCTGGAATGCTGATTGGCTAGGCATAAAGAGCTGACAATCAATCAGGCCAACCTGACGACAAACTCTTTGACATTTGGCACCTGACCAACTCTAAGTCCATTTCCTCACTAGTAAGCTTTTTAAAAATGAAAAGAAATCTTAAATGTCCTCAAATGGATGTTTTCCATAGTAACTTTCAAAACTGAACCCAGATATGAACTCCTCCTCCCAACATTAGAAAGAGATGAGAGGGGGGAAAGCAAAATACAGCACGCACTAGCATTGTTTCTAAGCATTTCCCAGCAAGAAGTGGGTCCCTTGCCCTCGTCACTCCATCAAGCCCATGAAGTATAGCTCAATGAATAACTAACAGATGATTACATCTATGAGGAAAGAGTACTCACAGCAGACAGCTACTTCCTACAGGTGACAGGCAATCTTCCGCAGGGGCTTCACCTGACGAGTCATTTTGGGACGTGATCACAAGGGTTGGAGACTGATGAAATTATCCTGTCCAACATCAAACACAAAGTGGCTGTAAATCAGCAAAGCCTGTGGCAGAGGGAGAGGAGCTCATTCTTTATGCTTTGCAGACAGTCTCCCACCTGGGGGCTGCATCCAGCAGCCTAACAATCATTAAGTGACCCTATAAAGAGATTTAATTTAGAAAAACAACAGCATGAGAGTATCTATTGACTCGAATCCTTCAGCTGTCTTGAGGAAAGCATTGTCTTGATTTGAAAGCAAGTTATATGATTTAAAAACTTGAATGTGTTGATTCTAACTCTGCAGGGCACAGCAACCTGTATAAATAAACACACGTCTGTCTGTTATAACTCTCCATTTGACCTTGCCGGGCAATTGTGTAGTGAACTTGGATCATCACCGTGTCTCCTGAGAATCGCTTAGGGAAAGGCGAACCAAAATAAAAAAGCGAGCAAGTGAGTTAAATCTGGTCAAGGGGGCTCCTCAGAACCAGAAATTGATCTTGCAAATGCATTCTATAAAAAGAGAAAGAATAAAATCTAGATGATTTATTTGTGGTATCTGCTGAACAGCCCTTGATTTACACATGATCTAAAGAAATGTGGAGAAACCATTTTGAAGTTGCCCTGTGGACAGAATCATATTTTAAGACTAAAAAATTGGCAGGCTTCATTGAATAGGGAAGGAGCTTTCTAAGGATCCCATTTCCCCATCACTGTGAAAGGGATTTATATGCACTGTTCCCTTCAGTGGTGTTACAAGTTCCAGTGGAAATCCCTTAGGCCGCACTGTAGGAACCAGCTACTCAGAGGTTCCCAATGCTTGATGATTTGCACGACATTGTGGTTTTGAAAAAAATGAATGGGAAAACTGTTTTGAAATGGTTATGCTAGAAAGGTAAGCGTACTTACCCGGGGACTTGTGCAGTCTTTAACAATCCCAACTCCTTCCTGCTTTTCTTGCCGAACCTGCCTTGCAAGGGCATTTGAGCGGCTCTGCGTGAAAGGCTTGTGCATAGTTAAGTAGGCTGTTTGAATAGGGACTGTGACTGATGTAAAAATACCCCCTGCATTTTATTTAGTTCTTAGTTCTCCATTTGTAATTGAAATGAAGTCTCTAAAATGCCTCCATTCCCTTACATTGTATGAAATCATATATGTTTGATCTCCTAACGGTGTTCTTCAGGTAATTTCACATAGATGATTGAGGGGGAATATTAGTTTAATTTTTTACATATATAAATGAGAACTTCTTACAAAAGAGGCAATAGATGGGAAAAAAAGAAAATACCTCTGATGAACTGTATTTGAAAAGAAAAGTGAACGTAGCAACGAGCGCCCAGGCTTCCCAAGGAGCATGCTCTCTGCACTCTATTGATGGCTATTTTCGTGCGCTCTGCATGCCTCTCAGTAGTTGCGCCTTAATTATCCTGCACTTTGTTCCAGGAAGGTATGTCTTGGCTCCCGGCCAATGTGGGCTAGGACTCTTCTTGTCACCAGTGTCTAACAGCATGTACAGAACAATATCCCAATTAGATCTTTAAGTGTAAGAAACATGATACGGCAGTGCGTTTTTCTCGGAGGCTGATCAGTGGGAAGTTTCAATAATTCACAGAAGGTAAACTTCATTCTGATCCTTTCAACATTAGCCCAAGAGGGCAGCTGAAGAAGCTGAAAATATAACAAGACATGTCCATATCTTTTCAGCTTATAAGGTTGTTTACCTTAAAACCAATTCACAGGTCAGAGTAATCAAACATCATGTTCAAAGAACATTCCTTTCGTTATTTTCACTTCCAAAGACACAGCATCATTTCTTTGGTAGCAAAGAGAACTTTCAGGCCCTCTTGATTCATAATGTTTTATTGCTAACTGGAGATTTCTGGATAAATTAATGTGAGGGATGCATTAGACAACCATATAACCTACATTCCTATGTTAATTCTTCAAACTAATAAAGGGAAATATATTTCTCTCTCGGCCTCTCCCCTCCAACACACATATGTCAGAGATGGTAAGAAACAAATATGTGGAAAAGGAAGCAAGCTCCTTTTATTCTTCTACACTGTTGAGAAAATAATTGTGAAAAATGTCTGGACTAAGTTAAAACAGCCAAAGACAGCCTTTAATTTACACCCTGCACTGGGTTAAGAGTCCAGTCAGTCTTCTCCTCTGTTTTTATCAGTCACTCTCTTTATAACAATTGAACTAAGTTATTTTAAATGGTAAAGTAGTTAAATTCTTCCCATTGGCCCTACAATCAAACACCACATGGATTATCAAATCGATGGGTTATTAACTCAGTTTTTAGAATGAGCATATAAAGGCTTCAGTACCTGTTCTGATGATAAGGTTTAGAGGAGAGTAGATGGGGACCAGGGGTTATAACAGAAGGACAACCACAGACACAGTTCTAGGGTCACTGGAGAAGAGAAAGGTCCAAATTTTCACATACCCACATTACCCACATGTGGTCTCTCTCTTTCTCTCTCTCTCTCTCACATACATACATACAATTAGATTTCCTTTCACGATATCAGCATAACAGATACCTTAAGTGTGATTATTTGGTAGGATATTTCACTTCTCAAAAAATAAAATTTCTGCTTTCTATTGTTTAAAACTCATAATTATGTACTCCTTTCGGTGAGGAAAGAACCTCACCGATGCCAAAGAAACTGGGCACACTCCTTCTTTTAAGATATTGGTGAACATTTGAAGAAAAATGAGTGTCAAGATTCTGTAAGTGAATTACTATGGTATGCTGAAGGAAAAGATTGGATAATTATTGAGCAAAGGATTTAAATGAAATGTCAAGTTTCTAATTTCAGGGTCAACTCTGATTAACAAGGCCGATCAGAGGAGGCTGAGATGAACATGTGAAGTAAAACTGCTGCCTTCACAGCTCTTCTTTTTCATGGGCTTTACTCCAAAGTTGACTGGCAATGACTGGTGTCTTTGATCCTTTTCCTCAGTTTTAGTTCTACCTGGATCCCTGGAAGAGACTGCTTGGTTGGAAAACATGAGTCATCTAATGTCACAACATAGGTTAAGAACCAAAATGAGAACAGTGTTTATTAAAGGCATAGGTGGATTCTCAAAACAGACGTAATTGTCGTGGGGATAGAACAGAATTTACTGCTGGCCCTCAGTTGACTTCAGAGCCTCTTTGGTGTCCAGATGAAAGGGTTAGAAAGTGGATCTAATAAAATCTTTTCATTAGGAAAAGAAACAAAATAATTAATAATTCAGATTAACCTCAAATAAATTTCATGACCATGTCATCCATTTTAATATAGATGTCTTTTATTGACATGGTAGGTTCCAGATCTATCACAAAACCTTTATTTTTTTCCAACATCCTTTTATAGATCAGTTAACTAACTGCTTTGAGGAAAGTTAAGTGACTCGCCCAAAGTTGCACAACAGATGACTGGTAGACCAGGACTGGAACCTGTGAGTCAACTCCTCCATAAACTTCCCTGCTATGCTCCCAGGCACAACCTTCACAGCATTAGCGTGTGATAAATTCCTACTTCCAGAAGATGTCCAACTTGTCAAAGCAGAACCATTGCAGTTACAAAGACAATAATTGGCATGTGATATCACCAAGACAGTGACATAAGTTGTTCCTGACTTCACACCCCAGTGCAAGAACTAACTATTGTTGAAGAACAAGACACCACTGAGAGAATTTTAGAACACAGGGGTGAAGCTGAAGCACCCTCACACCACAGAGACTAAGGCAGACACAGTAGAAGGGCAGGAGAAGTGGTGACACATTGAACCCACTGCTCCTCCCCCTGGCCAGTGCAAACACCAAGCAGAGAGGTATCCCCAGAGCCTCCTGTGGGAAACGATAACCCGGGGCAACAATAAATCCCCCACCACTGCACTGTGGGTTCTTCTGTGGGAACCACTACTCTGATCTTGCTCCAGGGACATTGCAAGAGAATCTATAGGGTTCAGTCACTGGGAATCTAACTGTGACCAAAACAAAAAATAAAAATGGGAGGTTCTTGCAACAACCAGCACATAGATCTCGGCAGGTCAAGTTCATAGCTGCGGAGTCCAGGGAGTAAACCAACCAGCAGTCCTGCCCATCTGCAGAACCATGTTGATGACACACTGTGACCAGGGAACTTGATGGGGTACAGATGTGCTTGATTCAAATCCTCCAATATGAAGTTTTGCTAGTGCTAGAGACTGCTTTACACATGTCAAGCTAAGGAGCTGAGAGTCACAGCTCTACCCAGTATGGAGAGTGTCTCCTGTCCACATCTGACCAGAAGAACTGGCAGGAACACCTGGAAGTTGTGTAGCTCAGCAATGTTCAAGCAGAGAGGTGGGAAGAAAGACCGGATTACCCCAGAGCAAAGCCAGTTTCAAGTGAAGGCTTCCTATTCTACATAAAAGTAGGGTGATTGATTCATAGACAAGGCTGAGGGTAGCTCCTGGTCTCTCCCAAATGTTGAGCCTGATGGAGATATTGAGAATTGCCTGGAGTATCCCCTCCTTTTCCCACCTAGGAAAGGGAGTTGAGATATAGTTCCACCTACCTGCCATGGCTCTGGGTCCCACTTGACCAGAAGAATTGGCGAGAACACAGAGAGCTATTTGGCTCAGTGGTCCTGGAGCCAAAAAAAGGGGCAGACAGAACCAATAGTTTGCAGAGCAAAGCCAGTGGACCTATTTGGCCAAGGTACTTGGGCATGGGTTTGCTTAAGTTAAGATGACAAAGAACTTTATTGGTCTCCCGCTGTGTCTGGGAAGGGAAACGAATATGTAGACTGGTTCATTAGTGAGTACAGCCCCCAGTTTGCCCAACCAGGAAACCTAACAAGAGTGCCTGAAAAACCGAGCAGCCCATCCAACACCCTGCTTATAACGGCACCTGAACAGAGAGCCCAGCCTCTGTGACTTTCCCCTCTACATAACAAAATGGGTGGCCTCATCTGATCAGGGAATTCAGTGCACACTCTGGCCTGTTTTAGGTCCTCAAACAACCCTGGGTCCCATCCTGCTGCCTTGACAGAGCATGACTGCTCATTCATAGCCCCATCTATAACTAAATATAGCGCCCAGTCTCAACAGTCTGGTAAGCCTGAGCAGGGAACCAGGCAACCAGGGAGCCCATCCTACAGTCTCACTTGGGTAGGGAACCCAGACAGAAGTCCTATCCAACTGCTTTCCACCAATGCCATACACTCCCATTCCCAATCTCAGAACTCAAATGGTTACCTTGACCAAAACTAGGCCACAAGTGCAGGCCCCACCTGCCCAATGCCATTACCAGCAGACACGTCCAAAATCCCAAATTGAGCTTAATGGTGAAAATTCATTTCCACCAAAGCAAACCTTTAAAGTCTGAAAGAGAAACCCAATTACTTAAATGCACAGGTATTAACATAAAGAACCGAGTATCACAAAAACAGGCAAATATGATACGACCAAAAGAAACTAATAAGCCCTAGTAACTGATCTTAAAGAAATGGAGATCTATAAACTATCAGACAAAAAAAAAAAAATCAGAATAATTCTCTTAACGAATTAATGAAGTACAAGAACAAAAATCATTAAAAACATCCAAACAGAAATTCTAGAGTAAGAAATACAATAACCAAACTGAAGAATTGAATAGAATTTTAAAGCAGACTTGACCATACAGAAGAAAATATTGGTAACATGGAGGATAGGACATTAGAAATTACCTAGTGAGAGGAGAAAAAAAGGAAAGAAAGAAAGAAAGAAAGAAAGAAAGAAAGAAAGAAAGAAAGAAAGAAAGAAAAAGAATAGTAAAAGAAATCTATAAGACATATGGGACAGAATAAAAAATTTGCATTATGGGAATTCCAGGAGGGAAAGAGAAATAGAAAAAAGGGCAGAAAGTATATTTAAAGCAATAATGGCTGAAAACTTCCCAAACCTGGAGAGAAAAATGGACATCCAGATCCATGAAGTTCAAAGGACTCCCAATAGTTTGAACCAGAATAGGGACACACCAAGACACATTATAATGAAATTGTCAAAAGCTAAAGAGAGCCTGACCGGGTGGTGGCACAGTGGATAGAGCGCCGGACAGGGATGCAGAAGGACCCAGCTTCGAGACCCCGAGGTCGCCAGCTTGAGCGCGGGCCCATCTGGCTTGAGCAAAAGCTCGTCAGCTTGGACCCAACGTCGCTGGCTCCAGCAAGGGGTTACTCGGTCTGCTGAAGGCCCGCGGTCAAGGCACCTGTGAGAAAGCAATCAATGAACAACTAAGGTGTCGCAACAAAAAACTGACGATTGATGCTTCTCACCTCTCTCCGTTCCTGTCTGTCTGCCCCTATCTATCCCTCTCTCTGACTCTCTCTCTGTCTCTGTAAAAAAAAAAAAAAAAAAAAAAGCCAAAGAGAAAGAGTGCTAAAAGTAGCAAGAGAGAAAAGAGGAACTACACACAAGGGAACCGCTATAGATTTTGCAATAGAAACATTTCAGGCTAGGAGAAAAAGGGATGACATATTCAAAATATTAAAAACAAAATAACACTTGCCAACCCAAAATACTTTATACTCAGCAAAGCAGCCCATCAGAAATGAAGGAGGGATAAAGACTCTCTCAAACAAAGAAAAGCTGAAAGAATTCATCACCATGAGTCCTGCCTTATAAGAAACAGAGCTCTTTGAATGGAAGTAAAAGGACACTAATTAACCTCAAAAAACATAAAAAGGTGGTATAAAACTCACTGGTAATGGTAAATATATGCAAAGTTAAATTCTGTAATTTGGTAACAGTGGTGCACAATTCTTTTACAATTCCAGAATAAAAGTTAAAAAATGACCACATTGGAGCAAAAGAAAAATCAACATTACTGAGCTTGTCTTTATTTAAAATATTGATACTTTACTCATTATGGATTTCTGCAATAACTTTAATTCTTTAAAATGTCCTTAAAATATTATTTATTTTGATGACTAAGCTTTTGGGTACCCCAAACCCCATCCCCTTCAAACTTTGCACCCCAGGCCATCACTTCACTTGCCTCATCTAATCCCTGGTGCTTTACCTATGACTAAAAAATTCTATCTAATTTCTCCCAGTCAAGTACCGCAGAGAGGCAGACTGTATTAGAGGAAGCAGAAGAAGGAAGCAGTTACTTGTGCTTTGCTATTGACTCCTTCTGCAAGTTCAGGGTTGTTGTGCAGGGTTATGTGTCCCCCAGATGGAGGGCTTGTCCTTGCCCTCGCAGGAACCTTGCTTGTTCTGAACTCCTTGACAGAAGGAACCTGGTATGGGTGACACATTGGAAAAGGTATCTTGCGACTATATTTTCTCAGTTGCTCATCTATATTACGTATAAAGCTGGTGTCCATTTGGGAGAGACGTGGAGGGAGAGTGATACTGTACGGTGGCATGTACGGCTATACCCCAGAAAACATGGCGATGGGAGTTCCTCAGCTCCTTAAAATCACACACCTGCTTTATGTATATTTGTGGAGGTACAGCATTCATTCAGTGCATACTCGCCAGTGTGTTCCATTTTAAAAAGCTAGGAACACATTTTTCCAGGTTTTTCTTAGCCTAGACAACTTGATGCGGAAAGAGGAAAGACAGTGCAAAAATAAATAAATAAATAAGTACACACACACACACACACACACACACACACACACACACACACACACTATATTTTATTGACTTCTTGCTTCTTGCGGTCAGATGTAAATTTAATTGTAGTTGTGGCGACAACCTCTCGGTGATTATTCTCATATTTACCCTGACATTTAGCATGTATTTCCTTAGGTACCTGTTCTTTTTCCAAATTAAAGAGTGTTGATGAAAAATTCAATAAGGTAGGGCCTGTGAAAAAGGACAGAAAACTCACTCCAGGGATGCTCGAACCCTACTCAGCAACTACTAGATACCCCTCTGCTTTTCTGTTGAAAGTACATCCTGGGGCAAAATTCTAGTCTGCCACAGAATCTGTTTTTCTATTAATTGTACTACGTTAAAAATTAAAATACTTACATTTTAAAGAGACACTTCAAAAAAGAAGTTGCAGCTAGAAGGGAGGAGAAAGAAATTGATTCTTTGTGTCTCATAATCTTTAAGTTATGTCCGTCTTCATGGATTTTGATGGCTTACGTTTTGCCAGGTTTTCATTTTATCTTAGCTAACACCCCAAACAGAAAACACAGCGAGTAGGTAAAAAAATCATCTGTGAACCATAATAAATGGATTTCTGCCAATGACAGGTCATGATACAGAAAAAAATCTGTGATGACCCTCTTTCCTCTACATTCATTTATCTCTTCCTGGTGTCCACTGATAGATTCTTGCTCTATGATTTATTGCAGAAAAACACCACCTAGAAATGGGCTTTTGATAAAATTGTTCAAGGATTCCTGGACAATAAATCCTAATCTTAACATGCAATGCTGCAGAATGTTTCACCTTTCTTATGCTATAAATAAAATATGCCAAACGTGATAATAAATCCATACATTTAAGCACTATCTATGTAGTTGAGGAAATAAAGTCATAGTATGTACGCCTGGTATTAATAGCAGCTCTAAGCCTGAGGATATTGATGGCAGTTTTTGTGCATTTGCCATCCAAATTTTTAGCACTTTACAGTCCTTATGAAATTTCATGGCTTTTATCTGCCTGGGAAGGCTTGCTCTGAAGAGAGCACATGCGGGTTAAGCATAATCAGCTTCTGGTCACTGGAATCAAAAGAGATGTTTCCTGAACACAGACTACTTGCTCTGGGAGGCAGCTAAAATTCTGAGTTCATGCAGAGACCTTTCTTCATAATGAATCATCTACAGGAAAAAGCAATGAGAGGATCCATCACCTTATTGTGACCCCAGCAGTGGCACAGGGTGTTAAGTGTACAGAGCCCTAGAATTTAGGCTTCTTCTCATAAGCTCAAGGACATGTAGCTGTCCTCCACACATGTAGAAGGTTGAGGATACAAGCCCTACTGATCTGCTTTGAGCTCATCACTGTGTGGAAACCTCACATGTAGGATCGTACTCTGGATGGTCAGGAGGAACGAGGACGTACATGAACGTTCTTACTACTCAAAGGGTTAATTACTGAGTGTTTCTAAAGCTTATAAACTATTGCAAGCATCCATTTATTTAAAAAGACAAAGACCGGATCTTAATGTGGCTCAGGGTTTCTTACGCTTGGCATTATTGACATTTACAGCCAGGTAATTCTTCATTGTGGGGGGCTGACCTGTGCTCTGTGGGATGTTTTGGCAGCATCCTTGGTCTGTACCCTTTAGATGCCAGCCCCGCCCCACCTTCCAGATACAATGACCAAAACCATCTGTGGACATTGTCAGGTGTCTCCTGCAGGGCAGAATCGTCACTGGTTGAATACTACTGATCAAGCCAAAAAGAAATATGTCAACAAACCGTGGCATCAAAGAGGACTAATGTGGTACTTTTAATTTCAGTTAAAGAACTCAGTTTAAATCTAAGGGATGCTGAGTTTGGGAATGTGGGTTGGCTTGTTCTATTTTAGAGAAGGTGGAAAATATTCGTGAAATCATCTCCCTATGCCATACACAGAGAAAAGGAAAAATCCCATGAAATGCTAATAGTTTGGCCAGTTGCTAAGAAATTATGTGTTAAATTTCACATTTATGTATTCATTTACATTGCACTTGACAAAATTAGGGTAGATATATAAAAATAGTGTGTACTTGAACAGGACAACCTCACTAAAAATAAATAAGTGGAAATAAGAATAAAAAAAAACCCAAGGGAAGATTTTTTCCTCCAACAAATTGGAGGTGGAGAAATCCATTATATCATGTGTAGCTTTCTTTGTGTCCTCAGATATTTATTGAAGGTCAAAGACAGAGATGCCTAATGGGTTATGATTATGTGAAATGAAGTGAAAAACAATGTTTTATAACAGCAAACACTTTTTATAGTGACAGTGTATTATGTGCACTAAAATGTCTTACAGCTGTCTTTTCCCTGGTATCCATGGCTCAAAGCAGGAAAATAATATGCTAGTCAAGAAATACTGGAAATTGGGGGTGTGACTTGTACAGAACCAATGCTCTTGTCTCAAGACCACGGAAAATGTCCCGCTATGCTCTGTCTAATGTATATAACTATTTATTGTAAAAAAATATTATATGGCTGCCTTGTATCACTTTTTCTATCTCAGTTCTGAAAGAAAAGTTATATTTTAATGATAAGAAATGTACAATGCCAAAAGTATTTCAAGGTCTTCCAAATGATATGAGTTATGCCTTTCAAATTCCTAGTCACTAAAATAATATAGAAAGGTGTTATTAATTCAATAGCACTTTTAAAATAGACTTGCATTTTATCAACCACAATAACATCTACATAAACTTTAAAAATAAATGAATCATACACAGGAATATTATTTATGGAGGACAAAGCTTGTTGGCTGGAGACCCTTTGCAACAATTCACCAACTCCTAACCTCCAGGTTGGAAACAGAGCACTTTCTTGAAGTGCTTCTTGTAGTAACATTTTTAATATGTATATGGAAACACTCAGGCTACTATCACAGCCCCGCCCACACGATCTCAGCCTTACCATTTAGAGCACAGCAGCCTCCCACCGACCACAACACCTCGGTTCTATGTCTGAGGACTGCCCTCACTTCCTGTCAGGTAGCAAACCAGAGATTTCTGAGATTTTATGCCCTCTCTGGGTTGCCCAGTGTGGAAGTATAAATGCCCAGCCTCCTGACCCCAGATAAGAACAATTCTGAGATACGATCTCACGGCCTCTAGATCTTCACTGTAGGATCGGGCCAAATGTACCCTCTTCGTGACCGTGTTTGATCTTGCACCCTTGTTTGGTCTCCTTCCCTTCTACATTCTCCTGCTGTTTTGTTTTGTTTTTTTCTTTTCCCTGGAGACATTCCTAATAAATCACTCTCACATGAATCATCGTCTCGGGATCTGCTTCTGTGGAACTCACCTTCAGGTAGATGCCATATGGACAATAATATTCTCACTCATTTACTTATTCCTTCACTTATTCAACCAGTGTTTATTGAGTTCCTTTTAAGTGCTAGGCCGTAAGAATATTGGGATGAGAAAGGAGAAAGAATCCCTACCCTTGCGGGGCAGGTGCTCTAGTGGGAATACATAGTCATGGCCGCACTTTAGGACCTAACAGAGAGCCCCCAGGTACCTGCTCTGTGAGTGTTTGTAGAAGCTTAATGCATGTGGACATGCAGGATAAACTCCAAGCTAATGTCAGTTGGTGGGGCCCTGCAACATCTGGCTCCGGCCTCTCTGATCTTACATGTTGGCATCCTTCCCATTGCTTACCACCCCGGCCATGCGGGCCTCTCTCTGCCTCCTCCTCTCCCACTCCACAGGCCCCTTGAACTTTTCCCCTGGATGAAAACCTATTCTCCCAGATCTTTACCTGGCTGGCTGCTTACTGTCCAGTGTTCGATTCAAATGTCACCTCTTCACGAAGGCCTTCCTGACCTGTCTTTCCTAGGCCTGTCTTATGGTCTTGATGGCACTAGGCACTACCTGAGGTTTTCTTGTTCACTGTCTGTGTTTCCTAAAAGAATGGTGCCTGACGCAGATGGAACCTCATCAGTGTGTTTGTTGGTTTAACCCTAGTTTCCAGAACACACTCGGATCACAGGAGACACTCGAATATCCATGAAGTGCTGAAGAAAACAAGCACAGATGTTAATTTTAAGATTTAAGGTGCTACTGAGGACGTACAGAATTGCAAGGCCAGCTCTATAATGTACAGCTAGTAAAGAACTTGCTGAGAAAGGAACATTTTGGCCAAGACAAATGCATTAGAAATAAGATGTGCACAAGCCCCGGGGAAAACAAAGTTTTTGCCTTGGAAGGCTGAGAGGAAGCTGTGTGATTAGCGCCTAGTAGGTAGGCAAGAGGAGAGAGCGAAGTAACTGAAAGCATGTCATGTAGGCCTGTGGGCTAAATCTGACCTGCCATATATTTTGGTAATAAAAAATTTTTTTTATATATGATAATTTTTTAAAAAAAATTGATTTTAGAGAGAGAAAGAAATATTGATTTGTTGTTCCACTTATTTATGCATTCATTGGTTGATTACTGACTGTATGTACCCTGATTGGAGATTGAACCCACAACATTGGCACATTGAGATGATGCTCTAACCAACTGAGCTACCTGGCTAGAGCTGGTAAATAAAATTTGATTGAAGCAGACATACCCATACTTTATAAACTGCCGATAGTTATTTTCTCCCTATAACAGCAGAGTTAAGTAGCTGCTACAGAGACTGTCATCCCACCCACCTAACCTAAAATATTTACTATCCAATTTTTAATAGAAAGTTTACCAATCCCCTAAAGCCTTGAGGCTGAGGGGAGGGGCTTAGGTTTCATTTTAATGCAATGGTGTGGCCATTTTCAAACATATCTGCAAATTCTTTGACATTCCATCCTTAGAGAGGTGGAGTACATCTTTTCCCCCCTTGAATCAAGCTCTGTGACTCCTTGCAATAGAATGCAGGAGATGTGACACTGTGAGTTTCTGGACTCAGGCTTAATGAAACTGACTGCTACTCTGCGTCTCTTGAAACCTAGATGCCATGTTGTGAGGAAGACCAAGCAGCCCTTAAGGAAGTCTGCAGAGTGAGGCCCACATGGTCACCGGCAGCCAGCAGAAACTTGCCAGCCTGTGGGGGAGCAGTGTTGAAAGTAGATCCTTTAGACCCCAGTAGTGCCACCTACTTTAAACTATTTGTTGTATAACTTTATGTTTGTTTATAGTCACCGATTTGTGAGCAACATTAACAATGATTGGTGTTTTTAATCGCTATGTTTTAGGGTGTTTTATTGTGTAACACTGGGAAGGCATTAGTGTTATTTTTGCTACATAGTTTCAAATTTCTCTTAAAATAGATAATGTAAAACCACCTTCTTAATGTTTATCCAATCTCTCTGTACCGTTTCAAAGTACCTTCCAACTGATCACCCAATGTTATTCATTCAGTAAGTAATTGAGTGCCTACTGTGTGCAGGGTCTATAGCATAAACACTGATTGCTTGGTAGTTTGATATTTGAACAGGATATTCAGTTAGAGTGAAGGCAAATTCCAGTACTTCTGTCAATAAAGAGGAACATGTATCTAAACCTTTATTTATGCAAAATGGTTTTTTCATTCTTGAATGTTAATTTTGAAATTTAGTAACCCCACATGTTTGCCATTTTCTAGAATTTCAAAGAACAGTTCAGTGATAATTGCAGAAATCTCATATTAATAGACAAAGTTGGCACTTCATAAATATCAAATTATCGTCCTATTTATATTTAACCATTTTCCTTCAAACACATGCATTCAGTACCAGTTTTTTCTTCATACATAAAAATACAATTATTAAAAATAGAATTGGATGTTAAAATTAAAAAATAAGTACCTGAACATGAGGGAAATGGCCCCAAAAAACTGAAAAATGTAAATGTTCCATTTATTGTCCTTTTTGGAAATCTGGCCTGGTACTTTGAAGATTGATATAAAAAGAGCTGACAGAAAAATTTGTTTAACATTATGCAAATATTCAATTTATGAAGAAAGCTGTATTGTCTGCCTACACATGAAGAATAAAAATCACTGGGCTTTTTAAAAACCTTTTCATTTTACAGATCACAATAATAGGGCAAGTTGCAAAAAAATTGTTTTATGCCAACTTTCTGGTTGAAACCCTGAGTAAGGCCGAGAAAATTTGTGGTGGAGAAAATGATTGGCATCTGGAATCTCTTGTTGAACCTGCCCCATGACTGAGCTAGTTTCCAGAAAGAAGCTGGAAATCTGGCGCCATGCAATTGAAGAAAACGAGTTTAATCACTTAACAAGCTTGTTGTCTTTGATTCTGATGGCTGAAACGGAATGAAACATCGCGAGGAAAGAATAGCAGGTAGAACCATTGATTGTCTGTGGACCACTGATGGCTGAGCATGTCAAACAAGCCAGAACAAGCAGATTCCCAATGACAGGGAGCGAAGTGAAACACAGGATGATGGGGTTCTGAGTGCAAGAGGGAAATTCTGTGCTGTCTACACGAGAGCAGTTGATGAGGTGACAGCAGAGGGGACATGACACTGGTCTGTCGGGGAGCATGCCCAGGTTGTATCATGTAATCAACGCTGCAGCCCAATGGAGACTTTATTTTCAGGACTCACTGTTTGGTGTGCTGCCAAATGGCCATCCTGGCCCAGGGAATGGAGTGTGGGGACCAAACTGTGGAAATTTAGAGCAAGGAACAGAGAAGGACCTGCAGGCCCAAGCAAACCCTGCTGGGAAATCTTCAACAAGGTGAATAACCATACAATGATGGACATTTTACACAGGCATTGGATATAACAAAATTCGGGGAATTGTTTAAGAACTTTTCTTAAAGAGAAGACTGAACAAGTTCATAAAGAAGGCAGTCTAGAGAAATGCTTTAAGAACACTGACTCTTTAAACAGCATCCTTAGTGTTTAGCGCATAGGTTGAACAAATGATTCTGCAATGTTCAATGTATTAGGGAGCTTATACATTATGTTGATTCTTTTGTATATGTTAAACACATTGGATATATTAAATATTGCCTAACACAGAACTGGGCTTGAATTTTTGCTCAATTGCTGTGTTGCTTTGAGTATATTACTTAAATGTTTGGTTCTTCAGCATCTATAACATATATAAAAGTATAGATCTGTAAAACAACTTCATTTGGGTTGTTTAAGAATTAAATGAAATGGCACACGGGAAATACTTGGAACACAGTTGTGTTATTTTTGAAGTTGAGGATTAGGGTTCAGAGACCAGAAGATATCGTCCCAGCACAAGACTATAATGGAAGAGGATCGGCAAAATTTAGAAGGTTCTGGACTGAATCAGAACTAGAACCAAGGCTATTCACTCATATTGTTAAGGGGTTTCTATTAAATTCTTAGCACCGATACAAGAAATACCACCAAATAGCTTTTGTAGCTCATTGAATAAAATTACAGTTTTGTTAACAGCATAGAAAATGAATAAAAGCTTTAGTCCATGTTGTGGGTTTGGTCATTCTCAACATTTCTGAGAGACTATTCCTTTACAAATGTATCCAACTTTATCAAAGGGATAAAGGTGAGAATGTTAGAGGTCACTTCCTAGAGGTTGCTATGGCTCAAAGCATCCCTAATCTTTAAAATATAGCTGCAGAGCGAAAATGCGAAAGGAGATGGCAAGCAGGCAGACCCCTCTCCTCCTTCACCCCAGGGGCAGGCCACAGCAGCATCCCTGTGGATGGAGGCATGTATTTGACATTCCGAGATACTATCGTGGGCTAAAACCTTATCAAGATTTAGTTGGCAGAGCCTGCCTGACCAGGCGGTGGCACAGTGGATAGAGCGTCGGACCGGGATGCGGAAGACCCAGGTTTGAGACCCAGAGCTCGCTAGTTTGAGCGCAGGTACATCTGGCTTGAGCAAAAGCTCGCCAGCTTGGATCCAAAGTCGCTGGCTCCAGCAAGGGGTTGCTCGGTCTGCTGAAGGCCCGTGGTCAAGGCACATATGAGAAAGCAATCAATGAACAACTAAGGTGTCTTAACGGCAATGAAAAACTAATGATTGATGCTTCTCACCTCTCTTCGTTCCTGTTTGTCTGTCCCTATCTATCCCTCTCTCTGACTCTCTTTCTCTGTCCCTGTAAAAAAAAAAAGATTTAGTTGGCAGAGAACTGAAAGCCCAAATGAGATAAATATTGGGCTTGTAAAGCAAAAGGGGAAGGAACAGAAAACTCCCAAGAAGAGAAAGGAAGAGTAGGTGATAAAATAGGAAAGGTGAGCGCTATGGACTTCTCCAATTGCTAAGGACCAGCCTCTGAGTCACTGTCCTGTCTTCCAATAACAGATATTCTAGGTCATGCCTCTTCTAGGCTGCGAGGTCATTATCCAAATAACCATGTTCCAAGTCAAGCAACCCATGGCTCCAATTCAGAGTCCTTTACCATTACTCAACCAATATTTAAAAGAATTCAAACCCTAACCTGCTAGAATGACCTGTAAAATTAGTAATATAGACACAAAGTAGAATATATTTTTTCACAAATGAAACATGCAAATTAGGCCATAAAAATGAAAGCCTTTAATGACTGCACTGTGAACTAGTGAATTACAAAAACTCACCCAGAAGTCCACACCACATGGTGAAAGTAAGGAAAGAACCATAGATGAGGAAATGGCACATCAATTCCTGGGGAGCAATAAATGCAGCCAGTGGGGAGGAGGGGGGAAGTCGTGGCTGAGTCTTATGCATAATCAGGAGAGAAAAATAAAACCAGACTGGATGGGTTGCACATACTCACTCTCACAAGAACCACAAGCTCCCCATGAGGAAATACATCTATGTCAAATGAAATCTTATCTAGGACATCTTGTTATTTTACATCTACCAGCAGGACTTTAGCATCCTCTGGTCCAAAAATTTCCAAACATAATTTTATAAATATGTAAATACATGTAAATAGATTTTATGGGTAATCAAGATTTGATTGTAAATAAACAAAATAAAAATTTCTGTAATTCAGTTCTCTAAAACTCTATTCTTTTCATGAATTGTTGGAATTTCTTATTTAAAAGTAGAAATTCAGATAGCTTTCTTTTTAAAGGAAGTATTACATCTTAATATTAATTATTGAATGGGAATAAACTTGTATACAAGATGTGAATGAGTGATGCATGAAATAGGAAACAATAAAAGTTCTCACATTATAGAAAAATGTTAGTTTCTAATAGAGGCAAATTATTTGTCTACCAAAATTCTCACCTTTAAAACTCTTAATGCCCTTATATATTGCTATCTACATAATAGATGAAGATTTCCTCAAGTTTAATGGTTTCTTCCTTTATATTTCCATACTTTCACAATTCATTGCTTTCTCTTTTTTAACCACTTACAGTTTTCCACCTTTTGTACTGTGGTTGGTTGTTGACGGTGTTCCTTCTTTCCCTCACAACTTGTCTGCATCTCCTTCCCCAGGTCCTAGCTCAGTGCCCACCACATGCAAAGAACTCAACAAACGTTGTAATTATTTAAAACAATGCCACAGTAAAAATAATCTCAAACCATAATTGATTTAACATTTATCCATAAAGTTTATTTTTGCCTCAAATTTCCCTACTTAGCCTCATTCTCTGGCAAGTATTAAAACCAGCTCAAGTTCTCTGAGAAATATCAGCTGAGCCAGGGACACACCAACTAACTAGTTGCAGGTAAATGAGATGTGTGGTAAATGGACTGAGTCGGTGCAGTTTGGGCTTCCAGCTCTGTTTCTCTTTGCCTCACTCTGCCTCCCCCACGGATGCATGGCTTTGTTTAACCAGGTGGTAGTAGGCTTTGGGTGGGGCTTCCGGCAAGGAGAAGAGCCAACCACGTCCACTGTTCCAACCACACGGAGGAACTTTCCCTTCATGTGGAAGGACTATGAAAACGTAGCCTCTTCTTCCTTGGCTTGTTATTCCATCTCCTTTCCAATAGCAAGTTTTCCCTGTGGCCTCTGTGTGTGACCTGGAGCACGCTCATGGCCTGGCCAACCCCCAAAGGCCTCGCCATCCCCAGCGCGGCAGGAATGATGCTCATGCCCTCTGCCCTCGCCCTGCCCAGTAGGCCTCCTTGGCCTCATCAACCAGCACAGGCTACTTGGTCCTATTGGCTCTGGAATCATGGCAGAGCCTTTTCTGTCACTCGTCCTCTCCACCTAATTCCCTCGCCCTGTCTTGACCTGAACTAGCATTCACCTGGGCCCTACCTAACTCCTGTCTTCTGGTCTTGGAATCCTTATTCTAATCATTTCTCTGGGCCTGAAATGTGGAGTTTGACTAGTTCTAAACTGCTGTTTCTCAGAGCATACTTGGCTAACTTCTGTCTCTCAGCATCCCTCTAGACTTAGACAGGAATTTTCACGATGTCTCCATAGTAGCCCTGAGCCTGGCTGGTTCTGGCTAGGCCAGGTCATCTCTTCCTTCCTCAAAACACACGTGAGTATAGGCCGCGGTGGGCGAATTTGGACACGCACACTATTGACCTCTCTGCAACAGAAACCTCAGTTTCCCTCCCTTTCAATGACTCATTCATGAAATCATTACTTATCCAGCTTCTCCTATGTTGCAGTCACTTTACCATTTTTAGCTTATTTAATCCTGAGTTTTGTGCCTTAGAGAAGTTATACAATCGCCATGGCATAAGAGATGATGTCAGCTGGAAAGGTGGAACCAAGACTTCTGGAAATCCTTTTCGGCATAAAAGCAATGAGAATGCTTGCAAAAATTGTCAAAATAAACTTCTTCAGAACTTGAAAGTAACCAAAGGCTTCATTTCAGGCAGGGGAGCACATGCTTAAGTAAAAAATAGTGAAATCTTGGTAAGAACAGGGAGTTTTGTGGCATTTAACCTGTACTATTCTCAATAGCCTTGCAAACCAACAGCCTTTGATCACTGTGCAAACGTGCAGCCTACAAGCAAATGGAGGGGGCAGAATGGGGCTGAAGTTCCTCTACATCCCATTCATATTGAATTGTCATTATTTGACCTGTCTGGCAGTTCCCCTCACAGGGCTTGTCTTTACTGGACTGGACTCAGCTCAACCCGTGCTAAAAGACTTTTCCTTGGAGGCATTTGTTGAAAACAACCAATGGTAATGGTTTAACATCACAGCAGCTTGAGGTAGCAGTAACAGTTGAGGCAAACAATAGGCTAGTCAAACTTAAGAGGCAAATCTTAGAAATGAGATGGATAAGGGAACCCTAACGAGATCTCATATATATTTGGGAATCTAAGAGATCATGCATATGCATAGGACTGGGAACATAGCCAGAGCTGTGCCTAAGCTCAGGAAAGACCTGAGAAGACCCTAAGCCCTCATCCCTGGATGACTTTGAGACTCTGCACAGGTAAGAAATGAAGGTTAAGAAAGAGTAAGCTTTCCGTTCTAAATATTTGAGGCACACCCCAATACTCACATAGAAACCCTCAGGCAAGGCTGGGAGACTTACTGGTTCCAGATTTAATATCTATAAGGAATTTCTGTCCAACCATTAACTGACTTAACAGAATTATGGTAGTTTAAGAAAGTCACAAAACATTCAGCAACAGCAGCAACAACAATAATAAATAGTAACAACCAACCCAGAGAAAATTGAAGAATCTTATTTCCAGAGTTGCTACATTGTATTATTTTAAATATCCAATTTTTGATAAAAATGAGACATATAAAGAATGTCTCATTAAATAAAAACTGTCCTTGAGGTGGTCTAGACATTGGACTTAATAGACCAGTGGTTCTTAACCTTTTCTGAGGTACCAAACCCACCAGTTTCATATGCGCATTCACCGAACCCTTCTTTAGTGATAAATAAAATATGATTTTTTTTTTCCTAATTCAAGACATAGGTATATGTTTTGTTACTGGTGCACAAAATGAGCCGTGCATGAACATCACCTTGCTCAAAGAACAAAACCAACAAAGTGCATGAACTCACAACAAATTACGGTATTACTTTATTCTGGCCTCTGTGGCAGAGGCTTCTCTGAACCCCTGAGACCGACTCATCGAACCCCTAGGGTTCGATAGAACCCAGGTTAAGAACCACTGTAATAGACAAAGACCTTACATTCTCTATTTTAAGTACATTCAATGAACATAAAAAACAAACAAACTGAAAAATTAAAGGAAGATATGATAATTGACTGGTGACAGAGATGGCAGTTCATAGCTTTGCTATCATTCTGGTCATTCTCCAGAAATGGCTCAACCTCTGTATTTTATTGGAATGCACCAGCAGAGTCTGCAAGCAGCTGCAGAAATGGCACAAGCAGCTACTCTGAGCATCCACCTCTGAATTCCTCCAGCATGGCCCTTTGCCTGACGTCCACTTTGGCCATTTATTTAATCAGGTCTTCTGGCTTCTCAAGCTGTTTCAGTGCTATACCTTGGTTTCCTCTTTCTATATAGACTTCCTGGCTTTAAACCCCTGATCTTAAAATATGACTTGTAGAATTTTCTCTCAGTTGTACAAATGCAATCATGAGACTAAAGGTGTTCCAAATCTACCCCACGGGACCCAGCTCAACCTGGGCTGGGCTGGGCACCTCTGGGTGCTCCCTTCTAGAGAATAGCCTTCTACTTCAAGAAAATAAAGACAGTTAGTGTGAACTCCGAACTTATCTTCCCTCCCTTTTCTTACTAACCACACTCACCTTCTCCAGGATCTCAATGGTCTCTTTTCTTTTCTATCTTCCTTTGTCTTTCCAGCTCCACTAGATCACCCCACGCAGCCTATCAACACGAAGTCATTCCCACTCATGCCAAACACATCCCTCCACTGTCCCAACACAAATATTCATTGATTTTGATTTGCCATCTAAATCTTTGAAAGAGCAAGTCATGCTCGCTGCTTCTATTCTAGTTATTTACCCAGGAAGTTGCCTCCCTCCTTCTGTATTTTATTGGAATGCACCAGCAATCCCATTAAAACTGTCCATGAAAGCAGCCTCTTTTGAGACCCCATCTTCCCAGCCTCTCCCAACTCGTGATACACTGCTACTCTTCCCTGGTGGCCCCCAGACCTCAACCACTCTGCCTTCAGCCTGCCTATGGTTGAGACCGTATTTTTAGTCTATGTTGTACATGCTGACAGTCGCTTACTTAACCATCGGGACGTTAAACTCAAGTTCAGTTCAGCTCAAATCACAGCTATGCCTCCTATTAGCTTTGTCACTTGTGTCACTAACTTCACATTACTAAGACACTGTAGGATGGGCACAACTGTACTATCACGGTATTGTTCTGAAGAGTAAATAAAATGAGGCATTAAAGAAAGACCTTCATACTAATTGACAGTTGTGGCTGTTGTTGCCATCTTTGTTCTTTTGCTCCCCCATAACCAAGTCCAAGCCATTGTCCTCTCTTCCCCGGACAACAGTGACATCTTTTTCTGCTCAATCTCCAAAGTGCCTTTTTAGGACACAGATCTGATCACATCACACTCCACTCAGGAGACTTCAATGGCTCTGTCGTTCTCCTAAAACACAGAAACCGAGTACAAAGAGCCTTTGACAGCATGGCGGGTGGGTTGGAGGGCTTCTGATAAACTTCAAAAGTACCCATCGTTCTTTAATAAAGAAAGTGGGTGTCTTCTTTCCACCTTTATGTAAAATGTTATATGAATGTCACTTCAACTTCTTCACTCTTCTTCCATTCTGATTGATGCCATAGTCACTTTTATATAGAAATTCTGGGGTCACTACTGTCAACTAAGAAGCTTTTCCTGTCACCCCACTCTTCTACCCTCTAACTCAGAGATTTTCAAACTGTGAGCCACAAGAATTTTTAAACCATGCAATACCTGACTATTTAGTCAGGGGCACTAACCTCTTTTTCCTAAGATCATGAAATAAAAAATGACAACAGCCAACACCACAATAGTCATCTGGTGTGAATGAATAAAAATTGTACCTATTTCTTTTTGTCAGATTGGCAAAAAATATATATTGTTGGTGTGCTGTAGAATTTTAATAATTAGTTTATGTGTGCCATGAGATGATAAGGGTTGAAAGTCACTGATGTAAGTCACTGTCCCTCTATCCTCATAGAATTTCAGAAGGATTTCTATAGGAAAAATTCTTGAGGTCAGAGAGGTCAAAACTTTTTTAGCACAAGTTGATTACACTCCAGAAAGAATGAAAGCATGGTAGCTCTGGTAGAAAAAAAAATTTTTTTAATTCATGGTAGCTCTGGTAGAAAAAAAAATTTTTATAATTCATACACATCTCCAATAAGAGCTGCCTCCATGGTTCGCATGACAGGCAGAAGCAGAGCAAATGTCAAACCACCAGTGATAGTGACAATGCAGTGGGTCCTCCATTCACTAAGCACTTAAAATTCTTTTGTATAATTATGTACATCTCTCTTTAAAAATATGTACATATTAGTTTTAGCACAACTAATGATAGCTTTGCTGACATAGGATGTCTTTAGTTTCCCTCTATAAATTGCTATTTTTATTTCTTATTATGGGCTTTGGAATGAAGATTGATTTTTGAACCATTTTGGGGGAATAATAGCTGACTTTTGAGCTCCTGTGCCATTGCTCAGTTCACATTTCAATAATTAAATATAAACACGCTCCCCTAGGGAACAGAGTCACTTCAAATATGGCAGCGCTTCATTAATAATCGATTTACAGGATCTCCCATTGTGGAGACGACAGCCTCTTGAAGCTGTCATGACACTGTCACTCTTGCTAAAGCAGGTAAGAATGACTTCCTGAGCTCCAAATAGTCACAAATAGCACCGGTTTCCTTGGAGACTCGGCAGCAAGCTAAAGTACTGTCCCTATAGACCTGGGGTTTCCAAATTAGAAGAGAGTTTCTCTCCAGAGATTACTCAGTCTTTCCAAATTGAGCAACTTTTGGGCAGGTTTTAGGGAAGCCCCTCTAAATGAATGCCAATGAGGATGGGGGGGGGGATGGGAGACATGGAATGTGCGGGTCCGTGGGGTATGTCCCAGTCAGGGCCCACAGCCACAAGCAGCCTGGTCTGCAATGCTAAGGATGCTGGGAGCTGCAGGACCAGTTCTGATCAGTCATGAGTGACCCCATAGGAAAAGCCTCCTGTCTGTGCTTCCGGGCAGATCACCGCCCAGCCACAAGCAGAAGGACACCCTGGATAAAGAAAACGAAGACAAGGCAAGTCAGAGTTTATGGAGGGGCATGTTGTAATTCTGGTCCTTCATCCTTCTTTTCATGTTTTATTTGTACAGACAAATTGGTGCTCTTTTGATGACTTTAGAGTTCTGGATGCTGTTCTTGGGATGCTGTAGATGGAAGTGTCCCCTTTCCCCTCTTATTTCATATTATTAACATTCTTCCCAGAGGAGGTGCAGATTTGTAGGGGAGATTGTTTTTCTAGTTTTCTTGAAATTACAATTGACATTCAATATTATATTTGTCTCAGGCATACAGGATAGTGGTTAGACACTCATATAACTCACAAAGTGATCCCCCAATAAGTCTAGAACCCTTGACACCTCACGTAGTTAGTACAATATCATTGACTATATTCCTTATGCTGTGCTTTACCTCCTATAGGGGGGACTCCACGGACACATTGGTGCAAGATTCTTATCTTCCTTTTCCCTGTTCCTCCACCCACCTCTTAACTGAAGGAGGAAGTCAAGGTCCCAGGGTTGAAGTGGAGATAGAGAATTCAGATTTCTTGCAGAGTCTGAGGGGACAAGAAGCAATATGACTTGCATGTGTAAAGTAACTGTATATAATAATGTGTCAATGTGAGAAGATGGAGTCACTTAAAAAACCTACATGTCCTTTAGAAAAATGCATTTTCCAAAAAGCCATAGCAGCTACTAAATTGCTAGCCTGCATTTTTCACTAAATGTGCCTTTTAATGCTACCTATTTATCGCTGCAAATACTGACTAACAAACATGGGAATATGGAATTTTAATGCACTGTATTTATATAAACTACAGTTTATATAATACATTGCATCTGGAAATTGTTACCATAGAGAATTCTTTACCAGGAGGATTTATCTTCATTCACTACCCATGAAACCTTATTTTGTGTAGCAAATGAGGCATACTATGTGCTTGATTTTCTTTAGATTATGCTCATTTCTTCATGAAAGATGATTCAATTATGCTTCATGATATCAACTCCCTTGAACAAATAAAAGCCACTCACTATTACAAGTCCCTGTCTTTATGATTTCTATTTGTTGGTTTTTATTTCATGCTCTTTGAGGGCATGGTGGTTAAGATCATGAACCTTGGAACCAGGTAGATAGGGAGTTCAAGTGACAGCTTCAGTTGTATGGTTAGAGGCATGTCTCTAAGACTCAGTTTTCTTGTCTGAAAATGGGAGAATTGGTTCCTATTTCAAAGGATTGTTATAGAAATGGAATGAAATGTCAGTGATTGAAAACTGACCATATACAGAGCACATAATGAGAACCTTCAATGTGTAATTGACAGTATTTTACTTACCTTCATGACTTACTTTTGCTCAATATTTATGCTACTTATTTAATCAGTTTTTATATATTTTTTACTTTCTAGAAATAATATATTAGTTTATATTGTTTTATTGATTATGTTGAGTTTTGACAAAATCATGCTTGAAAAATTAATCAAACTTGAAAAATTGCAAACATCTTTTCCAAATGTTTCTAAAAATCAACATATCAACATATTCTAAGGTCTCGTTTTTCCCTAAGTGTGCCAATGTATAGTTTATTGAATACCAAATAGACTAAATCATCTTAACAATTTATTGAATATCTTTTCTTTTTGGTCAATATAATAACAAATATTTATTCCTGTTCCAGGAGCAATTTGCTAGTCCTCCTTACTAGGTCTCCTAAATCTTTTATAACATGAACTTATTGCCATGCCATCATCATTACAGAGTTATATTAAAATTAAAGTTAGGTATAAGTTTTATAACAACAAACAAACATTTAAAAAACATATATCAATTTTTTCTTACAGATTTTATATAAAACTGAGTTTGGGGTAAATCTGAATTTTGATGCCCCATTTTGCTAATGCTATTGTAGTAACCTGGATACATTAATTTTCCAGATATATGTACTTTACTTTTATAGATAGTATTTGAGAGTTTTAAGTTTATTTGGTTACTAAACAGTCAATTTTCAAAGACACCAAAGTGTTTGTAGCATAACTCTTTTGTAACATTCTGGTTTAACTAAAATGGTCAGATAATTGAACACATTCCAGAAAGTTTTATGTAGCTAAGCAATAAATCTTTGGTAATCTTTCATGGCCTATTATTACTTACCATTTATTCATTTTTCTATATATCTGATAAGTGCCTCTACACATTGTTGTTGGCATTTTACTATCTTTCTTGGAAGTTTAAAATGATGGACCAAGGGAATCAAAATCCTCCATGAGCTTTAGCTTCAGGTTACTGAAAATCAAGATTCACAACCAATTATCAAGAAGGGGATTCTGACCTGCCTAGGTGTTGTGATCAGTATGAGAGGGGGAAATAACTTACAGGACCACAAGGTGTTTTTTCTCAATTGGCGCTAAATAGCTTACAGCTTGTACCAACAACCCTTCATCTGTAATCACCAAAAAGGAAATATAACCTGAATTCAGCTCTCATTGCCAATCACTCCACCAAGACTACATTTGGGAGAAATTTCTCTTTTCTTAGCTGTGTAAATATCAGACAGGAGATGCCAAATTTTTGTCTTCAGAACTGTGAGATGGAAAATTTTAGAGCTGGAAAGGACTTAAGAAGTCTCTAGCACCTCTCACCATTTTATGGGTAAGAGATGTGAGGTCCATCAGAGCTAAATGATCCATCCAAAATCAGGTGCAAGGTAAAAATAAAGATTTGGGGATTCCGACTCTTTGATCTAGAATTCTATTTTTTACCTTGAAATCTTGAAATTCAGAGAGTACGTGGCATAGAGTGAGTGGTAGTAAAAGACATGTTTTGAAAAGTTAAAATTCTGCATCAACAAGATGATATTTAACAGCGTTTTGACTAAAACAGGATAGAAAGAAGATCTACACTAAATATTTTTGATAAAAATATTTAAAAATTTTTATCTGCCAGTGTTCTGCATCCATTTGTCTTACCTCTTATCTTTCTTGACTTCTCTGCAAAATGGCTCTTTTGTTATTGAGAACTCTGTAAGAAAATTTTTTGCATGTGTAGTTTTTAGGTTGTTTGAGTGGTTTCTTTGGGAAAATTCCCCAGTATTCCAAGATCAAAGTGTATGGATATTTAGGGGGGGAATCAACTACCAAGAATCTGAAATCAAAGTTAATATGGCTTTTCACAAGTAGTACGATCTTAGTCATGAGGTCTGCCTCACCATCCACATTCTCTGCCTGTCTATTCTTCCTCCTTGTCCTAGGATGAAAGCTCTTGTCTAAGTCTCTGTCATTTATCTTCTACATCTCTCCCTTGAAGAACTCGTATCCTCACGATGATCAGCTTGTACAGGTGACTTGCAAATCGAAGTCATTACTCAGACCTTTCTAAATCCCAGTTTTATATTTTCAACAATGTCTGGCAACTTCTAGATATCCCTGGCCCCTTAAAATTTCATATATATAACATCAAAGATTATCTTTTTCTCTCCAAATAAGCTTTTCCTCCTACCATACCCACTGCTAATAATGATTTGTTCATATATTTGTCCCACTAATGTTTTCTGAACGACTACTATATGCCAGAATCTGAATTGGTTGCTGTGGATACAAAAAAAAAAAAAAAAAAAAAAAAAAAAAAATTCAGTTCCAATCTCTGTTTCCAGGGCAAGCAGAGATGGATAGAAGCAAATAAGCAGCGATTACACCACACTGAAAAGATGCTGAATTAAGGCAAGTGCAGGTAATGTGAGAGCACCTCTTCTTCCTGATCATCAGGCTTACGGTCTTTTAGTGATCTTAACCCCTCCCCACAATGAAGTCCTCCCCTACACTGGATGAGCAGGTTACTTCCAGGTAGTGTCTGCTTCCCATTTTCACACTCACCGTGGCACATTAAGTATGGCCACAAATTCTTTGACATTCTCCCAAGGCAACATGAGGTGAAGTCCTCCTTTCCTTGAATCTGGGCAGATTTCAACAGAAGTGCCATCCTGAGACTTCTGAGGCCAGGTCATAAGAAGCATTACAATTTTCTCAGAGTCCGGTGGCCACTCTGTGAGCAGCCCAAACCCTGGAGAGAAGCCATGGGATGCTGCTTCAGTCAAACTGAGCTTCCAGATGACATCTGGCATCATTTGGCAGTCAGGTGATGGAACCGTCCTGAAGGTCCAGCTCAGTCAAGCCTACAGATGATTGCAACCCTGGCCAACCCCTCCGCGTAACTCTAAGCAATCCCAAAGAGAATTGCCCAGCTGAGTCCAGCCTATCCACAAATCAGAGAAATGATAATAAATTGTAACTTTTAAGCCATTAAGTTTTAGATGGTTTGTTGTCCAGGAATAGACAACTGTAACAACCGGCATCATGAATCAGGAGCTTAGCATCTCAACATCACATATCTGATGTCCCTTCCAGTCCCCACATTTGTCCTTTGTGCCGTCTGTTATGAGATTATTCTTCTAAAACTATTTTTAACATGATGTTCCAGTCTTAATAAATTCCTTAGCTTGGTATTGAGGAGCTCCACAATCTACTGTCTCCACAATTCATCACTCCTAGCCCCCACTTCCAGACTGTTAGACACTCCTCTTTATTTTTTTTTTTAAATCCATTTTGTCTGATATAAGTATTGCTACCCCTGCTTTTTTTTCATTTCCATTTGCATGAAATATTTTTTTCCATCCTTTTACCTTCAGTCTATGAGCATCTTTTGTTTTAAGGTGTGTCTCTTGTAGACAGCATATGCATGGGTCCTGTTTCTTTATCCATACAGCTACCCTATGTCTTTTGATTGGATCATTTAATCCATTTACATTTAAGGTTATTATTGATATGTAGTTGTTTATTGCCATTTTATTCTTTAAAGCTGTATTCTTCTTTTGCTCTATTCATTCCTCCCTTTAAACTGTTCACAAGAGGCCCCTTAGTATCTCTTGCAGAATTGGTTTGGTTTTTATGAATTCCTTGAGGCTTTCTTTTTCTGTGAAGCTCTTTATTTCTCCTTCAATTTTAAACGTTAGCCTTGCTGGATAAAGTAGTCTTGGTTGTAGGTTCTTGTTCTGCATTACTTTGATTATATCTTGCCATTCCCTTCTGGCCTCAAGTGTTTCTGTTGAGAAGTCCGATGTCATCCTTATGGGGGCTCCTTTGTAGGTGATAGCCTTTTTTCTCTAGCAGCTTTTAAAATTTTTTCTTTATCCATTAGCTTTGGTATTTTAACTATGATGTGTCTTGGTGTAGATCTTTTTGGGTTTCTCTTTAATGGAGTTCTGTGTGCTTCTTGAACGTGTGGAGTGTTTCCCAGCCTTAATTTAGGAAAGTTTTCTGCTATGATTTGATTGAACAAAGTTTCCATTTCCTGTCCTCTCTCCTCTTCTTCAGGCACCCCTATGATGCGAATGTTGTTTCTCTTCATGTTGTCACAAAGCTCCCTTAGAGTTTCCTCACATTTCTTAAGTCTCTTTTCCTTTTTCTTCTCTGCTTCTGTGCCTTTGTTTATTGTGTCCTCTAACTCGCTTATTCGATCCTCAGCGTCATCCATCCTGCTTTTAATTCCCTCCATTGTGGTCTTCAGTTCTGATACTGTATTTGTCATTTCTGTCTAATTCTTTTTTATTATTTCAATTTCATTTTTTATACTTGTTATCTCTTTATTTAGGTGTTCATAATGACTATCCATTGTTGCTCTAATTTCTTTGAACATCCTAACTATCATTATTCTAAATTCTGCTTCTGGTAATTTGGTTATATCTGGTTCATTCAGGTCCTTCTCTGGGGATTTCTCTTGATTCATTTGGTTTGCATTCCTCTGCCTGCCCATTTTTTCTGTGTATAAGCAAGTTGTGGCCACTGGAGTCCAGTAGGTGTTGCCTTTGTGTTCTCTAGGTGTGGTCTGTTGCAGGCCCCCCACCCCCTCTGCCGGTGCCTAGGGTGGTTGTGTATGAGCATTGCCAGCGCCGGCCCACTGTGGCTTTTGCTGTGATTTCTGCCTCTCCTCCGTGGGAGGGGCTGTCACTGAAGCCACAAGATTAGCACCAAGGGTAGAGGTGAGCACCTTTGCTCAGCTGCGGACCCAGCCTATTTCCGGACTTCCGCCCAGAACCAGCAGTCGGAGCCTGCTCGCTACAGTTCCGCGGGTTAGGCGGGGCTTTTGACGTGCTCTCAGCTGTAACCTTTTGCCCGTCCGGAGCTTTAGCCCCGCCCTCGAGGCCAGGGCCCTTTGCGCAGGGTCGGAAACCAAGGTTTATTGGGGCGGGCGTGTTTGCTGGCTTCCGCTCAGCTGCGTACTTCCGCTCCTCCCGGACTCTACCCCGCCCCCGCGTTCGGAGCCCGCTCGCGCACGTATACTGGCCAACTGCGGTTTCTCTGGCCCGGGAGGTGGGGTGGGAGGGGTGGGGGGCTGGTAGTGTCAGCTCAGCCGCGAGCCCCTGCCCGTCCCTGGTCCCAGCCCGGTCCCCGCGGTCAGGGCCGGCTTGCACAGGGCCTGCCCGTTCCTGGCCTCCCGCTTTGTCCCCGTAAGTGGGATTAAAGGCGGGCCCGCAGCTTCCGGACCGCTCTCGCGCGTCCCCTCCGACCCTCTGGACTAGACCGATCTCCCACCGGCTTGGCCTCTGCCCACGCCGACAGAACCGCCTTTCAGCGTCCTGCCGCCCCAAACCCTTAAGCAGCCCTCAGCAGAGTAGGAAGGGACCTAATACTCCACACTGTAGGCCTGGGAGCTCCCTCACTTGTTTCACAGCTCAAAACTGTCCAAACGCCTCTTCTAGGCTCTAGGACTGCAGGCTGGGGCTTGGTTCCTGGGACCCAGGTCCCTCCCTCTCCGCCAAACTTTCCTCCCGCCGGGCTGCCGTTTGCTCTGGGGAGCTGGGCAGCCCTCTTCGCGTTTTCGCTATTCCTACCAGTCTCAATGTGGCTTCTGCAGTGTTCCTTGGTTGAAGAGTCCACTTAGTTTAGTTCATAGTTGGTTTATCCAGATGATGGTTCTTTAAATTGAGTTATAATCCACTTTGCTTCTGGGAGTTGGAAGTTGTTACGTCCGCCTACTCCGTCGCCATCTTGCTTCTCTATTTTTCTTTTTTTAGACTGGGCTCCAGTCCAGCTTCCAATCCTAACTCAATTAGTACTTGTTTCCCCATTCCATGCTTTCTCCTATATCATTCCCACCAAACAGGGCAGCCCTTATTCCTATCTACCTTTTTGAATTTTATCCCTCAACATATCCATTTCAAATGTCATTTCTTGGGCTGATCCACCCAAAGGTGCTTTCCTTCTCTCTCTCTCTCTCTCTCTCTCTCTCTCTTTTTATTTTACAGGGACAGAGAGAGAGTCAGAGAGAGGGATAGATAGGGACAGACAGACAGGAACGGAGAGAGGTGAGAAGCATCAATCATTAGTTTTTCGTTGCCGTCGCAACACCTTAGTTGTTCATGGATTGCTTTCTCACATGTGCCTTGACCGCGGGTCTTCAGCAGACCGAGTAACCCCTTGCTGGAGCCAGCGACCTTGGGTCCAAGCTGACGAGCTTTTGCTCAAGCCAGATGGGCCTGCGCTTAAGCTGGCGAGCTCGGGGTCTCGAACCTGGGTCTTCCGCATCCCAGTCTGACGCTCTATCCACTGCGCCACCGCCTGGTCAGGCTTTTTTTTTTTTTTTGCTTTCCTTCTCTCTTGAACACTTAGGATACACATGGATTTGGTGATACATGCCTTACAAGAACACTCTAATGTGAAATATAAATTGTATGGTGTCAAATATTCTATGCAAATGTTATTTACTTTTATTCATGTTGTTCTTGCTGCTAAATCTCTCTCCTGGCATGTTTCTCATGTTTTCTCTTACAGACTCTCTTACAACAAGAGCATAAACTCCTGAAGAATAGGAGCCAGACCATAAATACCAATATGGTGCTCTCCCCATCCTACCTTCTTACAGTGCCATGCCCAGAATCTTCAGTGAGATTTGTTAGATGAGTCAATGAATAATGAATGAGCACTATAGCTTACTTAGCTTTGGCATTTCATTTTAACTCAATGATTGATTAAGCGTATTAGAAAATACTTTTACTATGCTATAGACCATAACCACAAGTCTGGTGTGGCCAGCTTACATTACATTACATTACATTACAGTACATTACATTACATTAATTACAGTACATTAATTAACACATGGAAGAAAAGATCCAACATGCTCCAAGCTTGGTGGCAGATTAGTGTTTAGCACCCCTAAAGAAAGTTGCCCAAGTAAGGCAGTCTATTGGGAAAATTGCAGTAGGAAATTTAAGATGACAACAGATGTCTTCAGGCCAATGCCAATATCCTAACACTGAGGACCCTGTAAGTGTGGTGAAAAATTGAGTTGTGTGAGAGAGAATATAGTACCAGATTCGCTAAGAAGCAGGCTGGCTTGAGAATCTTTGAAAATTACTCAATATTACTATTTGGGGATTGTGGTTTAATAGTCAAACCCAGTTCTGAATTCATTTTAACGGTTGCCTCAAATATCACTGAATGTTGTAGCAAAATTTACCTAATTAATTTTTTATTATTGGATAATTAGGCTACTTCTAAATTTTGATGGTAACATTCAATTTTAACATACTTATCATTGCGAACTTTTCTCAGTTAAATTCTGAAATGTGAAATTATTGAGTCAAAGGAAATGTACATTTTTAAGACTTTGAAAAGGTATGGCGAAATCAGGGTTGGCATGACTGATGATAGGGCTTAGCTTGGGAAGAGAGAGGAGGAAAACCCAGGGTCTTAGTCTCTGCCTTGGTTCAGACCCTCAACATCTCCTGTTCGGATGAGTATCAAGGGCACCTAAGTGTTGTCCTTGCCACAGATCTTGATGCCAGAGTGTTCTATCTAACTGTGATATGAGCTAACAGATCAGATCATGACTCCTGGGTAGCACACACAAGCACCTCCATAATCTGAGTCCTGATTACCTCACCAGGCCCAGACTCCTTCATTCTTCAAGCTTCTCTGACATGCGTCTTATGCTGAAGCTGAATCTAACGACCTGGAGCTTCCTGAAGCATTCCCAACCCTGCTAGATCTCCATTTCAGCACCTACACTACTCCTGCACTCTTACATCCTTCCTCTGCACCTGCAATGGCCAACCCTACCTGTCCTGTAGACCTCAGCATCACAGTCTCAGGGAGCTTTCTATTCATCTAAGTTTCTGCAGTAGCTGGCACCTACCTCCGGCCTGGCCCTTCCCATGTCATCTCGTCTTTGTTGAGTTAGGAGACCATCTTTCTGTTCTATGTGGCACTGAATTAAAAAAGCAGCTGCTTACACTAACCAAGAGATACGAGGGTCTGGGAGCTCTAGCCTCATAGAGGCAAGTGCCTTTATTTTTCTTTCTTTTCTCTAGTTAGGAACATCTGAAGGTACAATTACCCTCATAGAGAAAAACCTGCTTAGAAACATGTTTATGTGTCATTAGGAATAATACCTCACATCGTATTTTAAAGGCTGAAAAGCCCTTATCCACCAATCATCTGTTTGGCCCTCAGAAGCCTTCTGTGAAGTACAGGGCAGACCTTGTTAACACTGGTTTAGAAAAATGGTTGCAACTATGAACTGGGATCAAGACCCCTGGGAGGCTGTGAAAATGAAGTAAAATTACATTTTCTTTCATTACCCATGTTTTAGGATCCCTTCTTCCACACTTTTAAGATATTATACAAATTTATATTACCAAAAATACACCTTGGACTTTCCTGAATATCAAGAAAAATGAAATCTTGGTAGACATTTTCCTATACATTGGTGACAGAAATATGAGAAATTGTGAAGACCTTCTCAAATTTTTAAATTCTATTATAGATTGATTTCTCCCTGGGAAATGATTTCCTGGGAATTGTCAAGGAAAACCTACATGTTATTCATTCATTAAAATCCCTTTCAAATGATACCTAAATGGCTAATTCTCTACCTAGCTACAAGGGAAACGAAATAGGAAACGAAATCTCCAAATTTGATCAAAATTAATCAAAACAGAGGTGTGTGGCTCATTCGACAGACAAAGCATGCATATTAAAAATGTTCCAAAAGAAGATACACGGATGGAGCTGCTGGAGGCCACTCTAACTTGTGTTATGATCATTTAAAAGGGGTTTTAAATGACTATTTACATTAGTATTCAATCAAAGAGAGCTCCCATGACAGCCCCTGAATTACACGGAGTATTCATCTGGTGTCTGAAACGCAGAGCGCCTCCTTTCTCTCCAGCCCGTACTGCGTTTAACCTTTCATTTCATGGTGAGTCTCTAGTCATATTTGTCACCTTTTTTCTTACAGGCTATCTATGAAAAAGAAATAGGATGCAAGCCATAGGTTACTAAATAAGGAATATTCAAAGGTAAGGCCAACTGGAGTGTATTTAGTTTGGGTCTCTTGATTGAGTCACTTTTATTTTTTTATTTTTAATGTTGCAAAATTATCCCTAGTAACTTTGTAACCCTTAATTCCTATTTTTAAATTTTTATTTATTGATTTTTTAATTTTGAGAAAGAGAGAGAGAGAGAGAGAGAGAGAAGGATTGACCTCATTCATATTGACCTCATTCATGCCATCATTGGTTGATTCTTGTATGTGCCCTGACCAGGGATGAAACCTGCAACCTTGGCATATCAGTAAAACATTCTAACCAACTGAGATATCCAGCCAGGGCCTGAATTCATATTTTAAAGGTATGACTACTCTTCTTCTTCTTCTTCCTCTTCTTCTTCTTCTCTTTATTCTTCTTTCTCAGAAACTTCTTAGAACGCCACATAGATTTCTCACACAAAAATGAAGTTACTATTGGTTTATGAGACTGGAAAATGAGTCATTTGACTATGGTTAAACTTTTCTCCATCTCAGTGATTGCCCCCTTAAAAATTTCCAATCTATATAGCTACTTTCTTATTCCAAAGATCTAGTTTAAGTTAAAGTAACTCCTCATAAATGATAACCATGAAACTATCAGAATAAATAGAAAAGTGGCACTTTCTTTAAATGCCCTAAAGTGGTCTAAAAATAAAAAAGTTTCTTGATCAGTTTTGGCTTAAGTATTGTAGGAGAAAAGAATGAATTCAACTTTTACCTCTGGTCTTTGAATACAGCAGTTTTAAGTGACTATTATGTATAGCAAACCGAACAATGTTTAAAGCTTCCCCAGACCCACAGGATTACTCTGTTTATAATTTTCTTCCTGTCATTCACTTCTTGTTCCTTTCTAAAAAAATTAAAAAAATTTTCAATTACACTTGACATACAATGTTATATTAGTTTCAGATGTATAACATAGTGATTAGACGTTAAAGTTGCGAAGTGATCACCCTGACAGTCTAGCAACCGTCTTGTCAGCCATTCCTAGTGCCTACCTCCCTCTCACTGTGAAACATTCCTTGCTAGGTAGATGCTTTTGTTTATCAGCCACATCTGGTTTGGTATGAACATGGTGAACTTCATGCAATAAATCAGAAAAAATTTTGAAGAGAAAAAGGCCCAAACTAATATATTCTGTGATAGACTTGTAGAATGAAGCCTTTTCAATGAAATCTAGTTTCTCTTCCCTCTCTTCCCTTAATATTTACTTTGTATTTTCAGGGTCAGCAAAGGTAAACTAGATGATAGGAATGACAAGATTCCAGTTTCTGATGTCATTATATAACATTGACATTCACATTATCATTTTATGTACCAGATTTAATTCTTCCCATGAACCTTTTTGAGACAACTCCCTGGGAGTTTTACCAGTTACTACCGTTTCCATTTTACAACCAGTTAGGCTGCAAACCCGAGTGTGGCCGTTCGACATTTAAAATGGAAGGCGAGATGGAAGTAGAGGCCCAAGTTAAATAATGGTTTGCTGGGGGCAACTGGAGTTCCCGCCTGGTTCGACAAGCTGCCCATTAGTCAGTCAACACCGATCACCTGCCCAGGTGGGGCATTTCCTCCGTGAGCACACACATACGCAACCCACTGAGGAAAACACGGTAAAATAACTGGACATTAGGGCAACTGCCTTCAAAGCCCCTGTTTGGCGTAGTCCAAGAGGAATAGCTATGAAAGCATGAACGTTCATTTTGAATATCTTCATGCGGGAAGACCCAAGGCCACGTTAATGTAATCTCCTTTCCTAAATGTTAACAGCAATGTAGAAATGGACGCTCTCATCCCTGTAATCAGTTGCACAGTGCACAAGGGCAGCGGTCTCTTGTGCCTCATCTGTGAGCTAATCTTTCATTTCATAGCAGATCTTTCCATATCAAACAACACAAATGACTTAATTTGCATGACAGGATTTGTAACGGGGCAAATCTAGTGTCAAAGTCGATTAAAGATTACACCAGAGAACTATCATAATCAGTCCTCTAATGAGCCTAAGTAGTACATGGAAAGTCTCCCCTCTTTGCCATTCCAGTCATGTATAAAAGGGAGTGTGCTTCTTTTCATCGATGAGCCAGGCCTTTGGTTTACACATTACGCCCTACGTCGAGCTAAAGTCATGTCAGTCTGGTTTCAGAGGGAGAGAAAGGGAAATAATAAAGCAAACATCACTTCACAAATGACATTGCTTGGTATAAGCCAACGTTTGAAGCCCTTAATTCTTCTAATCTGCAAAATAGTCCATGCTAATGGGTTTCTGCCTTTGTGAAAGCCGATGCATAGAAAGAAAAACTTTAATGAGCTGCCTGGGCCGTATGCTTACAGATACCTGTCAAATGTCTGTCATCTTAGCTATCACGGAGGCATTATAAAGAAAGTAAGAAGGAAGGAACGACAGTATTTGTACAAGCATTTTCATGCTAAAATGGCACAATTTTCTTCCTGTCATAATTTCATTGTATCTGAGAGTCAGGAAAGCTTAACCCTTTCCCTAGCACGTCCTGCGCTGTTGTATCACACGGTCATGGAGCAAGTGGTTTAAAAACAGCGCGACGACCTCGTAAACAGCATCTTCTGTTAGATTTATTTTTGAAAATGGAATTACCTACATTTAAAAAAGGTGACAACAAACTATTTGAATCAATTGCTTCACCCCAGGGAGATCAGGAATTTATTAAATGCAAAACCTCCATAATTTGAAAGGATGTTATTTCAATAGTTCTTTCTGAGTTCTTAATTTAATATTTCATTGCATTTTTGTATGCTTAATACTCACACAGAGGCAATAAGGTCAACAAACTCCCCTAGTCTCACTTTCTCTTTTATTTAAAAAAAGAAAAAAAAGAACGGGGACCGCAAATATATCTTATTACACCAGCACCTACCAGGTCTGCTGCAAGAAGGCTGTGTTAGCCTTATTTTCTGGGATTTATAACAACACAGTCATAAAAATACACTGTGAGTTGAAAGGTAGCAGACAGAAAAGTCTCTAAGTGTGACTTGTTTTTCCTCTTTCAAATTTAAAAAGAACTTAAAGTGTAAACATAAACACACACAAGAACTTTCAAGTTTGGGTCAAACCACATAGTTTAAAATTAAAAAAAATAATTATTGACTTTAGAGGGAGAAAAAAGGAGAGAAAAAAACATTGATTTGTTGTTCTACTTATTTATGGCTTCACTGATTGATTCTTGTATGTGCCCTAACCAGGGATCAAACCCACAACCTTGGCTATCCAGACAAGGCTCTAACCAACTGAGCGCCTGGGCTTACACTCAAACTGCATAAAGGTTTTTTTTTTTTTTTTTTTTTTTAAATGAGCCTAACCTATGGAGGCGCAATAGATAAAGTGTCAACCTATAACGCTGAGGTCGCTGGTTTGAAACCCCGGGCTTGCCTGGTCAAGGCACCTATGGGAGTTGATGCTTCTTGCTCCTCCCCCTTCCTCCTTCTCTCTCTCTCTCCTTAAAAATGAATAATAATAAAAAAAATGAACTTTAATTCTCAAGATTCTTTGGTGCTTGGAGTGATAATAGAAGGGCCATCCTCTGTTTCAGTTTGCCATACCTCTTATTCCACACCCACCTCCCGCATAAGATGGAAAGAAAAGAAAATGAAGTGCTTTCTAGAGGGGGAGGAGCTTCTCCTAACGGAGCGCGCACACATCTGGGCCACAATCCTGGTCTTCCCTCACTGTGACACCGGAACAGCTTCTGTATGTTCACTTCTGCATATTTATAAAACCATACACTAGGATAACCCTCAACACTTACAAGGAAAACATGGGGATAAATGAATATTTGTGAATCAAATAACGTCTGATGAGTTACGCCTGTGAATTTTGTAAATGACACGCACCTGGAATATTGTCTGCCTACCCAGACATAGTTTGGCCGGTGAAAGTAGTTGGGTTACTCCAGGCTGTCCACTGAACACCAATTACCCCAGTCAGCAATGAGTACCACTCCGCTCGCAGGTCCCAGGCACCGATGATGATGCCGGTAATAAGGCAGTCGCCCTGCTGATGGTTGGTGACTAGGAGTCCGCAGGAGGTTTGTGCAATCTGAATGCCAGTCCTTTACATGAAGACACACAGCAAGGTTCCCCAAAGCAGAGCCTCTGTAATTTGCCTCAAAGTGTGCTCAGGGCGGTAACTCATTCGCTTTCCCTTCCCTGTTACAATAGAAAGAGACCAACTTGAATGAGCTCACTGGGCTGTATTGTTTCCCAAAAACTATTGTGACTCGAAGGAGAAAGTACATTGAATGTTGATTGCTGCAGGTAAAATCCGTGAGCTCCAACCAGGTCTCCAGCGCCCTCGGTTCCTTTTCCCAAAGTACAATAAGTCAAAACAAACTCAAGCAGAGGGCAAATTTTAGTCAAGTGGAATTAAAATTTTAAATTGGATAAACGGAGAGCCAAAAGTATTAGAATAAGGATGCCTCCAGCATTCAGTGCGTAGACGTAGCCAAAAACTGGGTTTCCAATTAGACAGCTCTTAAGGCTAGGTTTATTGAAAAGAAATTAGGCCAACATTAATTTGGAAGGGAACTGTTTTAACATCCTTCTGTAGAGATGTTCAGCTCTTTGGAAAAGAAACAAATTCACTTCCCCATTATAAAAAGCGTCCTCCTGGGCCTTCTTCTGATTTACAAACAAGTCGACCTTTCAAGCTAAAAAATGAGCAGCAGAGCCAACTTCTGTGGCTGTGGGGTCCTCCCTTATTTAACAAATACTTACCATGGGCCAGGGCCCAAGCCATGGGACCATGCTTTGCGACAAAACGCACCCCCATGGCACTAACAGGTAAGAATTCCTCAAAGCTGTAAGCTCTCCTTCCGCAAGACCTCTGACCTCTCCGTGGAGGACGTGTTTTGCCGGAGAAGCCTCATTTATCGTGTTAAATATAAAAATCCATCGACAAGATCAGACATCTAGAGTTGTTTCCACGTTGCTATTGTTATTATTGCTTTTTCTTGCTCTTAATTAAAAAGATATATTAGAAGCCTGGGTCTGTTTCCATGCCACGCCCCATCCCATGGTCCACGTTCAAGCCCACCTACTGTATCTGCAAATGCACACATGTCAAGCACTTGCTCCGCAAATTCCAACCTGCTATTTACAGAGGGGCCCCCAGCTTGTGCCCCTGACCATTGTGTGAGCTCTCGGGCCTTTATGCCATGTGCAAAATGGAACTCCCACGCATTCACACACAAACTTTAATAACATACATTAGCCATACGTGTATGGTTTTGACTCAAATTTCCACCATGTTTCAATATGAATAATTCAACGCCCCTGCCCAACGCTTCCTGTAAAGATACAATATGAATTATAAGGCTGTAAGCCCTGTTACTAACAATGCCGTGCATTTCCCCTGCAGCCGTGGTGTGCACAGGGAGACACAGCCATTTGTATTTCTGAGATCATTTCTCCCCAGTCCTGAACCCTCCTTCCCCCAGAACACGGCTCTGTGACCCTGTTGCTATACCTCTGATCCGCTGCACCCCAGAGGCTGTCGCGAGTCTCCCTCCTTCCCAGGAGTTGAACACACAATAGAGAAAAGGCCCTGGCTGGGAGGTTCAGCCGCCATTAACCCTTACCAGCTGTGCTTGTGGGGAGCCTTCTGGCCTGAATGTCCTTTCTCTGCGGGGCCTTCATGCCACTAATCTAACCATTGTTAGGGAGGAATGCTGACAGGAGAAAAGAAATTTTTCTTGTGTCCATGCAAGTGTGTGTATCCATGTGTAAGTGAAGGAAGAGTGAAGGCTAATTTCTATAGTTGGCATGAATGAAAGGATTGGGAAAAAAACCTAGTTAAAATGTGTTTACTTGCTTAAAAGGCTCAGTCAATTTAAATAATTTCAGTAGTGTGCACTATTTTTTTTTCTTAAGGGAGGGGTTCGAGAAACTAGTAACTATTATAATTTTCTTGAAATCCCCTGAGATGTTTGGGCATGTTTAAGATTTTAAAAATTCACTGCCAGCCCCCCAAAATAAAAATTGAATTCAATGTCTTTTAAATAATGGCATAAAGTTACAGACACACGAAATTACTCACTTCTAATGGACCTTAAAAAATCAGAGAAAGAGAACTGGTTATACGGGTCACATTTCCTGCAGAAAAACCATTCACATTTACTGCTTAGGAAAGTTAGAAAAATTCTTTTAGAATTGAAATGGGAAAGATTTAACTTTATCGGCCACTTTTAGAGTATGTAATGAATCTACAAAGAGGCACTATATTTTTTAAAAACAAACTTTGCTTTCAATGAACCTCAAAGTTCAATAAAGGAACATAATTTTCTTTTTAGCTTTAAAGAATACATATTCAGACATAACAAAAGTGACTACCTGAACTAGTAACTTTGCAAAGTTACCCAGGCTGGCGACAAGGATGACCACAATTTTAATTACATGGCCAAGCAAATATCCTACCTATTTGAAAAGTTTACATAATTTTGATCTTTGAAATTTTTATTTGCTTTTTCAAAAGCACTGGCATTCGAAGAGAAACTATTTTTAAATTTAATACTCCATGTTATCATTTGATAAAGTTCCATAAACTACAACAGTTGGCCTATTTCAAATCAAATTAAGAATAATTTATGTAGAAATGTATTTTCTGGACAATTAGACTGTATTGTCGTAGGGCAAATGTCTGATATAATAAAGCTCTACTTTGCATCTGTTCCCATGTCTAGACTGCTGCAATTACTGGTCCTTACAACAGCAGCAGCAAGATAATGCTCCACTTTCAGGTTTTAGCCATTAAAATGGAACATTATCTTCCTTTGCCCCTTTATTACCTCGATCATTTGATTGTGATAAAATAGATTTAATTTAATGAAGTTATACGTTTCTAAATTTACATGCATACATTTACATAAACGAGTGCAGTATCAGGTACATTGTCTTCTAAAACATTAGCTGTAAACACTCTGGCTTTCTTCCCATGAAGGGGCAGTATGATGGTTAAACCAAAGCAACAACAGTACAGAAAGGCCCATCTCTCCAAATACCGGAGCTGTCTCTTAGTCACTTCTTAGACTCTTCCACTTCCCAAGATGGAAATTATCCTAGAGAGGAAATGAATGTGATAGCCTATAGATAATGGAATAGAGGAGAATAACAATGTAGTTTTGATTCCATTCATTGGTTTAATCATGCAGTCATCTATTCAACAAATATTTTGGGGGTTTCTCCAATATGCACAACACAGTGCCAGGTTGTTTGGGAGGCACAAAACAAATCATACATGTACCCTACACTCAAAAAGTATCATATTTAATATGAGAATCGCTGTGTTATATAAATACCTATAGCACTAAATAGAAATATAATAATACTGTCTGTGAATATTCAGTTAGATCATTGCAAAAAAACTCAAACCCTACCTTCCCACCAACTCTCATGGTTATTACAGTGATAATTTTCCAGCTCTACCCCACCCCTGTTTACATCAGAAGTTCTCAGAGGCAAAAGAATTTAACTGCAGTCAACTGTAACCTAAAGAAATTATCCTTAGAATTTCTCCAAATTACCTCAGCTATCTGGATATAAACTATGTTCCCAGGCTTTCTTGTTTTTTGAAGTGTTGGGAGAAAATCATTGAGGCTTAGAAGACTTTATAGCAGAGAAATCACTGACGGGTTTCATTTGTCTGTCCTAGCAAATGCCAACAGCCCTGCCTAGTGGGAACGCTAATCTCTAGGTACAAGGCCCCTTGCCCCTTGTGTAAGAGCTACGAGAACAAGCAAGTGATTTCGACATCCAGAGTATTTGCTTCAATCTAGTTTACCTCACTGTGTAAAAATACACTCACTTAACCTAAATAGAGTAGAATAATAAGGGATTTGTTTGAGAAATCCTCTTTGCCTTCATAAATAAATAGCCATAAGAGAAATCCTTATCCTGTAAAACTTACAACAAAAACAAAGGAAGTAAAGTTGATTTAACTTTTGCTGACACGAAAGGGTTCATTAGTACTAGACTTTCTAGGTAGGAATAATTTTTTAAAAATCCTGAGCTTTGTTTTGGATAGCTAGCAGAAATCTAAAAAGGAAGAGAAGAGCAACATTGCAGAACCAGTACGATGGTTACGGCCAGCAGAAAAGTGACTAATGTCCTTGGAATTCTGTGCTTCTTAAGTAAAAGCAGATTGAATCGAATTATGACACTGGCTACAACAGAAAAGCCTTAATGTTTCCCATCCTCTGAAGAAGCTTAGACTCATCAGTTAAATACGTCTTCCAGTCTCACCTCCTTCTACCCTTCCTACCTCTTACCCCAGTGAACTGTCCCACCTCCTTTGTAAGAGCAGCTGTAGGCTTTGGTGTCTCTATTCCTTTCCTCATGTTGTCTCTACATCCACCTTCTCTTTCCCAACTCTGCCCGGAAATACCCCACTCATCTCTCAACGCCTGGATCAAATAAACTTTTCTCTAATTCCTCTCGACCAGTTTTACTCATTCTGTAAATTTTCATGATCTTTTGCGGAGGATAGTTTGTCAGCCTCTAGAAAAACCTTCTAAATCACTATAACACAACAATTTCATTTTAAAAATCTATCCCACTAAAAATATACTTATACATAAAGGAATGTCTATCGATGCTCATTGTGGCACTGTTGGTATTTGCAAAAATAAAAACAACAGAAATACTCATCAATAAAGAAATGTTAAAATATTTATGCTATGTCTAAGAGTATTTCATAGCCAATGATAGGAACTCTAGATAGTTGTATACTGCCAAGAAAAAATTCAACATATGAATATGACAAAAGTAAAAAGTAAACTGCAAAATATTAGATATAGTATAATTTCATTTTCATGGAGGGAAGAAAGGAAGGAAGGAAGAGAGAGAGAGAAAGAAAAGGTTGTTTAGGTATATATGAATGTGTTTGTAAATACATTTTTTAAAGTTCTAGAAGGATAGAACTTTATATTACACTGTATAATGCCATTTACCATTAAAATGATAATGGAATAGTATAACAAGGGTATCTTGTTTTTAAATATTATGGATTTTTAAATTTATTTATTTATTTTAGAGAGGAGACACAAAGTGAGAGAGAGAGAGAGAAAGGGGGGAGGAGCTAGAAGCATCAACTCCCATATGTGCCTTGACCAGACCAGTGCAAGGTTTTGAACTGGCGACCTCAGTGTTCCCAGGTCGATGCTTTATCCACTGCGCCACCACAGGTCAGACGCAAAATATTGTGGATTTTTTAATGTTAAGAACAAATTTTCATTGCCACCTGCATAGGAGCTAATATAGTTTAAAAATGTTGCTAATTTAACAAATTTGACCTGTAGAATTTTATCAGAAACATCCAAGATACCATAAACTTTACACAAATTTATTAATTCATTCCAAATATTATTGAGTATATACAATATGCCAGACACATTTCAGACACTGGAGATAGAGAAGGGAGGCCTGCCCTCAGGAAGCTTCTAGTCTAGTTGGGCCATGACGCAAGTGAATGCCTGAAAGAGCAGTTTGGAGAAGACAATGTTCAGAGATTGGTAGTGGTGAGAAAGAGCTACCCTGGGCTAGTGTTCAAGGAAGGTATCTCCAAGGAGGTGACATTTGAAGTATGACCTGAATTGTAAGAAGCCAGAGGAAGATTTGGGAAACACATGATCTGGGCAGAATGGTTAGGACCTCAGGAAAAAACAAGCCAAGTATGTAGAAGCCATGTGATAGCCAATTATTTTAAGAATCAAAACTTGTAATTAATTACAAGTGAGCTCTCTGTTACAAACTTTGCTATAGCAGGGCGTGCCAAACTTCAGTGTGTACAAACTACTTAGGGACCTTGTCAAGCTGCCGATTGTGGTTCAGTAGGTCTAGGGTGGGTCCTGGCATACCACATTTCTAACAAGCTCCCAGATGACCATGCTGTGAGTAACAAGACGGTACAGCACATACACACACGCACACACAGTATGCATGCACAGGTGCTTATCAGCAGCTTGTCGATGTGTCGAGCTTGCCAATGGTAGGGAGTTATACTGTGCAGGCTATATAGACTGTGTTCTAGAAAATTAAGCGACTGATCACAAAGACCTTTTACATTTTAACCATTTAGACTAAAACATTGTGACATGATGAAGTAAACGTTGATGCTTTATATCTTAAACATGACCTCTATCATATTTTACTTGAAGCCTTCATCAAGTTCTTAGTTCATGGTTTCTACAAGCAACTTGAAAGCATTTGAAAAGGCACACAGGACCCAGTGGAACATTAAATTCTGCAATACTGGTGCAGAAACACTCCTATGTAAGAAATACTTATTTATAAAATATATACTAAAAAGTGAAAAATGGGAGTATATTTATTTCCATTATAGAATTTTATTTACATAAAAAAATTTTCATGTCTAAGACTTCCTTATATCAGAAGATTAGATGCAGCAGGCAAAATTCATCCCACAAGGATGCTTTATCTGTATTTATAAAATGAGGTGCCAAGAGTTAAAAATTAGCGAATTTCACATAAAAATTAAGTCATATATCTGATTCCTCTTAAAAAAATCAGAAAATCTTGGATTATTGGGTGCTCTTATTCTCATTGAATTAAGAGAAGCTGTAATTTTAGACAAGACATTCATTTTTTATTGATGTTTCTGCCCTACTTTCATAGGTTGGGGGTTTGCAAATCCTACATTACATAGTAAGGTCTCTTTCTGTATTTATGTTATGATTTAAATTATATGAATTAATAAAATAAATATTTTTCCCAGAATATAGTCACTTCTTAAAAAATATATTCAGATACTTTGCTTATCTGGCCATTCTTAAAGATCCTCCAATTTTTCATTTATCAGCAAATATGTTCTAATGATCAGATTAGTAATTTTCTTCCCATCTGACCTCTCTTAATTGGGTAGTCTCTTCTTCCTCCCTTTAAATATGTATAGAGATATTCTATGACAGGTGAATTTCGATCTATTAAATTAATAGAACACTTACCAGAAGTAAATGAAAAGTACACACTCATTAGAAATTCAGTGTTGAAAGTTTATCACTCCATATCAGAAAGATGACAAGGCTTTCTCATGTTTCACCAACATAAATGACTTCATTATAGACACTGGATCTCATTGGTCTAAAATACAGTGTGTCCGTAAAGTCATGGTGCACTTTTGGCCCGTCAAAAGTCAAAAGTGCACCATGACTTTACAAACACACTGTACATTGTATAAATATTATTTCCACCAATAATTATGTAACACCCATGTTTATGTGTGTTTGAAAAACTAAGGTGGTGTCACCCCAGCATGTACTACATTATGCTGGATACAGCTAAATTCAACTTTATTTAGAAAGCCTTGTCCCATCCTTACTACTCTTAGAGCACTCCAAGTATGCGCCCCAGGACATTTATACTTGCCATTTCCTCATTCTGACATGCTCTTTCCATAGATATTCACATGGCTTGCTTCCTTACTTCATCCAGTCTCTATTTAAATGTCCTTTCCTCAGAAAGACTCAGTTGGACCATCATAAAAAAGCAGCCCCTCCTCCAGCTATTGACTTACTCTGCTTTCTTCTTTCCAATACCATTTATTAGTACCTGGTCCATATTTACTGATATCTGTTTCTCCTTTCAAGTCTCCTTTCATGTAATGCCCTGAGGAAAAGGACTTGTTTTAGCCCAGTGCCTGGAGCGCTATAGGAAACATCTGATGAATGAACGGACTTGTATGTCTCTGAGTTCCTGCAATTCTGTTATCTCTTGTCCCAGCACTGGGCATTTGAAAGAGTTAATAATCATAAGACATATACCCATCACCCTTCCCTACATGGGTTTATGTCTTTCTGAAGAGAAAAGTATAATAACCTACAAACTGGGTATCTTCTCCTATTTATCTGCTTTTGAAAACAGTGCTTTCCCTTTGCATCATATGTGAATTGCTATTTTCTGAGCACCTTTTTCTCAAATATTTTATAGATAGTTGGGTAAAGAAGAAGTCAGTGTGTCCTTCAAATCTCCTCTGAGCAAGCATTAGTACAGAAATGGGGAAATCCTGAGCCCAAACACACCCCATCCTAGCACACCCGCCCACCGCTGGCTGGCCGGCTTTCCTCCTATCAGAACATCCTGCAAGGAAAGCCAGGGGGTGGGAAAAAATGCCAAGAGAATTTCAATTCTGTTTCTGAAACATTTTAACTTATCTTGGTCTGTGTTGTTTACGTATCCAATCCCATTCAGGCAAAATGTCAACGATTCAATGACTAACTTCTCAGAAAAATGTTGACATGATGGCTACATTTCGAGAAATCGAGAGCCTGTTTTTAAGGAGCATATCAGAGCAGACTCGAAAGCACGTTCTGTGAAATGACCCAGCTCTTCGCCTTCCCCCAGAGCCCTTCTCCAGCGGCTCAGCTTGTCAGTGAGCTGAGCGCCAGGGACACAGACACAGAGGGCAACGCAGACAAGTCATTTTCATTCTGAAGTGGCGACAGGGCAGCAGTGACCCACACCCTCCTCCACTCACTCTGTCATCCTCAACTTGAGAAAATAACTTCTCTCTCAAAGATAACACTCTCTACGGGGCACGTTACGATGAGGCAGGCTTCTGAAGTGCTTTAGAAAAATAGCACTCTGAGAAGACTCAATGTACAGAGTCCTTAAACAGCTTAATATATGTGCAGATTACAAAAGATTCACCATATGGCTATGATATGCCCTTCATTTGGGACAAGGCACATGCAGAGGTCTGTAGTTTGCTGCAATGACATCCAGATTCCAAGATATGTTCTTCTAGACAAAGAAGAAGTAAATGTATAATTAAACAAAGTAAGTGTGGTAAGAGTTCCTTTAGAAAACAGAGGAGGCCTATGTCAACCAAGGAACACAGGTTGGTCTGACACGGTGTGAGCTGTCAGCAAGAACTCAGCGAGAAGGAACGCTCACCCCTGTTCCATGTTGAGTCCCTCAGCAACGCTAGCACAGAGGACCCGTCCTCTGGATGCAACACTTTGACATTTCACAGCCCTTTCTGGGCGGCACCATCAGGCAGAAGATGGCCTCACGTCAAAGCATCGCGGAGTTAGAGTTTCCCCAAACAGTTTTCCTGCCCCTCCCCCATATCTGCTTCTGAAAAGTTCTAATGATAAGACTGTCTCCAGAAAGGAAACCGTTAGAAGTTTGAAAATTTACAAAACGATTATAGTTGTTTATGATGAAAATGGAATTACTGCCTTACTTATCACTTCTCCAGGATGGTGGCAGTTTGTCTTCTGGGAACTCTGGGACATACACTATCACCTAACTCTTCATCTGAGGTCAGACTACCGGGTGTCTACTTCTGCAGAACTTGTCCAGTTGCACGCATTTACCAGAGGAGACCTTGTAAACGATGCACACATGCACACATGCACACCCCGGGCACTGGATAGGGGGATACAACATTTCTTTTAAAGTAAGCTTAGCTGTCAGTTTTTAAAGGAAAGATTTTAAAACCAGCTTGAGATAAGAGTGTAAACCCTTGTCAGACTGGTATCCTTTAGAAACCATGAAGTCTAAGAAAGAAAAAAATACAACTATTAAAATGCACATAGGCTGCTGGCTGGCGCTGTTGTGACAGCCAGCAGCGTCTGCGTCAGTCAATTATCTTCACAAATGCCTCTTGTGCTAATGAGCGCTCACAAAAATCAGCAGACTTTTCTGGCAAGGAGAAAAGATCAGTTTCATTGCTTGCAGAACTAATTCAGGGCACAAAAGTGAAGGCTCCACCATCGCTGCCTCTTTTACTGCTCCTTTTGTAAAGGCTTTTGATGTGGACTGAAGAGCCGGGCCTGTGTTTGGGCCTCTTCATCTCCAGTTCATTGCCTGCCATTAACATACATATCCATATGAAAAGTCCCGTAAGTCACTAACAGCTGTCCAGAAGGAGTTTGAGAAGGACGGGTGGGGGGAAAAAAGGACCTATTCCTTCTCAAAATGCTGACAATACTATTTAGCTCCTTTTTGGCAATGATATACCTAACCTTTTAAAGCCGCCTTTCACGCAGAAAGGAACTAGGCATAATACGACATTGAAACACATAGTGGTTTTTCATTTTGGAACAGTCATTTGCTGTATTCAGAGGGAAAAAGTCTATAGTTAAAAGATGCAAAGGAAATCCATCTTTCACGATACATATGTATATGGCGTGGGCACACACACACACACACACACACACACACACGCTTACTCTATATTGTTTTTGCAGGATGTTAAATAACCTCACATCTTCCATTTAACCCAGAGGGGAAACCCCCTGCAGCAGATGCTCAGGAGAGGTTCTATGTCCACTGCCTTCTTCAGTTTATGACACGGACAGTTATCCATGGTCGATTTGTTATCAATGGATACTGCAGTAGTTAAAGGAACTACTATCAAAATTGTGCCATAAAATTTTTTTTAAAAGATTTAATAATTTATCTCTTGAGTTGATTAAAACTTTTAGAAAAAGAGAAAGACAAGTCAGAAAAGTATAGGTCATGGTTTTAAACATGAGTGATTTATTTTATATACTTTTCAAGTTTGATAAGACCATCTAAGATAGCTGCACAATTAGATGATGTTGTGATATCATCCATGGTAAACAATTTCTAAAGAAAGTGACCATGTCACTAATACACATTTTACAAGAGGGAAATAGCTTTCCTTTAAGAGGAGCTTTTGGCCCTGGCAGGATCTCAGTTGGTTAGAGCATCATCCTAAAGCACAGAGGTTGCTGGTTCGATCCCCAGTCAGGGCACATATAAGGGCAGACTGATTTTCCTGTCTCTCTCCTTCTCTCTTCTTTCCTCTCTCAATAAAATCAATAAATAAATACTAAAGAAAGAGAGAAAGAAAAAGAGGTTCTGAATGCCAGAGTAGGAACAAATAAATAAATTTTAAATTAATAAGAAAAGGTGCTTCCCAATCATTTGGCCCATGGCTTAGTTTTGTCAAATATAGGACGAAAGCAGGTACTGGGTGAATGCTTCCTCCCACCCTGTCCTCCCAGCCGTAGTTCATGACCCTGGGGCCGTCTCAATGCCACACTGCACCCAACATTCGCTAGGGTGGAGCTGGAAAATGGGGGCAGGCAAAATGCGTTACTAGTCAAGGATTGACATAGTTCATAAGAAGCATCCTTCCTTCCTTCCTCCCTCCCTCCCTCCCTTCCTTCCTTCCTTCCTTCCTTCCCTCCTTCCCTCCCTCCCTTCCTTCCTTCCACCCCCCCCCCCTTCCTTCCTCTTTCCTTCTTTCCCTCTCAACAGCAATCACAATGCTAGGACAGACTACTAGCTCCTAGTTCTTTAACAATTTCCCCGTCAGGCCCCGCCCACTCTGTGGAAACAGTCTGTGCTATATAAAACCCAACACTTTAATCCCACTTGTTGCTCTCCCCATCCTTTTTTCCGCCCGTGTCTATTCTCTTTCGGCAGCATCTCTCCCAGATCAGTCTCTAAAAATCTTTAACTTTGCTTATTTTGATCTGAAAATTAAATCTTATTTATTATGCATCCTGTTTGTTGTCCTTGAAGAACCCCAGCATTCATTTAAAGGGGTCCAGAATGACTTCTTAAACACATTTCTCTCTTTGCTGCAATTAAACAAAGTGGAGCTGTGATTAGTCCTCCACAGGGGGGAAAGAAAAAGACACCCTTGAATCAAAATGGGGGGACCTGGCCGGGCATTATCGCCTCACAATGGCGGAGTTTATTGCCGAAACCTGCTTATCCCCTGGCTCCGCACTCCATGGGAACTTCAGTGAGGTGGAAAGTTCTCTTCTCTGCCTGAGCGGCGTCAAGTAGCGCAAGGCCCGCTAAAGCCCCCGACGCTCTGCCTCGTAACTGAGACATTTAGGATAATCTTTATGGGAGTTTTGCATGAGCTTCTGCTTTTTGTTGCGCTTAGAAGGAGAGTTAATGATGAGCTTTCACTGGCTTCTCCTTAAAAAAAAAAAAAAAAAAAAAAAACGAAGCAAAAAGCGCCTGTTTAAGTTAAGTACCACCTCCCTCCAGCCCTTGGGAAAGCACTCAAGAGGGCTTTGCTTGGCTCTGTGTTCATGACACATAATGAAAACAATTTTACGCTGTGGAGGGAAGTATTGGGCAATTACTGATGTAACAGCCACCTGCAGCAGCGAGCCCTGGCTGCAGCATGGCGCGGTTCATGAATATTTTATGGTGTGATGTTATTTTGAATGGCTGGGGCAGGTGAAGGGGGCTGAGGGTGTAATAAGTAACTCTGCTGGAGGCTGTGTAGCTGCTCTGTTTCCCCGCAGAGCCCACAGTGTAACACCAAGAAGCATCCTGACCCCGCCTGGACCGACGTGAGGGCAGCTGAGGCTGAAGCGAGATGCTATGACAAGTCACGGTGGGCACCCTTTACAAAGCCTTGTCTGCCGATTTTACACACGATGTCGGGCCTGAAAGGCCCCAGCATCAATCCTGTCCGATTTAATTTGATAAATTAAGTGTGGATAAGGATTAAATGAGAATTTTGTAATGGAGGAAACTTGTCTTCACTCTTTAATCCAGTTAAGAAGGTATGGGAGAAACTATATAAACTATAAAGCAATGGCTAGAAAAAGCAAAGTAAAAAAAAAAAAAAAACATGAGAGAGAATTGCTATTTTACTTTTTTTTTTTACTTTAGTGATAGTTTACATCCATATGGAATTTAAGTGAAAATGCTACTCCTGACTTTTGGTTTTTGCATGTGAAATATACACAACCTTTGTACACACATATACGTTCATATTCTATAGAGGGCCTAGAAATATAGGAGAGAAATAGGAATTGCAACATGCATCTAATTTTATTAATTGCAATTGCATCTAATAAAATATGGTTACTGAGAACTGTTCATGAATAGGTGAAATGTTTTGAGTATTATGTCCTTTTTCAAGTGTTATTTTCCTAATAAGAAATATCAAGATTTAAACTGAGTATTCTAGCATAAGGAATACATTTCCAGCATTTCAGACTCTATGATTTTTTCCTTCTGGCATATTTAAGATTTTAGGGCAAAAATCATATTGTATATGACCAAGATACAAACAGTATAAAATTATTTTATATGACAGTTATATTTCTATAGAATGAAGTGGCATGAACACATATATACTATTTATCTAGACAGTTGATGGAAATCCAAAACAATTCTATCTGAGACTCTATTAAAATTCTTTTTTTAAACATTTATGGGTGTTTTTAGAATGGTAGAGCATGCTTTTGAGGAAGAGCCTGGGAAGCTTGTACATTAGACTTCAGCCTGAAGAGTTTTGTCTTGGAGAATATGCTCAGAAAAAGATATAACAGATTTTCAGAGTCCCTGGACACAAATTGGCACAGAGAACAGAAATCCTGAACAGAGCACAGACGGGAAATGTTGCCGACCAGACATCTGAGAATAATGTGGGGCAACAGAGGAATTGCCAGAGTGACAATTTAAAGATTATAAAAGATAGTCTTTAATTTTTGTAAGCAGTAGTTTCATAGGTATGCTCATAACATTTCATAACATTAATTTAGAGCTTGTAGCAGAATGAAATAATGTGGTGGTATGTTGAGATTTTCACTTCAGCATTCACTTGCAGTAGACGATTCAATACCACTGCTTCCAATGGTTGAAAATCCCATTCACACTTCAAAAATTACAAAATCAGAATAATAAAAATAAAGTGTCTCTACAACCTGGGCATGAGCCACTTTAGCAAATGCAGTACATTATGTAAATTCTAACTAACATTATTTAGTATTGGCATTACTATTTCATGTGTCCGTTGGAAAAGTTGTTTCTGCTTGCTTGAATATGCCATCTGTCATCTCTACATAAGGTATGATGGCAGTCCTTTTTAAAATATCGTTATTTTTTATTAACAAAGAGGAAATGATGACAGATGATCTTGATAAATCAAGTCACTATGAGCCACCTCTCTCCACAAACAGGTTGAATTAAAGAGAAGTACTCTAAAATCACAAATAGTGTTAATATAGTAATATTAATAGAAATTAACATATATTCAAGAAATTCCAAAATATTTAATTTGCCTCACTAGGTGTATTTTTTTCTGCTTCAGAAGGTATGTTAAAGGTGCCCTGATTTAGCAATTTTATAAAGATCAAATTATAAACATGCAGTAAATTTCAGATTCTTGTAATTAGGTTTTCAGCCTAAGAGATGTTAAACTGTGTATGTAAACGACATTATTTTAAAGCCTGTCTTCTAAAAGAAAATTGCTGTTGACAATTCTATAGAATACCCAAGAAAGGTAATTACACTGCTCCGGTTTTTAAAGATGCAGGTGTTGAATAAAGTCATTGCTTCAGCTTCTGCAGAAAACTCCAGTGAGGAAGAGAAAGGAGACATGATGACACGACTCCATTGTCAAATCTTTACATTCAAAATATCAGAATTTTCGTTCATATGGCCCCTCTCCCCTCTCATGGGTAACACAATAATGATCAGGAGGAAAAATTCCCAGCCAGTCACCACTGCAGAGGAGCTATGAGGAAAGAAAGCAGACTTCTCAGTAAAATTCATATGGATGCTGCTATTTTCAAATCGGATACTGAAATAAAACAGCTGCAAAATGAGGGGTCATTTAAAAAAAATTAATCAAAGGCCATATAAGAAAATAGGGACAAAAACTGACCACCGTAAACATTTTTCTTGACTGATCCAGTTTTACAGAAATGCTTAGGGCTTTTTCATTCATTTATTTACTCAAATACAAGTAACACTCCTGGAAGCACATTTAATTTTGAGAATTACAAGTTTAATTAAAACCTTAACTTAATTATTTAATTCTATTTAAATGTCTTGTAATAGTAAGAAAAGTCGGGCTTGGCCAAGCTCTAGATATCTTTTATTAAAAGGTGAAACATTTTTCACGAACAGTGAGATGTAGGGCACATGTTTTCACGCGCACAGACACACATAACCACGATGCATTCTGAGTGGTCAGTGTTATTGGACTGATATTCTCAGAAGGAATATCGAATCCTTTAGTTCAACAGCAACCATCGGGTTTTTTCTGTTTCAACACATATAAAGACTCCAAAAGACATTTATGTCATCCTTTCATATTAGATGAAGAACAGAAACGAACAGATCACAGGTCAATAGAAAGAGAAAGTGGAACAAGACAAAAAGAGTGCAGAGAGTTTAGGTGTTGAGCACTCATTCTCCTCCTGGCCTTTCCCAGTGCTCTGAGAACAGATACTTACAGTTCTGTTTGAACTGGAAATGAAAAGGTGGTGCTACAATATATATTTTGAAGACCCTAAACTGTTCCCATATTTTTAAAAGAAATTTAAGAAAAGAACAAGAAAGTCACAGCATTTTCTCTTATTCCTGCTGAAGGCACACCCGAACAATCATTCTCATGCCATTAATGTTACCACGGGTCTTTTGTCTCTGTTCTCTTTCCCATCAGAATGTTTTCTCTTCTACCAAATAGCTGAAGTCCTATCCCTTTTACTCATCATTTTTCAATATCTCCAGCCACTGAACTCCTATGGTACTTACTGGTTATCCCTCTGTTTACATGACTTTATCATTATTTCAGTTATGACAGACTTATTTAACTTTTTCAACTATATGCATAGAATACAACACAAACGGTGCCCCCTAGAGTTGTGCAGTACAGTGACCCTGATGGGATAGATCTCTGCTCCATAGTGTAATTCCTAGTTCCTTAATGGCACAGGGCATATTTTTCACACTTCAACCCCCCCTGCCGGGCTTCCTTTGTGCTCTTCCCATAGCTGATGGCCAATGGAAACAAACTCACTAACTTGAAACTACTCCGTTTTTTCCTCTTTCCATTTTTATACAGCAGCTCAGGTTCACAAAGCCCTTTGCACAGATTGCGGTTACTGATTCCCACCGCCGCCTTGTCAGAGCAGCAGGGGAGGACTTTACCCGGCTTGCACACGTGGGGAATCGAGGCTCTGAAAGGGGCAGCATCCACATTTGACTCTGTTCTCCTGGCTCAAAACCCATGCTCTTGCTAATTCTCACACTGCCCCTCTGTACGGTCCTGTTGTCATGTGGTTGAGTCATCAGAATTTGGCCAAGGCAGGATTGAGGGCTCTGCTTCTGCTAAGCTAGAGCAGGGAGTCAGAGGCAAAGCAGTGACAGAGAGGGTGCTGTTAGATGGTCCTAGTTTGTCTTGAAAACTGGCTCAATGTTGTGCTGGATAAGGTAGGGGGGAAGGAGAGAGTAGGACACGGTTATGGTTCAGGGACTGGATGATTCAAGGGCCCTGTGGAATCAAGTAGGTCTTAGGGTTTCCCAACTACTTCTTAGTGACACCTATTACTGAAAAAGAGAAAGTGTCAGGGGAATGTACACATAATGATGGTAATGTGAAACACTGGGTAGTTTACTTCCTCATGAACAGAGATGCTGTCTGAGAAACGTGATGAGCAGAAACTGTGAAGCTTCTTCTACGGTACTTACACCAAGGAAACTAGCTTTTGGCTAATGATGAAGTCACATTGGTTATGATTTCTTCTTTGAAGTCTAGCTTCCTCAAAACAGGGCTTCAGGAAATAGTATGTAGATGTCATGGAGTTTTATTAACCTGTAGGGTGTCGTTGGCCCCCAGAACTTATGCTAAATCAGTGGTTCTTAACCTTTTTTGAGGTACCAAACCCACCAGTTTCATATGCGCATTCACCGAACCCTTCTTTAGTGATAAATAAAATATGATTTTTTTCCAAATTCAAGACATAGGTATATGTTTTTTTACTGGTGCACAAAATCAGCAGTGCATGAACATCACCTTGCTCAAAGAACAAAACCAACAAAGTGCATGAACTCACAACAAATTACAGTATTACTTTATTCTGGCCTTTGCGGCAGAGGCTTCTCTGAACCCCTGAGACCAACTCTTCGAACCCCTAAGGTTCGATAGTACCCAGGTTAAGAACCATTGCGCTAAATCTTTTTTAGGACAGAGCAGCTGCATCGTTTTATGTGAACAACATCTTTATTCTACATAACACCAAATTTCTAGAACATTCTGTGGGTTTCTGGAGAATACAAGTTCTACTTCTCTGAACTTATCTCACTCCACCATTGCCCTTGCTAGGTATACTTCGGCCTTAGAGATTATTTCTGTTCCTCACGCATGTTCCCTTCTAAAGAAGGTCTCTACCTTAAGAGTCTTCGTACTTGGTGTGCCCATGGAGGGGAATGCTTCTCCTGGGTGACCTGACTGGCGCTGTCTGTTAATCCAGGTTTCAGGGGGAAAACCACCCCTCAGAGAGAGGATCTTTATAGTTGTACTTCAATTGTCATGGCATCTTAGCTCATATTTGTGGTAATGATCGTGACTACCTGAAATCTCTTATTTACATTTTAAATGTCTTTCTTCCCATTGCTTCATGAGTCTCGTCTGCCTATTTAAAAATAAGTTTTATTTTTAAAACAGTTTTAGATTTGCAGAAAAATTAAGCAGATAGTACAGAGTTCCCATGTGCCTTCCCCTTCGCCTCTCCCTCCCTCATACATAGCTTCTCTTACTATTACTGTCTTACCTTAGCATAGCACATTTGTTACAGGTAATGAACCAATATCTTTTTTGATTTTACATTAAATTTATTATCACATACTTCAAATATAAACTCAACAATGCCCAGAAATGTGATGCCATTGTAGAAAATAGACCCAAATTCACCAAGTTGTCCAAGACAGAATCCTACAAGTTATATTTGGTTTCAACATTGAATACCTCATTTCTAAATTATCAGTATATTTATTTGATTATTCTTCTGAAATTTGTAATGAACCAATATTGATGCTTTGTTCCTAATTGAAGTTTATAACTTATACAGATTTCCTTAGTTTTTGCCTAATGCCCTTTTCTGTTCCAGGATCCCACCCAGGGTTATACATTACTCTTAGTCCTCATGGTTGCATAGGCTCCTCTCTGCTATGACAGCGTCTCACACTTTACTTACTGTCTGCCTTTTGATTGCCATTGCTGAGAACAGTGCCTGCCACATACCAGGTACTCAAAAATATTTGCTGAGTGTGTGAGAATAAATTAATAGCTTGAGTGTAGTATTCACAATCAGTATTAAATTACCTTGCATTTGTTTAGCACTATATAATTTATACAATGCATTCATTTATCTTGTTCATTATCCTGATAATCCTGTGAGGTGGACCAGAGGGTGGATTTATGCCTCAAGAGACCTAAGGTTTAGAGAAGTTAGTGAACTGCCTTTGGCACAGAGAAGCTGAGATGGTGCTCCAGGCTCCCTGATGATCCTATTCTTTACCACCCCAGTGGAAAGGAAGGACCTAAAAAGAAAATAACGATGGAGTCTATTTTATCCCTGGTGGTGGATAAGCCCAGCCAAAAGCCTCTGTAATTTTTAATGGAAAATGATGCAACAAAACTTGAATAGATAATCACAACAGACAATAGATAGATACATAGATAATAGACAGACAGACTCACTCATACTTGACTCTAAAATTTAGGTCAACTGACTTTATAGATGTACTTTTTAAATAAACACTTAAATTTATATTTGCATGAATATTTACTGAGTTTTAATTGTATGTACATTGTTAAGGTTTAATTGGAAGGTATAACTTCCTAGCCTAAGGCAAAGATTTATGAGACACCACCATATAATTGGTAAAATATATTATACTTGCTAATCCCAGTAAAGGCAACAATTAGTGGGATGTCAGTTATAAAATTACTTAATTTCTGGCATTATAGAATAATCAATGTTGAAAGGATGAAAATCTATAACTGAATATTTTTTTAAAAGGAATTACTTTTTTAGTTTGAATAATGGTATGGAGTCTTACAGCTGGAAGGGACTTCTGTCATTTATTCCCCTCATTTCACAAGTGAGGATGCAGAAACTTAAAGAGTTTGAGTAACTTCCCAAAGCCAACACCAGTCTGATGGTAAAGGGTGAATCTTAATCTCAGTTATTTTGGCTTCCATTCCAATATTCTTTCATTTTATTAAATTGTGTCTCTAATTCCTGAATCAGAAAAGTTTGAACTGAGTTGTTATTCTAATAATAAAGCTTTGCTCTTTGATGTCAATGTAACCATTCATTTCCTTCAAAATAGTGGTGGATCGATTCTTAATGATCCGCGAGTTCTTTTACTCCTAATGTGTTGGATGAAAAAGGGCACAGTTCCCAATTTTTTATGGAGAACTATAAAGAAGGGGTAACATACCTGTGTCAGTAAGCCCTTCTATTGAATTTTCATTCTTTTCCTCATCAAGATGAAAATTAGCAACCTTTGTGGATGCTTCTGAAATAGAAAAAATATATTCCAGAATAATAAAGTATCTATTTTAGATACCAAATCAATGCTCACCATATTTGAGTGGCACAATGATTAAAAACACCATTATAAGTAAGTAAGAAACATAAAGGTTTCTCTAGATATTACCGTCCTCCTATACAGCGTGTCCGTAAAGTCATGGTGCACTTTTGACCGGTCAAAAGTGCACCATGACTTTACGGACATGCTGTATTGTAGGAATCCATAATGCAGTAGCCAAGCCTCTGCAGAGCTGGACAATGTTATTCTTCAGCTCCACGTGAAATGCATAACACCTCCTGACATGAGTAGAAAGCTTATATAGAGGCAAATGCTAAAGCTCAAAATGTTATATGGCATTTGGTGAGGGTGGACAGTTTTATATCATAAAAGTGGGAAACCCTACTGGTTCAGGGGGAAAAGACAGAGGGAAGGTTTTTATTGTTGCTAACAAATTAAGTTAATTCAGGCTTCTGACTAAGTAGGTTATTGAAGACCAGTATGTCCAACAGAGATGATAACCTGGACAGAAGATAAAAAGCCCTATAAAGAAGAACTGTGATAAGTCTCCTGGGGCGATAGACCAGCTTTCTTTTACCCAGTCAGCCAAGGCGAACATGAAGGTTTATCAAGAGAACCTAGGTCATGATTAGGGGAAAGCAAACCCTCAATTATGTAAGAAAGTAGCAGCCGCCATTGGGAGAGTTATGCTGTGACCTGCCTTCCTATCTAATGAGTTGATTTATTTATAGGTAATGTATGTTATTTTTTCACTCTAACTTGCAGACACAGTCACAGATTTGCTCGTTTTTTTAAAGAAACTAAAAGATGCGAGCAATGTTAGGGCATTTGTTTGAGGACATTTGAACTGTCTACAGTCAGAATCTTGCAGAACCCCTGTGGTCAGATAAATTAGTCAGGGAGTGAGCATTTATTGAGTTTTCTCCTAAGTCTGTGGTTTGGAAAGCAGAAAGAAAGTCAGAAGCATATTTATTGCTGACTAGAAGTTTACAATTAAATCTTAGATTATAAACTAGGGAGCCACCTCTTATATGATTTTAGGCTGAGCACTTCACTTTCAATCTTTGCTTGTTGCGAAAATAAAGTGAGAGATTTGTCTTTAGAAAAATCATAGCATACTATTCAGACCAAAGAACACTTGATTCTTGGTCAACATTTCCTTGTTATGTGATATTGGGTAGGGATGTAACCTTTCTGTGGTGTCTGATATATATAGGTACTCCATAAATGGTAGTTATTGTCAATAAGCACAGGTCAGTTTTATCAAACATAAACTAATCATAGTTGTATATAAGTATTAAGAAATTTATGAGGTCGTTACTACAAAGAAAATTTTCCTAGGATTATTTATGAGAAAAATGCATTTTATAGAAGGAAGAAGGATATTTGTTATTATCTATGAAAAATGTAAATATGCACATCTAAAAACAGCTGAAGAACACTGGCGAAAATAGTATGATATATCACAACAGAACAGGATGTTTGTGGCTGGTCATGAATCTGAACTAGTAAAGATTTATGAATAAACTAAGATTTCTGTAAAATGAGTTATAATGACTAGTTTATTGAGTATTAACTATTTTCAATTATTAAAATATTAATCATTTATTTTTCATAAAACCCCTATGGGAGTAGGTACCATTATCATTCCTTCTTAACATGTAGTCATATCAAAAAATTATATATATTTATATGTACTGTCTTGACATGTTCAAGTAAACATAAGCATGATTCAAAACTCCATTAACAACCCCCACACACACATAAATGTTGTAAGATTGGATTTTAAAAAATAATCCAACAATAGCTTTCTTACTAGAGATTCAGTTTAAATATGACACAGAAAAGCAAAAAGTAAGAGAATAGAAAAATATATAATATTCAGACATATGTAATATACAAAAATCAATTGTATCTCTATATACCAATAATAAAGACACAGAAAATGAAATATTAAAATAAAACACCTATGAATGAATAAAAATATATCAAGCACTTTATAGAAAATCAAAGTATATTTAAAATTTCTACAATAAATACTACAAAACATTATTAAGGTCAACTAAAGAATACCTAAATAAATGGAGGATATACCATATTGATGAGTTAGGAGTATATGTCATGACCTTGGAACAGGCAACTATTTCTTAAACAGGGCACAAAAAACACTAATTATAAAAGAAAATGAATAAATTGGATTACATTAAAATGAAGAAGTTCTGGTCACCAGAAGACACTATTAAGGGAGGGAAAAGGCAAGCCACAGTTTTAGAAATTATTAGCTACATATATCAGACAAAGAATTCATACCTAGAATATAAAGAATTCCTACAAAGTAAAAATTAAAAGCAAACAATCCAACATAAAAATTGATAGTAGTGAACAGCACTAAACAAAAGATGGCCAAGCGGCTACAGGAAGACAGAATACAAACATTAACTGCATTGAGGCACTCTTCACCGTCACCAGAACGGCCAAGCTCTTTGGCAGTGTCAACTAAATTTAAATATATACATTCCTGTACAAGCATAACTAACACTTTGTCCCGTTCCCACAATGAATAAGCACTTGTATCACACAGACAACAAAATACTTTGCACCATGAGGAACTGTAAGAGTAACAGGCCCTCCTGTGCAGTTCTGAGACTCAAAAGAACTGAAACTGACCAGGTAGTGGCGCAGGGATAGAGCGTTGGACTGGGATGCGGAAGACCCAGGTTCAAGACCCCGAGGTCACCAGTTGAGCGCGGGACCATCTGGCTTGAGCAAAAGCTCACCAGCTTGGACCCAAGATCGATGGCTCCAGCAAGGGGTGGCTTGGTCTGCTGAAGGCTTATGGTCAAGGAACATGTGAGAAAGCAATCAATGAACAACTAAGGCGTTGCGACGGCAACGAAAAACTAATGATTGATGCTTCTCACCTCCTCCGTTCCTGTCTGTCTGTCCCTATCTATCCCTCTCTCTGACTCTCTCTCTCTCTGTCCTATAAAAAACAAACAAACAAACAAAACAAAACTTTGAACAGTTCTTATAAATAAGCCTTGCCTACTTGCAAAAATCACTTTATCTCTGACTTTTGCGATGGTGATATCTGAAAACAGACCTGACCTTTGTGGATATGATAATCACGTGAGAAGCTTACTCTTTCAACAATGAATAGATCAATCAACCATGTAAACTTGGAAATGTTGAGGCTTTTTCCTATTCAACTAACCTCTTTTGTTTTTGTGAGCCTTCTGAAGTCTAAATCTCTTGTACCACTTTGCAAATCAACCTTTCTTCTTTAAAATCGGCAAGTCTTCTTTCAACAGTTTTAAAATATAGTAATTTTGCTCCTACTTATATACCCAACACAAGGAATTCATATGTCTAACATACATGTATAAGACTGTTCACAGCAGGGCCTGATCTGTGATGGTGCAGTGGATAAAGCATCGATCTGAAATGCTGAGGTTGCCAGTTCGAAACTCTGGGCTTGCACAGTCAAGCACATATGAAAGTTGATGCTTCTTGTTCCCCTCCCTCTTTTTCTTCTCCCTAAAATGACTAAATAAAATAAAATTAAAAATTAAAATAAAGGACTGTTCACAGCAGAACACAAATAAATAAATTGTGGCATGAAATGGATAGAATAGAATAAATAAATGAATCATGGTTTATATATTCAATGGAATATGAAACAACACGAGAATGTTTATTATTACATGCAACAACATAAATCCACCTTGCAACACAAGTTTGAGCAAATGAGTTCAGACACACAAAATACTTTATGATTCCATTTATATAAAATTTTAAAACAGAAAGTTTGTCTCTAGTTCTCGATGTTGGCATGGTGAGCTACGGTGACCTTCCAAGGTGGATCATGACTAGCTTGAGGAGTGACTTCTGGGTGCTGGTAATATCTTTCTTGTCCTACCTGCTAGTTACATTCTTGCTTTACGAAAATTCATTAAAGTTTACACCTAAGAGCTGTGCACTGTTTTGTAAGTATGCCAAACTTAAAATTAAAGTTTATTTTAAAATAGAAAAGGACATAGATTGATGATGGAAAGACAAAAGCAAATGATATGACATGGTCGGTTTGAGGAGCAGCTAGGTGTCCATAAGGCTGACTGTGAGGGAGCTTGGTCTGGCTTGTGTGAAGAATGGAAGCTGTGTGTGTGGAAATATAAAATAAAAAGCTGAACACATCTCTCACAATTTCCTCAAATCCAGAAGGTGTTGTAGTGGTCTAAAAGAGTCAGAGGAAATAGGAAATTAAACATCAATGAGAGTGAGGAGTTTGGTGTGCAGTGTGAGGACGGCTAGGAGAGTCAACGTTTCAATCATGGTTCTAGCCTTGCCAAGTACATTTCCGCTGCATTCTCGTCTCTTTAATCTGGCCCATGATTAAGTTGATTAGCCTACATTTTATGTATGTAGTATCCTTTAATAATGGGTATGAATGTAGCTGAAGTAGGTTATACAACTGCAGGATTATTTGCTAAAGCCTGACCATAACATCCAAATGCATTTATCATCAAATGCTATCCAGTATTTAACAATCAGCTCCTATACACTCAGGCACTGCAAAAGTAGATGAGAAATACATTAGGTCCTCAAAAGAACTAATGATATACATGGAGATATAAGTCTATCATATATGAAACCACTGAGTAGGAATAAGAAAATCTTGTGTAAAGGGCTAACACCCAAGCACCCATCAAAGGATCTCAGCTGTGTGAAGCGAACATGAGATACATCACCAGGAAATACCTGGGAGAATTTTCCTGATGATACCATTGGAACTAAATACATCTTAATGTTTTAGTCATATTTAGACCATTCATGGTATCAAGTATAAGCTTTGCATAGGTATGAGGACTAATTGTTATTTTCCAACATATACAAATAAGATACCAGCATGATACCTTTAAGCAAAAACAACTCTATGTATCATGTAACATGGATGTTTCTAGACAGAACTCATCTGGACCCAGTCATTCTGGCAGTTTTTAAATGAAATGGAAGGTCAGTAGCACTTTGAAACATCCTTTGGGACACCCTTTGATGATCATACAATGGGAAAAAGATGTACCCATTCTCTTCCTTTAAAAAGGAACAATGGAGCTGGCACAAGGTACGAGAATCAAGATTATTCCAGAAGTAGGGACATTTCCACTTAAAACCATTAAAACCACTATCAGATGCCCAGTCCAGCTGTGAGGGGAGCAAGTGGGTTCAGTGCCCTGGCATGCAGCAAAGGTCATGAAGGTGGGTTCATGAGCAGATATAAGAACCCTTAAAGATTTCCAGAAGTATTTGGGAAGAGCCACCATTAGAAAAGACTGGGCTGTCTTTTAGAGGAGGGAGTCAGAGAATCAAAATTGGAGGCATTCATGTAAAGGTCACCTCATCTATTTCCTCATCAGATATTTATTAAGTATCTGTTCCCATGCCAGGCATGATTCTAGTCCTTGGGGACATGATAGTGAATAATATAGAGCAGGGGCCGACTTTCATGGAGATCATATACTAGGGGATAAAGAATATAGACTTTAAAACAAATATGTAAATTAAAGGGCTCTAAAGAAAATAAATAAAATGGCAATGGCATGAGGAGTGCCCGGAATAGGGTAGGTTCTTCAGCCAGGAATGCTGGCGGGGCCACTCTGGGGACCTGAATGATGAGAAGGAGGGAGCAGTGAGATGGGGAGCAATAGCAGCTTCAGAAGCCTTGGGCCTGCTGGCTACAGTAGCACTGGAGAATTTACTTGACTTCTAGGTCACTGATGAATGTATAAACAACTGTCACCAAAGGTTCTTGGGGAAGTCCTGTAGCCTTTGAGATATGCTAATGGATGCACTGTAGTTGAAGGAAGAAGACAATTAGAGAAATTGTGCAAAGTCATCATTGCCCTTGCACAGATAACATGCCTAAGGACAACCTAACCAAAGACGCTCCCAAACTCCAACCCGACAGGCACACACAGAGCTAAAATAATCCGTGAATCTTCTGTGATTGTGCAGGTCTCATAGTGCATTGAAGCATCCTTACTAATGCAACTGCACTGAGTGTCACTACAGAGACCTCATGCTCAGGGGAAAGAGGCCAGACCCAGAGTTTGAAGACTTGAGTTTAGATGTGGGCTCTACCTGTCAAAACTGCGTGAACTCAGACGAGCTGCCTAATCTTTCTGAGTCTCAGGTTCTTCATCTGCATCCAGAAGGATGATAGTTAAGATCACAGAGTTGTTGCAATAATAACATGAAATTAATATCTATAAAAATTATAAAGCATAATGCAAGTATTTGTCATCAGAATCGATTCATCCTGGACCCAATCTAGTCCAGTATGGTTAGACTAGCCTCTTAAATGCCTGCTACAATAGATATACCTCTTATATCCTCTCTTTCCCTAAAAATTGCCAACTAAGAAGAGCTGACTGGAATCTTTAGATAAAGCATCTGCCTCTGGCTTCTCTCCATAAGGACAAATTAATTCTCAATTTCTTGCTTCAGATGCTGTTTATCCGGTGCGTTGTGCACACATTGAGGGCATGATTTCATTTAGCCCTAAGCAATTCACATTAGAAATATTTGAGCCACACCTCTGTTCATTCACCTTTGTTTCTGAGGGAGTCTGTGACCATTCTGGACTAATAATTCAGTGTCTTCAAGCATAAGGGAGGAGAATTGTGGCAGGAATGTTTCTTGTGATGGTGACCAATTACCACAGCGATTCAAAGTACTCACTGATAAATAGTCTTACTGTGGGTCCTACTTTTCTGGTTGCCTATCTTCCTCTAAGTTTCTCTCTCTATTTATTTTTAATTTTTAATTGAATTTATTGGAGTGACATTGGTTAATAAAATTATATGGGTCTCATGGGCATAATTCTACAATATGTCATCTGTGTACCACATTGTGTGTTCACTCCCCCCAAGTCATTTCCCTCCCTCACCATCTATCCCCCCTACCCTCCTCCACCGCCTTCCACCATCCCCTTTCCCCCCCTGCAATACCCACGTCTCATCTGTGTCTGTAAATTTGTTTCTCTTTGCTTAACCCTTTCACCTTTTTCACCCTCCTTCTTTCCTTTTTTATTTCTTTTCTCTCTACTCCCCCCTCCTTCACTGTTTTTGAGAATATATGAGTTACTACTTTCCAAATGATGACTCAAAGGCTACCCACTTCTGAAAGTAAGGTACAAATAGACAGGGTACCTTTGTAATGAACCGGCCCCTTTTGGTATAAAACTATTGGAATGCAAAGAATTGAACCTCTACATAAAGCTTAAACCAAGTATGTGTGAACAGTGATTGCCAGGCCACATATGGCCTGCCCAGCTTTATAATAAGAATCATCATCTAATGGCAAAGCAAAAGAAGTCATAAGGAAATGGCTCCTGTGAGCTCTACCTCATTTACAAGGAAGCTAGACATGTGCCTTTCAGCCAGGTGGTGGCAGGCCTATTCTACCATACACCGAGTTGAGTCATGGCATCTGGCTCTTAGGAGACGTTATGGCACTTAGCCTTACCATTCACCTGGTGTATTTGTTTCCTATTGCTGTTATACCAAAGTATCATGTAACTAGAGGCTTAAAACAACACAAATTTATTCTCTGACAGTTCTGAAGGTCATAAGTTTAAAATTAGTCTTAAAGGGCTAAAATCAAGATGTTGGCAAGGCTGTTTCCTTATAGAGGATCCAGGGGAAATCAATTCTGTGGCTCTTCCAGTTTCTAAAGGCTGCCAGCATTCCTTGGCTGGTGGCACACCTTTATAATCTCTGCTTCTGTGGTCACATCACCTTCCCCTATTACCCACTCTCATCTCCTGCCTTTCTCTTATAAGGACCCTTGTGGTTACCTTGACCCCACCCAGAAAATTTAAGATAAAGTTCCCACTTAAAGATCTTTAATCTAATCACATCTTCAAAGTCCTTTTTGCCATCTAAAGTACTATGCACAGATTCTTGAAATTAGGATGTCAACATCTTTGGGCACCGTTATTGCCATGACTGGTTGCCTGGTTCAAGCTGTCTCACCTAGTCAAGAATGAGAAGAATCTTCTAACCAGAGAAGAAGAAAACTCAAACTGGCGTAAAGTGACAAACGGTAAACACATTTTGTTTTCTCTATTCCAATATCTTAACTAATTCTTGACATACAATAGGATAGGTGTTCAAAATGACAAAGATTACAGTTGTCCCCCAAGATGCATTTCACACTTTGTCTTTTGTTTAGTTAAGCACAAAGCTGCCTGTCATTAGGTGTTTTCAAGTTTTGGCTAATGGGAGCAGAAGAAATATGTACAACTTCCAGACTATGCCCATAGAGTGAAACAGTGAGCCCTTCCTGCCTTTCTCCTTTCCTTCCTGCTCGTTGTCATTGAGATGTGAGAACGGGAACTGAAAACACTGGATTATTCCATGAGATGGAAGTCATGAGCTGAAGACCAACAAGGACAGGCCTGGGTCCTCGATATGGTGGAGCTGTTGTGTCTGGACTGCTTGAGCTTAGATTATTTACAGACAACTGGAAAGCTATAAACTTTTCTCTTATTTGGACCTTTATTACAAAAGTTCGACATATGAACTTGATATGGAATAAACTCATTCTCTCCACAGCTTGTCACTATATGGATATATGATCTTAAATAGATGAGTTTGCCTCTCTGAAGTTTAGTTTCTCTGGCCGAAATATAGAAATGTGTACCTCATGTGTTGCAAATATTAAATGAGAGTGGACATGTGGGCATTATTTGTGAACTTTAAGGCACTTTATAAATATAAGTGTTGAACAATTAAAATGTAATTTCTGATTCTTCCTCAAACATGCTTGACTTTTTAACATTTTATTGTCTAAAAGGCACTATCAATTTTCTCATTGACTTTCATTTATTTAATAAGGTCAGTAATATAATTTGTAGAATATATATAAATGTTTTTTCTTCTAGTACTTAAAACTATTTTTATTTTGAATAGAAAAAATGAGACCCATTAATTTGTATTTTTCTCCATTATAAATGCTTTATAAAAATGTTTCTCACCACTAACCTTTCCTTCTATCCTTTTAACTTCTTGGCTCGGGTTTCTGTAAAAAAGGACAGATTAAAAGGAAAACATACAAATTTATTAAATGTAAGACATATTAAATATAAGAAAATGAAGACCCAAAGACGCAGTTAGAGTTAAATGTTTATATATTGAATTGGAAAGAGTATTATGAAAACATGACGAATCAAAGGGCTATAGCAGTTAATGATGGGAGAGTAATTAGGTAAATAAGAGTTGGTTTAATAAGCTTGTTTGAACAGATTTTTCCCTCCTTTGACTTCTCACCTTTGGTGATAGGAATGGAGAACTTCCATGTGAGGTTTTATCTTCTTTCAGGAAGAAGAGGGGTGGTCAGAGCACCCATCTTGCATCCGTTGTTTTTTAAGTGCCTTTAGCTCAAAATCATCTTTATGCCAAGGTGGCATATTTGGGGGTGTCATATTTTGCCAACCTTCACCAAACTTAAACTCTGCCTATTCCTCCGTCAGTGTGTAAGAGAACATGATCACCCAAGTTTGGATTTAAATGAAAAATGGAAGAAGGAACTGTGAAAGGCTGTGTACTGGGTCGGATTAGAGGTCAAGTTATGGGCACTAGGACTGGTTGCACAGAGTGGAAAAGTGGTAAATAGCCAGCCCTTTCCAACATGAAGAAAGTCTAGAATAGCCTGCCCAGGAAGCTGGGAGACAACAAACTCTGATGTTCTTAATAATGCATTTTGTCTCCCTGTTTCAGATCTCTGAGCTCTAGATTAAGCGATGGTTTAAATTGCACATTCAGAAGATGCTCACAGTAGAGTTTGAAGGGCATGGATGAAGTAGAGTGCAATCTGGCTGCTGGACATGTTCTTCTAAAGTCCCAATGTCATTGGGTTTGGACCAGGGACTGGCCCTAGCCAAGCAAGGATTCCATGTCCACTCCAGGCTGGCATTTCAATGACTCTTTATCCTTAATTTTCATTTCTTACCATTCTACCCTCCATGGGACCAGAGATGTGCAGAATAAAATGAGCATTTTGAAGCCACAGAAATAGAGCAACATCAAACTCTTACATTTTGGCATCAGCAGTACTTAAGTAAAGGCTTTATCGATGATGGGAACAGGAACATATGGTTCCTTTTGTTATCTTTTGGTCCACACATAAGACATACACTTGTATTTTTTCTTTTCTTAGCAGAAGTTTTCCACAGACAAATTTTACCATGTTTTGTGCAAATTTAAAAACAATTCTTAATAAGTAATTGAATTTCAAATTTGCAATTTAGTAGTCATACAGAGCTTTCTACTGTTCCTTTTTGTGTTTGGCGTAGATTGGGTACCTTTAGGGAGTTGTTCCACATGCAAAGGGTTGTTCTTCATGAATAACAAACTGGTGCATGCAGAACCACCCAGAACACTGTAATTACAAACTGGAAGCTCATAATAGAAGCATGAACCACTTCCTTTATGAGTTGCTCGGCTTTATTCACAACTTTTCTCATTGGAAGGGCCGTGTCTTCTGGCTTTACCTTTAATAATGGTGGTAATCATAATAACCATAATAATGCAGCATTACTTTCTAATTACAAAGAAAATATCTTCTAAAGAGCTCAAAGCACTTCACAGACATTGTCTCATTTATTCTCATAACCTCTCTGTGCTGCCTGTGGGTCGGTCACTAGCATGCTCATAGTAACAAGATGGTCATGTTCCACTTCTCGATACTCTCACAAGGCCAAAATGGCAAGGGGAGCCTTCACACTTCCCAAACTGGCAGAAACTTTCAGCTATAACTCAACCGTCTTTATTATTCAACTTTAGATATAGGAAGCTTTACACACCAGCTGCATCTTGCTAGAAGAGAGATTTTCATGGTTTCAGAGTATCCTTAGAAGGTCCCCCTTCTAATGACACAATGTTCTATTTCTATATTCTATGAGAATGGAGAGCCCTAAATACACAAATCTCCTGGTTGCTAATGCCATGCTATTGCTGCTCTTTCACATAGTGGAGCCCAGTATATTGATCAGTCTCCAAAACAGGGCTCAGCAAAGGGTCTTACAGGCCAAAACTGGCTAAGACCGGTTTTTATGTTTTTAAATGGTCACATGTAAAAAATAGTTATATAAGCCCTCAACATAATAGCCTTGGTTTTGCCTCTTAGATTTCAGTGTCTAAAATATTTACTCTGTGGTTTTTTCCTCTAGAAGTATGCCAACCCTAGCTGCAGAGAATAGGATGGAAACACAAAGGCCAGGGCAGTAGGAAGTGAGCAGAAGGGGTGGTCCCTGAGGACTCCCAGGGCCCAGTCGGCAAAATCCTCATGATAAGATTCACAAGGCAGTACCTGACAGAAAACGGTAAGACCTGGCCATAATTTGCTGGTGTTCTATATGCCCATTTAATTTATCAGAGGGACTATTTCTTGGGTAGTAACTATACTTTTCCCAGAAGTTATTCTGCATAGTATCTCCAATATGGCTACACTGAGTGATAGTTCTTTGTTTTCTCTTGAGGTTCATATCTTTAGGTACAATTATCTTAACAATTGTACTGTCATACAATTGTTAAGATAGTCACACTTGTGTGTATTTTTAACTGTGTTAATTGTATCTCAGCTCTTTTATTTTCACCAGAAAAAAGGACTAAAGGCATGATCATGACACACCTCAGAGATGGTTAGTAGTTGTCACAGTCGGTGAATAAGCAATGGGTGTGGCAGTGTTGACTTATTCACGGTGTTTTGTTTTACTGATCTCTCAACTTTGGATTAAGCTACAGCCTAAATTTTGAGGCATTTAATGTCCAGAACCTGCTTAGAGACAGAGTTAGAGAAGAACTTATAAGGACAGGACAGACTGGTTGATGGGCCTGGTCTCCCAGGCTCACAAAAGACTACTAGACTGTTTTACTTTCAAGACTAGCACCAACTCTTCTGGCCTCCTAGGTCCCTATGTACTCTCAGCTTGGCATTTTGATTATATTTTTTTCCTTCCTTTTCATTTCTTCCCATTATTCTCCTCATTGGACCAAAAATTTGGCAGAATAAAATGATGAAGTTTGAAGCAGTTAATATGGGGCACTGGTGCTTTCAGTTGGCTGCACTGTAAGTAGTAAAGAGAGTTATCTCCATCAATGAAAGAACAAAGGCAAAGTTGAGCAGGCTTCCTGGCATAGTGATCTCGGAATGTGAGTATGTTATAACAACCAATCCAGCTCCACGTGTGAGCCTGGGTAGTAAATATCACGCACTGACTTTACCTTGTTATGTCTTCTCTCTTGATACAGAGAAGAACGGATGAGATGATATGAGCAATTGCTAGAGGAGTAGTCAACAGAATAAATCTATTGTATGTGACTTCAAGAGTCATACGGGCTGTAAAGGAGATCCGTCACCAGTCATTGTACCCTGTGTACCAAGAACACATAGTTGATGGCAACAGGTAACAGAAGACAAGAGGCAAGTTGAAAAATAATTGTCGGAGATCAATGTTAAAATTCTATTTGAAACATTAAAATTAACTTCTGGTGTGACATCCAAAGCACAGGCAACAAAAGATAAAATAGATAAACTGGATTTTCTCAAAATTAAAAGTGTTGTGCATCAAAGGACATTAACAAGAAAGTTAACAGACAATCTACAGAATAGGAGAAAATATTTGCAAGTCATCTCTGAAAAGGAATTAATATCCAGAATATTTAAAGAACTACAACTCAAAAACAATAAGAACAAACAAGCCAAATAAAAAATAGCCAATGACTAAGTAGATATTTCTCCAAAGAAGATACACACATGACCCATAAGCAATAAAAAGATGTTTCACACCATTAGTCATTAGGGAAATGCAAATCAAAACCACAACTAGATACTACTTTATACTTCCTAGGATGGCAATAATAAAAAAACTGGAAAATAACAAGTACTGGTGAGGATGTGAAGAAATTGGAATCCTATTGCTGGTAAGAATGTAAAATGGTGTAACCATTGTGAAAAACATTTTTCTCAACTAGTTCAACATAAAACTATAATATTGCCCAGCGATTGAGCTCCTTAGGTATATAGCCAAAAAAATTGAAAGCTGAAACTAAAACAGATAGCTGTACACCAATGTTCATAGCAGCATTATTCACAATATCTAGAAGGTGGAAACAAGCCAAGTGTCCATGAGCAGATAAAGAGATAGACACAATATAGTATATACACGCAATGGAATGCCACTCCACCATAAAATGGAGTGAACTTTGATATATGCTACTTCCTGGATGAAACTTCAAAACACTATGCTTAATGGTATAAGCTAGACATAGAAGAACAAACAGGATTCCACTTACATGAGGTACCTAGAATAAGCAAATTCATAGAGATAGAAATAGACGAGTGGGACACTTGAATCCATGTTAACACAATAAATTAAAATTAATATAAATAAATAAATAAGAAATAGTACCAAGGAACAGAGAGTAGGGGAGAAGAAGTTGTTGGCTAATGAGTACAGAGTTTATGTTGAGGATGATGAAACAGCATGGGTGATGATTACACAGCACTGTGAGTGTATTTAATACCACTGAATTGCACACTTATAAATGCTTAAAATGAAAATATTGTCCTGTATATTTTACAATTTTGAACAAGAATCTTTGATAATTCGCTTTAATCCTTAATCTTTGCCAAAAAGCTAACTTCTCTGTTGATATTTTGGGCTTGTCTTATCATCATCAGGAAGGGGGTTTACCAACTCAAAACTGGTGACAGAGCTTCCTGAGCACGGCAACTGTGATTCCGCATTCCTCTCCAGGACCCGGAATGGTGTCTGTGGTTGTGATTTCAGCACACATGGACTGAGCTTGTAACACGTGTATTATGGGGCAGAGCTACAATTCATCTTAATGATGGTATGTGAAAGAACATCTCGGCAGGGCGCCTTAATGAAATGACAATTGGTTGAAGACTTAGAAGATTAAAAATATCCAAGACTTTCAGAAGCCATATCTGTTCTCATTTGGATCCTATAAAGAATACAATATTCTCTGCTAAATAACAAAAGAGCTTAAAAAAAGAGTAAAAATCTTTTAAATGCATTTTTTAAAGAACGCAGCCATTAGGAATGTCTAATCAGAAAAGCTAAAAATATGAACCAAATTCTCAAGTTGGATTATATCATATAGATACCTTCCTTACAGAAACTTCCTAATGAGTGGCCTACAATACTACAAAGATATTTAGATTTTCTTTAAAAAATATTTATAATTTCCTCTATGGAGTAGATACTCTTGGTCAAGCCCTATGTTAGACATAATATGTACAGTCTATTATTTAACTTAGAGCTGTCTTATGAGACAGGTAGTGGTAAACCCACTGCACTTATGAGAAAACTGAGGCTCATAGATGTTAAATAAATTAACTGAAGCTTGTATTAGGTAAGGCTTTATTGTTATTAAGGCACAACTATCATTTAATAGTAAAACATGGCCATATTGTCCCAAATGTCGCATTCTTTAATCATATTGCTCAATACCACAAAGAGGAAAAGGATAGTCAGGCAAAGCCTCCTTTTCTAGGTTCAACACATCAATCAATCAATCAATCAATCAAACAAACAAACAAAAACTGGAATAGGGGGTAATAGATTTGATGACAGAATTCCAATTTCTTTCCCTGGCTCCAGAATGGCCCAGTTTGGCCCTGGGATTTAACACATTTCATAAGCACTGCATTACTGCTGGGTTTGTGTGGTCTTCTAAGCAGAATCCAGAAGTGCTAAATGTAAGTGGGATGGTGTTATTAGGTCAAAGTTATCCTAAATTTAGAAGCAGAAACTAAGTAACTGATTATAAATTAGACAGTAACTCTCCAAAGATCTTCCAAAGAAAACTAACCATTTTGGGGGGGTATCGTATTAGATTATTTTGTTAGTGCACACACACACATTGAAAGATGAAGTGGAAAACTGGGTTTTGATGGCCACTATGTTGTCTGGTAGACCAGGTGAAAAATAATGTATCAATATTGTCAAAGAAATGAGTACAGTGTCTATTTCCTATTTTCTAAATGGCTGAAAGAGATACTGTTATGTTTGTAAAGATTACCTCTACATCATGGTTAGTAAAATTGTAAAGTATGATGGTTATTTATAAATATTTGGGACCAAAGGAATCATCAACCAAATTGAGAACTGAGAGAGAATGGGGTAAAGTAAACATATCACTGTTAAGTATAAACTTGAAGAAATGTTGATTCAATCCCAGCCAGTAGGGCAAAAGGGAAAAACGTAGGTTAACCTAGACTAGTGGTTCTCTCAAATAGTTTGTGATCTTGAGGACAGTAGGTTTCAGAATGCCTCCTGCTGAGCCCTGGTCCATAGTTGAGCCAGGGAAGGCATGGGAGAAGGCAGGAGACTGCCGGGGCAGCTCTCCTTTTAAGCGTTTTGCATGTAGACTTCACACATACATATAAGTCCTTCTGAAAAGGGGATTCTAATGGAAAAAAATATTTGAGGACCACTGTTCTTGGGTGTTTCCAGCGCAAAATATATGTAAAAGAACTTTTAAAATATTTTTAATTCACTTGCATTTTTTAGAATAAACAGCATGAAAAGTTCAGTCAGATAGAAGGAAGCTCGCAGCTCAGTTCTGCACGTCTGGTTGGCCGGCAACGACTGGTGAGGCCCCTGAGAAAAGACTCAGTGGTTCCCTCATCCATGCTGTATCCCCAATGAGCTCAGAGAGCTTTGTATTTCAGTTGTGTGTCTGTTTATCTGTCCTCACAAGACATGGGTCTTGCAGAACTTGATCATGCTAGGCTCGTTTTAGAATTTCTAGCGCCAGCATGGTGACAGATATATTGCCAAGTCTTTAGTGCATGTTTGTGGAACTACATAGCTGAATGTCATAAAATAATTCTGTATGGCCATACTTCTGCTTACCCACGTAATCCGAACATATGAAATGCTATAGCTATTTCCCCTCTGTTTGAAAGATGTATTTATTGTCCCGGACCAAGTATGATTTGTTTATAGAAAGATATACACCCTTCCCCCCCAATTCCCAGTACTATACTACAAACATAACAATTTCTCTTTCCCTGTATTTAGTAACTAACGAAAACAGAAACCACCACTCCTCAATCTAAAGAGATTTACCTACTTCAAACAAAAGTTTGTGAAGCATTTATGCGTGCAAACAAATAATGGGCAATGTTTCTGGGCACTTTAGGCAAGTGAGTGGGAAGCAAAGTGACTTCATAATTCTGGGTGAAATCCATACAGGTCTAGGTGATTTCAGGGATCCGCAGGTCAAATTTCAGATTCATGTGGGCTCAAGATCCCTGATGTACAAGTCTCCTCAAAAGGAGGAAAGAACCACTACCAACAAAATAAAAGGTAGGTTACACAAGCCTATATAAACCAAAACTAATGAGTTTGCCGCAGTTCCAGACATATGACTACTTCATTTCCTTTCCTTTTAGTGTTTGTGAAAATCACAAGGCTAAAAGCAAAGTCTCCTGAAAACATACTTTTTAAAAATAATGTTAATTCAAATTTATTATTAACTTATGTTATATGACTATACTTACTTAAAACAGTAATCTACAATTTATATTAACAGCAACAGAGATGAAAAGTTTATGTAAAAAGGATCATGGCGACTAGCAACAAGGAAGAAATGGACAATACAGAAGAGAAAGCATAGTCCCGATTTCTATTAGAACTAGACTAACTGGCTCTGGTGATTCGGGATTTCTGTAGCGTGCTCTGGAGTGTGTAGCCCTTCCCTCACTTTGGCTGTTGCTGTCCACCTCTTTCCTAGCCCTTGCCTGTGTTTTACTCATTTCTGGCTTCTTTCCCTGTTCTCCCCTTTGTTATATTTTCCTTCCATCTCTGGCTTGAGCTATTTCTGCTTATTCAAATCCCATCACGTAGTCAAAACACACACACACACACCATACAAACAAACATTCCAAAGAGTTTTTAACATGCTCAAGGTCATTCACTCATTCTCAGTGAAAATTTTAGTATTTCTTCCCAGCAGTAAGAAGGTGGTTTCCTTGTGAAAGGTAGACAAGGAGTTTAGTCCATGAATAAAATATGAAAAAGGAACAACTGCCAAGATAAACAGAAAAACAAACAGACAAAAAAATACAACAAATTTTCATATTAGGTAATGAAGACACATATAGAAAACATATATTTCTCATTATACAAATTATATTCTTTGGTGAAAATTTAGAAAATATAGTGAAGAATAAATAAGCAAATTAAAATTACCTGTAATCTTGCCATAAGAGATATAATCGATGTTCACCCTCTGTTACATTTCCTTTCAACCTTTTTTATTTGTTTATGTACATGTATAAACACATTAAAAAGAACAAAATTGGAAGTTTACTCTGTGTGTGTATATACATATACACATATTTAATTATACATTCAAATATGTAGTTAAAATTCTATAGACTGAGCAATTTTTAAACATTCTAGAATAATTTGGCTTAACAAATGAGATTTTCTTTTTAAGAAAAGCAAAATACAGCACACTCCCTCAGGGAATTGGCTGCACACCCTCAAAGGAAAGCTGTATGCCTGTGATTGGCTGGGAAGGTAGAGCACGGATCTAGAAGGGTGTTACTAATGAGATTAAGGCCATGAGTTCAGTCTCTGAATGGATGAGGCTAGCATCACACACACAAAAGCGCTATTCCCTGCCCCCAGAACCACCCCAACCTGCAAACAGTGGCTTCATACATACACACCGTTGCTCAAGAGATAAGCACGGGAGAGTGTGCCTGGCTGGGGAAACCCAGGATTTCTTAACCCTGCCTGGGCCCCACAGCCCTTAATTTCGAATAATAATGTTTCACATCCTGAAGAATTTCTATTGCACAGGACGCACATTAGCAAATGCTGGACACAGGGGTAAGCTTCCCAGTGTGATATCAGAAGAGAAACTTTGTGACCCGTCTCACGCAACTTCAGAGACACAATGGGGAAAGGTCTGGTCTCCGGAATCAGATAAATTTGAGTTTGAATTCTTAACCTGTGCAAGCCTGATTTTGCTCACCTAGGAAAGACGTTAGTAACAGCACAGCTTGCTGGGGCAGAAACCCAGAGCAGAAACCGCTGAAAGAGCCAGCAGCAGACAAACCTGAACTGTGGCTGAAGCTCAGTGTGAATGAGCCTGAGAGTCAGTAACTCAGGGGCCCGGCATAAGGTGGGGCCCCAGTATAGGGTGGAGCCCAGGCATATGGTGGCCTCCCTGCATAAGGTGGGGCCTGGCATACGGTGGCCTCTGGCTTTTGCAACTGTGCTCTCCAGCAGCTTTACCAGATTCTCATCATATCAGAGGCAAATCTCCCCATGCTCCGCTCAGGTGGGAGCAGGGGAAATACAACCTTTTTGAAATATGCCAGAACACTCTCTTCTTAACAAGCCCTGCCCTGAAGAGAGACTATTCTACCAGAACCTAACCTCTTAAGGGTTTACAAAACCCTAACCAGCCCGAGGGACGGGAACACCCTACTCTCCCCCCCTTCAGCCACCCTGGCCCGCTTTAGGGAGGGGACTGGAAAGCACTGTGACATCCACAGCCAGAGGCACAGACTCACTAAGGACTGAGACCTAATCGTGGAACCATAGGATGTCCCCTTGTTTGTGCGTACTGTGGTAACATGGCCTTGTGTAAGTTTTAGATTTAGAAGACTTTGTTTTTTACCCTTTATAGATATTGTCTCCTGAAGAACAAATTCTGCAAATAAGAGGCAATGTAGGGGTGTTAGTATATACTGTACACAAATATGAATTGTATGAAATTCAAACATGTGGAAGTTGAGAACAATCTGTAGCAGTCTTTGCATATTAGAATATTAGTGCACTGCCCTGGACGTGGCACGGTGGATAGAGAACTGGCCCCAGCACCAATGCTGAGAGTTCGAGCCCCAGTCCGGGCTCAAGCCCCAAGGTCACTGGTTCAAGCCCCCTTCAGGGCACATATGAGAAGAGATCAATGGCTCATCTAAAGTGGAACAATGATGGACGGTTCTCTCTTTCTTTCCTTTTCTCTCTCTCCAAAAAATAAAGTGTGTACCGTTAGAGAGTGAGCTCCAAGAAGAGTGTGGTTATGTATTATTTATACTTACATTTTTCAGAAGTAGTAGTTCAGGTACTTACTTGAACATACAGAGCCTTCAAAGTCAGTGAAATGAACTGAAGCTACAAATCTTTCCAGCATTGTAATTGTTTAGACACAGAGACTTGTGGGTAAACATTGACATGAAGCTGTGGGCATGGATGAAACACAAAGGAGAAGTTGTGCGCAAACATGGGGCCAAGGACCAAACCTTGAAGGACAGTCACTTGTAGTAGACATAAGGAGGAGGAGGTGCAGGCACAGGACAGCAGAGCAGAGCCAATATGCTACAGCGTTGGTAAGCCAAAGAGGAGAATTTCAAGAAGAAAGCGATGTTGAAAGATATTTCCTAAGAATAGGTGTTTAGAAAAGAGTACTGGATTTGGTGATTAGATATTTGGTGATCTAGGCAGAAGCTCCCACCCTGGTGGTCAGCGGGCACCAGGATTATTGTCTCATGAGTGAGCATTCTGAAGGACCAGAGGTGAAAGGATGTCTCCAGACTGGAGCTGTGGATGATGCTGATGCTAAAGGGGTCGAGAGGACTGTCAAGGGGTAGGATGGCAACCGAAACCGACACAGGAAGGATAGGTGGCCAGGAAGCATAACTTGAGAGCCAGAGATTGAATAATAGGGAAACAGCAGCAGGATGCAACAGGGCCCAGGAGTCACCAGGACGAACAGTGGAGAGACAGCTATGGTTTTCTCACGGTCGCCTCATGATGGGGTGTGGCAGGCTCGAGTATTTAAAGAGCTGGGGCAGATAATAGCGAAAATTAAATCAGGAATAGAACACCATTAGAATAAGAGCTTAGTGGAAGTAGTGTTTGAAATTTTTGGCAGAAGAAAAGAAATTCATTTGTAAAAGGGGTATTTAAAAAATCTGGAGTCACTAACTGGACATTCTTATAATTATGCATTTTTATAGACTTTACTTTTTGGAGCAGTTTCAGCTCCATAGCAAAGTTGAGCAGAAAGCAGAGAGGATACTCTATACTCCCCTTACACCCGGCCCCACACGCAAGCCTCACTCACTTCGGCATCCAGCACCAGAGTGGTACACCTGTACTATCGACAACCTGCAATGGCGCATCATTATCACCCAAAGTCCAGAGTAAATACTCCCACTTTGGTTGGTTTCAAGCTATAATGTTTTAACAACCAGCCCACAAAATTTCTGAATATTTAATAATCAAATCAAAGTTGGAACAGGCTTTAGCATATCACTGTCTCTGACCCAAGTTCTTTTGTGCATCAAACCTGAATTTGCAAAAGCCTTCCAGCTATCTTTCCTGCGTCATTGCCTAATATGTGTTCTCTGGAATATTGATCTCATTGAATTCAAATCTCTATATTTCTCCATTTGCAGCCCACAGAGCACATTAAAGCGTGTGGTAAAGGAAATTATTTAACTGTGTTTATTCCAGAGTTTCTAAGGACTGTCAACACATCATCAGCTGAACATGGCCACTGCTGGCCGCTTCCCCTACCCAGGTGAGCCCGGGGAGAGCTCCCCAGTGACTGTGCCCGCAGCCCAGTAGTGCCTGCAACCCGAATGCGGGACTTAGTGAGGAAGGCTGACTTGTTCGCTTTCCCCTGAGGTTGAGTAAGCCCCAGGTCCTGGTACTAAGGTATCAGGGGCTCTTTGAAGGGTTGAGCCAGAAAGGACAGAGGCAGAAAGGTGTTGCTAGGACAAGGCCCCAGGTCCTGGAAGCAGGAGGGTGGCTGCCATAGTCCACACCTGTGTCCTCCCTTCCCCAGGGGAATGGAAACATTCTCTCTGGCCTTGGCTGAGACTTGAGGCCTTCTCCAACAGAAGTTGTTTATAATGAACCCTCATTCATTAGGTATGAGCTACAACAGCACAAAACTTAGGAATGTAGCAATATTTACTGCCAACCACAGGGAATCCTGTAATTCTAGTCCAATTGCTCCTTATTTTTCTTTCCAAAAAATGAGGGATTCTTGCTTATAGAGGAAGAGGTTAGCTGCATCTGCACAATACAGGGGTGGGAGCTGGAGAGGAGAGCTGAGAAGTGCTGGGTGTTGGGGGAAGGATCTGCGGGAGACATTGCTGCTCAGCTGCATCACATGAGGGAGGGACTTACACATGTGTGTTTGTAAGAGTGTTTGAAGATAGAAAGTATAGGTGTCATCATCTTATAGTAACAAGGTTTTTAAACTGTTGTGTGCCTTTTTGCTAATAATGGATGTATTTTTGGCTTTGGACTAAGATCTGCTTTTATTGTAAGATACCATCTGGTAACAATGATGAGGGAGACACCAATTTTTACCAAAAAAAAAAAAAAAATTAGATCGTTTCTGACAGCCATTTTGAGGTTCAGTTTGTGATGGAAGTGAACAGAGTTGACAAAGAATTTGGGGTTTCCACCCTGACTCATGGGTTGATGCCAACATATCCCGTTAAGATTAATCTTGTTATTAATAAATCACGTTATTCCTCTACTCTGAAACTTTCCATGATATTCTATTAACTAAAAGAAAAAATTAAATCTCTTAATCAGATTTTCAGACTCATTCATAATCTAGTTTCAATCTAAATTCCTAACGTAATGTCTCACCTCTCCCTTCCTTCTGGCCAGACTGCTTCAAGCACACTATGTGCTTTTCTCTGTAAGTGATGTGCTGTTTTATAATGTTCTACCTCAGTGATTCTCAAAGCGCTGTCCCAGTGATTCTCAGGCCCCACCCTGACCTAACGCCAGAGGTTGGGCCCAGAAATCTCATTCTAAACAAGCTCTCCAGGGGATTCTGATGCATGTCTTGAGAACCACTGATCTGTTCTGCATATTCTTTCTTTCAACTGCTGTTGGGTCCATTTGCTTAAGGCTATAAAACCCAGATCAAACCCAACTTCTCTGAAGATTTCCTTCAACTGCCCTAACCAAAATTAAAGTATCTTCTTAAAATATCTGAAGTATTAATTGCTTATACCACATATTTGTCTTTTAATTATGTTCTTTATAATCTGTTAAGACATTTAATTCCCATTTGACTGCAAACAACCCAACAAAAGGAACTTATTGTATCTCCCTAATTACCTAGCAAAGTTTTTATTGTTGAGTCAGGAGAGGATAATGGACTTGGATGACATTGCCATTCTTCACCCTAGTCCCTACAAGGGAAGTGTAATAGATGCTGTGGTGGACCATTCCGATCTTCCAAACAAAACTGAGAGACTCCTTACTGTAGCTGCCAGGGAGCGCTGCTTGCCGAAGCTCACAGGTGAGCCAACCACCAGGACTCGCCCACAAGCAAAGAGCACCAACATGTCCAGGCTCACCCCTTACCTGCAGGGAAGCCTGATGCTCATAACAAGTTAAAAAGACCAAGTTCCCTTGAAGTAGTATAATTCTTCAGGGCTACCCAGATTCAGAGCTCCCACAGGATAGGCTGAACCCACTGTTGCAACTGTGAAATTTGGCCATTAAATATTTCCTTCTTAAATAAAAGAATGCTATAGAAGTTTCCTTACAAAACAGGCACTCAGAAGATGTTGACTGAATTCAAATTTAACTTACTGGATTTTAAATATAAGGTAAGTTTTCCTGCTGAGATTTCCTACTGAGGTTCAAACAACTGATGTGCTTGTTAGCTAACACTCCTTGAAGACTGAGTTCTAAGATCAGTTTCAGGATGTGGCCAACTCAGTATTTGGCTGTGGTGGAATGGATGCAGACCTGAAACCTGAGGACGGCAGAGGGGAGAAAGGAAGGATGCTTAAGAGAGAAGTAGGATCAACCCAGGAAAATGTGCTCTTCACAGTTTTTCTGCGTCCTAAAGGTAACATCCAAATTTGCATATGAAATTCACATTGGGAGGAAACCGTTGTAGATAAATTCTTACTGTTGTGGGTCCCATTATGAACACTCATTCAGAATGTATGTGCCAATAAAAATGTTATGTAATTACAGTCGATCTTCATTATCTATAGACTCTATATCTGAGAATTCTCCTACTCACTAACATTTATTTGTAACACCAAAATCAATATACCCACTGCTTCTGTGGTCATTCACAGACACGTGCATGTGTAGAGAAGCAAAAAAACCAAAACAAAATAAAAAGTGCACACTCCGGATGAGTTTGACCTGGCAACAACTCTGGTTTCGGGTTTCAGCTTTCCTACTCTTAAAGGGTCGTATTCATCACCTCTGTAGTGCCACATTTTTTTTCATTGTTGGTAGTAATTTCACCATTTAAAACGATCCCTAAGCATAGTGCTGAAGGGCTGTCTAGTGCTCCTAAGAAGGCTGCGATGTACCTAATGGAGAAAATATTTTAGATGTGCTCCGTTCAGACATGAGTTACAGAGCAACTGGCTCTGAGTTCATTGTTAATGAATCAATAAGATATATTAAATAAGGAGGCTTTAAACAGAAACACACATTAAACAAGGTTAGATATTGATAGGGTAACAAAAATGTTGTGACAATGTAGTTTGCCGGAAACTAACCCTATATTACTCCTAGGAACAAAGTTCAGTATTTATTGGATCCATGTTCCTAGTGATGTTACAGACTAGAACTACCACAAATTATGGGTATCGACTGTACTGCCACAGACTGCCTCTCCATGTCCCTACTGAGTTCACAAAAACAACTACATTGAATGTTCCTTAGAGCCTACAGCTCGTTTGACAGTCTACTAGGCTCAGAGTCTTACTTTTTCAGGTTTGGGAAGCTTCTACGTACTGAATTGTATCACTGCAAAATTTATATGTTGACACTTCTACCCCCCAAGATGGTGGTATTTGGAGATGGGGCCTTTGTGAGGTAATTAGGTTAGATGAGGTCTCAATTCCTCATGATGGGATTGATGCCTTTGTAGGAAGAGACACCAGGAAGCCTGCTTCCTTTCTCTTCACCAGCACGCAGGTGCATGGGAAGACCATGTGAGGACACAGAGAGAAGGCAGCGTCTGAAACCCAAGGAGACAGCACTCACAAGACAGCAGCCCTGCTGGCACCTTGACTTTGGACTCCTGGTCTCCAGAACTATGAGAAATAAATCCCTGTTGTTTAAGCCACCAGTTTGTGGCATTTTGCTATGGAACCTGAGCCAACTAAGAATGAAGCTGCTGCTCACAGAAGCATCTAAACCAGTTCTGAATGCACAGAAGTGTTATCCTATTATTTCACTAAAAATGTGTAAATTCCTTCTTTTGTTCCTTTCTTGATTAGGGCCTAGGTGGGGTCACCAGAGTGACAACACAAGTCCAGCTAACAAATAACCATGTCAAGGTGCATGAAGGCTCATGGCATAAGGCAAAGAAGTAAGGAGAGAAAGAGTAATAGATGATAAGTATAAAATGGTCCAAGCCTTGAAGAGTGTCAGGGTTTCCCAGTTTGTCTTCAGTGGAGAATGCTGAGGTGGCTTATAGATACAGAAAAACAAGTTGAAATCCTGGGCTAGATTCAGAAAGAGAGGATTCTAGGGGTGTAATATCCTTCTTTCTCTTTATCCCCCAAAATTCTTTTCACATTTCTACTGACCTAGATGAAAGCTATCTACGAAACAAGGCGGAGGTATGACTTTCACTCCTAAAATAATAAAATTATTTTTTTCTGATTATAAAAATTATATTTAATCATTGTGTAAATTTGAATACAGAGAATCACAGGTTATCACTACAAATTCTATCCACAAGAGATATTGTTTTGCATATTAGTTGCTACCCTACACATGATCGCAATATGTCCTAGACATCAATAATTATAGAGCAAAATAGGCATTTAAAACATAGGGATGATATTGTGGCATTTACAAATCATAATTTATTTTTAATTACCTGTGGGGAAAAATTAAATTTTTCCATGAGCAAGATGCAGTGAATAAGCATGTTTGTGTATCTATACACACTTGTTGAATTATCCTTTCTGATCAAATTCCTAAAAGAACTATTGAGAGATATTGAGAAAAACAACACTTTCATGAGACTGTCTAATGACATTAAGAAAATTTAATCTGGCACAGATACTGAATTTGAACTAACAGATTTTCTACACTCTCCACCTCTGGGTTCTCTGGCCAATATGAGGTCTATTATGTTGGCTGTGGCATTAGATTGACCACCATTTACATCGCAAGTAAATTCTCTCTACAATGCATGTGTCAACATTCTAAAAGGCCTGATTTCCTACCAAGGGCTTATTTGATCATCAGTCAAGCAAATGCAGAAATATTATTCACAGTATGAAAATGGCCTCACAGGAGATGCCTTATCCTCTTCTAATAATTGCTTGCAAAAATAATAGTGTCCTATTCAGTTTGGGCTGCTCTAACAAAATACCATGGACCAGATTGGCTTAAACAACAAATATTTACTTCTTATGTTTCTGGAAGCTGGGGGAGTCTAAGATCTAGGAATCAGCAGATCCAGTGCCTGGTGAATCCAACATCGAGGTCCCTTCAGATCCAGTGTTCATTTGCAGATGGCCATCTGCTCGTTGTGCCCTCACACAACAGAGAGAGTGTCTTCTTATAAGGACACTAATCCCATAATGGGGGCTCCACTCTCATGATCTAACTAATCCCCAAAGACCCCATCTCCCAATATTGCTGGCGCATTAGGGCTTCAACATGGGAATTGGAATGGGAGTTATAACACTATGTTCCAAATATTTATTTTATGTACTTAAAGTTTTAAAATTTGCACATTGCTCCAATCTTTTATTTTCAACATCTCACCAAACTCTTTGAACCCAATCAAAAGTGGTAAAGATGATAAACAATACCGTCTGATAGCTGTCAGGTGCTGCGACAAAACACATCATCACTCACTTTCCGCATGGTAAGAATTGTCACCTCCTCCTTATAGATGAGAGGATTGGGGTTCTTCATTGAGTGGTTTTCCCAAGGGCATGGAGAAATAGGTGGACAGAGTTTCCCACTCATCCCTGGCTGTCCAGCGAATAAGACAGAGCGCGAGGCTCCCAGACGCATGGGCCAATGAACACACGAGCTGCAGTGCTCCTCAGCAAACTAGGGGCTGCCATGAGGAACAAAATGGCCACTGATGTCTCATCAGCCTTATTTCCTTCAAGAAAAATTTCTAAGTCTAAGAAACAAAAGGAAAATACAATACAAGTGATCGCTTCCGGCTGTCTTCAGATATCCAGTAGCTCACGGTAAAGAATGACAACAGTATCATGTGGGGGTGGGAAGGGGGGGCACACAGTAAATAGATTACCCTAGGACAGGTTTTTTTCTCAAATTTAAACCCCAAGTAATCACATATTATTTACAAATTTCAAATGTTATCTCACTGCATCACGGTCTCCATAATAAATAAAGACTAATGTTTAAAAGAAGATGATTAAGACAAATAATTTCAAGGCCAAATATGTGTCACTTGTAGATTAAATTTGCAAATCTATTCATTTAGTATGCTCAATTGGGAAGACGGGAGTGACCTTTACCTGAGAAATAATTAATTGGCATGTGCTGTGCTTTGTTAAAGAAAACAAGCACCCTTCATGAATATAAAATTAATGTCTTTTGAAGCAAATAAATCTAGATTTTTTTTTAAACTACCTCTCCCTTCTTTCTGGAGTTTGCATTTTTGAGAAACACAAAGTTCCATATAGTCTGTCTCAGTTCTCACAAACAAATAAAAAGCTTCCAGAACAGTCTTCCGCTCACTGGTTTCCGTGAACCGGGACCGGAGATGGAACCACAGCGCATGTAACTCACGAGCAGGAGACGCAGAATGTGTCAGGATGACCAATGTCTGAAGACCATTTGATTCCCCTCTTTCATTCACAAAAGCCAAAGACTGAGCCACAGACAAAACCAGATGTTTAGTTTCTGCAGCAGATGGAAACAAACAGTGTCGCAATGTTGATATTTACCACAGGACACCAGTAAGGGGGAAGGGACACCGGACCTGCCTTGTCCTCCTCTTCCTGAGAAGCAAAATGAAAGTCAAGGGCACTTTGGGAGTCTATGATGGCAAACATAACAAACAACCCCGAAACCTCTAACTCTTAAATTTTGTGTGTATATATGTGTGCGCGCATTTTACTAGAATACTTAGAAGAGGTATTATTTCTCTAAACGTTGAGGGAACACTCTTGCTGTACACGAAGCTTTAAAGGTGAAAGAGTCTACAAAACTTCTAAAATGTTCAAGGCTTACACGAGAGAGAGAAAAGGCTTAAGGGGGAGAGAGACATAGAAGAAAATTAATCTTCAGAGTTTATTATGTAAGGTAAAATGCTTGATAGTTATTATTTGCCCAAACAATTCATGACAAATGAGTCTATTTACTGATGGTGGTGGTGGGAAAGGGGCAGATAGGAGAAGGGAGGGGAGGGGAGAAGAGGAAAGGAGGAGAGAAAGAGAGGAGGAGAGGAGGAGAGGAGGAGAGGAGAGAGGATGGCTCTATCCATTTTAAAGTTAATCAGTATCCATGGTGATGTATTTCTCCAAAATAATAAAATGGATTAAGCAGGGGCTAAGGGAGTAAAGAGGGCAGCCATTTTATACCCCCCGCCCCCCAATTCAGATGAAATATACATAACATAAGAAAGGGCCACTGGCAAGTAGCCACAGGAAGAGCACCTGGAAGATTAAAGCTGTGGCCATAACATTAACAAAGTACAGACCACACGGAATTAATGAGCACTGGAGATAGACATTCAGTAGAGTCTTAATTTATTTTCCTTTTCTAGCTCATCCTTTAAGAAAATGACAGTGTCTTCTTATCGATTTTACACTCAGAGATCAATCAGAATTGCCCTGACTCAGACAAAATTTACAGCAGTCTCTGACACTGCCCCGAGCATGTGGACCCAAACAGGCATTACAAGGAAGCAATAGATCATGTCTGTATGTAGAGCTTGACATGCTTAAAAATAAGCTAATCTGTAGTGGAATTTCCTTCTTTCTGACAAGTTGCTCTGCCCAGCTCTTCGGCCCTGTGTTATGAATTTCTCTCCTGGCTCCACTATTAATTATAACATGAGAAAAGGATTCATGCATTTAGGCCCTGAGGGAGGTCATCTGATCTGCAGTTTTAGATAAAATATAAACTAACAGATCACTCCTACTTAAACAATGTGAAGTGTCACTCTGAGGTACTCCATAAATTTTTTTTTTTAAAAGAAGCTAGAGGTGTTCCGTCAAGAGCTATGATCAATTCTGACAACCCAACAATATCAGGGCTAAATGATGGGCCTGTACATTCCTAAACAGTCCCCAGTGGAAATTGCTGTATCCGGAAGCTCTTTTGTGCAAGTAACTAGCTACATTAAATGCAATAATTATAGAAAAGACACTGACTGGCGCTCAGGCAGGTGCTGGCTAAGCCGACTTGTTTCCACACCACCATTTATCTTGTAAGTGGGGCTGCGTGTGCCCTGACTTGACACACTGAGGAAAGTCTGTGCAGCTTCCACTTCCAAGCCCACAAGATGCTCTGGCTCACAGTGTGCGCCAGTGGAGAGAATTACTCTGTGAGGCATTTGCTCAACAGGGACGAAGGAAAAACATGAAAACAGTTGCCTGGGGGGAAATGCATTTTGTGTGTGGATTTGGCTGGGTTGGGGTTGTCTCTGCCAACAGCTCGGCTACAGGGAAAGCCCTTGTTGGTGAGATGAAAGACCTGCTTCCTTCCAAGGAGCCTAGTATCTAAATCTCCCTCAGACACATGCACTGAATAAAACATAATGGAATAGGTCAAGCGATATACTTCCTTAACACTAATTGACCAAAGTACATAAGAAGACAATTTTTCTCTATGTTGCTACCTGGCTGAAAATGAAACCATTTAGGTATCTGAACATCAAAATAACAAAGTGACTGGAGCAGTTTAAGAGACCTCTTTTAAATCACTGATGATGTGTTTGAACACATTACAAAAGAATTAAAGCTAACCTTAAAATGCACAGGGAGTACAACAGTTTTTCTTTATAGAGAGAGGACGGTCACAATTCTCAGAGGTTGATTCTTAAAATAGTCTTTTTTGAAAAAAGAAATCTACCCACTAGAATATATCAATCTTTGAGATTCAAATTGTTAACATAAGTCCACAAAGGGCTTCTCTAACTTCCTATAAAACACCATTATATCAAGGGTAGGTTGCAGATAGCTTTTTTGTTTTTGTTTTGTTTTGTTTGGCTATAAAACACCCATACATGGACCCTAACATTTTATTTTAACAGGAGATAATACATATTTATAAAATCATATCCAATAGCAGTGAATGTAATTTAAAATTATTTACTGAGAAACTCCTCTGTGCCATGTTCTGATAGACCCAGGGGATACAGATAAAGAAGTTGTGGTCAGTTCTTAAGCTGAATCTAGTGAAACAATTAATTATTTTAATTCAATGTAATGTGTTCCATAAAAGTGTGCAGTACTATAGAAACACAGGTGAGAGGGATCAAAACTGCCTACAGAAGAAAGAGGCATTAAGGAAAAATAATGAAGAGAAATAGCATTTCATTTGGACTTTGAAGGATGCGCAGAAATTTTCCAGGGTGACCTGGGAAGCAAGGAAAGGGATCAGCGTTAGTGGGAACAGCGCAGGCAAAGTGATATATGGTGGTGTGAAAGTGTGTGTAAACAAGGAGACCAATACAAAGAAGGGTGGTAGAGGAGCAGCTGGGATGGAGGCTTAGGTCAGCTCAGAGGTCTGCCTACAGAATGTAGGCAGTGTGTGCGCATGCGTGCATGCACGTGAACCTGATTGGCAGGCACTGAGCATGACTGTTTCTTGCAGTGATCACTCTATAGAACAGGGTCCCCAAACTTTTTACACAGGGGGCCAGTTCACTGTCCCTCAGACCATTGGTGGGCCGGACTATAAAAAAACTATAAACAAATCCCTGTGCACACTGCACGTATCTTATTGTAAAGTAAAAAAACAAAACAGGAACAAATACAATATTTAAAATAAAGAACAAGTAAATTTAAATCAACAAACTGAGCAGTATTTCAGTGGGAACTATGGGTGCGGATGCATCCTGTGCTCCTCTCACTGACCACCAATGAAAGAGGTGCCCCTTCCGGAAGTGAGGAGGGGGCCGGATAAATGGTCTCAGGGGGCCACATGCGGCCCACTGGACGTAGTTTGGGGACCCCTGCTATGGAAGGACTACAACTTACTTAACCAAAATCCTATTATTATTCTCTTAGGTGATATTAAAATCTTTGATATTATAAATACTAACATTGTAGACTAGGTTTTTCACTTAAGCTTTATTATTTCCAAAGTGTACTTTTCTAGAAAGTAACAATGTTTAGTGAAAGAAGTTGTTGGTGATATTTTTTCAGGGGACTCCCTCCACCTCTTTTTCAAGAATAACTAAAAGACTGACCAACTAACCCACTGAGTATCTTTCTGAGTATTTTGCCTTCCTGTGAGGGCATACTGAAACCCACTGAGAACTTTTTGATTTCCTGTCTTTTTCCCACTTGGGACAGTCCCGGCTTTCTCAGGAGATCTAAATGGCAGTGCAAGCAACATGTGCCTGGAAATATAGACTGAACTATATAAAACTGCCGGTTTTGTAGATCAGAATGGTTGGAAATAGGCAATTTCATGTTGTTCAAAGTTGTCATTTAACCCAATAGTGCAAATGGCCTTTTCTCTGGCCTACCTTGCCCTGGAGTATGTATGTTGGTGCCCTGAGCAATTCTTATTCGAAGGCCTGTGATAGAAAACATTGTTTGTCATGTCAAAAGTAGTTAACTGGCAGTATATGCACTAAGCCAAATAAAATGCACCACTTTCCCAAGTCAAATAGGTCTGGGTACATTCTGAAAGATTCTAAGTTGTGTCAAAGGAGAATAATTAGAATTCTCAAACTTAGTTTAAAGATGTCCATGTTAGTCGAGAGGATGTTCTGACTTCATTTCAAGGAAGAAACTATTTTAAAGCATCTGGGGTTTTGGGCCACCTAAATAGATAGATGCCAGTAGTTCTACCTTTGGTTCAGAATTTATTATGATAAAAATTCTACATTGGCATGCTGTGCAGGCCATCATAAGGTACAGTCACACATGCCTGTGGAAAAAATATAGAACTTTCATGCATCAAATGAGCAAGGCTTGACAGGCAGTCCCATTTTGATAGGGGCCGTGCTGTCGCTAACTACCGTGCTTTTTAAAGGTTACATTTTAAAGGTCACATTAATGCTGGAGTTGTGCATGAAGATGAGTACCCTGTGTAACCATAAGCTTTATATTTCATTCACCTCTTGTCATCTTAAAAATATAGTTCGTGATATAAATGGGACATAACATTTTGAAGAGCTCACTTGGTATGATAAGGACTTACCCAACCAAAGCACCATTTTATTTTTCTGAGTAGTAATTCCATTAAGGGGGGGAAATCCATATGACTTTATTTCTCTCCTATCTGCTCTCAATCATGCCATAATATTATGAAACACAGTGCTACTAGCAGTGAGGCTGTCATATTCAGAAATGAAATGAGAGAGCTCATAGAGGCAAGTGACTGGCACAATGCAAGTTTCTTTTTATCAGTTGTAGCACTCAACAGAAGACCAGTGTTTTAAATGCTCTACAAAATCATGAACTAAGATGTCCCCCATTCATTCATTGAACATTAGAATGTCCTCATGGAGAGTCCTTCTCTAGAGCTCACAAAAAGCAGATCAGAAATTCAGTACCTGGGGGACGGCAAGATGGCGATGGAGTAGGCGGACGTACCAATTTCCAACTTCTGGAACCAGAGAGGATTATAATTTAATTTTAAGAACCATCATCTGGATAAACCAACTTTGAACTAAACTAAGTGGACTCTTCAACCAAGGAACATTGAAGAAGCCACATTGAGACTGGTAGGAAAAGTGAAAACGTGGAAAGGGCTGCCCAGCTCCCTGGAGCGAATAGCAGACTTGCATGGTGGGAAGAGAGTTTGGCGGAGAGGGAGGGACCTGGGTCCCAGGAACCAAGCCCCTGCCTGCAGTCCCAGAGCCTAGAAGAGGAGTTTGGACAGTATTGAGCTGTGAAATAAGTGAGGATACTGTTTGTGAGAGACAGTTTTCTCAGACCCAGGATTCTTCTTAAAGGGACAACACAGAAAACCTCTCTCACAACCACTCACCCAGGGCTTTGGGGAACAGGGACAGAGGAGAGGACCGGAGCAGTGGGAAGAGAGTGTGGACTGGAAGGCACAGGGAGAAACACTCTGAGGGACAGCCAACCTAACCCCTGGGCTGAGTCACTTCCCAAATCGAAAACGAATATTTCCCCTGGAACTAGCAATACCAGCAAAGGGAGACAGGACACCAGCCAAACAAGCTCTTCCGTGGCACTTAGAGCAGAGCTGTTTAGACAGAGGGAGCTTCCAGGACTACAGTATGGAGTGTTAGGGTCTGAGCTGCAGTGCCCCCACCCACACTGCTGAGGGCTTGCTGGAGGGACGGTGGTGGAGGGACCCTGAAAGGTGGTTCTGTCGGCGGGGCAGAGGCCCAGACGGCATGAGCTCGGTCTAGCCCAGCAGGGGTGGAGGGGACACGTGAAAGCAGTCCGGCAGCTGCAGGCCCGCCTGCAGCCCCACCTGTGGGGGAAAAGCAGGAGGCCAGAAACAGGCAGAGATCTGCTGCTGAGCAGGGGACCGCGGGTGCGCAGTATTACCTGGCCTCCGAGGTTTGCGACCCTGCGCGAACTGGCCCTGACCGTGGGGGCGGGGTTAAAGCCTGGGACAGGTGGAGGCTTGCAGCAGAGCGCATGCCAGCAGCCCCACCCAGCCCGAGAAACCTTGGTTTGCGATCCTGCGCGAGCCATCTCTGACCGCGGGGGTGGGGCTAAAGCCCGGGAACAGGTAGGGTCTGCAGCTGAGCAAAGGTGCACATCCCTACCCTTGGTGCTGAGTCTTGTGGCTTGAGTGCGGTGTTCAACCCCACCTATGGGGGTGAGGGGAAGGCCTAGACAGGCTGAGGCTTATAGAGCTGGGCACCAGAACACAGCCCCTCCCACAGAGGAGAGGCGAAAATCACAGCAACAGCCACAGTGGGCCGGCACCGGCAACGCCCATATCTAACCGCCTAGGCAGCAACAGAGGGGATGGTGGGCCTGCAGACAGACCTCACCTAGGGAACACAGAGGCAACACAACTGAACTCCAGTGGCCACACTCTTCTATACACAGACAAAATGGGCAAGCAGAGAGATGCAACCCAAATGAATCAAGAGAATTCCACTAAGAAGGTCCTGAATGAACCAGATATAACCAAATTACCAGATGGAGAGTTTAAAATTATGATAGTTAGGATGTTCAAAGAGCTTAGAGCAACAATGGATAGTCATTATGAACACCAAAATAAAGAGATAGCAAGTATAAAAAGGGAAATTGAAATAATAAGAAAGAATCAGACAGAAATGACAAATATAGTATCAGAACTGAAAACCACAATGGAAGGAATTAAAAGCAGGATGGATGAAGCTGAGGATCGAATCACCATGTTATAGGACAAAATAAACAGAGGCACAAAAGCAGAGCAGAAAAAAGAAAAAGACTCAAAAAATGGAAGGAAACTCTAAGGGAGCTCTGTGACAATATGAAGAGAAATAAAATTCACATCATAGGGGTACCCAAAGATGAAGAAAAAGAACAAGGGATAGAAACTTTGTTCAATCAAATCATAGCTGAAAACTTCCCTAAATTAAGGCTGGAAAACGTTTCACACATTCAAGAAGCAGAGAGAACTCCATTAAAGAGAAACCCAAAGAAATCTACACCAAGACACATCATAGTTAAAATACCAAAGCTATGGAATAAAGAGAAAATTTTAAAAGCTGCTACAGAAAAAAAGGCTATCACCTACAAAGGAGCCCCCATAAGGATGACATCCTACTTCTCAACAGAAACATTTGAGGCCAGAAGAAAATGGCGAGATATATTCAAAGTAATGCAGAACAAGAACCTACAACCAAGACTACTCTATCCAGAAGGCTAACATTTAAAATTGAAGGAGAAATAAAGAGCTTTCCAGACAAAAAAAATCCTCAAGGAATTCATTAAAACCAAACCAATTCTGCAAGAGATGCTAAGGGGCCTGTTGTGAACAGTTCAAAAGGGGAAAAGAATATAGCAAAAGAAGAATATAGCTTTAAAGAATAAAATGACAATAAACAACTACATATCAATAATAACCTTAAATGTAAATTGATTAAATGATCCATTCAAAAGACAAAGGGTAGCTGCGTGGATAAAGAAACAGGACCCATACATATGCTGTCTACAAGAGACACACCTTAAAACAAAAGATGCACATAGACTGAAGGTAAAAGGATGGAAAAAAATATTTCAAGCAAATGAAAATGAAAAAAAAGCTGGGGTAGCAATACTTATATCTGACAAAATGGACTTTTAAACAAAGGTTGTAGTAACAGATAAAGAAGGACACTACATAATGATAAAGGGAATAATTCAACAGGAAGATATAACTATTATAAATATCTACGCACCAAACATAGGAGCCCCACATACATAAAGCAGACTTTGATGGATATAAAGGGCAATAATAACAGCAATACTATAATAGTAGGGGATTTCAATACCCCACTAACATCACCGGATAGATCCTCAACAAAAGAAAATTAATAAACAGCAGACTTCAAAGATACACTAGATCAACTCGATTTAATAGATATCTTCAGAACTTTTCACCCTAAAGCAGTAGAATATACATTCTTTTCAAGTGCTCATGGTACATTCTCTAGGATAGACCACATGTTAGGATACAGAAGTGGTCTCAACAAATTTAAGAAGATTGAAATCATATCAAGCACTTTCTCTGATCACAATGCCATGAAACTAGAAATTAACCACAAAAGAAAAACTAAAAAATACTCAAACACTTGGAAACTAAATAGCATGTTATTAAATAATGAATGGATTAACAATGAGATCAAAGAAGAAATAAAAAGGTTTCTAGAAACAAATGATAGTGAGCATACATCAACTCAAAATTTATGGGACACAGCAAAAGCAGTACTGAGAGGGAAGTTCATAGCACTACAGGAATACTATGACAAGCTAGAAAAAGCTCAAATAAGCAACCTGACCCAGTATCTAAAAGAACTAGAAAAACAACAGCAAATAAAACCTAGGACTAGTAGAAGGAAGGAAATAATAAAGATCAGAGCAGAAATAAATGACATAGAGGCTAAGGAAACAATACAGAGGATCAATGAAACCAGGAGCTGGTTCTTCGAAAAAGTAAACAAGATTAATGAACCTTTAACTAGACTCACCAAGAAAAAAAAGAGAGAGGACTCAAATAAATAAAATTAGAAATGAGAGTGGAGAAATAACAACTGACACAACAGAAATACAAAGTATTGTAAGAAGAACTATATGCCAAAAATTAGACAACCTAGGTGAAATGGACAAATTTCTTGAATCATATAATCTTCCAAAAATCAATCTGGAAGAATAAGAACACCTAAACAGACCAATTACAACAAAAGAGGTCGAAACAGTTATCAAAAAACTCCCAACAAAGAAAAGTCCTGGGCCTGATGGCTTCACAAGTAAATTCTACCAAAAATTCAAAGAAGAACTAACTCCTATCCTCCTCAAGCTATTTCAAAAAATTCAATAGGAAGGAAGATTTCTAAACTCCTTTTATGAGGCGAGCATAATTCTGATCCTGAAACCAGGCAAAGACAACACAAAGAAAGAAAATTATAGGCCAATATCCCTGATGAATTTAGATGCTAAAATTCTCAACAAAATAATAGCCAACCGGATCCAGCAATATATGAAAAAAATCATACATCATGATCAAGTGTGATTTATTCTGGAGAGGCAAGGCTGGTTCAATATTTGCAAATCAATCAATGTGATTCATCACATAAGAAAAAGGAAAGACAAAAATCACATGATAATTTCAATAGATGCAGAAAAAGCATTTGATAAAATCCAGCACCCATTCATGCTCAAAACTCTCAGTAAAGTGGGAATACAGGGAACATTCCTTAACATGATAAAGGCCATCTATGACAAACCCACAGCAAACATCATACTAAATGGACAAAGATTAAAAGCAATCCCCTTAAGATCAGGAACAAGGCAGGGATGCCCCCTTTCACGACTCTTATTCAACATAGTTCTGGAAGTCCTAGCTATAGCAATCAGACAAGAAGAAGAAATAAAAGGCATTCAAATTGGAAAAGAAGTAAAACTGTCACTATTTGCAGATGATATGATATTGTACATAGAAAACCCTAAAGTCTCAGTCAAAAATCTACCGGACCTGATAAATGAATTCAGCAAGGTGGCAGGATACAAAATTAATACTCAGAAATCAGAGGCATTTTTATAACCAACAATGAACTGTCAGCAAAAGAAATTAAGGAAACAATCCCCTTCACTATTGCAACCAAAAAAATAAAGTACCTAGGAGTAAATTTAACCAAGGAGGTTAAGGACTTGTATCATAAATTATAAAACATTGATAAAAGAAATCAAGGAAGATACAAACAAGTGGAAGCATATACTGTGCTCATGGTTAGGAAGAATAAACATCATTAAAATATCTATATTACCCAAAGCAATTTATAAATTCAATGCAATACCAATTAAAATACCAATCACATACTTCAAAGATATAGAACTCTTATTTCAAAAATTTATATGGAACCAAAAAAGAACACGAATAGCCTCAGCAATCTTAAAAAGAAAAAATAAAGCAGAAGGTATCACTCTTCCAGATATCAAGGTATACTACTAGGCCATTGTACTCAAGACAGCCTGGTACTGGCGTAAGAACAGGCACATAGATCAATGGAACAGAACAGAGAACCCAGAAATAAACCCACACCTTTATGGACGACTGATATTTGACAAAGGAGGAAAGAACATACAATGGAGTAAAGACAGCCTCTTTAACAAATGGTGTTGGGAAAATTAGACATCTACCTCCAAAAAAATGAAACTAGACTGTCAACTTACACCATTCACAAAAACAAACTCAAAATGAATAAAAGACTTAAATGTGAGACATGAAACCATAAGCATCTTAGAATAAAACATATGCCTGACCTGTGGTGGCGCAGTGGATAAAACATTGACCTAGAACACTGAGGTTGCCGGTTCAAAACCCTGGGTTTGCCTAGTCAAGGCACATGTGGGAGTTGATGCTTCCTGCTCCTCCCCTTTCTCTCTCTCTCTCTTTCTCAAAATACATTAATAAAATAAAACTCTAAAATGTTTATTTAAAAAAAAAGAAAACATAGGCAGTAAGCTCTCCGACATCTGTTGTAGCAATATATTTGCCGATTTATCTCCACAGGCAAATGAAATAAAAGGCAGGATAAACTAATGGGACTATATCAAACTAAAAAGTTTTTGCACAGCTAAAGACAATAAGAACAGAATAAAAACACAAACCACACAATGGGAGAACATATTCGACAACACGTCTGGTAAGGGGTTAATAACCAAAATTTATAAAGAATTTATAAAACTCAACACCAGGAAGACAAACAATCCAATCAAAAAATGGGCAAAAGAAATGAATAGAAATTTCTCCAAAGAGGACATACAGATGACCAATAGGCATATGAAAAAATGCTCAACATCACTAATCATTAGAGAAATGCAAATTAAAACCACAATGAGATATCACCTCACACCAGTCAGAATGGCACTCATCAGCAAAACAACACAGAATAAGTGCTGGCGAGGATGTGGAGAAAAGGGAACCCTCCTGCACTGCTGGTGGGAATGCAGACTGGTGCAGCCACTGTGGAAAACAGTATGGAGATTCCTCAAAAAATTAAAAATCGAACTGTCTTTTGACCCAGCTATCCCACTTTTAGGAATATACCCTAAGAACATCATAGCACTGTTCGAAAAGAAGAAATGCGCCCCCATGTTTGTGGCACCATTGTTCACAATAGCGAAGATCTGGAAACAGCCCAAGTGTCCGTCAGAGGACGAGTGGATTAAAAAGCTTTGGTACATAAATACTATGGAATACTACTCGGCCATAAGAAATGATGACATCGGATCATTTACAACAAAATGGATGGACCTTGATAACATTATACGGAGTGAAATATGTAAAACAGAAAAAAACTGAGAACTGCATGATTTCATACATAAGTGGGACATAAAATTGATACTATGAGACATGGACAGGAGTGTGGTGGTTACGGGGTGGGGGGAGGGAGGAGAGGGAGGGAGAGGCGGGAGGGGAGGGGCACAAAGTAAACCAGACAGAAGGTGACAGAAGACAATTTGACTTTGAGTGATGGGTATGCAACATAACTGAATGACAAGATAACCTGGAGGTGTTTTCTTTGAACATATGTACTCTGATTTATTAATGTCACCCCATTAAAATTAATAATTAAAAAAGAAATTCAGTACCTATGGACCATAATCGCTGCCTTTAAATAGTTAAGTCACTTTCAAGAAGTTATGAAACTTCATACTGCCCTGACATTCTTATCTGTAAAATTAAGATAAAATGTCCAATTTCACTAAAAAAAAAAAGTATACTAAGATCAACCTGGTGAGGCACGATCCCTGAGCCTTAAAATCTGTATCTGCTAATAATTTAGAATTTCCATAAATCTCCTTCCCCACTTTTTACTTGGATACATTTTTTAAATGACTCATTTACTCAACAAATACAGTGTGTCTGTAAAGTCATGGTGCACGTTTGACCGGTCACAGGTCAAACGTGCACCATGACTTCATGGACACACTGTATGGTTTGAGCATCTAGTTTCTACGAGGTACTGTGTTAGATTTTGAAGATAAAGCAGGAAACAGGGAAGACATCGCCTCGTTTTGATGAGCTTTCATTCTGGTGAGGATAACAGAGCAAAACGTTGAACTAACAGAAAAACAGACATTGTGCCTTTGGTTTCATTTCTGATGCCCATTGCTCAGCAGTAGCCCCTAGATCGAAGTTTGAGATTCAGTTATTGAGTTGGGTGGTTTTCAAACTTTGTTCACTGGGGTCCAACAGCTCTTCTGGTGGGAGCTGGGGGGAGAACTGGAGAGTAATGAGCAGGGTATTTGAGACCCTCGTCCATCTACCTCAGATTCCACCCTACCAATTCTACTTTCAGCAATTTCATATACTATAAATATTTTATTTGGGGGATAATAGCATTTTGCTATTTGTCAGAAAAAGGAAAAACCCTCTGGGTTTAAAAAAATTATCTTTCAGATAGGTCTATTGAGAAAGAGAGTAATAAATAGATTTACTTAAGGTGTTGAAATAGTAGCACACCAAGGGTTTAAACCCAGGTCTCCTAAGAATTGGTCCAGGGCTCTTTGTACTCTGCCATTCAATTGCTTAGGCATATACTCAGCTTGCCATGGAGTAACTTGTAATTTTTAGCTTTAAAATCATAATGTTATAGCTATAAAAATGTTATCTAATGCAACCTCCCAGGCTATATAATAGAGTTTTTCAAACTGTCGACTATGAACCATTAGTTGGTCTAGAAATTGATTAAGTGGGTGGCAACCAGCATTTTTTTTTAAAAGGAAGAGAAAAGAACAGAAAATATCCAAATGCATGCCATTTGGGATAAGGATAAGAGTTATCTCTTATGTATAATATGCAAAAACGATATGTGTAATATATCTACATATATACACATACATATAAATGGACATAGGTATGTGAATACATATATGTATATACAAGGTCATGAATAAGTGTATTTCCTATTGTGGGTCATGAACAACAAAGTGCAAATACCACTGATACATAGGAATATTCCGAGAAAAAGACTCTAATAACAGAGCCACGGAACACTCATTTCATCCCTAGGAAATGATTTCTCGTCCTGCTACATTGAGATAACCATAAAAGCATTATGCCTTGGTCATGTTATATTTTTGCCCATAACTGTTTCTCTTCTCTTCAGCAGATGCCCCTGTGATAATTCCAGACCTTCCTCCATCCTGGATGTTGTCAACAGTTTTCTTAGATGTCCTTAATTTAAACTAAACCTCCTGTTAGGATCGTCTACATAATGAAAATGAAGAGCCTCTTATCCAAATATTATTAAGAATTTTAGAACAGCAGCTGCAGAACATTAAGCCAAGCATGTCGTCCTTTTAAGCATAGGGCCCTGTGTCACCTCACAGGTTTGAGCCCATGAAGCCCTTCATGCCTTGAGGTATAGGCTGCCTACTACAAGGTACCCTGGGTCTTTTTGCTGCTGGAATTTCATCACAATAGGGACCACTCTTCTGTTATTACAGCTCTAACCACAGGAGCGTATTATTTCCAGGGTGAGAAGTGACTGCAAAGGTCTCTTGCCTGCTGAAACTCCATCTGGTCTCCTAACACACCGGCAAGAACTCAGCAAGCTTTGTGCATTCTCTTTGGCCTGGGCCACACCACCCCTTTGTAGCTCTGCTCCTCAGGCATGGAGGTCTTTGATGTGAAATTTCATGCTGAATCTCATGGTAGCCAGCCCCATGAGTTATGCGGTGCTCAGGGTTCCTGACGCAATAGTGTTCAGCGTGCCTGGCTACCCCGTTAGTTTAAAAAACACTCTGTTCAAATAGTGGGTTGCTCATTAAAATGGCTCTAAATTGGTAAGATATTCCTAAAACAGACTTTTTAAAAATCTCAGCAAATCTGTGAAAACCTAACACTACATGAAAATTAAATTAGAAAGAGGATGGTAAAAAGTCAATGGCACATTTGTGAATAAGTCAAACTAAGATAATTTTACCCTAAAATAATATTCAGGTCTTTGTCTTAAAAGGATATCATGACTAAGAGTCTCAATCTTTTATTTTAGAAATATTAATCTAAATTATAAATATTTTAAAACACAGGCCAGCTGAAATTTTAGATTAAATATTCATTGAATGTCAGAATGCAATTTAGGGACCAAAGTCAAGTTAACTATATTCCTTTTAAAAATCATTACTGTATGATTTCCCTTATAGCTATTAAAATAATAAGTAGAAAAATATTGGCATATAAAATTTAATGTGTTAAATACATTGGCACAATTTTTGTAATGGAATATTAAGCAAGTCTCCATTTAATGCAAAATTCTATTCCTGAGTCTGCAATTTTTTGTCTTCCATTACCATTTAAATATAGATTGCTCAATATTCACTTATTCAATTAAAAATATTCTTCTAAATAGCTCTACATTCTAAAAGAAATTTCTGTTGTCGCTGACCCCAATAGATGCCACCAGATGCTTAAGCTCTGAGAGAAGCTCTGTGATTCTCATATGTGCCCCCTGCCACCCAATGTTGGGCTTATAAGAGGTGCTCAGCACATATTTACTGGATGACTGAATAGATTCCTCCACCCAGGAATCCAGATTTAAAGATTCTCCTTGATGAAAAATCAACACTATGGTTCACACACATTTTTGGATGTGAGAAAAGTAATTGTCCATTTTGGTTTTGGACAACTTGGTTTCCCCGATTAATAAATATGAGTGGAGGGCATCTCAGAAATTTCTCTCCTGAAAGGCCCTCTTGTACAGAACAAGTTAAATAAAATGGCTGTCTGTATAGTTTAGAACCTAAACAGAGGTGGTAAGGTAAGTTTGTCTTGGGGTCTATCTCCTGCACTTCAATGTTATTTTCTCTCCTGGCTCTTGTCATTTTTCTCTCTGCAGTTCAGCTGACTTAAGAGAATCCATTGAAAAAACCACCTTGAGAAAGAGAAAGGGGGTGTTTCTACATGTGAAAATTTGCTTACATTGAGTTAGGATACTGTCTCCTACACCATTATTGAGAACGTTTGCCACTCAGAAACCTAAATGTAAGGAATCCTTCATTGGCCATCAAGAGTGAACTGAGCCTGACCAGGCAGTGGTGCAGTGGATAGAGCATCGGACTGAGACATGGAGGATCCAGGTTTGAAACCCCGAGGTTGCCGCCTTGAGCGTGAACCCATCTGGTTTGAGCAAGGCTCACAAGTTTGAGCAAGGGGTCATTCGGTCAGCTGTAGCCCCCCGGTTAAGGCACATATGAAAAAGCAATCAATGAACAACTAAGGTGGTGCAACAAAGAATCGGTGCTTCTCATCTCTTCCTTCCTGTCTGTCTGTCCCTATTTGTCCCTCTCTCTGTCCCTCTCTGTCTCTGTCACACACACACAAAAAAAGAGTGAACTGAAAAATAAATTGTAAAGACAAGATTCATACTGATTCTGAGGCAGGGATGTACAGTAACCAGTGACCTCATAGAAACCTCTGGAGAATTTTAAATCCTGTTGTACAGAATCAGGCAATTCGGAACTTGTTCATGATAACACATCCCCCTGCTAGTTTTAATTTCTAAAATCTTTTCCCCTTCTTTCCTTCTCCTCATCTTTTCTTTCTCCTCCTCTTCCTTCTTGTTCATTTGGAAGCCAGCAATAACTTCCAGAGTAACCCATTTAGAATCCCAGATCCCACACTTACAAACCATCTCAGAAATTTTGTTTAATCTCTCTAAACCTTAGATTGCTCATTTATTAAATAGGGTGATAAGACTATCTACCTCATCGAGGTATTATGACTATTAAATGGATTAATAAATGTCAAAAACTTAGAGCAGCTCCTGGCTCATAATAAACCCTTAATAAATACTAAACATTCATTATTATTACTAGTATATCAAATAGTTACAGTCTTCCTAAAATATACAGAGCCAATGAACTAACTCTTTATCTTAGAATTAACTGTTGATCCCTTCCCACTAATTTTATTGTCTTCTCTACTGCAACCATTTCAAACTATTCTTCAAATATAAGAACAAATAATCTTCTGAGGGTGCACCACAAAAAAAATCACTCGTTAATTGGAAATAAGAGGTGTAAGTTATTTTTTGCAGGCATCTTTTATAGTCTATATTCTTGTAGAGAAACAATAAAGGCCAAGTAAGCTCAGAGAATTTGTTTCCTTAGCAGCCATTATTATTATCAATGATGAAAGCACATTGCATTATACAAGTTTTAAAAAAATGTAATATTCATAAGGGGTGTGAATGATCAATCTAATTTATTTCTTATTCCTGTTTGGGGCAAATGGATACTATTGGTTATGAGGAGAATGTCATGAGAGAAAATAACTGGTCCTCATAGTACAAAAAGTTGTAGGACTAGTAGAGCACAGTAGGACAGACACATTACAAGAGATAGGTTCCTAAAATTGTGGCCAGTCTGAAGATTTTAAATGCATTATTTTTTCATTTATAAATGAAATAGTGTATTATATGCAGTCAGGATATTTACTAAATAAAGATCATAAATTCTTATATGAGCAATCTTTTCTCTAAGTGAATATTCCCCTCTACCATCCTCCAGCCCTGAATTAATCTGTATGTTAAATCCAGAAATTGGTTGGTGAGTCTGTGTAAAGGGGGATATAGGGTACTCTTCAGGTTCTTGGTTTTTTTCCATGTGTTCCCATTGGTTTGGTTACTGGGCCTTATACATAACCCTCTGGGACAGAACATGCGGTTACCTGCCATTTAAAAGCTTAGGAAATACGCACATGCCTCCACTGGTTGTCCGTGGCAGAACAAGACTTGAGATATCTAGCAAAAAAAAACCACCAAAGGTTTTGCTTAAATCAGCGTGACAAATGTTTCATGTATAATCTCAAAGAGTATTGCATTCATGCCGTGATTTACTTGCAGGTCCCTTGAAACAGAATCAACAACTTCCATTTCCCGCATCTCATTCCAGTTCTTCCCTCCCCCTGCCTTGGAAAAAATTACCTCTGCTCATTACAGAAAGAAAGCTGTTAATTCTTAGTTCAATTACTTTGAAAGACCTTTGGACATCAACACTCCAACTCTAACATCAGACTCCAGAGTACATTATCTACCAGAGGTGATAGAGAGACTGGACATTTACCACACCTATGGCATTTAAGACTCTTTCCAAAGGAAGGAGAAATAGCTGCAGGATTCTATGAGCTTGGCATTCACGGAAACCCTCTCTTTCTCATGCAGAAGTGGAATCTGAATATCTGAGTTTCTTAACAGTTTCGTGTGTAAAACATGACTATCAGTGCCAAATCCATACCACATATAAACAGATGAAAAGAGGGAAAGATTAAAGGACTACTGGGTACATTATTTCCTCAATAACTTCTTAACATATTCTGGAAAATCAGATGTGTAGATTCTGTGCAAGTATTTGATAGCCAGCCAGTTTCCCTTCCTTGGTTCAGGAAAGAGATATGAGAGGATGAGAAACCAGACACTTCAGGCAGCAGAACGCAGGTTCTGAGAGCAGACTGCACAGGCTTAAGCCCCAGATACATCCCTTATTAGCTGCACGCCCTTGTGGCAGCCTCTAAGTCTCCTTAGTTTCTGTTGCCTCATCTACAAAATGGGAATAATAATAGTACCTCTGTAATGGAACTGTTGGGAAGATTAAACAAGATGAGACAGTTTAACGTGCTTAGTACAGTGCCTGTCCTGTCATAAGCACAGGCAATGTTGTAAGCTATTGTTATTATTTCTATTTCACCAGGGACTCAGTACTGGTCTAGAAAGACAAATGATGAGAATAGTAGTTTATGATCAACCTCTAATAATAATGTCAATGGCAATAACTGTATTCTGTGCTAACCCACAAATTTTTCCCCTTTGATAACTCTCCTTGGCCCTCTCCAACAAAAATAAAATTGTCTGAAAAGTCTTTCCACAAGTTATTTAATAAAGTCCCTTCACAAAGTGAGAGTTTTTATGGATCATGCTCCCAATTAACAGAACACTCATTTTTAAAATCTCATATTTTAACAAATTAAACACCCAAACAAATGTCATTCTCTCATCTATAAAAACATGACTACATTTAAAGTCAGGTAATTGAATCATGGGTCTAATTGTTCCAAAAGAATAGATGTTGCTCATACAAAATAATAACTGTATTAGACCTCAATATCACAGTGAAATTGGTTGTTATGAACTGTTTCATAAGCAGCAGATAATAAACACATTGCTTTGCTTTCAGAGAGTAAGACGCTGTGCTGTAAATAAGTCATTACATTACATCAAAGGTACTAAAATCAACAATCACCTGATCATCATTGGCAAGCCTTGTCTGAACTCCATTTTTTCCCCTAATTAAATGAGAGAAGAGAGTGAAAGAAATCTTTGCAAAATGTCCCTCATACAATAGAGTTTCTAACTGTAGGGGGTAGAATGGTGCATCCATTTCCACTTACTGTATTAGGGAATGACTAAATTACTTGTAGTTCCCTTTCTGCATGCACACTTATGAATAACGATATAATTTTCTAAATCACATAAAAATACATAAACAGGATTCAGTACCATTCTGTGCCTCATCTTTATGAGAACTCACGTGGATGTTAATTTTATAGAATATTTCTTAAGAGAGTTCTAAAAAGAGGCTTAGTCCCTTTATAATTCAGACTGCATATCTGTAGAATACATATTTTTAGCTTTGAACATAGAGAACAGTCATGATTTGCTGTGTTTTGGCATCTATAATCAGAACCTGAGATCTTAAAAATGCACCATTTCTCAGCTTGCCCACAACTTTCTTCTATAAAAATGAAGCCTGCATTTCCAGTCTTAACATGGGAGACATTCAAAGCTCTTTTTAAAAATGTTGAGTGACCGTACACTAGCAACGTGAATTTTATTTAAATTGATTTTGTATCTTCATTACCACTCCTTAAAAAGAATCTCATCTTATTACTAGAGATAATATATGTGTCAAAAAAGAAGCCTCGAATGCACTTCCTGTGCACTTGACAGGGTGACAAAATATTTCTCCTATCCTTTCCTAATTGAGCTTCAGTACAAAGGAGGACATTATAATAATATTAATAATAGTTACATGGATATTTGTAGGTACTGTGTAACCCTTCAGTCCATTTTCCCAGACAATAGTCGCTACAAAGAGGCTTCAAAATAGAACATCGCACAATATGAATGCCACTTTTTTCTATCTTACATTTTAAAAACATCATTGAAATCAGAAAGTTCATTTACAAAGGACTGGCAGTTGCAATCACAGCAATAATGTAGTGCTGAGAAAAAAAGAGTAATTGGTTTGGTAAAGATCGCTTTCCATTACACCATAAAGCACTACACAATAGGAAAGGTCGCCAATTAAGCAATCATGAATACCAAGTACTGAAGCTGATGAAAATAGGGCAGTGGTTTAAATAGATTTGCAAGCAATTTACCTTTTCACAATGTTGGCAATCTGATGCAATTTGCTTGCAATTTTGTCTGCTTTCAGTAGCACTCGAAGCTGACACTACACAGACCAAATGGCAAAGAGGCCCTGCATAGAAAATGTAAAACTATCTTGGCTGCATCAGGAAACCAGAATGGTGGTTCATCAGGAAAATTACAACAATTAACATAAGTGCTGCAAAAATCAACATTTTAAATGTCACACTCACTAGTCTGTCCAAAGACTGTAAAAGTACCATCCCCATTGCCGGACTAACAGTAAATACGAAGCAATCACCACCAAACCTTGGGGCTGATGGCTTTACAATTGATGTGACATTCTCTGAGTGATAAAATAGCCTCTCATTTTACAAAAGTAAGTATTTTTCTTTTTTAGACTTAACCTGGATTATGTCAACACAAAATTTACGCTTAATTTTTTTTCCAACTTTTTTCGACAAAGCCATTTTGTACCAGCGTGGGTATAGTTGGTCTTGACATTTAAAAAATAACTTTACGTTTCAGAGAACTAGAGCCAAGTTGATAAAAAATAATCCCTCCTCAAATATTGATCTGGTGCTTTTAAATGTAAATCATGTTCCAGATTTATGTCAAAAGCTGTTATACTGTGTGAGGTACAGTGTGTCTGACCAGAAACTATTTTATTATCTTAGAGAGGGCTCCAAAAAAGCATCTGAGGATACTCCCTTGAGGACTGGCTGGAATTACAGATGCCATCACATATCTATATCAATGTATTTCCAGCTAAAAGTTAGACACCTTGAAAATAATTGATAACTTCTTCTTTGGCATTCATGTTTTGAGAAGCTATAAATTTGTCAGGCTTCGAGGAGAATTGGCTTATAGTGTAAACCTAATGATTTCTCAGTGAACTGGGAGTACCCAGTGGGAAGAGGACAAGAGTGGAGTGTCAGAAAATCTAAGTTTAATTTTCATCTCTATAATGGCAGTCTGTGGGAGTTATTTTAGGGCTGTGACCACAGAGGGCCCGTCTTCCAGTTTTGAGTGAATTGATTGATCTTAAGCTTAAGAACAAAGTTTGATTTTTTCCCCCTCCTGAACATCTCTGCTTTGCTGGAGTGTAAACACCATGATTTCCACACCAGCCAAAAAGAAGAGTATCAGACATGAATGTATATATTATTAGAAAGACCCATTGCAATAACAGTCACTCCAGCCCTCTCAGCTTTTACTGCAGAACAGGGCTCATCTCTTACTTCTAGATCTGCAGAAAATCATTTCTTACAAGGGAATTCAGAGTGCACATGTACAGCCCACATCCTAGATTTGTCCAAACCAATGGGACTTTATGGACTGTGGTGACACCTGACTCTGGGATTCTTCCCTGGATGACCCCTCATATCATGACATTTGACTCATTTCATTTTGTCAGGAGTTACTTCCCCTAAGGATCTTACTCCCTACTGCTCCATACTAAGCATCAGTGTCAACTCCAGGAAATGTTTCTCAGCTGCCTTTTGCCTCATGCTCCTCATGAACATCTTAAGCAGTAGTCCACTGACAGAGTCTCTGGGCTGTCAACCAAAGACACTGAGGGCACTGTCCAGAGGACTGTGACCCCCATGTGGGCCATGTTCTCTCTTCTGAAAGCCAGTCATTGCTCAGCTAACATTTGAGGGTTAACCTCCACGGAAGGGTTCACGTTTTCTGCAAAGTGAAGCTCACAGAAGGAGGTCAACATGGCTCCCTCCCTGGTTTTACGTGGCCTGTGTGCACCGTTTTCAGAAGCAATGCATGCATCTGATATCTGTTCTCTGTCGGACTCAAAGAACAAGCCACTGTGGGAAGACAGTGACCTTCGTTGCCATCAACAGCACGGCAGGGATGATTCTATGGAAGGACGGTAGCAGCTGTCTCAGGAGTAAATTACAGGCTGGAAAGAGCAATAAGACATTTGCTATCTTACCAACACAAAATACTCAAAAGTTTGTAAGATTGCTTCCTGAGAAACAAACATTGAGAAGAATTAGCTCTTTTTTTCCTGTGTGTGTGTGTGTGTGTGTGTAATGCAGCATAGTCAGGGAAAGGTATACAGGGTTTGGTGAGGAGAAACTGTAGTTAATTTTAATAAATATAATGACCTGTAGGTTTTTTCTCAGTTGCTGATTGGTACCAGCGAAAACAATTATTACTGGTTAATTTAGTTGCTGGCATAGTGCACAGTAAATATTTTTGTTGTATCGCTCTTTATTAACTGCAGAAAAAGCCTTTGGATTTTATCAAGTTAGTCAAAATCACACACAGCAATGATATGATCATAAAGCAGAGAGTATCAGAATCAAAACTCCTTCGAAGTCACTATTACAGTCTTCATGGTCTATCCTATAAAAAGATTAGAATTCAGTGGAATTCAGTCCTCAGAGACTTGGATTTAAAACAGGGGTGCCCACACTTTTTCAACTTGTGAGCTACTTATAAGATGACCAAGTCAAAATGATCTACCTACAATAAAAATGCAAAACATAAATTTATTTCTTCTATATTATCATTATTTAAGTTACTGTTATTACCATTTAATATTGTGTATTCTTCTTTCACCTTTCTCCTTCTCAGCTCTCTTTTCGGAGGAAAGTCAATGTCATAGTTTTTATGAACAGTCCGAAAAAGCCGCTCCACATTTCCCTTCTTTGGGATAGCAATGGCACACAGACAGACGAGGCAAATGCACTTAGAATACGACATAGTGAAAAAAATCCCCTCCCATTCTGTATGAAAGTGATAGGTTTTAGGCTTTTTACTCGGACCAGCTACGGCACTCATTTTTATACCCTTTGTTGTATTTAGTTTAAATAAATTGAAGGTTATCTACGCAGCAATGTAACTGAACAAGTTAGCGCAGTTTAACGCGCATGCGTAGGGTGTCAAAAGTTCAGACGTCAGATTGGCTACCCTGTATGCCAATCAAAAGACAAATGTCTTTTAATGTCATGCGATCTACCCACACTTCCTTCGTGATCGACCAGTAGATCGCCATCGAAGTATTGAGTACCCCTGATTTAAAAGATAAAATTTTCCAAAGAGAAGTTTTCAGAATCTTTACTAGTTTGGGTTGAAATATACCATGGTTAGACTTGCCCAATCAAGTATAATAACTCGAATCAAATATCATGTAAATTCTTGCAGAATTACTCAATTGGACTTGCCACCACCAGGTAAACAAAAATGCACACAAACCACAGCCCATTTTGGGAAACATTGCCATTTATCTAAATAAATCATTTTAGTCCTCAAAGTATTTTAAGAACAAAAGAGAATAAAATATTTATAAATAAAATAAGTGTTTAAAATATTAAGAAAGAAAAGGATTTAAAGATTTCCTGGAGTGACTGTCATGCAATCACTTTAAGGTGAGTTATGGGTTGAATTTTGGCTCTGCTATTTACTAGCTGTATAGCCTCAGGCAAATCATGTAATTTCTCTGAATTCAAATTTTGTCATCTGTGAAATGGAGATTATAAATCTTACAGATTCTATGAGCTGTAAGAATATTGCATGAGAAGTAGCATATACTAGATGTTTAAATAAAGATCTTCAGCTATTATAATTGTTGTTTTTGTTGTGAGTGATTAAGATGATGATGGTTGGGAATCTAACTTAATAAGTATTCAAGAGCTTCTATTTGAATATTTTCCTATGCATTTAAAATACAGACAGTGTGTCCATTAATAAAAATAGAAATTAGCTGCTACATTCAAATGATGTAACTTGGATTAAAATATTTTTACTGTACAATAAAATTCAAGAAAATCTTACTATTTCTTCTTCAAGAAGAAAAGGACTTTCTTAAAAAGTATTTTTTAAAGTCAAAGTGAAATCACATTGCAATTCTTGTCTTTTGGTAAATTACTACTAAGCAGTTTTCACGATAGAATGGACAAAATCCTAAAAGCATGGCATATGTCTAAAAATGTAAATTGCTTAGCATCTCTGAAATCCACAAAATTGAGCAGAAAATTTGTGTTCTTGTAGCATTTTCTAGAAACCAATATGGAAAGAGTCCAGAGAATATCATTGGAAAAAAACTTGGAGAGAAAGGAGGAATTCAGACACAAAGCCCAGTATGCTTCAAGCATTTCTGAGTCTCCAAGCAGGGCTTTAGTGCAAACCCAAACCCAGAATAAACTGGGACCAGACCCTGGCCAGCAGGACACACAGTGTCCTCAAGGGCACATTGCTCTAGGGAAATTGGACGGTTCTGAATGCTTTGGGAATTCTGGTTGGCTCTGTTAGAAGCAGTTAGACACTCTTTACTTTAGTGAAATGCTGGTAGATATTTCTAAGAACGTCACATATTTATAAGACACCATAAATCTCTGAAACCAGCCTCTCTCAGCTCCCAGCTGGTTTCTGGTAGTTGTCTCAATGTGGCCAGGGATGCCAGTGGGTCCTCATGGTTCATGGGGCTTAGTTGTAGTGGACACATTCACCCAGACACCTATCACTGTTTTTCAATATCTCTAATCTGAACCAAATTGTATTCACTCAACAAACACTTATTCAGCTCCTATTATTAACTATACTTTATGGGAAACATAAGTAATTCATTGCCTCTGTCTCCAAGGAGCTTACAGTCTAGTATGTGATAAGAGTACTTTATGATACGCAAATGTTTAAATAAACGATTAGAAATGACAAGTACCATAAAAGAAATTTAAAATGCCACTTGTTAAGAAGAGGTAGATAATGCAAGTAAAACCATAGTATACAGTGTAGTAATTGCACTAAATTTCTTTTAAACTAGGTGGACTGTGTTACAGAAAAGTTGGTGGTGAAGACCATACTTAGATGCTTTATTAGGTAAGCTATAGATGAATAGGAAAAGTATGCCAAGGTGAAATAAAGAGTATAAGAAGGAGGAAGAAAAGGAGAGAAGAAGGGATGGAGGGTGTGAGGGGAAAAGAAAGCACCCTCTTAGGCCAGAAAATTCAAGTCCAGTTTGGCTAGAGTGTTATAATGAAGGCATTCCGAATTCTACATGTGATCTTGTTTGAGTTCACCTAAAAATCCTGAGTGCTCTGGGTTAATGAGTTTCCCCATTTATACTCCACACATCAAGCATTTCATAAAGCATGTCCTCAATTACTGAATTTCAGCATACATTGTAATTCTACCTCACATCTACTTGGGAATAATAATCCTGTACTTGAATTATCTTGAAAGGATAATAAAAATGTCAGAAAAAGGGCTGATTTTTTATTCTTCCCAGGTCAAATCACACTCGAATAACTTCCGATGTTATATACTCTTACATATTCTTAATCTGTTGGGTTGAATCTGAACTTGGCCCCAGGCAATCCAATTTTTATATTAAGGGCTGTTACAGAGGAAATGAGGATTTCACCAGGACAGGAACACTGCGGACTGCACTTTCCAGTTTACTGGTAGTTTGAACAGAAAGTTATGATTTGTACCCATCCACAAGGCAATGAAAGTTTTTATTGACATTCGAAAACCCTGTGTATGCTGGACTAACACACCGACTAAAATCCGACATTTGGTTTCTATCTCTTCCCAGGGCTGTCTGTAGCCACAGGACTTCCAGGTATGAAAATTCAACTTGTGGAGCACTCAGTTCCTTTTTCTTCTTGTCCTTTTTAATATCTGATCATATAGCATCGTGTCACTTCTACAGTACACTGCCATGTTTCAAAATCAGCTGAGAGCTACCCCCTGTTTAAAACAAACAATACAGGCATCAGGTCTTTGGAAGCTATAGATTACCCTCAGTCACCACACACAGATGGTGACTTGAGGATTCTAAGTCTTTCAAATGAAGATCTCGAGGCCAGAATTACCAAGCGTCATAGACCTAACAGGTCTAACAGCCTCACTGCTGTTGAACTACGTTCTCTCTTAGCTCCCCAGTTTGGTGGGAATGAAAATACTGCACAGATGGAACTATAACTGACCGTAGCCTGCTCCATTGTATGTCCAACCATCTCTAATTACAGCAACACACGAGAGGAAGAGATTTGAAAGGGCAGGTGACGGGAGAGGAGAGGAACCTGGTTTGACTTAAACAGCACAGGATCCCTCACCATCAGGCCTGATGTACATCAGCCTGACAGCTAATTAGGGTAGACATGAATTTTTCCAATGTAACAGATGTTCGCTAATCAGGCCAGATTTGGAGCCCTTGCGCCAGCAACATTTCATGCACAATTTAACTATCTAAAAGGAATAAACTACTTAATGCATTGTACTGAAGGCACAGCTGTTTCACAATCAGAAAATTTGCTGTCAAAGATGTACTCTTTAAAACTGACATGTTTTTATATAACTCTGATGGGGTGTTTATAATGTATTAATAGTTGTCAGCAAGAGCTGCTGTCATCATCAAGAAGTAAAATATTTCTGAAGGTATATTAAAATGAGCAGACTCCTTTCTCTTCCCCCAAAATCCATTCAGATAATTTAACTCCATTGAATATGGTCTGTTGGGTTCCAAAATCTATTTGAAACAAAGGACATCAATGTATTATTTCCATTTATTCTAAATTTTAAGACAAAATCATGTCAGTGCCTTGCTTTTGGTTTAAAGGTTTAAAATAATGATAGGTCCACATTTGTTTTCAAAGCTGGATATTTTAATTATTCTAGTTTTATGGGAATACACTAGGGGTATTATCATTACCACACTAAAAATGGTTTATTGGGTAAAATGAAGGTTTGACATCTTCATAAGCACAAACAAATGTGGTTAAGAATGAAATGGGATTTCTCTCCCTCCTTCTGAACCTCATATACTATCTGACCCTCTATTATAAGGAAAGAGTCCTAAACATGAACTTGAAACTTTAACTATTTTCTTTTGACAGTTTAGTCTTGCAATTTCTTATTTGTCATTTTTAAATGGTAAGGATAACAGCATTTAATATCATATGAATACTGAAAAGCTCACATCATTTAAAATATGGATTTGTAAGTGTTAAAAGTCTGTATCTGAAGTAAATGTTATATATATGCTGGTGACTTCAAATTCCACAATAAAGACAGGTTTTAGTAATCTGTGCTGTCTATATAACTTAGCAATTTGCTTATTTTAGTAATGTTTTTAGCAGTTTCCCCACCATTTTATGATATACAATTTGTGTACATTACTTCCAGTCAATAATGTTAGTAGCCTCATGAATGCTGCTTTACCCGGCAAGTGGGCTACAATAGGTCATACAGTTTCTATGGTGAGAAGTTACTATTGACCCTCCTTCCTTCCTTTCCACATGCTGGCCAAATAGATTTTTGACTCTTGAAAAGTCCTCTATTGAATTAATAGCATCAGTGGCTCATATCTTCTGGCAAAGTCCAGAATAATATCATTATATCTTGTCTCAATTAAAGAACTATTTTCAGGGCTGATGAGGGATCTAGAGTTCTCTGGTATGATTTGAGTATCTTATTTTTATGACATGTTTTTGTGATGTGATGATTTCTCTACTGGAAACTGGCTGTAGACCAACAGTTTAGAGAGTCACCTTTCCAAGTGATGACAAATCAGGCCACACCTGGAAAAGGGAGCTTTCATAACTGTGTTGCAAAGCAAATTAGCCCTGAGAGATATTACAAATTAACTTCACAAAAGAATAAAAAAGAAATGCCTTGATTTTATCACTCTCCTCTTGGATAGTATATGTAAGTAGGTTGTTTGCCATCTTCAATTCCGGTATCTTGCAGACACGTACCTATGAATTTTTAGGACAATTTTGTAACCACCAACAGTTTTTTGAAAATGGGCCCAGTTGAACTAAATTGAAGATAAAGCTTTTAAAAAATAATACAGCTTCATATTATCATCCACTTCATCTTTAAATAATTTGACTTTACACAGAAATTATTTTATAGGATAATTTCATTCTTAAGAGATTATCTATAGATTTGAATCCCATTTAGGATAAAATTCATACCCTAACCACACCCTACCACACTGCACATTACCTGTCACTCCTGGCTCCCAGCATTGTTGCATGGCACTTGCTCCTTGCTCTCTATGGTCTAACCAACATCCATCTGCTTTCTGAAACTTGAACACACGAGACTTTCTCTCCGTACATTTTTACATGCTTCTTTCAGTCTAGATGCCCTTCCCCTGCCCTTGGCTCATATGATGCCTTATGTTCACTGGGGACTCACTTTAAATGCAACCTATTCAACGGTAACTTCCCTGAAGACCCTAACTAATAGTGCCACTCCCTCGACCACCATATCACCCTACTTATTTTCTCCATAGCTCTCATCAGTTTTCCTACCTCCTCAGACCCTCTAGAACTGTGATGTCCAATATAGTAACTACTAGTCACATGTGCCTATTTTAGTTTAAATTAACTAAAATTAAATAAGATTGCAAATTCCATTCTTCCATTGGTCTCATGAAAGAATATTTTCATCTCAGAAAGTCCCATTGGACAGTGTTGATCCTAGAAACTTAGAGAGCAGAAAAGTCTGCAACTGATCTAAAGCAATTCTCAATTAGTTAAGTGGATGAATGGATAGATGAATAAATGGATAGAGGAATAGGTGGAATGATTATACATAATCATTGAGAAGTATGATATTCTACCTAATATAATACTATGGTTTCCACTCAATCCTCTATTCTTAATATTATTTTAATAGATAAAATAAAGTATATTAAAACTAAAGCATATATAATATGATTTCTTCTTTTTGGAGAGTATTTCAGTATTTAAGAATGAAATTTCCATGCTGACCAAATTAGAACCACAGGATCATAAAGGTCCCTTTGGAATGAAAGAAGTCTCCTGAGCTTAGGCTTTAGGTCACAGCTAAAGTAGTAAGAGCAGGGATTTGGACTCTGGTAAATGCAAACTCATATTCTCTCATATTTACTAGTTCTTTGTTTATGTCACTCTCCCTGAAACGCATTGCCTCCGTGTGTAAAATGGAAATAGCGTACCAACTTCGCAGGGTTTTTCTGAGATGAGGTGCCTTGTGATATGCACACCCACACTAAGTGATAGCTATCATTATAAATTTCCTTGAATGGATGGCATGATGGCAATTAGATTGTAGGAAATTCTGGTCTATCTATATCATCCCTTCTCTGGCCATTGTTCTTTGACTCAGAACTTTTTGAACTGAAGCCCTACCCATAAACACTGTCATGGGTTTGTCACCCTTAGAGGCTTGTCATAACATCACGCTCAGGAGGGTTGGGGGCTGAGGAGTGAGGATGGGAAGTGTTCGAACTATGAATGAAGGCTGTGGTCAGAGCAGAACATGCTAAATGTAAAAGCAGTTAATTACCAGACAGCTCCCGAAACAAACTGTCTCTTAATTTTTTTTTTTATTTTTTTTTTTTTTGCTTGCCCTGGCTCTTGTTGTCTAAGCAGTAGAGCTTTGGTCTGGCGTGTGGAAGTCCCAGGTTTGATTCCCGGTCAGGACACACAGGAGAAGCAACATCTGCTTCTCCATCCCTCCCCCTCTCTCCTTTCTCCTTCTCTCCCTCCCTCTCTCTCTCTCTCTCTCTCTCTCTCTCTCTCTTTCTCCATAGCCATGGCTCAGGCCTCAGATGATTTGAACAAAGGTGGCCCTGGGCACTGAGGATGGCTCCATGGCCTTGCCTCAAGTGCTAAAACAGCTTGGTTGGCAAGCAATGGAACAGCGGTCCCAGATGAGCAGAGCATCACCCAGTAGGGGGCTTGCTCAGTGGATCCTGCCTGGGGCCCAGGTGGGAGTCTGTCTCTCTGCTTCCCCGTCTCTCACCTAATAAATAGTGTTTTTAATCCCTGAAAATAGGAAAGACTTTTAAGACTTAAGTATATAGTTTATATACAATATCCACCTCATCACTTAATTCAGAGAGACAGGTAACTACTATTAAATTTAGGAAGCAGAAAAGATGAATCTTAAGAGACCAACAGGGAGGAGGTCCCAGTTGTGTGTTTTTCTGTTGATAAAAACAAAGGGTAGGGTAATTTAATAATGTCATCAGAGGTAATGAAAGTCCAATACCTTTATTAAAGTTCCCAATAGTGAGAGGGGTTGTGGAAGTCAGTCTGCAGTTATAAGAATCAATTGTCCTCTTAAGCCAATTGGTATATGTCAAAACTAGGGAAGGACTAAATTTGAAGTCAGAATATAAAATGAAAACTTTAAACATTTTTTTAACTTATTTATTTTATCCAGAGAGGAAGAGAGAGAGACAGGAACATCAATCTGTTCACCTGACCGGGGATCGAACTGGCAACCTCTGTGCTTCAAGACAATGCTCTAACCAACCAAACTATACAGCCAGGGCTAAAATGAGAACTTTAATCACTGGTGTATTTATCTGATTTCCTATATTTCCAAAAGATTTTATCTATCTATCTATCTATCTATCTATCTATCTATCTATCTATCTATCATCTATAATTCTCATGTTACCTTAGTGCTTGATCTTCTTTCAGGGATGGAGCAGGAGCAAATTCTGCTTTAAAGCTCTGAAAGTGATCGCTCCTAAGTACCCCTATTCTTGGGGATATTTGGAAGTTATTTAGTTTAGAACAAAAATATAGAATGCTAAATGTTTTCTTGAATGGCAAATTAGAATTCCCTTTCTTGCTTTGGTGAGTGTCATTGTTTTGTGTTTGTTATTGCTATTGTTGCTGAGACTTAAGCCACTAATAAACAGAATGATCTGGGAATTGGTCAGTGTTACTAGGGACTTAGTGTTACTGTTAAATTGCATGTTAAGTTTATGACTATCTTTAATGTGAACCTTTGTGTGATATGGGAACAGGAACTGGGATAGAAAACATTTAATAGTTGTCAGGAGGAAAGAGTTCATATTTGTGTGGGAACCTCCTATTTCTGTAGTAAAATTTCAAACACTTCTTAGCCCATATTAAGAAAAATGTATGTGAAGAATGAACAGCAGTTTGATTGTATAGCAGTTTGGGGAAAGAACTCTTCCTTCAAAAGAATACATTGAGAAATATTCTGGAAAAGTTTTTTATACGACACCTATAGGAGAGTATATATAATATTGTTAAAAAAAAAACCCTGAGCAGGAAATTCTTTTCCTTATGGTGTTATAAACAATAAAAGAGGATGTTGTTTTTCTGTCTGTCCTCTGGACAAACCCCACCCCCATCCCTAGCCAATGGCATTCAATTTCTACAGAGTGTAAGTCAACATTCTTACATCGGTCATCTTGGCCTTGTGTGATTGGGATGCTTGTCACGTCTCTGACTTCTGCCTTCACTAGTCTTCCCCTAATGTTTCCACACCCATCTTGTCCTCCCAGCTGTTCCTCAGGTGCCTTGGACACACTCTGGTGGTAGAGCCTTTGCATTTTCTGCTTCTCCTGCCTGGAACATTCTTTTCACAGATGGCTCCACAACTTCCTTCACCTGGTTCAAGCCACAGAGAGCACTATCCCTATGACCCCATTTAAAATTATAAGCTGTTCTTAAGCCCTGATCAGGTATTCCCCATCTATTCTTCTTGTTTTATCTTCCTTCATGGTACATATCAGCTTTTAATATACTATATAATATGCCAAATTATTTTGTCTATCCCTACTATGAGATAAGCTCATGAAGAGGTGGTTGCCTACAAAAATGAGATCTTCAGTAAATACTTGTTGAATGATGAAACAGAAGTATCTGAAGTTCTAGCAAGTGAAACTGACCTCGCAAGAATAACCTTAGATTTTATCCTAGGATCGGCAAATTCATTTACTGCCAAAGAATGTGTTCTGAGATCTAGTGGGTTTGGGCCACGGTCCTCTTCTCACATTCTTCCTAGATACTCTTACCAATTGACATGAATTCCATTTGCCACCATAACATGAAGTCTCTATGTGAGTGATGCTCTAGTGCAACTCTAGCACAAAGCCAGCTTCTGAACTCTACATCTGTATGTGAAATACTTTGACGTGGCCACTCTGATGACTTGCAGGAATCTCATACTCAATGTGTCCAACACTGAAGTCATTCTCTTCTCCTCTAAACCGACTCCTCCAGTTTCTTTTCTCAGAAAACACCATGATAATCTTGCCAATTTCCCCAGTCATAAATCTGGGCGTAACTGTCCACTTTTATCCAATCAACCACAGAGGGTTACCAATGTTAATTTTGCCATGCCTTCTGAACCATCCACTTTGCCAGTGCTCCTCACCACCGCCTCCATGGAGGCCACTACTATTTCTCGTCGGGTACTACAACTGCCTCCCTTTTCCCTCTAGTCATTCAAGTCTCTTGATACTTGTTAACTTTAGCCTGACCAGGTGGTGGCGCAGTGGATAGAGCATCGGACTGAGATGCACAAGGACCCAGATTCGAGATCCCAAGGTCGCCAGATTGAGCACGGGCTCATCTGGTTTGAGCAAAAAGCTCGCCAGCTTGGACCCAAGGTCGCTGCCTCGAGTAAGGGGTTGCTCGGTCTGCTGAAGGCCCACGGTCAAGGCACATATGAGAAAGCAATCAATGAGCAACTAAGGTGTCACAACGAAAAACTGATGATTGATGCTTCTCATCTCTCTCCGTTCCTGTCTGTCTGTCCCTATCTATCCCTCTCTCTGATTCTCTCTCTGTCCCTGTAAAAAAAAACAAAAAACAAACAAACAAACAATAAAACCTTGTTAACTTTACTGGGCATTTTCTAAGCACATTACATCCATTTCAACTCCCCAATAATTCTATACAATCAGGCTCTATTATTATCCTCATTTTAAAGAAACAGAGGCACCAGCTGCCTGTGTAACTTCTCCACGTCCTATCACTAGAAAGTGGTGGATCTGAAATTCAATCCTGGGCAGATTGGCTCCAGAGTCCATGCTCCTTACCACTATGTAACTTAGCTTCTTTGGGTTAAATCACAGCCTTGCTTCAATATTTTAATAGTACCCCAAAGGATGATGCACCAATTCCTTATGATCTCCTTGAAACTCGAACTCTTGCTCATCTCTCCATATTTCCCTGAGATCTCAATAGTCACCCTCTCCCTACCCCTCTATCCCTCACCCTGCCCTCCGCTCCATCACTTATGAACTTCTTTAGGTCCCTGAATGCCTTTATGCTCTTGCATATATTGTTCCCCATGCCTGGAACCCCATCATTACTACCCTATCCCATTTGCTTGACTTAACCCCACTCGCCCTTCATGTCTCAGCATGGGCCTTTCTGAGGGAAGTCTTCTCTGATTACCCCCCCTTTTCATGCTCACATCTAGCTCGGGGACCTGACCCCCCACTTTTATCCTGTTCCTCCTGGCTGTCCTCTAGGATTCCTTCTTCCTTCTCAGTGCACAAGGCCCCACTGTGAAGGAATCAAAATTATACCTACCTTTAATATCAAATCAGCAAAATATTTTTTTTGGTGTGCCAGAGAATTTTAGCGATAAGTTTATGTGTGCCACAAGATGAAAAAGATTGAAATCCCCCGAGTTAGAGAGTCATAGAGGAGCCAGGATTCAAAGCTGAGCTATCAGTTTCTAAAATGGCATGTCTTGTTAAACTTTTCATTTTATTATTAATTTTCTGTTACAAAGGTAATATGAGTCTAAAGAGGAGTCTAAAGAAAAAGTTCACCTGCCTCTCTCCTCTCTCAAATCACTTTTCTTGGGGTAAACAAAGTTTTCAGTTTGGAGCATAGGTTCTTAGACTCTTTGCCAAGCAACACCCAAGTGCTTGACCGTTATGTTGTGTGGCCTCCCTCGCTCAGTCTGCTTTCTAGTATATATAGCAAACTGTCTCCAAGTGAAGGAGAAAAAGTGAGAAAGGGAAATTTTAGAAAGGCACGGTAAATAGTATCAGTTGTTCATATTAGATTGATACTTCACAAAGTATTCTAAACTGACCTGAATAGGAAGCTCACATACGTGGTGATAAACACTTTACTGGTAGGATTTACTCTGATGAGTATGTGTAATTAAGTTGAAATAAAAAGTCTGTGTACCTAACTGAGCTATGGAAAATTATTACTTTGTCCCAATAACAAGCAATATGAGAGCCAGATATGGATGCTAAGTTTCACTCTGGAAAATAAATGATCATGGGTCATTGTAGGAAACTCTGAAAATAAGTCTTTTCTAATGAGGATTCTAGGGGGTCTTATCTAACGTAGTATGTAAGTATATAGCTCTCTTATCCTCTCAAGAAGCAAGGTGTCCCTTTTACGTTTTAGGGAAAACAAGTTTCCATTTGTCACAAAACAACAATATTCAAACACCTGTTTCTCTCCTGAAGGAGTGAAAGATTTGAAAGGAAGGAATTAGTTCATTTTGTATAGTATGATGTTTAGGAAATAGTGCATAATATAATCTCACAAGTAACGTTTACCAGGAGTCCTTTCTACTTTATCACCCTATGTTGCTTTTAAAATCTGAAATAAAAATTGTCACAAAATTATTCTGACTATATAGCACAATTTAGAGATACTGTGCTATTTCCAACCTTTTTCGGTAAAATGTTTTCCTGTAAAACTTTCTCTAGAATGATGTCTCCCTTCACCATTTCAAACACCTTAACCACAGACCAAAATACAGGCAAAATACATAAGCATACTGAGACGCATCTAAGACAGGAACATTTTTCCTGCACCTGAAAATAAACTGCAACTACTTCAATTTGTGTAACAAATAAAATGGCTCCAGAAAGGAGCACTTGTAGCGCTACCTACCGCGTGACTGATTATTCTTTGCATTTCTTCCTTATAAATTTAACAACACAAATTTAGCAATGGTTTTGCCCAATGGTGGCCAGTCCAGGTAGCAACTTTCTCGAAGAAATAGCCTGATTAGAAAATAATTGTCTTTTTTTCCTCATTACTGTTACCACACCTGTACTTTTCATTTCCTATAAGGTACAGTGGCAGAACTGCATCTTTCAAGTCTGCCTCTTTCATCTGATGTAGTGGATGACAGGTAATCTAGCTGAAAGTTCCGACAATTGCACCACCAGAAAAACACTGGCTGATGAAATCCGAGCAGTTATCACACTAACCATCACCTGTCAAGCCTCTTGCTTCAATTTAAGGGCGCATCAATTTTCTGAAGAGGAAATCAAGGGCAAAGAATAAAAGCGCTTCAGATAAACACTGACAAAGGCCCTTTCTGCCTCCTTTTTTTAAAATTTATGATGGGATGTACTATCATAGCTTGCTCCGTGAGGCTTTATCAACTGTCCTGATACATCCCAGATAGCTCAGAATTCTCTGGCCATTGATGAAGTGCTATACTTGCACTTACTGAAAGGGCAGAAGATTTCCAAATGAAAATTACTTTCACTAAATACTACAAAGATATTGAAGGCAGAGAGAGCCCGGCGATGGGACAAATGACAGCTGCATATAACAATGAACCCCTCAGATTCCGAGGCTGGCAGACAAGACTGATTAGAGTAAGAACATGAAGTAGTGTTTTCTTAAAGCCAGGGAGCATATTGTGTAAAGTGTCAGGCACAAAGAGCTCACACGTCCTTTGTGGCGAGTTGGGAGCACAGGCCTGCCAACCCGGCTGACAGTGTGTCCCCGGCGGAGCTTCCAGAGGAAGACTTTTTTCTAAAGGTACCTGGTTACCATGTTCAGAACACACATGCAGATAATGGTATTTGGTGAGAGGAAGAGAAGTGCCAGGGAAGTAAGAGACAGAGTGGAATAGGTTTTGTGAGGCACTTGAAACTCGTCCCTTAGTAAAATCATCTGTTTTCCTTTGGGGTTGAGAGTCTCAGGAGCAAGGTGCTGGGCCGTTTCTAACAGTTCATCTGGGCTGTCAGTAGAGAGCCTCTCACGTGGGAAACAACATGTAAAACTAATATTAGTTCTGACAGGCCTTAGGGCACACGATTTGGTGTGAGGCTCATTCTGTGACATCCTCTCACTCCTGGTGCTCTGGTAACTCTCCTGCCCAGTGGAAGGTGAACACGTGGTGTGGCCTGGCGCTGCTGGAGTTTTTGGAGGGAGTGCCAATTACTCAGTCTTTGGGTTTCTTTACGGTGGGAACCAGTTGGGAGATAGACAAAGCGGTGAGAGATGTGACTATCAGCTTCATTAGCATTAAAGTGAGGTTGGAGAGCCCGGCCTGCACCCAGCTGCCCTGCAGGCCTGCCTCCTGAGCAAAGGAGAGAAAGGGCACAGTGTCCTGGCAGGCAGGCTCTGAGCAAAGGAGCCACAGGAGGACAGGCCCCGTGTGCCCTGGGCTTCCCTCCACGGTTCCTTGTCAGGGAAGTGGCCTCTCCTTTGGGGAGGAGTGAAAAATGAGGGCAGGGTATAAAAATGGAGATAATATATTCTGAATTTTTCAGGCCAATGTCCTGTACTTCCTAACATAGGGGTGGGGAACAAGGGAGTTACATTAAGTGGGACACTTGAATTCATTAAACACAATAAATTAAAAATAATAATAAAATAAAATAAAAAGAGCCCAGGCCAGTTGGCTCAGAGGTAGAGCATCAGCCCAGCATGTGGAAGTCCTGGGTTCGATTCTCAGTCACGGCACACAGGAGAAGCACCCATTTGTTTCTCCACCCCTCCCCTTCTCCTTTCTCTCTATCTCTCTCTCTTCCCCTCCCACAGCCGAGGCTCCATTGGAGCAAAGTTGGCCTGGGCACTGAGGATAGCTCCATGGCCTCCCCCTCAGGCGCTAGAATGGCTCCAGTTGTAATGGAGCAATGCCCCAAATGGGCAGAGCATCGCCCCCTGGTGGGCATGCTGGGTGGATCCCAGTCAGGTGCATGTGGGAGCCTCTCTGCTTTCCCACTTCTAACTTCAAAAAATACACACACACAAAAGTCCTGTACTCCTCAGTGTGCTTATTTGTTTATTGACTTGTTGGTGGGCTTGTTTGGGCAGTAATAAAAGGAGAGTATTAGGAAGCCTATTTTGCCTTTGGGGGTAGGCCAGGCTCTCACATCCTGGTTCGTCGGTAGTAAAGGTGACCCTGAGATCTGTCTGCTGCCTGTACTTCCGCTGTCAAACCTCAGACTAGTAAGGCAATGTCATTAATGTGCTCAGTAGTTCAGATTTCTGCAGATGTCAACTGGACATTTTCCCAGTGGCCTGTGAGAGCAAGTCTCTACAGCAGAGGTTTAATCTGTTCATGGGGATTTTTTATTTTGGAAACAGTAGTACTTCAAGTCTGGTTCAGCTCTAGGCAGTCTTTTATAACAGTCATGGTACTAATGACAAGTGATGTGCTTTTGACTATGATGGACGAAATAACAGAAGTCCCTTCGTTTATGAGTATGATCCAGAGGTTATACTATTATTTCCCATCATCCTAGAGAAATATTTCTGGGAAGAGATGGAAGAAAGTGAGGTAGGCGAAGCAAAAGATGTACAAAGGCCAGCCTTTCCCACTTGCTAGCAGGTCACCTGGAGAATGAATAACAAAGCTTAGTGTTTAAGAGCAGAGGCTCCGGAATCAGGCAGACCTGGATTAAGTGCTATCTTTGACTTTACTAGCTGTATGGCCTTGGCAAGTCAGTGAACTATCTATTCCTTGATTTCTCCTTTCCAACGTCAGGTAATAACAGCACCCAGTGTGTAGGGCTGTTATGAGACTTAAATGTGATGTATTTTGAAAGTTTAACAAAATACCCGGCATGCCATAGGCCTAAGCTGACGTCAGCTCTAACCCCTCTCAGTTCCCAGTCATATGCTGAGAGGCCGTCCAACCCTAAACTCATTTCTCCACTAATAGAAATAATTCCTTTTTCATGTTTTGAATCCTGTCATTTGTCCCCCCAAATATACAGTTCTTCCAGGAGAAAAAATTAAAAGGGGTACATTCTAAACTCTGGCTTTTGACCTGTTTGTTTCTGACCTGCTTACAGAACGAATTTCTTATTTGTATTTTTCACAAGTATCTGAATCCCAACCACAAATATGTTTTACTGTCTTATCTTAAATAAGGAAATTGTTTCATTATCATTCAAGTATAAAAGGAAAGCACGGACTGCTTGGGACTTCAGAGTTGTGATGTCACAGCACCCGCTCCTTTCTCACGCCTTCCTGAAGTAGGGTTCTGTCATAAAATGCTACTTTCTGTATTTGTCTCTTTCTTCCAAGAATCTCGAAGCACAGACAGCTCAATTTGTGCAACTTCTTGTGACTAATGAAAGAGAGAGCAAGAATACTGTTGGAAAACAAAGGGGCGTGGAGACCGTGGGCCCCAAGCTCCTCTGAAGTCCCACCAAGGTGGGCCAGCTGCCCACTTCGTAGTCAGCCACAGTCCCACTGCTGCTGTGCTTTTTATGTGTGCCCCAAACACGTATGTGGCTGTCTGATTCCAATGGTCCTCACAGTCCTTAGGAAAGAATTCCTGGGGCCTGCACTTGTCACCCCCACGAGACTGACATTAAGCACTTAAAAGGCAGGAACTCATTTTACTTGTTTTTTCCCCCAGCCAACCATTAAATCGGATCGAAATGTCTTTTTTGTCTCTTTTTGCATGATAAAGAAATGAAATTCACAGAGGTGCCAATTATTGGGTAGACTTCATCATCTCTATGAAGATTAATTCTTAAGATTCTTGCTTGTTTTTTTTATTCAAAAAGGTGGAGAAGGGAGAATTGTTTTATTTTTTTCATGCTTTTTGTTGTCATTGGGCTAAATATCTTTGGTAAGGCTATATTGCATTTTCTGCTTATTTTCAATCTCCCCACTGCAGAGGTAGTAGACAAGAATAAAAGGAGAAGGCGATTATATTTAGGCAGAACTGGACTCAATTGTCACATCATTGGGCAACATTCTTAACAGTGCTAACGTTTGTTTTCTTGTCTGAAACTTCTTAAGTGCGTTGGGGTGATGCAAGTGCGCCCCCAAAATGACTCATGAACGTTCCCTTCACCTGCTCATTTGCCCTCTCTAGTCAGACTCAGTGTTTATTCCGATTGCAGTATTGCATGAATACATCTGAAGGCAACATTTCTGATTTTGTGTTGTTTTGCAGGGGGACGTTTTTATTTATTGCAAGTGGCATTGCTTTCCTACAAAAGTCAGACTGGACCAGCGACACAGGGGTGAAACCTATAAAAGGGAAATATTTATTTTGGAACAGTGCTGTTTCAAGTCTGACTTGACCTCAGGCAGTCTTTTATAGCAGTCATTGTACTATTAGTTTTGCTGTAATTATTGACAGGACATAAGAATCATCTCGTTTCTGTGCATGAGCCAGCATCGGCTCTCTCCTTTCCCATCCTAGAGAAGTATGTTAACGGTGGTAACTAAGGACAGGGCAGCAGAAGGGCCTTTGTCCTGTTGAATTTACAGCTTAACAAAGACTTGGGAATCATTGCTGTACAGGAATACATACACACTCTTGGTCAGAGCTAGCAAAAATGAAGAATCAAGTATTTCATTTCCTCTGATTACATAAGAAAGGAAGTGGACTAATTTTCTCCCCTGGATACTGTACTCCTCTGGGAAGGAAAGTATTTGCAGTCCTGAAACAAGGGAGAAAAATTGTTCCTTTTTTAGTGGACATCAAAAACAAGACAGCCTTTCTCTGTGGCTTTGCAGGGTAGTCTTTCCAGCCAAAGAAGTATATTTTTTAACATTGTATTTCCAGCTATGTCAGAAGAATTGAAAACATAACCCAAGGTATTTCTTCCTAATACTTCAAATTTGGGGGCATGCGTGCCAGGGAAAAACATTAATCTGTATTTCCATTTTTAAAGTGCCTTTTGTTAAATGTAAGTAATTCCTTCATCTTTTGGAACCATAATATCCCTTTGTTATTCAGGCGTTTATACTTTCCCTCCTACAAGTCATTTGGAGTTAAAACATTGGGGTGTGAACATGGCCTGTGTTTCCTTTACTCACTATGAGGACTGCTGTCCTAGAAATATGATACGTATGGCTTCTTCTTTCTTCCTTAATCACGCAGAGGCTTGAGCTATGTTTGCACATGTGCCCAGCTCCTCCTGGGCCCGTGTTACACCTGCTTGCTCCTTATTTTTCTCCTCAGGTTGCATAATTAACTCCTTTTTATTATTCAGGGAAATTATTATATTTTTGTTTTCTAAAGCCCCATTTCACACAAGAGATGTTAATGGTGCTCAGAATTGCCTAAGCTGAGCTCTCAAGGACTGTAACACAAGCAGTAGAAAATATATTAAAAAAAGAGGTTTCTTGGCTACAGGTAATATTTGAATAATTGTTACCAAATCATTATACTGAGTGCTGTTAAACCACAGTAACAACTACTAAATATCTTTAGATGCTGAATACCCATATATTAAAACCAACATATCAATACATGTTTAGAAACTTAAAGATTATGTTTTAAATTTTCACACATTTTTATGACATCATTGATCAAAAGTTTCAGTTGTCTTTCTCCATAAAAGTAAAAGATTTTTTATGAAGAGATTCTGAAATGAAATGAGTTACCTACAAATACAGGCTAAAATTGATCCTTGGAAAATTATTTTTATAAACCCTCAGTTAAAGACACAGAAAATTAGAGATGGAATTATTTAAACACTAACTTTTGGTTCAATTATATTTCATTTAGCATTTCAGCCAGTTCAGCTGGTGGAAGCCACCCACTGACTTTTAAATGCACAACATTCTATGATGAAGACTAATTACTTGTGATTTAATTAAATCTCGAAACTATTGTGGTCCATTCAAAATAAATTCTTGAATTTACTTTAAGAAAGAGATTATTGCAAAACATAAACATCTGTTTTAAAATTTTATAGGGCAGAGAGTTTATCTTCTACATGTTCCTTGCCATACATCACACACCTAATAAATGTTTCTTGAAAAAATGAAAACAAGCGCTGACTGGTTGGCTCAGTGGTAGAGCGTTGGCCCAATGTGTGGAAGTCCTGGGTTCGATTCCTGACCAGAAGCGCCCATCTGCTTCTCCACCCTTTCCCCTCTCTTTCCTCTCTATCTCTCTCTTCCCTTCCCGCAGCCAAGGCTCCATTGGAGCAAAGTTGGCCCGGGTACTGAGAATGGCTCCATGGCCTCTGCCTCAGAATGGCTCTGGTTGCAGTGGAGCAATGCCCCAGATGGGCCGAGCATCGCCCCCTAGTGCGCTTGCTGGGTGGATCCTGGTGGGGCGCATGTGAGAGTCTGTCTGTCTGCCGCCCCCCCCCACTTCTCACCTTGGAAAAAGAAAAGAAAAGAAGACCCACAATAGCTCCTGATTACATAATACAAAAATCTAAGGAGTTAATATTTTGAAGAGAACAGAATTACACTATATGCTTATGACTTTTCAATCATCTGAATGGGAGAAATAATACAATTGCCTTCTTCTGGTTGAATGGAATGATACATCTAAGTTTTGATACTGATTTTATCATAAAAATCATTTGCACTATTAAAACAGAGATTTTTGTCTAATACTTTGTGGTTATTACTTTTAAGTTAATAACACTGGGGAACAAAATTTTTGTTGCATCCACAAAAACACTTGTTCTTAACTAATTCGGGTGTGCTGATCTCAAATCTGACATTAGTTTTCCTCTGTAAGCTACACTGTTTTTGCAATTCAAAATTTTAGGTTTTCATCTTATTGTAAAATTTTCAACGTTTAGTTTAACATAATGAAGTAGAATGTCTTCTTGGGCATCATCTTTGCGAAAATATAATAATTTATATAATGCAGTAAATACACTAATACACTAAAAGATATGATTGCATCAGAATTTGTCTACAATTTCAAAATAGAACATATTAAAATGCTTATTTAATCATAAAATTTGCACAAAACTTATTTAAATTCTATTCAGGCAAAAATTTGCATTTGTAGCTCTTGCGTTGGTGTACTTGTTGAAGACAATTTCATTTGATGCTCCAGCAGTAGTCTGCTCATCACTAACAGCTCCAAGATTTTCAGGAAACTTATCAAGGTGACTGTTCAGGAAGTGAATCTTAATGCTCATGTTACATCCAATGTTGTGAAAAGTCAACAGCATCCTTTGAACAAGAAGTTCATAATTTTCTGCTTTTTTGTTGCCAAGGAAGTTCTTTGTAACTGCCACATAAGACTGCCATGCTGCTTTCTCCTCCTTATTCATCTTCTTGGAAAATTCTTCATCATGTATAAGGGTTTGCATTTGAGGTCCATTGAATACACCTGCTTTTATCTTCTTGAAAGACAAGACAGGAAAAGCAGAAATAATATGTTGAAAGTATTCACTTTCTCTATTCAAAGCCTGAACAAATTGCTTCAGTAAGCCAAGTTTGATGTGAAGTGGAGAAAAAATGATCCTCTCTCTATTAACTACAGGTTCATTCACAATATTTTGCATCCCTACTTCAGAGCTTCACATTTCGGCCATTCCTTCTGTGTCCAGTGTTTCTCCTCAGCTTGGCTGTCCCACAAACACAGAAAGCAAGGATACTTCATGAAACCTCTCTGTTGTCCTAGCAGGAAATTTACCATTTGAAGATCCACACAAATGATCCAGTTATGCTCCTCATACTTCAGAAAGTCGAGGACAATTTTAATGTCATTATAATCTTCTCGCAGATGAGTTGAATAACCAATTGAAACTGCTGCATAAACATTACCATTGTGTAGGAAAACACATTTCAGACTCCCTTTAGAGCAGTGGTTCTTAACCTGGGTTCTATCGAACCCTAGGGGTTCGATGAGTCGGTCTCAGGGGTTCTGCCGCAAAGGCCAGAATAAAGTAATACAGTAATTTGTTGTGAGTTCATGCACTTTGTTGGTTTTATTTTTTGAGCAAGGTGATGTTCATGCACGGCTCATTTTGTGCACCAGTAAAAAAACATATACTTACGTCTTGAATTTGGGAAAAAAATCATATTTTATTTATCACTAAAGAAGGGTTCAGTGAATGCACATATGAAACTGGTGGGTTCGGTACCTCAAAAAAGGTTAAGAACCACTGCTTTAGAGCTGTCAAGAAATAGCCGCCATTCTGTTGGACTGTAAGTAATAACACCTAGCTGGCTGAGAAGACTACTGATATTATGACAGTAAACAAAGTGTTTGTCTTCAGAAAAAAGTCCACAAACATTTGTTCACGCTTCCTGAAATGGTATCCTTTAGCTGACCGGTGAAGTGCATTCTTTTCTTGAAGCCTGGAGGCTAATAACTCAGCTGTTTTCTTTGATAGGCCCAAATTTCTTACTAAGTCATTCAATTCGGGTTGGCTAAACTGCTGAGGGGTTAATGATTGCTTGGTATCAGAAGAAGACCCTTCAGATTCTACAACCATTTCCTCATGCATCTTATCAAAATACACTTGATCACCATGTTCACTTTCTTCATCCTTAGGAGAAATAAAACCATTGAAAACTGGAACCGGGAGTGTCTTCGAGTGTGGGATAGGTCATATTGCTGAAGGCATATTAGGATATGCGATCATATGCCATTTTTTCTTGCCGAAGCCCTTTGTATGAATCAGACAGAAATAACAGTCACTGCTGTGGTCCTTAGGTTCATGCCAAACCATGGGAATACCAGAAGGCATTCCTTTTATTTTTCGTTTTGTTCAGTCATGAAGCATCTCCTCACAATTATGACACACAATATGAGGAACCCAATTCTTGTCTTGATCACCAAGGGGAACTTGAAAATAGGCAATATATGCACGTGTCACAAATGATGAAATATTGCGCCTTTGACATTGAAGTGTGTAACAGCCACATATAGAACAGAAGGTGTCAGGACTATTCTTATATTTACGCCTACTCAAAGAAGCGATGATTCAATCTTAAAACAAAACGAGAGGGTGTTTTTATCAGATAATAATTTTTTTACATTTAAAAACAACTACAATTATGTAAAAGTGATATTTTAAAGCATTAATTGCCTTGTGGTTATGTTCAATCCAAGAGTCGTTGCCCTTTAACTCCAATTTAAAAACCAATGCATGTCATTAACTGTAACAAAAAGAAATTAAAATTGCATAGAAACTAGAGCATGCACCTAAAAACGGATTTCTGATTTGGAATCAGAAACACAGAATTATATAGAATAAGTTCTAAAACCTCATGCAACATAAAATAAAAAAAAAATTGTTCCCCAGTGTAATGATAATTCTGAGTTCTAATATTCTACTTTCAACTTATAATATTCCTCTCCAAACAGTAACGACACACACAGGAAGTGGTAGATAGAAAATTAAAGAAAAAACAGATGAAGCACCTATAGGAATAGATGAGCCATCTAGTTTTAATTTTTATTAGTTTATTTTTTAGATCTCCACTAATTTCATAGTAATCCCTCTTCTACACATACACACAGACTCACAAACTCAGAGATAATGGGGAAGCAGTCAGTAGCTTAGCAGGAATTGCTAACTAGTTTATTTTTTCTGTGATGCTAGCTGTGTATATTGAATGTTGCCAGTGATGAACATGAAATTGCCTAGAAAGCATGAGAATCTTGGCAAATACCCAGAGTCCAGCACAATGCTTTAGTACAACTAAATGATTTCATGACAAGGAGGGAATTACTATAAAATATTATGCTGGCGAAAGGCAGTGAACAGCGCCTGCTGGCCCGGCTAAGAATCCAAAATGGATTCCCGGAAGGGAGTACAGTGCCCGGCCGCTGCGGTGGTTGCCTGTTCCTCCTATACTGTTATTACTGTTCAGCAGTCCTGAAATCTGAATGACAGTGGCCTGAGCCCTTTCAAACAACAGAAAGAAGGTCAATTTTTGTAATGAGGAAATGGAAGTGGTGGTGCCAAAGATCACTGACCCTTACGGTTTCTTGCGCAACGGAGGAGCAATGAAGTGCATCGGGAAATTATGGTGTAGGAGAACAGTGACACCACCATCATAAAGCACAGGACCAAGGAACAAGTAGCAAGTGCACTAAAATGTGCATAAATCAAACACGTGCTATCCACCCTAGGGTTATTTCTCCTGTTCTCAAACTGTGAAAAATTGTTAGTTAGTTCTGTGAAGAAAGAAAAAGGAAAAGGGCCAAAAATTGAGTTCAAGAGTCTAAAATTATATTTTTAAACAGGGAAAATATTTAAAATTTTTAAGCAAAAATGGTCTAGGTACTACCCATCATAACAGATGCCGGTCACGGTGTTAGAACAAGATCCATAAGGCCTGCGGCCTTGCTGGGGGCTGCCTTGTTAATTCCTGGATCCTAGGTGGGTCTAGGGATCCAGAGAGAAGTCAAGTCAGCTTAGGCAAAGAGGTGGGGGTCGTTGGGGCTGGGCCAGTAGTTATTTGCCAAGTGGTACAACATTATCACAATATTTAACATCTAATACAGGCTACCAGTGAATCAGTACTACTCTCCATCCTGCTTCAGTCCACTTCTATGCTTATCTACCCAATGCTCTGTGGCACAAAGCAAGGCCACAGTAGCTTGCTAGCAGGGCTACCTGAAAACTATTACTTTTTATTATTTCATGGCTCTTTCATGTCTCCTTCCTTTGGCATTATGTTACCAAATCATCCTCATATTCATAATCCAGGTGTTTCTGAACAAGACAGGAGATACGCTAATTCGCTAATATAATCAATGTTTGTTGGATAATAATGATGCTTGATTATCTGATGATTCAGGAGCTCAGAAGAGTTTTTATGATGGCCTCCTAGACTTTGCTTTTGACAGTAAAGCAGAATTGTGATTCTGACCAGGTTAGATCAGGCCTAGTTTAACAACATTTATGGATTTGATAACTTTGCATTTTTATTAATTTATTTTTTATCAATTTAGTAATTACAGTTATTTTAAAAGACAAAAGGTGAAATATTAATAAAGGAGATACAGAATGAAGTATCAAGACTTCAAAAGGACAAAAGACCAAATGTTAGTTATCTTCTAATGTGGAATAAATGTGATCCCTAAAAGATGAAGCTACTAATAGTGGCTAAGATCTTAAGAGGCACCTGGAAGGACAAAGAAGCTGTAACAAAAGCAATGACGTCTTTGGGTATTTTCCCCACACGTGACAATGGAGGAGATGCCCAGCCTAGTAAAGAAAAGGAGACACTCAGTCACCAGGAGGAAGCCAGGACACACGGTGGCAGAAGAACATGACGTACTCAGGGTGCACAACACACAGGGCCAGAATACCACCCATGAACATCTAGAAAATATTAAATGACATGAACTGAGCTTCCAGTCAGGTGAGTTATCACAGAACAAAAAAGTTTTAACACCATAAAGAGATGAATATTTGAGCCAAATTTTCAAAAGTAGTTATTAAAGCACCCCTAAAGTGCCATCATTGAGCAGGACAGTGTCTTCCACCTCAAGTGCTGTAGGTAAGGCAATAAGCACATGTGGAATTCAGTGAAAAAATCATGCTTGTCATTATTCTACCTTACAATGCACCAAAAATGTAATTTTTTTAATAGTCAAAAGAAGGTAAAGTAAAGTCTAAGCTTCTTTTAAGTATCAACTTCCAAATGGGCGTCTTCTTTGAAGCTACACATATAAGAAGGTGGAGAAAACGCCCATAAGTTTGAAAAACTATGTACCCCTCATACATATCAACTTGACATCTTGAATCAATTATAAGTAAAAATAGTAGCAAAGGAACTAATACTAACATTTTAAAATACAACTTTACATCACTCTTTGCAATAAATCGAATGGGACATAAATGCCGTAGTGATTTTACACCCACCACCATTCATTGAAAAACAGATTCAGCTGTGTCTTCCTAAATAGTTGCAAACTTTACATGGTTCTTTTTCCCCATTGCAATTGTCTTTCCATTCCTCTTTTCCCATATAATTTTATCTTAATAAGTGTTTAATATTTAAAAGTCCTTTTTATTATATTACTATAATTCTCTGCAACAACCAAAAAAGCATTTTAATGGAATATTTTCACTCAAAAATGTCCCTGTTATGAGGTCCTAAGCATTAAAACACATTCTTCTGGATAGGGTCTTTTAAAAGTATTATCACAGCCTGACCTATGGTGGTGCAGTGGATGAAGCATCAACTTGAGGTCGCCTGTTGAACAGCCCAAAGTCACTGGCTCTGAGCTTGGGCCTGTTAGCATAGGGTCATTAACTTGAGTGGGGGAATCATCCACACGATCCCAAAGCTTGCCAGTTTGAGCCCAAAGGTCGCTGGCATGTAAAGCCCAAGTTGCTGGCTTGAATGAGGAGACACTGGCGTGGCCATGGTCAAGGCACGTATGAGAAGCTCAATATACAATTAACGGGAAAGCAACTATAAGCTGATGCTTCCCATCCTCCTTTTCCCATCCTGTCTTTCTCTCTCACTCCCAAAATTAAAAAAACAAAAAAGGTATTAGTACACAATTAACAAAACAATATAAATGTTTCAAAAATATCTGAGAAAGATTGTTACAAATAAATTTTGTTTGAAATCCATGTCTTAATGAGATGGGGGTAATAACATAGTGTGTTAATTAGAGGAGGCCTCTTCCACACCCCACCAGATAAGCTGCCCCTTTATGTTGCACTCTGGGAGTTCTTTAAACCCCGAAGCCATTGAGAACGCCATGATGATATCTAACTTTTTTGGTGTACTCCTAGCACTCTATAATTGCTCCTTCCATTCCTCAACACTGTTCCCAGCACCCAACAGGTGCTCAATGAATGTAGTTATTCTGACTTTCTTTCTCATCCTTTCAGTTTCACCCTTGCTGCTGGCTGACTAGTAGCCTCACAAGTGAAGCCACCCACCTGCAAGAGCTTTGTTTTAACAGGAATCTTCTCAGATACACGGGTACATTACAAATTTCCTTGATGTCACAATATTCCCTTCATAACAGGAAACAAAGATTTTAAAAAACAGGCTTATAGGTATAGACACACATTTCATTAAGTGGCTTAATGCAATATACACATATAAATCTCTAAGCCCAATGTTATTGAGAAATGATGAAGTTCTATGTAAGGGCATTTGAACTATGCCATTTATTGCAAAAACACACTAATTTTAAAAGCTATATTTATTTTCCAATGTTAAATGTATGCCAAGCAAGTAGAAACTGCTTTGGATATACAATACCTGGAACACTTCAATCAGCTGAAGAGACACAGAGAGTGTTCTAGAAAGCATCTATCTACCTCCTCTTAGCATAAGTAGGCTGTGGTTTTTTGTGCTTAATGACTTCTGTCTCTACCCCTTGCCCGAGAGCACTGCCTATTACTGAACAGTCTGACTACACTTCCCCACTGGGTTCCAATGCTCTTCTCACGTGGAGAAAAACACTCTCCCGAGCGGGTTGCCTTTAATTTTGACAAAATTTAAAATACATATATATGTATATATAAATAAATATATATTAATGGCTCATTATCTTTTTTTAACCATAGATTATCAGTAGGTTTTGGGGAGGGGGATGGGGATAGGATATTTCTGCTTCTCTTTCAAAGAAATGTGCAAAGTATTTAAAACTTCTTTTAAAAATAAGCGTAATCTTGTTTCAAAATAAAGATAGCAAGTTCTTGGTAAAGCAAACTATTTCACTTTAAATGTTTTTTTTTGTTGTTAGCAAGCCCTAATATAACTATTCAGAAGTAACTGCTATTTTATAATCTCCTGAATATTGAACTATTTATTATGCAGATTAATACTCATTAGAATATGCCCACACCAGCATGGAGTGTTTTTCTTGCTTACATATTTGACCGTTGCAGCTTCACCAGTCATGTAAAGAGGTCTCTTGATAGTTACTAGTTTCAGGCACACACAGATTTCTGCCAGACGCGTGGCACCTACACTTCACATCTTCGTTTTTAAGTTAAAGAGAGACATATGGAAGATTTGCAAAACTAACAGTAAAAAGGGGTTTTTAGATAAAAGCTAGAAGTTCTCTTTAGAAGAATTTTATTCTCATCTTGACCGGGGATCATGCTAGCATTCCATAACCCACAGCAGAATGTGGTGGCATTCGAGGATGTATTAGGTTGAACCACATGAAGTTGTCATTTTGTGGACCAAACATCAAATGATGCAGTTCCACACGGTTCAACCTAGCAGTTGCTACGTCTAATCTCTGTCCTCAAAGGAAGCTCTACTGCATAGAACCTCCTTGGGGAAAATGCTATAAAGATACCCACAAGGAACTGTTTCCTAAATTTGGTAAAATTTCATAATGCAATGTTTTATGTAGTTTCAGTATATTCTACCAAATCATTTCCTGCTGTACAAACTTGATGAACACACATTTGGTAGTTATTCGAGCCTGAACAGCTCCCTTCTCCTGGGAGGAACAGGCCCTTCCACAGACCCAGAGCCTCGGTGCAGGGTGAGGAATGCCCAACCTGGACCAAAGTTTGAGGGAATCAAGCAAGGAGAACAGGCTAACATACAAGAATATGTTGACCATCTCCAAGACTAAGTCATGATATCATTATACTGGTCCAAAATAATTCTGTCTTAAATGTATATGAATACACCTTCAAAATGAGCAGGGCATATTATTAATCTCATTTTACAGGTCTGAAAATTAGAGCTTCTATTTGATACTCATTTTTGTTAATTATTAAAATTAGAAATAGTGAGGCAACCAAACTCAGGGTTACCAGTGAAGGAACGACATAATCTAGATTAGATCTCGGCTCTGTCTCGTAGTCTACTTTCATGGAAGACAGTATTTGAACATTCAGGATATTAAAAAGAATGTCTTTCCAACCTTTTCCTCTGGTCCCCACTTCCTTCTCTCCTCTACTCTGTTCCCTGTCTACATGCTGTTGAGGTAAGAGGACCAGGTGTGGCAGGCTAGCTGTGACTCCACCAAGTCAAGCACTGCTCTACTTCTGTGATAAGGCAAGGGATAAAAATTGTGAAAAATATAAACTCCTTAGGAGAGAAAAGAGGGTAAAATAGAAAGTGAGCATTTCTTGGATCTCACAAGAATGATCTAGAATCTCTGTATCAGTGTAGGGCAAGGAGGGGCAGAAGGAAAGATTCCTTTGTGGCACAGAGAGAGCTGTAGGGTAGTTTCTGGGTTTTATTTTCACTATAGCAACAGCAGTTGAGTAGGCACTGTGGACAGAGCCCAGTGATATTAAAGAAATCACACACACACACACACCTTAAGAAATTTATAATCTGAAGAAGAAGCTTGGACAAACAAATGAAAAATATGGATGCCAAAGAAACATATGAGAGTTAACATGGATGTTCAAATGCTTGCAATGATAGATGTCATAAGAGATTAGCTTTAAAAACCTTGGGTAGAAATTGACCCTCAAGAAGCTGGGAATTCTAAAGAGATGCTTAAAACTTCATATAATTGCCCTCCGCTGGCGGCAGACTAAGATCGATAGAGCGCACTTCTGTGAGAGAAAGCGCTACCTGTTCGAGGTGCCAAGTGGCTGGGAAATACCTGGCAATACTTCACTTAAACTCTCTCCATCTAGCTCCACTGTAATGTGAGTCAATAAAAATAACCTGTATGTGTGTGGTGACTTTCTTCTGTGGACTCAAAGAAAAACATATGAGAAAAATGGAAATATGTGCTTTAAAAAGTAGACTTCATTATCTCTCATCAAAAACAAATGTTTTGATAAATATCTCCACCTGAAATGACTTTTTGTTTTAGCAATATTGCATAAAATTTTTGTCATATGTCATAGTTGATCAAATTGATCTTTAAGCCTAAATCCTAACAGCAGAAGGCACATATCATAATGTATAACTTTCTGTGTATATAAAATTTTTGTTAGAAACCTCATTTACTCCCAAATTTTATGTCCCGACTGTTCGCACAAAATCAGTTTCACTACAGATACTGACCCTAAATCTCACAGAAAAGGAAGATGTGAAAGCTAGAGGCATATTAAGAAATTTGTTTATAATGTGATTTATCCCATCTGGAAAATGTCAGGAACCAAACCACTGAAGTCTGCAGATGGAAAGACACCCTTGACTTTTCCTAAGTAATCTCTGAGTGGGCACATGGGCCGGGGAGTTCCTGTGGATTTCCTTGTAACCTGATGCATAACTAGCAGGAAAGGTGAATATTCAAATATGTCAAATACGCCAACCAAATTTAGACCAGCTTTAGAGCTTGTCTGTTGTCTGTTGTCTATATAGAGAATAACCAACAATGAAAAATCTTTCATGTAAGAAAACTGGAAATGTATTTATGCTTAAACTGTTCAAGCGTCACTTTTAATATTCATTAAGTGTGTCCCCATACTGTTCTTTGCCAGAGTGTTTTGGGGACACTAAATTGAGGTGAATTAATAAATTAATATTGATTCTGAAGGTTTAACGCAAAGGCAACTTAGAAGACTAAGTATATGTGTCATCTCACATATTAGTCTGTCTTTCTCCTCAATTACTGGACCCTTCCAACGCCCCTCTTCTGGAAACCTCTCTGTCTGTTTGTGTATATCTTCATCAGTGCACACATATCGTTGGGTTTTCCTTAGTGTACTGCACTAGCTTCCCAGGGCTGCCATAACAACATACCACAAACTGGGTGGCTTCAAACAATAGAGGTTTACTGCCTCATAGTTCTGGAGACTAGAAATCTGAAATCAAAGTGTGGGCGAGGCTAGGCTCCCTCTAAACCCTGCAGGGCAATGCTCCCTTGCCTCTTCCTGGCTTCTGGTGGTTTGCTGACAATCTCTGGCAATCTTAGCTTGTTAAATGCATTGCTCCAATCCTCTGTCTTCACGTGGTGTTCTGTCTGTGTATGCGTCTGTGTCCCGATCTCCTCTTCTTTCACAGACACAAGCCATACTGGATTAGGGCCCATCCTAATGACCTGATCTTAACCTGGTTAAATGTCCAAAGACTGTTTCCAAATAAAGTCACATTCTGAGGTACTGGGGGTGAAGACTTTAACATATCTATTTTCAGGGACACATCAACTTCTAACACTTAGAATCAAGTGCTCCTTTTAAGAAGTAACTCACAAAATAACCCAGGTGCCAGATATTGAAAAAATTAAAGATAATCTTTTCAATGGCATGGTTAGTATCTTCTCTTTTATTGCCCAATGCTCAGTGTAGTAGATAGCTCAAAGTTAGTGTATTAGAAAAGTTAATTGATTTCATTAAGAATGAGTTTAAGGAAGAAATAACTCCAATGTTGCAATCCTAATTTCAAACCCCACAGGATGTCTCCACCTTCCTGAGTTCAGGATCAGTTTTCAAAGAGGTCAATGCACAAAAGGTCTGGAGGAGCAAGGAATCCAGGCTCCGTATAAACTAGGTACAGGGACAGCAGTGACTATCCCACCGCACTTTATAATCATAGCTACCCTCCGTCATGAACTCCCTGTGAGCCAAGCATGTGTAGGTATCTACATGACTTTCCCATTTTATCTTCCCCACAAGGCTAGATGGGAGGGTCGACTGCTAGGACCACTCCCACTCTTCTGATGACGATCCTAAGTCCTTGCACTTCCCTGCCAGCAGCAGCGGAGTCAGAATGCAAACACAGGTCTGCCTACCTGTGCCCCTGCCCACTGGGGGCCCTGCTGCTGCGTGTGCATGGCCCCGGCTTGGACCTGAAGGGCTCTGTCAAGGCCCCTCTTGAAGGGGCTGCCGTGGTTGGTAACTGCGGCCCTGTAGGGACCCCAAGGCAGGAAGCAGGGCTGCGACAACCACATGTTTTGAAGCAGAAACTCTGCCTCTCTCTGCCTGACCCTTCGGAGCACTGGCCTGAGTTGATGTGTTGTTAGTTTTGCCTCCACAACCTCTTTACATCTTCATCTGCCAGCATGTCAGTGATCTGTGTCAAGTGTTGACCAAATCTGTAGGTGACATAAGCCCCTACCAGGAGTGACAGGCTGGAGGCACTAGCTTCTGTCTTCTTCCCTACGGTCACATATGACTTAGGAACTCTAATACTAACTGTTAGAACTTCACGATGCCATTTAATTGGAGAGTGTTTGTGGTGAAGGACACACATCCCATTCTCTCTTTTCCTTTTCAAAGGAGGAGACTAAGGTGTTAGAGAATTAAGTAGCTGGCCTGAAGTTGGCAGTGCCAGAACTGAAATGGAAAGACCCTATATATTATACTAATTCCCCCCAAAGAAGAAATGCCAGGATGTCTTGTTTAATTGGACCCATAAACAGATTCAGAGGAGTCAGCAATGTGACATCAGGCCTGCTGACCCTCAGCCAGTCACCAGTCAATGAATCAGTATCTTCTGATTGTTACATGCAAGGCGCTTTGTCAGATATTGTGAAGGATGCCAAGGTCATTCAGACATTTTCATCCCTGGAAACTAACTCTCCAATTACAATCCTGAGATGGAGTTTGGAGCAGTTCCTCAGATGTGCCCCATTGCCATAGGTCATATGATCTGGAGTCTTTTGAGAGAACTCAGTGCGGGTCCCCACCCAGCCCAAGTCTGGGGCTATGCAGGCTGTGAAAATAACACAGGCTTTGGAGTCAGGACGGGGTATGAATTGAGAGAACCTTCACTTGCCCAAAGTAAGCCACTTGCCAGTGTGAGAGTCATTTTTACCATCTATAAGAGTGCGGTAATAAAATTAACCATACAGGATGACAGGGACACTAAGATAATTATACGAAATGCCTAGCCCAGAGTACGTTTTTGAGCCACACCCAGGTGCTATTATCACTTAGTGTGGTCAGTGTTAGTCTCTACATCTTAATAGGATCATGGAGATATTTGAGAGGTTCAGTGATTGGAAGGTATCCTTGTGATAGTTAATTTTATGAGTCAACATGACTGGGCCATGGGTTACCCTACTATTTAATTAAACATTATTTCTAGATGTGTCTATGATGGCATTTCTGGGTGAGAATAACAGTTGGATCAGAAGTTTGAGTGAAGCAGACGGCCCTCCCCTCTGTGAACGGGCCTCTTCCAGTCTGTTAAGGCCTGAACAGAATAAAAGGCTGAGTAAGAAAGAATTCTTTCTCTCTCTCTATCTCTGAGCTGGGACATTAGTCTTCTGCCTTTGGACTCAGACTTGGACTAAAACTACATCACTAATTCTCCTGACTGTGCATCATGGGACTTGTCAGCCTCCATAACTGTATGAGCCTATTCCTTACAGAAAATCTCTCTCTCTCTCTCTCTCATAGAATATATATAATTTCTCTGGAGAACATATAGAATATATACACTCAATATTAGAATAACTAGTTCTCTGAAAAACGCAGACTGATACAATCATCTAAAAAAAATGTTAGACTCTCTATTCCAGGAACAACGGGACCATTTGCCAGTCAGACGTGGGGAACAAGCTGGAAGGTGTGAAGCAGTTTAGTATCATCTGACAGAGAAAACGGTTGGTTTTCAGCCATGGTTACCAGAAAAAAAGAGACTTAACAACAAGGGTGATTAAATACTGCAACCAGATGACAAGGGTAGATGTAGTATGCAGATCTGACAGAACTTGGAAAACAAGTGAAACAGCTATTTTTCTTGAAACCTGGAGAGATGTTCTAGCCTAGAGGTCAAATTTGGGCTGAACCAATCCATGAATTTCCTTCTAATACCAAGATGGGTTTTTTGATCGTGTAAGTCCAGAGGAAGTTCTAGAAAGATTTTAGTGGGATTTATTTTAAGCAAAGGAAGAAAATACTCATATAAATAAAAATCTAGGACTTGGACAAATTGAGAGCTTACTTCCTTAGAGCTGAAGTCTAATCACACAGAATGATTTACCATATACTTGATTATTTTGTAAAATCTGCTCTTTGTGTCTTGTGTTTCACTTTTAGGGACCTCTCACATAGAGAATTTATACTGAATTACTGTTCTTTGTGGAGAGGTGGGGTTAGCGTTCCCCCCTGGGTCTTCTAGAATTTGCATAGAATGACAAGGCTGAGGATAAAAAATACCCTTGGAACAGCAATTTCCAAGTTCTACTTGTAGGACAGTAGGGTTGTATTTTAAATTTTTCTAATAGACTAGCTTTCCTAACCACCTTTGTCTATTATTCTATTCATGCAATCCATCATCAGTGAATATATGAATATTTATGTGTAACTCTAATATGTATAGCCCTTTAGCAGGCAATTCCCTTAAAGACTACTACAGTGTTCTGTGCACAAATACCACAGGGCTCCATCACCTTCTTCTAGGCCAACTTTTAACCTGATTAGTTGAAATTATTAATTTCAAGCAAGCGATAGTAGGAAAACAAAATATAAAGCAGGCTAAGACAGTGAGTTAGAGACGCAAGTATGCCCCAGAATCCCACCTGCTGTGACTAAGAGAGTGAGGTTTGCAGACCTTGTTCCATGGCAGAGAGGGTAAATAAAGGCGGAGAGGGTATACCAATTCATCCTTGACATTGACTGGTCTTTCTAGAAATTCTCAGAACTTCTTTGTTTGCATTTCTGTCTTAATGAGCATTCCAAACTTAATTAACATTGTCACAGGTTTAGGATTCCCAGCATTTTACTTACATGCTTCTATTGGATTTCTAATGATTATATCTCTTATCAAGAGTTCTATGGAGACATCAGGAAGGGGTTATATGTGTGCCCTGTGGCCCTACGTTCCCTCTCCGATGCTGGAGAACAAAACAGAAGTTTAAGGGAAAGAATTAGGGCATGCCGGGTAAGGGAAAAGGTCCAATGAACCATCCCCCTTCCACATCCCAGCTCAGAACCAAGTAACAGATAGATCCATCTAGCAGATAAAGAGTAAACGGTCAGCTTCTTGACTGATTCAGCTCTGGAGAATGACGCCCAGATGTGTAAGCACAGCTGGATTCCTATAGGGCAATCCAGAATTTGGCTAGACTCACCACCAGGTCCTCATGTGGGGGCTGGCCGCTTTACTGCACTGAGGAGAAGAGCAGAAGGTGCACAGCCTGCAGAAGAGAAAAGTCAAAAAGGGGTTAGCAGGGACGGATGCCCATGGGCCTGTTCCCCACAACAGCTCGCCCACCCAGAGTGTCCCGGTTGGCCAGGCTTCCTCCTCTCAGGAGGCGAAAGTGAAGGGCAAAGAGAGGCCAGAAGTGTGTCTCTGAACTAGCAGTTCTCAAAGTGTGGTCTGAGGCCCAGCCACACCTGCAGTATCTGGGAACTTGTGAGAAAAGTCCATTCTCAGACCCCACCCCTAACCTACCAAGTCAGAAAAAGTGAAGTCCAACAAACTCTGTTTACAAGCTTTCCAGATGATTTTGTTGGTAATGGTTGAGGACCACTACTCCATAGAGCAATTCTCAACGTAGAATCATTTTTTATGCCAAGCTGTCTGGGCCTTCCTCCTGACCAGTTAGACCAGCATCTCTGCGCTGGGGCCAGGTACCAGTATTTATCATAGCCCTTGTTTAGAGGTTGCATATGAGGGCTTTCTGGGCATTGCAGATGTTTAAAATGAACTCTTTCATGGACCCATCTGTAAGTCTGGGGGAGACTTCCCCTCATGCCCACCTACATTACTAGGGGTCTGTCTCCTGTAATTACCGAGAACAGGAGTTCTCAACTGGGTAATTTTGCCCCCCCCCCCAGGGACTTTTGGCAATGTCTGGAGATAGTTTTGTTTGGCACAGCTGAAGAGGGCATGTAACTGGCATCTAGCAGGAAGAAGCCAGGGATGCTGCTAAGCACCCTACCCCACATGGGACAGTGCCTCGCGACAAAGAATCACCCAGTATAAAATGTCAACAGTGCCGCGGCTGAGCAGTCACGCTCAACAGCGTATGTCTTTAAACTGCTGCATACGTGCATGTACCAAAGTCGGGCTATAACAGAACTGCATTTTTAAATGATATGCAAAATGCTTTCCTATAAAATAGACTAACTTTTCTCCTCCCTATTTAGAGTGAGGGAGGGAGGTTACAGATCCTTGTTCAACATTCCTTTCATTATCTCCTTTACGATTTTGTTTTAGGGTCAACGTCTAGATTTCAGGCTAACAAAGGCTAGCTGCCATGTCTGTTTTCTCACTTTGTGAAACATCTCACAGTGCCCCACGTAGACAGGACCTGATGGGTGCTACTTGATGATGACTGAATTAGCTTCTCCTAGTTGGGAAAGGCAACTCTTTTAAATACAAGTGTCACTTTATCCCCTCTCAGTATAATTTCAAAAGCATCTTATTATATGCAACCTTTGTATATCATAGTTCTGTAACTCTGCGGTTAATATTTCTTGCCATATCATTGCAATTTGTCAAGTATGCTCAAATCTCAATGTGCTAGGCTCCCTGGAAGCATACCTTTTTCCCCTCTTTCATTTAACATTTTCAGTTGGATACTGATACATTTCCTGCTAAATGTATTTTATTTGGGGTGGTCAGAAAAAATATAGGTCTCCCAGTTAAATCTGAATATAATATATCATAAATAATGTTTTAGTATAAGTTTGTCCCAAATATTTCTTGGGGTATAATTATGCTAAAAAATTTTTGTTGTTTAACTGATAATCAAATTCCATGGACATTTAAAATTTCATGGACATTTCATGACTTTGACATCTTTCTTTTCAGTAAAATTTCTGGATAGTTTTCTATTAGAATAAAGGCTAATATTTAGATGGTATACACCAGAACAGCCATATTGTTTGCTAATATATTGTCTTCCACACATGTTAGAAAACAGGCACCACTCTGTGCCTCCTAAATGTCCTTCCAACCTTCCCCATCTTCTTCTTGAGTCAGCAACTAAGGGGTTACCACTTGGGTAGGATCATCAAGACCTGACTCAGGTAACCCCTGACATCTGTCTGATTAGTCAGCGCCTGGATGCACTACTTTGAAATATTTCCCATCTCGGCCCTAAGTAAGACTCTCATATTAAAGCACACAAATGATTCCCCAGAGAATGAAAATATAGATATAATTACATTCATGTATATATATATTTGAATAAACATATTTTTAAAGTCAGGTAAATTTCATCTGATTTTATAATCCTGCCTTCTTCCCATCTTTCTGCTTCCTAAGTAAACAGTGATGGTGCCTTCTTTTCCGCGGTTGCTTTGCTACCGTAACAATTCTCCCGCTTTCCCAAGGGATTAGCCATGGTGCGATTTACTTTTCAAGGAGGGCCCATTTATCTTCCCCCTGACAAATTTCAGCACATACACAGCTCCAGCGTGAACATTTCTGCAGATTAATCCCTCACCCTTCTCAAAGAGAAGAATTATTCTTAAACAATCTATTTCAATACGGAGTTCCTGGTGTGAAGTTAATTTCTACAAACCTTGTGAGCGTGCAACCAAAACACCACCTCAGTTATTCACTGAGAACAACAGAAGCCCTCTGGCTTGTAGTTTTTCATTCTTGTTGTTTAAATGTAAACAGGAAAGAAAGACAAGCCAAAGCTTGCTTTTTTAAAAACAATCAGTATCTCCTGCAAGCTCTTGGAACAGTTTCTGTGTCCAACAGTCTGTGGTCATCAACTACCGATAAATACTTCTTTAGTATCTACTATACAATACAGTAACATGCTATTTAACATATACGTATAGTTAAACATTCTGTGGTTTTGAAAAAGAGCTCTACAAAATCAGCTATGTGTTCAGATCAGTATGCTAATGACTGAAAGACACAATGGTGCTTGACAAAAGATGCTCATATTTTGTTGCAAGAATCAATGAAAAATTATTAAATAACAGTTAAAAAATATTTAAAAGGGCAGGTACAGAGTAATATACTTTGGGAAAATTATCAGGCACTGCAAATTCATGATGGAGAAAAGCAAGTATGAACAAATAAAACAGGAGAGCTATGGGCTGGTCCCAAGCTGAATATGAATCAGCAATTCAGTGCTATTGTGATAAAAGTCAATATGATACCAGCACAAATCAATAGGAGCAGAGTAGGCAAGGCTGAAACATAATTCTTCTTCTTTTTTCCCATTTGTCAGAGGGAGGCGAGGATCCTGTTTTGGACAGCACACTAAAAAAACTGTGTGGAACCCAACCACATTCAAAGAAAAAGAGTCTAACAAGGAAGGCTGAAAATATTTTCAAAAAGTGGCCCCAGGGCGACTTTCCGGCTATGTTAAGTATCTACAGTTTTAAAGATAATTCTGGCCAGTGACTCTGATGATAGATGTTCAAATGAGAAAAAAATAGTCTAGAATAAATCTTACAGACATTTCTGCTAGACATCAGGAAACTTATCTGCAACAGAATAGAACAGTAAAACAATACAGTAAGTGTTGCCCTAAGGCAAAGATTGCCAGGTGTCTCTATCTTAATTTTTTTTTTAATTTAACATTTTTAAAGGTAATCTTTATAAGTTAATTATTCCCATGAAGGTTATATGAAATCTCATGGTCATGTTTGACTATATCATAAACAGACTACAAGACTCACACATACCTACATGTTAAATGAACATTCACTCTGTTTGTGTGTGTGTGTGTGTGTGTGTGTGTGAGTGTGTGACAGAGACAGAGAGAAGGACAGATAGGGACAGACAGGAAGGGAGAGAGATGAGAAGCATCAGTTCTTTGTTGTGGCACCTTAGTTGTTCATTGATTGCTTTCTCATATGTGCCTTAACGGGAGTGGGGTGGGGCGGGGGGGTGGGCTACAGCAGACCGAGTAACCCCTTGCTCAAGCCAATGACCTTGGGTCCAAGCTGGTGAGCCTTGCTCAAACCCGATGAACCTGCACTCAAGCTGGCGACCTCAGGGTTTCGAACCAGGGTCCTTTGTGTCCCAGTCTGACGCTCTATCCACTGCGCCACCGCCTGGCCAGGCATGAACATTCTTTTTTATAAACTGCTGGAACCTAGTGCAACAAGGGCAAGCTGGGAAAAGTTATATTATACAGCTATTTCTCAATCAACATACATCATTAATGTAAAGGTAGGCCACGCCCCTTCCCCATGGACACCTACATACACACCAATCTCCACCTCTGTTCCGGATTCAGCCACACAGCCATAAATAATAGCCTAAGAATTAGATACACTCTAACTACATTCCAGATATTTCTAGATCATGACATATTTGCTGATGAGAAGGAGATCATGTAGGATACATATATGTGGCATGCACATTTTTATTATTGGATAACAGAAACATTATTCTTATTGATTTGGCTAACTTTCTGGCTATTTTTTCACAGTTCCATTTTGGTGTCATGGATATAAAAACCACACTGAATGGGGTAGCAAGGAGGTGGTCTGTTATAATGTAGATACAGCTTTTTTCTTCAAAAGTCCCTTGCTAAAAATGTTTTTCAACATAAAAATGATAATAGGATTTGGATCTTCAATTTCCCTTTTACTCTTTCCTGAAATTGCCTTACTTTTCACATTAATCTTATGCTCATCTGAATATTAAGGCACTGATAGAAGGAAGAGTTAGCTCTAAATTCTGAATTATATACTTTGGATGAGAAGGGGCATTACTTTGGTACAGAGATTATAATAATGTTGACTGTACACATCACTCCTTGCTGGAATCTAAAAAGTTTTAATGAGAACATACCTCACATTAAAAGTTCTTTTGTGTTTGAGAACAGTTCCTGCTCTTAGGTGAAATGATTGTCCATATTTCTCAAATTTTAGCCATGCTAATACTTTGGCATATGCCTGTTAGTGCGCCAGTCTCATGCATACTTCTTAGATGATCCAAGTAACAACCCCTCCCTGACCTATCCTCCGCATGATACAAACAATTAAGTGTGAACAGGAAAAGGAAAAATCTCCTGGTCTTTTCCCATTTATATTCCTACACTTGTTTTCCTGAGACTTCCTAAGAAAACATCATGGCAGTGCTCATAACTCAGATACTCGTGAATATTAAAGGGGACTCAGAATTAAAACAAGCGACAGTGGGCATGGTGACTGTATATGTCGTACACTGAGCAGTTACTGAGTGCTTACTGTAGTTCAGAGACTGCAGTAGATGCTTTGTGGGAGCATAAAGATAAATTAAAAAACAGACTCTACATAGAAAGTCCAAATTCTGAAATTCAAAAAATTGACTTTCAAAATTAACCTTCTATCTTCAACAAAAATTTCTTTAGAGTATTTGAGTCTTGAAATAGCTTCAATTCTCTTCACACACAGATTTTCATATATTCCAAGTCCAAAACCTAGATAAATAATAAATATTTTAAAAACACTGAGTAAATGATCATGCAAGATCAAGTTGTGAGATTGTATTGATTGGGACCAATATTTTTCCTCACCAGCCTTCACCATGAGAATCTTCCTTTAGGATGTACGTAGCCAGCAGTCAGGCTCAGGTATCATGACCCCCCTGAGGAGCAGATGGTACAGACAGCCTAACATCTACGTGTTGCATCGATGTATAAAAACTGCTGGAGAGGTGTCTTGGTATTGTCTGTGGTCTTACTATCTTATGGCAAAGTGGCTGATTAATGGGGACAGACACTTACTAAAAACAGCAGAGCTACAGTATCTTGTTAGCCCTTATATTTCAACTCTTTTCCCTTTGTTTAGTTTTGCATTTGGTCTCATTCTGTACAGACTTTTAACATCAGGTGCAAAACCATAATATGGAGCTCCGTTTTTCCAATTAGCCCTTGCTCCACCTGCTCTAGGAAAAGCTCTTTTAAATACCAAAGTATCTACAATTAAGGTTCCAGTCAACAATTTGGTACGTTTTGATTTTCATAAAAAATTATAACACCTTGTCCATCACAGAAAATTCTAGGTTATAACTCTGGGATTTGTCAACCTAAATGTGTATGTCATATTGACACAGTCCTAAAATTCAAGCTCTTTATTCTACCTACATGAAGTAGAAAGAATTTGGCCTCCAAATGACTTGGAGGAATCAGTGGTACATAATAAATAAATGCAACGTTCTAAGCAGACATTTCCATTTCTTAGTCCAAGTACAAATTCTTATACCTGTTTTCTGGTGGTTCTAGGATCAGAGCCTTACTTAAAACCATTTCTCCTGAAGCCAAGAAATCGCATCACCATCAATTAGATTCCTATTGCTACTGGAACAAATTACCGTAGTGGCTACAAACAATACCTTAAGTTCCAGAAGTCAGAAGACTGAAATGAGTTTGATATTCCCCTGCCTCAAGCTTCAGCTAACCTTCCGTAACTAAACCAAGGCTGTGGAACATTTCAGCTTCAAAAAACGAGTCCAGAATTCTTCTAGCAATAAATCCCCATTAACATAGCCTCAGTGCTGCAAAAATCTAGACGTGCTAAAAGGTGAACAGAGTCTCTTTCCTAGTGAACAGGATTTTTCCCTGAGGCAGAATCACCTGTCTCTGCAGCATGTTTTACTGCTCTGTCTTTTCATCTGGGGAGGTGTGTGCAGTCAAGACCACGGCCACAGGTCTAGAGACCAATATAAGACGTGTTATTCCTTCCTCACGGAGGACCTAGTCCCGAAAGAGTGTAGAACAGTATTGTGAGAAACTACCTTGAAAACAAAGAATGCTTATTGAATCTCCAAGGTGATAATTATGGTTTTTCTACCAGCTCCTCAAGAGTGCGGAAGTGAATATCTCTAAAATTCAATGCTTGTGTCCAAATGACTCATGAGTCTGGAGACAAGAATATCAGTATCTTAAGAACCACTTTTTGAAAGTCTCCCTGAGGCTACCCAAGTGTATTAATAGCCAAGACATGTGCTGGGAGACTGTCAAATGAGAATTTAAGGTGAAAAGGACCCTATCTATCTTACCTGAAAAATGAGTTTAGAAGACTAGTACTTAGCTTCATTTATTGACTTTTTGAACTTTCTAACAGCTGGTAGACTTCTTGGGCCTAGTTTTGCAATCTCCTGCTCTTTCTCCAAACCTTCGAAACACTATATTTTTATAAGATTATTATTTCTCTGAGCTGGGATTGGAAAATCTTTTATCGAGACGCGTTTTCAATTGCCTACAACTTGGTGAAAAAATACTTACTCTTGCTGTTGAAATTTGTACTGTTCTGGTATTTGGAGAAATATTGATTAATATGAGCATGTTTTAAACCTGCCTAACTTTTGCCCGTCAACCAACCTTCTTTGTTTGCTGTTTCACAGCAAGATGCACTAAGGAGTGATTTTTGCAACTACTTCTTCATCTTTTCCTCCACTTTTTTTGTAAAGGTTTCCTTAATTTTTTCACTTAAAAAAACCCCTTAGATTGTACATTTAAAGGCCCCAAGCAATCTGAAAGAGCAACCACCAGAGCCAAAACCACCACAGAAAAAATGACAAGAAGCATGGGGAGGTATGAATGTATTTTAATCAGTTCAAGCACACTTTACATGTAGTGTAAAGCTTAACAAATACATGCAGTGAACAGTACATGTATAAATAGGGAAATTGAGATGAGTCATTCTTGGGTATAGAATCTCTTGGAGAACCTAAGCACTACTATTGTCATTCATCAAGTGATTTAATTCTCACAATTACCAAAGAAAATAATTTTAATTTCTACAGCTAAAACTATGTTGTACAAAATACATTTGCATAAAAAATGGGCAAGTTAATAATAATGTATAAAGTTTAATCTTATAATTTGTTTTTTGCATTTAAATACTGTACTACTCAAAAATACCTGCCATTCCCTACTAAGCTATTCATACCACTCTTTATATCAGGGAATGAATAGTATCTGGAAACTAATAATGCACCCATATTTACCTTTCTATATGTTATCTCAACAGCTGCACTGGCAAAACTCTTCCTCAGTGTCTCAGATACCCTCTGATGCCCAACAAAATACTACTACAAAACTGGGTGAATTAAAACAATTCCAGTTTTGGTTTTGTCTGGGTTCACTCATGAGATTGCATCAACTAGAAAATTAGAGGGGATGGAAGGTCCAAGATGACCTTATTTGCATATCTAATAGTTGGTTCTGGTTGTCACGTGAGAAGTTTCAGTTTGCTAAATGGTTTCCCATCCTCTAGTAAGTTTCTTCATATGGAATTCTCAAGGTAGCATTCCAGGAATGCAAAGGCAGATACTGTAAGCCTCTTAAGTCCTTGCCCCTAGAATTCACACCATATCACTTCTGGCACATTCTATTGGTCAAACAAATTACATGATCAGCCCAGATTTAAGGTGTAGAGAAAAAGATTCTAATTCCAGATGGAAGAGCAAAATTATATTGCAAAGGGACCTGGTACAGAGATTGTAGGAATTTGTGGCCATTAAACAGTCTACCACACCTGGTTAAGTCCTATAAACAGTCCTACTTCTCAGTTCATAGGATGGGTGGATGTCTCATCCCAGAATTTGAAATGGCAAATGTGCAGTGTTTCTGTGTGTCAAACAATTGAAAAACACCTTGTGCAGTACTGTAAATATTAAATATACCAAGCAATTTTCAAGAAGAAAGGGTTATCTAGAAACATGGTAAATAACTTTTTTCTGATCAAACAAGAACTTGACATCATTAGCCTCAAACTTCATGTTCCAATCTGTTCTTTCCTATTGTGTGACAGCCATATTGTTGTCTTATAAAAAGTTCAGTGGCTCAGAGTTTAGCAAGAGCTCCATAGGCCTATGGGCCACCATTTTAAAACAGTGTTTAAATACTCTTTTGAACAAGTACTATATGCCAAGAACTATGATACAGGCCTTGGATGGGAAAAGTAGGTAACAGTGTAGTGAAATAGAGGTTTGCCCTGGATGCTTTGAGAGGACAGAGGAAAATAATATTATTCACCTTGATCTGGAAGACAACCAAAATAATTATTTTACCACTGTAAAGTTACATTTTCTTTCTCTTTTGTCACCCTTTTACTATATTTTTCAAATGTCCGATTATATCCTAGAGAAACTATAAGTAAAAGCATGTATTATTTTCTTTCCAAAGCAATATAAACAGAGAAGGTTGGCTAAAATTCAGATCTACTTTATGTTTTTAAAATTCCAATGACAACATCTACATTTTATAGCCTGTGCCTTGATGTATGTAAGGATAGATAAATAACAGAATTAACAGCATTTATTTTCTCTAATTCAAAGGTCTCCATTATTTGTGCTATAAATAACAATGGTCATTAATACTTGTCTACAAACTGTAAGTACCTTTTAATTATAACTCATTATGGCAAACACCTACAAAGCATAGCTTCCTGTCCCTTCCCTTCTAGGGAGAGAATCTCAAGATTACAGAGCGGTTTACTTCCTATACACATGCATATGTCTTTGTGCACTGAAAGTGGAAGGTTCCTTTCAATTTTAAACATTTCCCTTGGACAATGATCAATTTTTTTGTGAGCAGTATTTTATCTTTTAATTTATTTTAACAGCTTGAAATGGACCAGCGGCAGAGTGGGAAGCATGTTGACATTTATCTGAAGTCTTATCTTTATTAAATCACTTGTATTATTGCACTACATAAACAACTTAATAAACACTTATCTAACTGGAGTCAGTAAGTCTATTGAGCCAGCCAATTTACTCTTAATTTTCTGAAGATAAAACCTCCTGTATCAGTTGAGTCACTGGGGAAATTAAGTCTTCAGTTATCAAATCTGTTACCAAATCCAAAGTACCCCCCATGAGTGCTTGGAGGGCTTTTGATTCTTTCTTTTCTATAGACACCCAATGGAACTAGATAGTGACCTTTCTACTCATCCCACTTCACAAATGAAACACAGTCAGAAAGATTTCTTTTTTTACTCTCCCTCCATACCCCAATAACTTTCAGTTGCCCTTAGCCATACTTGATATTATCAAGAGATTATTGAGTTTTCTTCAATATTCACAATAACATTCATAATGAAAGAACAATGAGGCTGTGTCTTTCCCAAATGAAGTCAAATGGAAGGTTGAGAAAGTCCTTTGTGGTCTAAATTTGTGCTGTCAATTATGGAAACCACTGGCCACATTAAAATTAAAATGAATTTAAGATTTAGATGAACTTAAATTACATAAAATTTAAAATTCTGTTTCTCAGTTACACCAGCCAAATCTCATGTTCTCGGTAGCCGTATGTGGTTGGTGGATACTGACTGGCCAGCACAGAGATAGACCATTTCCACAGGAAGCTCTATGGGACAACGCTGGTCTAAGTAACAGATAACATAGAAAAGGACCAACAGCCTGATCGAAACACTTCCTTTCTTTTTTTATTATAAGGCTATCACTTCTGATTGTATTTTAAAGTACTTTTTTATAAAAGTTAAGTACTTTTTAATTACATATTTTATTAACACAAAAAGTATATTGAAGCCTTCTTTGACCCTTTCTTCAATATAATTCCCTTCATCACCTACCACGATTCTGAAGTTAATGAGCATCTATCTCTCCCACCTGTTTTATAAATACAGATTGCCTAAAGTAGAGTTTAGTAGCATTGAAACATTTTTATTAGTAAAAATAATCTGATTTAAAATGTTTACTCAACATTTTAATTTATAAATTTATGCATGTTGACAGTTGAGTATTATATCGCAGGTAGGTCTCTGATTGTATTCTACGTCATGAACACACCCCATTTATTCAGGCATATTTGGTCTCATTCACATTTTAAAAATATTTTCCTCTCAGAAAAAGCCATTGATGTGATTAAGTGATCAGTACAGTAAAAATAATAGAATAAAAATGATTATTTCATTTGATAGACATAGTCTTCTCTCTTATTCCTTAGAGTCAAATCTCTAATACCAAGGAAAGGCTTGGGTAATCAGGTGCTATTAACCCTACAGGCCTTTATGCTTCTCTTCCTTTGATATTATTTATTTAAAAGATAGCCCCCCCAAAAGAAAGCAATTGTAGAGATTAAAGGTATAAAATAATGAAAACATCCATTGAAAAGAAAGAAAAGGAAGTATTGATAATGTCATGTTTCCACAGTTTTAAGTACTTCTTACACTTGCTTAAATTTTTTTTAACTGGAGAGAGAGAGAGAAAGGAAAAAAGGGAGGGAAGGAAAGAGAGAAACATCGATTTGTTATTGCATTTATTTTTGCAGTCATTGGTTGGTTCTTGTATGTGCCCTGACTGGGGACTGAATCTTCAACCTTGGCGTATGGGGACAATGATCTAACCTACTGACCTACCTGGCCAGGGCCTTATACTTACCTTTCGCTCTGCTAGATGCCAAGATCATGATCTCTGCCATGTGGTATAAGGTATTTGAATGAACCACAGATGACAGGTTGAAGGTGTAACCATTCTGTAACCAATTCACCCTCTTAGAGAACAACAAAAAACCCAAATGCCACATATTTATTTTAATATTCGAATTAGTCAATTGAGTTCTTGTAGAATCCAGGTTAGACTCTGCTGCCCACTTAGTTTGAAGATGGCAGTACTGTCTCCAGCTGTCTCTCTTGAGAATACTGGAGAATACATTGAGCCCAACCACCTCAGGTCCTTGTTGACTGCCTCCCAGTTTCTGTCTCCAATTTTTGACAGCTGTATTGGAAACAGGTCATTCATACAATCAGAGGCTGTCAGAATTGTGTCTGGTAATCCAGTTTTCTTAATAATTTTGTTAATCTTCTATGAGAGATTGAAATTTTAGATATGTATTATGTACAGTGTGTCCGTAAAGTCATGGTGCACTTTTGACAGGTCACTGGTCAAAAGCACACCATGACTTTACGGACACACTGTATGATACTATATCGTGGATTAGTGGGACTTATTATGTAATATATTATCAGTATTTAAAGATATTTTTACTTGATATTGTCATAAAAAAATTTGCCTCCAAATTCTGAGCTGGAAATTGGAATATTTTTTTTAGAAAAGAACCACAATTACAGGGCTTTTTAGATTTTCAGTATATACATTAATAATTATATATAAATTGAAATATCTATGTACTGATCCTCAAAACTAACCAGCAGATACTCAATTACAAGATAAAAAAGTAAAAATAAAAATAAAAAACAAACAAGATCCTTTATATCTCAATTCAGTGCTTTGTAGGGCCCTATACAACAGGAAAAAATGGTCGATAAAGTAGGAATTGTTGATGTCAGTTTACAGAGGCTAAGAGATTGTATGTTACATTTGTTCATTTACTTACACAAGGGAGATAAGAATACCTACCTAGGCAGTTAGGGCTTCTATGACAGAATATGACAGACTGGATGGCTTAGAGAAAAAACATAAACTTCTCATATAGTTCTGGAGGTTGGATGGTCAGGATCAAGGTACCAGCTGGTTCGGTTCTTGGTGATGCTCTCCCTTATACTAACTGATACACCTTCCTCCTCCTTCAGAGTACCTAGACATTTTAGACATTTTAAAATATAGAAAACCCTTCAGAACTAAACGAATGGATACAGGTTTTCCAGATTATTAGTTTCTCACTGATATTCTTTTCTTTCTTTATCTTTTTTTTTTACAGTGACAGAGAGAGAGTGAGAGAGGGGGATAGATAGGGACAGACAGACAGGAATGGAGAGAGAGGAGAAGCATCAATCATCAGCTTTCTGTTGTGACACCTTAGTTGTTCATTGATTGCTTTCTCATATGTGCCTTGACCATGGGCTTTCAGCAGACTGAGTAACCCCTTGCTTGAGCCAGCAACCTTGGGTCCAAGCTGGTGAGCTTTTGCTCAAGCCAGATGAGCCCATGCTCAAGCTGGCAACCTCAGGGTCTCGAACCTGGGTCCTCCGCATCCCAGTCTGACGCTCTATCCACTGTGCCACCATCACACAGCCAGTATCCTCAGGTTGGGGGGATTAAGTCAGGTTTGAATGCAGCATTCCAAGGAGGCTCCAGTCAGTTTTGTTGGCCAGTTAACAAGACTGAACCATCACCACATGGCTTCAAGGGAAATGACATGTGTGGAATTCAATATTTTTAACGCATTCTGTAAAAATCTAAGAATCCTTGGGAATTGCTGAATCACCTCTTCACTGACATCTCTCTTGCTAAGGAAGTAAAAATCTGATTCATGGCACCACATTTTCCCCCTAGAGTTGGGGGAGACAAAGCTCTAGACAGGTACTAAAGCTGGATGCTTTTGGGTAGAAGACCAGGAACACAAAAAGCATCGGAATAGTAATCTACATTCATCCCAATGCCTCCTTAGGCCGCCACCTCCTCAACGAACCTCGTGTTTCTCTCCCATGCGGAAGTCCCTCACTTTCAAAAGATTTCCACCTCTTCCAGGAATAAAAGCGTAAGGCAGTGGTTCTTAACCTGGGTTCTATCGAACCCTAGGGGTTCGATGAGTTGGTCTCAGGGGTTCAGAGAAGCCTCTGCCGCGGAGGCCAGAATAAAGTAATACCGTAATTTGTTGTGAGTTCATGCACCTTATTGGTTTTGTTCTTTGAGCAAGGTGATGTTCATGCACGGCTCATTTTGTGCACCAGTAAAAAACATATACCTATGTCTTGAATTTGGAAAAAAAATCATATTTTATTTATCACTAAAGAAGGGTTCGGTGAATGCGCATATGAAACTGGTGGGTTTGGTACCTCAAAAAAGGTTAAGAACCATTGGCGTAAGGCAATGAGGCACGTCCATGATGGAAAACGGTCCTAGAAGCATGATGTAGTGTAATGCAAACTTGATAGCACTGACACACGCATTTCTATTTTAGGTCAGAACACCGAGATGAAGTTTTAATAGTGTTCCAATTCGTTTCTACCTGCAATAGATTAGCAATTGGATTTTGAAAAATGTGTGCCACGCTACATTGTTATACCACTGCAAATCAAGGGATGATGAACTAACCTGATGTTAATTGTGAATATTGCTCCCAGGCCTCGTTTCTTTAACAATGTAGAACTACGCTTTATTTTCAATAGCTTTTCCAATAAGCTTAATTGCATATTATAACTGAGAAGTCTTTGTAAAATTCTAAAGCCTTACCTATTAAACATTCTTTCATTATTGTCTACATTCAATTCTCACACAGAAAATCTTCCCATTTACTACCTTCAAATAAAACTTTAGTAATTGTCAGCTTTCCTAATATAAAGATCTTTGCAAAGCCCAATAAACTCCTCTGTCTCTCCCCCCTTTCATTCATAGAGATTTTAATCTGATAATACAACTCAGCAGGTATCCACTTTAACAAGTACTGAATGTAAAACACCGAAACATCCGTTGTTAGACTATTCCTAAATCCTTTGATTGAATAGATCCTAAGTACTAACAGCATTTTCAAAGGAAAAGGAGAAAGACACAATCCCATTATTACATCATTTTCCTGGCATTGGAAAAAAAAAAATTCCATGACCCACTTTATCAACAGTTTTCCAAGTCAAGCTTATAATGATTTCTGGCCTCTGCCCTTGGGTGCTTCCCAAGGTATTTAGAGGAATATATCATCTTGACTGATATGCAATATAACTATTTAGTACAGCCATGAGATTAACTGTTCAACCCTTAGCCTGGGGCTTACTGGGATCTGGGCTTGATATCCTGGGCATCTTTTAATAACTCAACACTCAACCCCTCGGCTTCGTGAAGTTCAACACTTTAACAAATGTGGACCCCCAGTGTCTTTGCTGAGAAACTCCTCTTTTAGCCTCACTAAGAACAGTTTTTCTATTTATTCAACAAATATTTGTTGAGTATTTATTGTGTGCCAGAATATGACGGTGAACCAAATAAACCCACTCCTCATGGAGCTTCTGGTGAGAACCTTTCCAGAAGATTGCATTGCGTTCATGGTTCTTTTTCTTTTTAAGTTTATTGGGGTGACATTAGTTAAGGAAATGATAAAGGTTTCAGGTGTACAATTCTATAACACAACATATTATATCGCATGTTCACAACCCCAAGTCAAGTCTCCTTCCATTCCCATTTATTCTCCCCTCACCCTCTTCTGCCTCCCCACCCCCTTTCCCTCTGGTCACCACCATACTGTTGTCTGTCGATGAGGTTTTTGTTCCTGTTGATTTTTTTTTTTTGCTTAACCCCTTCACCTTTGTCACCCAGCCCCACAGCAATCCATCTGTTCTCTATGAGTCTGTTTCTATTTTGTTTGTTTATTTTGTTCATTAGATTACATATCTGAGTGAAATCATAGGGTACTCGTCTTTATCTGACTGGCTTATTTCACTTAGCATAATGTTCTCAGGTCCACACATGCTGTTGCAAAAGTGTAAGGTTTCCTTCTTTTTATGGCCAAGTAGTATTCCATTGTGTAAGTGCACCACAGCTTTTTTATCCACCCATCTACCGATAGACACTTGGGCTGCTTCCAAATCTTGGCTATTGTAAATAATGCTGCAATGAACATTGCGGTGCATATGTTATTTTGAATTAGTGTCTCGGGTTTCTTTGGATAAATTCCAAAAAAGTGAAATTGGTGAGTCATAAGGCAGTTCCATTTTTAACATTTTTAGGTAACTCCCGACTGCTTTCCACAGTGATTGCACTAATCTGTATTCCCACCAACAGTGCATAAAGGTTCCCTTACTCCACAAGTTTCTATGTATACTCACTACTACGTTTAGGTAGTTCTCATTCATTTGAAATTCTGGATATTTTTTTTAGTCATCTCAAGTTGCTGTACTTATAATACAGTATTATATTTCTGTGGGAGAAAGACTGAAGAAGTCTAAGTAATTCAGTTGTGAAGATGTTGTATTATATGTGAAACCACATTTCTAGATCCTACTTTTCCCAAACCACCTAAATCTATGGGACAGCACTGAATTCCATGTTAATATTGCAGTGTTTGGGCATTATCATCTTGTTACCTTATTGTAATGAATTGGAGGCAGAAGGGAGGTGGGAGTTAATTAAGAAAGTTAGCAACTTTGTTTTAAGGTATCACAAGCATTTTTTGCTATGTGTCCCCACAGTACTCAACACATAAAGCTATATATTGCATATTATTTTCTATAACCTGCCTTTTCCTTTCCAATTTCTGATTCCTACCCTGTAATTTCTAAGTACACATAATTACTACTTCAGGTGTTAAATTCTACATTTGAAAGTATCTACACCCTAGCCTTCCAAAACAAGACATCAGCTAGTTAATACGATTACCACATTATAAAATGTGCAAATTTTAGCAATAATCATGGTTTAAGGATATTTAAATATAAACTCTTTCTCAAGAAACTGAATGAAAAGACCAAATGGTAAAATCTAGCTTTTGCTTTAATAATTTTGACTTCAGAATATATCTTTAATAAGTGACCAATCTCCAAATGTTAGGAGACAGAAAATAGATATAAGAAAAATAAGTGTTACTATGTGAATATTCACAACCTTTCACCATCCTTGTAGGGGAGATTCCCTATCTTCCTGACTCTCAGCTCAATATTCATCTATTTAATCATTAGAGAAACACAATTTTTTTTTACCTCGGACTACTTCCAGACATTTTTCTAGGTGTTGCAGATATTGTTGTAGGACATAAAAATAGCTCCCTGCCTCCATAAAGATTACCTTCTAATGGGAGAGGTTGAAATGCCTCTTAGCCACTTACCCATTCACATTTCAGCAGGGACCCCTGCAGGGTTTTAATGATGATAGCCAATGCTGAATTTGTCTTTGTTATACATAGTATATACTACAGTTAATATATAGTCTGACATAGCACCTTTTTTACCATTACATTCTACCTGTGGTCTCCAGGTAACATTTTATTGGCAATAATGTTCTTACAAAAACCATTGGGATTTAGCAAATTCTGTAAATGGAAATAATAATGGAAGAGCATGGCATCTATTCTCATAAAATTATTGAAAGGAAATCAATCAATTACATCTTTGGATGGCAAGTTGACAGGGTTCTCATCTAATATCCAGCCTTTACTAGTTGTCTACAGTAGGCATCTGTTCTGACTGATTGGCATTTGTGCTGTACCAATTGTTAAATATTCAAATATCATTCTGCCAGAGCTTGCCAAAATTTTAGTAAAATCTGCCGTTTAACCCAACGATTCCATTCCTGAGTATAATGTACAGATATACTTCCACATGTAAGATATAATATATGTAAAAGAATGTTCATTATATTGTTCAATATAGCAAGGGATTGGAAATCACCTAAATATGCATTAACATAGTTTGGGTTAAACAAATTAAGGTACACCCATAGAATAGATTATTATGTAGCTTTTTTTTGTATTTTTCTGAAGTGAGAAGCAGAGAGGCAGACAGACTTCCACATGCGCACTACTGGAATCCATCTGGGCCATTGCTTTGATGCAACCGGAGCCATTCTAGCGCCTGAGGCTGACACCATTGAGCCATCCTCAGTGCCCAGGCCAACTTTGCTCCAGCGAAGCCTTGGCTGTGGGAGGGGAAGAGAGAGACAGAGAGAAAAAAGGGGTAAGAGTGGAGAAGCAGATGGGCCTTCTCCTGGGTGCGCTGGTCAAAAATTGAACCCCGCCAGGGCCATTATGGAGCTATTTAAAAGCATAAAATTACCCAGGCTGGATAGTTTGGTTGGTTAGAGTGTCATCCAGTCCAGATACTTCAAGGTTGTGGGTTTGATCACCAGTCAGGGCACATACAGGAACAGATCAATACTTCTGTCTCTTTCTCTCCCTTCCTCTTTCCGTAAAAATCAATCAATTTTTTTTAAAGTATGAGACAACTCTGTGTGTAATAATACAAAAAAAACATTTTTAGAAACATTATTAGGTTAAAAAATCAAGGTGTAGAACACTGTGCACTGTGCTGCCTTTGTGTAACCAGGGGCACATCCACACCCGCATATAAGCGCACTGACTGTGTTTCTGGATAAACAAAACTGGGTAGTAGGTTGCCTGCAGAGAGGGAGCTAGGTAGCAAGCTACTGGGTAGTAGAAGGGAGGCTTGCTTTTTACCTCAAATCTCTTTGCTATATTTTGAATTCTATACTATGAGCATGTGCATAGATAAACCTGCTTACACTACTTTTTAAAAATAGATCATAGCCTGACCTGTGGTAGTGCAGTGGATAAAGCGTCAACCTGGGAACACTGAGGTCGGCAGTTCAAAACCCTGTACTGGTCTGGTCAAGGCATATATGGGAGTTGATGCTTCCAGCTCCTCCCCCCTTTCTCTCTCTCTCTCTCTCTCATCTCTCTCTCTCTCTCACTCTGTGTCTCCTCTCTAAAATGAATAAAATAAAATAAAATAAAATGTAAAAATAGATCATGTACTTTATTTTATTAATCTTAAAATTTAAAATAAATTTCAATTATGGTTTACATTCAATGTTATTTTGTATTAGTTTTAGGTGTACATCATAGTGGTTAGACAGTCATATACTTTACAAAGTATTCCTGCCCCTTATTTTCTTTATATCAGAGAAAATTTTAACTTTATTGTAGACATTACAGTGGAGGACATAAAAATCAAACATTCTCAAGTAATTTCTACTTTAATCAGAAAGTGTACCATGCATATATATGCTGTAGGTATTTTTTCCTCCTTGTCTTACAATTTTAATAAACTGTTACTAACCTGCATATTTTATATTTTTTATTATGTATAATTCAGAAGACTAATACACAGCCCACATGTAGTTCAGGACCACTTCCTGACTTTATTTGTTCCTTTGGGCTTACTGTTGTTGAATAGGATAGAAAGCTGCTTGCAAAGCCAGCACCCTCCACAATAAAAGCTGGTTCTTAGGAGCTCTGACTGGTCTGAATCGGGCTCATTATCTGTCATTTAGCTTGTCACTTGTCAATTCTTACTCTCACGGGCACACAGAAAATACCCAAACCTGTTGAACTTGACCCTTTGTCTTCGAAAAATTAAGAATTTCTTTAAAAGGCACCAAGGTAGGTACAATATTATTTATTTTTAAAGAAACTTAGTTTAATTATTTTAAGGGCCATGTCTTTAATTATTTTACTTATTGTCAACTGTTGATGCATATTGGCATAAGTACAAATAGATTATTTTCAAAGACTGTCAGGGAGGATTTTTAATCTATAATAAACAAAAAAAGTTTGCATCTCTGGAAAAGTAATGAAACTTTGTGTCAAGATAAATTTAGCATTTAACATTTGCTAAAGATTTAAATCAATGCAGATAGCACTAAATAAAACAAAACAAACACAAGGGAAGGTTCAGAAACATTGATCATGGCCAAAATACGCCCCAACAGTGTTCAGAGGTTTACTTCAGTAATATCTGTGGTCATTGACTAGATCAATGAAACTCATTCTTTCAAGAGCATCCAATTATAGTTAACCGTAGATTGAGCATTCTAATAAATCAGCATACTTTATATAGAATTAGACAAAGCCAACATGCACGTTAATAACACAGCACGAAAAATCTAAGATCAACTCCAAGTACCAGAAAAATAGTCTTGTGATAAATTATTTCATTTAAGTTTGATTCATAGATGCAAACATTTCAAAGCCATGTCTTTCTGATAGATAGTTTATGGTAGCAGTATTAATAGAGTTTGATTAAGCATTTAAGAGAAGAGATCAATATACCTCTGTCATATTTACACAATAAAAAATGGCATGTTCAGTGAGTGCAAATCACTATGAATTGAAGTACTATATTATACAGAAAGTTAACAGTAATATTTTTCACAACTACTTTGGTCTTTTGGAAAATAGGCCTTTATAATAGAATTCAACAGCTCAGATGCAATGGACTGAAACATGAGCAAAGTAAGAGAAATATCAGAAACAAAATAAATCAAGTCTGTTAATATTGGCTTGAGAATTCTTTTCCCTCAAGAAGTAGACACTGATTATGGGTAAAGAATAGTTAGTTGGTTGACAGCTAAGCAAAATACTAAAAATAACAAACAACTTAGAGTTTTGGGGGCCAGTGTAGTAAAAACAGGAATTCAGACAATGAACCAAATTGGCCCTGGAACAAAATGGGCTCTCTTCCAAGATGCATGAACAGTTACAGTTCATTACATACAATGTTTTATTAAAATTGAAATCCGATTTTTATACCGACAGAATGCTGAATGTAGACTACAAATCTTGACTTCAACATGGACTGAGACACAAGGTGCTGATATATTTAGTTCTCGACGATTTATGGCAAACATTTACAAAAGTGAAAAGCAGCTTCTAAAAGTGCATATCAAGAAGCTCATGGAAATCTCTTTTGCTCCCCTAGGATTGGAGGCACTGGAATGTTGCTAGGACCTGAAGGGTTTGGGCTTGAGGCCTTGGACTGATAAGGTACATTCTTGATCCCCAACCCCAAAAGTGGTCTAAATAGGGCTGGGTCATGGCTAGATTCAATCTTTTCTTTTAATTGGATTTATTGGATGACACTGGTTAACATAATTATATAGATGGCAGGGGCTCACAAAATTTAGAGGATATTTCAAAAAGAATATGAAGCTATAAAATATCCCCTAACTTTTGTGAGCACAATAGAAAACAGCTATGATTGCTCAAAAAAAGGTATTATTTAGGAGGGTCCACATTTTTTCTCGTACTATAACTAACAGGTACAGGGGAAATGTAGTTTCATCATTTTGTCTTAAATAGTCTTCTATCAGGAAGTGTGAAGGAGAACTAAATATAGCCCAATTTGTTATAGTTTGGTGAATTCAAAATTTTAAACTAATGATTCTCATCCATAGCTGCATTTGGGCTTTTACAAATGCCAATGCTCTGCCTCACACTACATCAGTGAAATCAGCATTTAGGGGGTAGATCCCAGGCGTCGGTATATTTTTAGCTACTCAGCTGAATGTGCTATGTCACCAAGATGAGGAACCATTGATTTATACAGTCTTTGGTGGGGGCACTTTTTATTCATTTTAATTACTACGATTTACTTAAACACTCCAGGTTTATTCCTTGACCCTGAGTACAGAGGGTGCCCCAAAGTCTGGATTCTGCCAGCGAGATTTGAAGGGGACAATAACTGCTGGTAGGCAACCAACCCCACCACATTTGCTAAAGACATTTCCAGTGTCATCTGATCTCCAGACCTGGTTTTCAAGACTATCCCTAATTCTGTTTCCTCCTGCTTTGGAACAATTAACTTCATGACCTTGTCTTGGAAGTAAAAGTTTGCAAACACGAATTAAGGAAGAGGTTAAAGTCTATTTAATACTTGCAAAATGTGTTCCCTACACTGTGTTTTAATATCAGCTAAGGACATCTTGGCCAAAACCATGGCAGCTAGAGGCCACACGTTTGTGTGCGTGTGGATGATTAAGCTCAGATAAGCACAATTTTGTCCCGTTTATTCTTTATTCTGCGCTCATATTTCCTCCGACAAAAGGGGCAGTGTGCTGTCTGGAGGTGCGATGGTTGCTATAGAGTAATATGCATTTAGAATGGGAGGTAAAATTGCAGGGCATGAAACTCTAGTTGTTATTCTGTCAGGCATTAGGGTAGAATGCCAATTATTAAAAAAAAGCCCTGAACAATCAATTAAAATTGATCTTGGTATGCTCCCCATTGATTCTCTGGCTGAAACCTGGACAAGAGGGAGTGCCTGTAGGGACAATAACTATAAAGTAGAGTTCCTTCTGTCCATATTCCTGGGTGCTGCGGTATATTGAGCTTCCTTTAGAAGTGGCAGGTTCTTCAAGATGCAGATCATTTAAATGTGAAAAAATTTTACGTGGAAAAACGATGTTTCCTGTGAGCCAATATTCCACAATAGCCCACTCTATTAGTAATCTATCACTATTATTCATATTTTCAGAGAACTGAAGGTAGCATTACTAGTTGAGAGAGGTGTAAATTCATAGGAGCTGATATTTGACTGGATTAATGTTTAACTCACATATAGAATATTTTTCAAGAAAGAGCCCATTGCTGCTGCCAGTTCAACCTTTTACCCTGATGGCTTCTTCTTTTAGGCATAGTTATTTCATCTCTAACAGGAGACCCCTTTCAGATATTCTGCTGTGACTTCCGCATCCTTCACTGCACTGCTTTGACTCTCCTTGGGTTCGTCTCTGTAGAATATCTATTGCAGGCCCTAGCTGTAGCCACCCCACCTCTCCTTATGAAAGCTACTTAACATCTTGCTGCTAGCTGACCTTTTATTCAAAGGAAAAGCATCAGTGTGACGATAGTGAAGAGTGCTTCAGATCTAGTAGGCCACTCATTCTCGAAGTGTGGTCTTTGTACTGGCATTATCAGCACATCTGGGGAACTGAAAGAAATGCACATTATTGTGCCCCATCTTAGCGCTACTGAATCAGAACCACTAGGGATAGGTGCAGCAATCTGTGTTTTAACACATGGTTCTCGCGCAGGCTAAAGTTTGAGGACCACTGCATTATAACAACTGCAGTGGTCCTCAACTCAGTGGTCCGCAACTCAGATCTTTGCTTTGAGATCCATCGGTGGCCATCGCTTTCCATGTGGGGTAAGTGCGGATGGCCCGGTAATTCTGCTCTTGTCCTTAAGAGAGGTGTTATTGGCGGTTCCCCCAGTGTTGTAGCCACACAGTATTTGGATACAAGTGCAACTCTTCAACCTTTACCTTAGACTGAAGACCAATGAAAAATTAATACTATATTCCTCTACCTCATGCTCCAAGGAACATTTGAAATTTCTTGATGCAAATTTCTCTTTGTTAAGTATCATTTCTGCGAGGATGGACAACAAGTGGTAATTGAGTAGGCCTTAGTAAAGAGCTGATATTTCATGATTTGCATCTGTCCTATAGAGGCAGATATATAAACCCTCCTAGACGGAGGGTTTGGATATTAGTGAGAAGAAACTTCAGATAATTGTCCCTAAAACTTTTTTTTAATTTATTTATTCATTTTAGAGAGGAGACACAGAGTGAGAGAGAGAGAGTGGGAAAGAGAGAGAGAGTGGGAAAGAGAGAGAGAGAGAGAAAGGGGGGAGGAGCTAGAAGCATCAACTCCCATATGTGCCTTGACCAGACCAGTGCAGGGTTTTGAACTGGCGACCTCTGTGTTCCCAGGTTGACGCTTTATCCACTGCGCCACCACAGGTCAGGCTTGTCCCGAAAACTTTTCATGAAGGCAGGACTTCACAGGTAGAGCTGAAAGAGTTTGCCAGAGGATGAGAGTCAGACTCAAACAAGACTTCCAGGTGACTCAGTGCTTCATTAAATATAAGCTATCTGAAATGAAACAACTAGGGCTGATACTAAAAACAAGTAAAGCTGTGCTTTCCTCCTTTGCAGATAAAGCATGACTCTCGTGAAAGCTGACAACAGCATTTCAATCAACCATACCGTTAGACGGCAGCCTTTGGACCTGCACAGGCCACCTTTCCAAACACGATCATCAGAGGATTCAGGGACTAGGAGGAATCTCAGTAAATATAATATAATTCCCTTATTTCATAGACTAGGAAATTAAGGCACAGAGATTTGAATGGTCCTGGGGTCTTATGAGTAGACGGTGTAAGAGCTGAGACTAGAACACAGACATCCAGTGACTGCTCCGTGCTGGGCCATTAGAGACCCACCAGGACTCAAGTCTACTCAGCTGAGGGATGCTCTTATAACTAAGAACTACTGTTCTGGAAGGAAGACTCTGTACCGTGACTGAAGTTAATACAGAAGTTCTGTCTCCTACATTTTCTGACTATCTTGGAAAGAGGGAGAGTGACAGACCAAACACTGAGCCAATCGGTCCTTAGTCATGTCACTGTGGAGCAGAGCCTAAAAAATTATCCAAAATGTGAACAATGGTTTATACTTCAAAACAATTTAAAGAGCATAATTGTTAGACAATAGATAAATGATTGCATTAATTTTTCAATTTCTGTATAATGAAATGCTATGAAAGTATTAAAATAATATTGTTAGGAATTTTAATGATGTGGCTTAAATGTGCTTAAGCATAATGGCAAATGAAGAAAAGCAGGATATAAAAGACTGTAAATATATTTTCAACTATATTTTAAATTAGATAAATTTTATTTTATATTATTTTTAGAAAATCCTGAAAAGAAATATGTAAAAATATTAATAGTGTTTACCACAGTTGTTTAGAAAAAAAAAGACTTTCTTTCTTAGATGTATGCATGTTCTATACTGTATAATCTCAGCATGTATTGTATTATATCAAGAAGAACAAATTTAGGAGAAAGAAAATGGGAGCAATATTTTTTTCTTAAGTGAGAAGCAGGGAGGCAGAGAGACAGACTCCCACATGCACCCTAACTGGGATCCACCCGGCAAACCCTCTACCGGGCCATGCTCTGCCCATCTGGAGCAGTTGCTCTGTTGCTCAGCAACTGAGCTATTTAAGTGCCTGAGGAGAGGCCATGGAACCATTCTCACTGCCTGGGGCCAACCTGCTCCAACCGAGTCATGGCTGGGGGGGAAGAAAAGAGAGATAGAGAGAGAGAAGGGGAAGGGTGGAGAAGCAGATGGTTGCTTCTCCGGTGTGCCTTAAACTAGAATCCAATCCGGGACATCACATACCAGGCTGACACTCTACCACTGAGCCAAGTGGTCAGGGCCACAATTATTCTTACATTCGAGTTTTTTTTAATCCCCTTACAGAAAAATAAAGGTATTTTCAATTATCATATATTTATGTCCACCTTAAAAGCAGTATCTTTTGAAAAAAAATTTTAATTACTTTCAAGAGTGTTTTTTATAAGCCTACTGAAGAATTTAGTTAAAGTTTACTTTTTGAGAGAATTCAAATTCACAAAGTCAGATGGATGAGTAATTGTGATACTGGATGAGTAATGAGTAGCTTATATGAGCTTCTGATTAACTTTAAGAATTACATTTCTTTAAAGAGGTATGTCAAATATTAGAGGCCACACACTATGATTATCTATACTTTCAACAAGACTTTTTAATTTAGTAATAACATACACAGTATTTTAGCAGTTATTTCAATATCAAAATGCTGTTGATAGGTTTATCTGGTTTATACAGGGATGGGCAAAGGTAGGTTTACAGTTGTGAGTACACAAAGCACAGAGTTTATTCTTGTATTATTGTTAATTATTGTATTATTTTCCATATGAACTGTACACTTACTTTTGCCAAGCTCTGTATATGAGTTTTATGTGTTTATAATTAAAAACCTTTCTCCAATATTCTGGCTGGCAACTAAATAACGATAATATAGTCACGGTTAAGTGCCTAAAATTACCTCTGGAATTAAGTAAAGTATAAATAAATAACAAAAATTTTTTTTTTCAGATAACCTCATGTAACTGAAAAGATTAGTTCCTGAGAGGGGTGATTCTGGAGAAGGAGGGAGAACATTCAAAATAGGAAAATGTTCATATCCTGAAAGCTGTTTCCATCCAAGAGTATGGGGAAAGTAGGGTCAGATTGGTTGGCCTGGTGAGGAAGGGAGTTCACAGAGAAGCTGGGCTCAGAAAAAAGCAAGCTTTCTAGTAGGAAAAGAAGATTACTGCAGGTCATCTATGCTGGAAAACAAGGGGCAGCTCAGAAAGAAAAGGAGAGTCTTAACTTCAGGAACTCCCTATGAGTAAATGAAAGGATACCACATTGCCTACATCCTAGTTAATGAACATTCATTGATGTTCCTTTCAAGCAAGACCAAATATTGATGCTTTGTGTGTAGGTAGAGGAAGGCAGTTTGGACAAGAAATGAGGCAGACCAAAAAGACTGGGATTCTTTAGGTGTTAAAAGAACTGAATATGAGAGATCACATTGGAACTAAAAAGAACTAGGAGACCTAGCAGCCTGCTGGAGGCACTGACACTAGGCAGCTATTGCAGGTGATGAGGAAGACCTCTAATAACTTTGGAGTGGGAGAGCCCTGAGAAAGGTAGAATCATCAGGTGGATAAGAAAGAGACGGGAGAGCCTGTGCATCACAGGCTACCTCTATGTAATTAGGAGATAGGGGCATCTGTGCGTGTACGTGTGCATGTGTGAGCACGCGCGCGTGCATGTGTGTGTGTTTGCCAAAGAAACTATAGAAAAATAACTCCCCACCCCCAAATTAAACATAGTTATGTCCATGGTAAAAGAAAGAAAAAGAGAGACGGGAACTAAAACAGAAGTTAAATTTCTCTGAAATTTTTTATGGTTTTGACTCAGGAACTATTTAATTGTTTTACATAATTTAAAATAAGTCCTTTAAAAAGGGGAATTTTTAAAAATTAAAAACATAATTAAAATAAATCTAGTCACTTATTAATATGGTGGTACAGCCATAATAATCATTTCAAGTGCCATTAAGACGAAGTATTTGACTGTACAGCTCTCGTAATATTGACCAAAGGCAAAAGGAGCCACAATGAAACATTAAGCTGCACTCAGTAGAAGAGTTCCTTATAACACCTGTTAGTAAAAACATTAATCTGTGCATACACATTTATGCACACACATGTATAAACACCTATCAAAATGATAAAGCAAATACATGATCATGGATTATGTTAATGATATTAGGAAACCAGATTTTCAGTTAAGAAGAAAGAAATACAGGGGTGGCTCGGTCTGCTGAAGGCCTGCGGTCAAGGCACGTGTGAGAAAGCAATCAATGAACAACTAAGGTGTCGTAACAGCAATGAAAAACTAATAATTGATGCTTCTCACCTCTCCCTGTTCCTGCCTGTCTGTCACAATCTATCCCTCTCTCTGACTCTCTCTCTGTCCCTGTAAAAAATAAAAAAAAAAAAAAAAGAAAAAAGAAGAAGAAGAAAGAAATACAAATTTAAAATCAAAAGGATTAAGTAACAAAGCTGTAATTTTATATCAGGATAGGAAATATCAGTACACATTCATAATTTATTTCTCCTTCTAAAAAGCATCATGTTTGCCAAATAAAACGATTTAGAATCAATGACAACCCAGTAGCAATGAGCACTCATAGGTCCCAGGTTATGATCTTTAAACACCATTTCCTACTAACAAAGAACCATGCCTGATTCCAGGGTTGGAACAGAAATTACAAACTGTATCTAGGATATCTGATAGCAAGGATGCTGTCAAGGTCCACCACAGTCAAATCAAATGGACAGAGTAATCACCTTGAAGAGGTTCTTCCAGCTGACACTGTAAGTATTAAATTAAGTATCAAAAAGAATTATGACTGCAATGCACCAAAAGCTTTAAGTTTATAATGCTTACAAAAAAAAATAAAAAAAGAGTTGACTTTAAAGGTTACCAAGATACTAAATTCATTACACTGATAATTGATAAGCAAAAAATCAACTTACTGCAAAATCAAGTTACTGCATTCTCTGCACAAATTTATTTCAGATTCATTAGATAGTTGATGAGTAAAAAAAGCTCTCCTTTACAGAAGAAATGTGGCTAACAAATGCTGAAGGAATTGTTGAATTAGAATATCACCATTGTGCAACCCCTGGTGAAATAACTGATCTTGCAACCATCTTCAATGGCTAAAAGCTGTTAAAAAAATGATTGATGGGGAATGTTATAATGGAGGTTTCAGACTGGCAACACTTGAATTCAGCAATCACTTTTATGATCCGCTAAAAGCAGGACAACCAGATATTAGATACCTGCTGCTGGGCTGCAATAGGAAATACACATATTTATGAAATATGCTTGCAAAAAATCAGAGTCCACATGTAATCAAGGGTCTAGATCTTACCAACAATTTATAGGAAATAGAAAGTATGCTAAACAACAGGAGATTACAATCAGCCAAATCTAAAATGTAGGTCATTCTACAGAGAAAATCCCCCGCCCCAGTTTTTTCAACAAGGTAATAAGGAGAGGGGATCATTATTCTTCGAAAGAAATGCCAGTCACACTATCAAATGTAATACATAGACATTATTTGGATTCTGATTCTAACAAACTAACTCTAAAAAGACATTTTAATATAATTTGATAATCATGTTAATAAAGAATCTTTAAGATATAATATTATATTGGATATAATAATGGTTTGTGGGATTTTTTTTTAAAGAGTCTTCTAAAATTAATAAATCAAGTTATGAGGGTGTACTTAAATTTACTTACCTAGAAAGGTCTTATCCTAAAGTTTCTTCCTAGACTGTCAAAGTACATCTGCACATTAAATTGCATACATTGGAGCATGGTTGGTTATGGAAGGGAGAAGGGTTCAGGGATACCAAGGTAAATCTAAAATAAAATAAAAGGTAAAAATAAAATCTGAAATAAAGTCCTGGGTTGTAAAATTACACCAGTGCTGAATCAGGCTATGTAGAAAGTCGCCTCTCTGGGTCTGTCCTGAGCCAACCATTACCACAGTTTTGATCTATTCATGAATATACACACCTGGGATCTACTGAGTTTGACTCTTTGACACTGAGAATCAACCCCTGAGGAACTGCTTTCTGCCCAAGGATTGTTAACATTATTTTACAGCCTTTAGAAACTGACTGGAGGTAGGTGTAGAAGAGCTTCCACTTCAGGACCCGGAGCAGGACTCACTAACCTGGCTGCATATTAGAAGCACAGGGGATGCCTTTGAAAGACATCCATGGCCTGACCTGTGGTGGCGCAGTGGATAAAGCTGACCTGGAACACTGAGGTCACCAGTTTGAAACCCTGGGCTTGCCTGGTCAAGGATATAGGAGTCAGTGCTTCCTGTTCTCCTCCATTCTTACCTCTTTCTCTCTCCTCTCTCAAAATTGAGTAAATAAAATCTAAAATAAATAAGTAAATACAACTCAAAAAGTGTTCATGCCTGGGCCCATCCTCCAGAGACTTGTTGTTTTTTAATTCTCCCCCAAGTGATTCTAATGACGAGCCAGGACTGAAAACCACACTGAAAAAAGACAAGGGAATAGAATATCAGTCAGTCCCCTTAGGACACCATGGTGGAGAGCTCAGCTTTGCAGCCAGGCCATTCCAGCATCCATCCCCAGTTCCCTACTAAACAGCCATCTCTCTGATCTTGGGCAAGGTGTATAGCATCAATGCCTCGGCTTCCTCATCTGCAAAATGGAGAACAATACATTTTTGTTTCTCTTATGATTCTTGGGAAGACTGATTGCTTTAAACATGTAAATCATTTAGAGAAGTGCCTGGCATAAAATAAGGGCAGTTATTGTGTCTCACAGATCTTGATCATGCCTACTGGAGTCTCTGATGCAAGCAGGGAGCCTGCTCCTCAACTTCCAGGGTTATTTTAACTGACCCTCAGGCTGAGTAAAAGCCCTTGCTCTCTGAACTGTGCAATTTTCCATTTGCATTTCTCACAATATCCCCAAATATTTGTTTTCACATCTCAATCTTCCTGCTACACTAAGTTCTCAAGGCACTATACAGAGAACAAAAGTATTGATAAAATCCAGAACAGGCAGTTTAAAATCAACCATAGACTCCTTAGCTACCTGTCACTCTGGAAAACAGAATGAGAGGTTGAGGAATAAATTATAGGACATGTAACTTTTAATGGCAGAGAAAGAAAACAAAGTGGGAGGAGAGAATGATTTAGAAAAAGACTAGTACAGACTAGATTAGGACACCACCAGAAAGGTGTGTGGATGGGGGCACAGAATTGACAAAGTGGGTGAAGGGATCTGAAAATAAACCTGCTCTTCACAATACTACAAAGGGGACATAGCTACCGTTCTTTATAATTCTTAGCCAGAAGATACTTAAAACCTGAGTCTTGCCTGATCTGCAGTGGTGCAGTGGATAAAGCGTCAACCTGGAACACTGAGGTCTCTGGTTCAAGTCCATGGGCTTGTCCCGTCAAGGCATATACAGGAAGCAGCTATTACAAGTACAGTGTTTCCATAAAGTCATGGTGCACTTTTGACCGGTCACAGGAAAGCAACAAAAGATGATAGAAATGTGAAATCTGCACCAAATAAAAGGAAAACTCTCCCAGTTTCATACCTATTCAGTGCAGTTCGATGTGGGCTCCATTTGTTGCCCTAAACACATCCAAATGATAGTGAAGTTCTTGCCACATACGGGTAAGGACGTCTGGTGTAACAGTGAATAACGTCTGTGATTCTCTGTTTTAAGTGATTGATGTCATTGATATGTTCAATGTACACCTGTTGCTTCACATAACCCCAAAAGTAAAAGTCTAAGGGCGTCATATCCGGGGATCGTGGTGGCCATGTCTTGACAGAACCCCTGCCTATGCACCGCCGGGGGAATGTTCTATCCAGAAACTCACGAACCATGGTGGCGTAGTGTGGAGGAGCACTCTCCTGTTGAAAGATGACACCTTCTGGAAATTGTGGCACTGCATACAATTCCAACATGTCAAGATAGGTGTTTGCCATCACAGACTGCTCCATGAAAAAAAATGGGCCTATCACCTTATCATGCATCAGGCCACACCACACGTTCACTTTAGGGGAGTTACATTCGTACTCAGCATAGGCATGAGGGTGTTCAGCAGCCCATATTCAGACGTTATGGCGATGAACATGTCCACAGATATGGAAGGTCGCCTCATCGCTAAACACAATCTTCTGCAAAAATCTTGCATCATTGTAGATCTCATGAAGCATATCTGTAGCAAACGCGCATCGTGTGGGTCTATCCGCCGGTTTGATAGCGTGCAACAGCCGCAATTTGTACCCCGTAAAACAGAGACGTTTCTTTAACACCTTATGAACTGTAGTCTTGCTTAGGTGTAATTGTCAAGCACATGCACACACAGATTTTTTAGGGCTCCTTAGGTAGCTATCCCGTATAGCCTCTACAGACTCGTCACTGACTGACGGCCTACCAGGATGGGGTTTCTCCACCAAACTGCCGGTTTCCTTCAACGGCTCATCCCACTGAGTAATGTTATTCCTATGTGGTGGCGCTTCGTTATAAACGCGCCGATATTCACGTTGCACTTTGGTCACGGATTCGAATTTAGCTAGCCACAGAACACACTGAACTTTCCTCTGTACTGTCCACATCTCAACTGGCATGGCCGTGGGCTGCTCCGCTGTATACATGGTGTTGTATCATCATCTGCACATGCGCACATGCTGCCACATCATCCTACAGAAACTGGGAGGGTTTTCCTTTTATTTGGTGCAGACTTCACATTTCTATCATCTTTCGTTGCTTTCCTGTGACAGGTCAAAAGTGCACCATGACTTTACGGACACACTGTATATGCTTCCCGCTTCTCCCCCCTCTTTGTCACTCCCTCTCTCCCCCTCTTTCTCCCTTTCCCTCTCTCTCCTCCCTGTCCAAAAAATCAGTAAAGAACTCCCCCCCCCAAAGAAAACCTAAATCTTGCACAAAATATAGCAGCCTGAATTTGTTAAAGTAATTCATTAAAACACTCAACCAGTAGATTAATACTCATCTTTGGTTATCTTAACTATGAATGCTGTCATTGCACAGTGACATTCAGAGGAGGGAGCACTGGATAAGCAGAAAACACAGAGACACTCAGCACCATAAAAGGCAACTCATATTGCATGTTCCTTAATTAGCTAGCATAGTTTTGAAGTCTTTATTTACTCATCAGCATAGATCCGTATAGAAAGTAGCATGTTTGCATGTGGTTGGTACCTTAAGTTTCACTCTATGTTCAAATGGAATATTTATTTTTTATTTAGGCAGCTGCATAAACTTTCTATTTCTCTTTTTAATCATAGGTTCTTACCTCACTTCGTGCATAAAAATATTATTGCATATACATAATTTTACTGAAATAAATTTAACTTAAATGTGAATGAAAACAGGACTAGTCTTCTATGAGAAAAAGGTAACAGCCATTAACACAAGTGATGACCTTATATATATTTTACATTTCATCACTGCTGATGTCTTCTGTGATTTGTTTTATATAACACTGTAGCATGTGCAATATCAATTTCCTACAAGGAAGGCTGGCTACACTGAATGAAGGCATATAGCACCTTGATAGTTCCCTGTGCGTCATTAGCAGAAAGCAGTACTCTGTAGAAGAATAATGAGGAAGAAAAAATCAGATTAAATAATTAGTGTCAATTAGCTCCAGCAAAATCATTCTATAAACAATTGGTCTCCAGTGCCCTGCTTAATTATGTGAGACTTCCATGTTCCTTACCAAGCCTGCTTTGATTCATGTTGACTCTTGAGCTTCCCAGAGGTATAATTAATTATTGTCTTGTAAATAAACCCTTGGCAATTAACGGAGGCAGAAAACAATCAGTACCTTTTTTAAAAAAGGTATTCAAGGAGAAAACCTTGACTATGTACATAACCCTTGCAGTGTTGTTCGGGGAAGAGCCATCATGCCCTTAGAGTAAGTAGCTAGGAGTTGTGGCTGAAAGCTGACAAATAAAAAAGCATCCTTTTTACTTTACATATCAGGAAAGAAAACACTTTCTATTGTGTTGCTTTTGAAAATGTTTGGTATTCACTAGACACCATTTTAATTTGGTCTTGGACCTAATTAAAATACATTCTCAAACACCCAATTTAAATAATCAAACAGGTTTTTTTTAAAGATATTCTACACAGTGTATTCACAACCCACCAAAAGAAAAAAAAAGACTGAAATTAAAATAACATTCCATTATTTCTTTAAAAGATGTGCCTTTAAAAGCTAGCACCTGGTTTGGCCAGCTCTTAAATGGCATTATAATCTCCCAAGAATAGCAGATGCCAACAAGGTTATCACCTCCCCAAAACATAGTGCAGTATTTTGCACATCAGTTTCTTTCATATGTGTATTTAGGTCCTATAAATTATTTATGTGATTTTTTTGTTCTTAAAAGCATAATAATATCATGTAAGAGTTCATTTTTAAAAGAACTCTTAAAGCTTCCAACTTAATAGGACATTAAGGCATATAAATTCAAATAATTTCAGACCATAGTCATCAGTGTACAATTGTTATAATGGAATATTTTAGGAAGTTTAGGCCCTATTTATATTACCGATTGGCATATGCACTCACAAGCACAACATGGAACCTACCCTCTAAATTCCTGCAGCCAAAAATTTTAATATTAAAATTGCATTCAACATAGGTTATTTCTCTTGCCATGTCCTTTCTGGCAACAACCAATGATGCTATGGCTGAGATCTTGGCCTCCAGTTCGTTGCATGCCATAAATCTTCAGTGACCAGGAGAGTCTACTTTTAAGTGAGAGCAATAAAGCATGATGATATTGAATTCTATAAATTAGATAACAAACAATTAATTGAAATAATAAATCATAGTTTTTTAGTCTTTTACATGAAAATATTTTATTTTTTAATCAGCTGTCAAATTCTATTCAGTGCTAATAATTTTGTAAAGAATATTAAGTCACAGCTCCTGTACTTTTAGATAAAGGCTTAATCATGTCTAGAAAAATTAAGATCATTGAAAAATAAATGTTAGACATATAGGTGATATTTTAACTACAATATATAAATTAAAAAGAGTGGAGTAAAAATTAACTATGAATTAAGTTAACTATTTCAATAGCTTTTATCATGTCATATAAGTTTTTAATATATCTGACTAGGAAATAAAAATTCCCCAAAATAAGTTTTCTAATAAGTTTTATTATATGTAGTGTAAAGAAAAGCCATTAAAAAGTCAAGATACACTTTTGTACCTAAACACATCAAATAATTTATATGAAATGCTTAACATGACTAAAAAAAACTATGCATAATGGAAAATGTCCAGTAAAAGGAGTGAGAGGGATGCTTCTGTGTAGAACTCTGTGGCGCCAGGGGTACAACTCTGAAAGTCAGGGCTGTGCACAGTCAAAGCAGACAGCAGGCACAATGACACGTTAAATTACCCACATGATGTATAGCTTAATGAACCCCCTTGTGTTGATCACGCTTGGCATTAATCAAGAGCCATGAACAGATTCCCTTATTTTCTCGATGCTGCTCTGATGAACTGCACTTTCATTTAACCTTGGACAGCAACTTGAACAGCTTCCCCAGGACAGCTGTCGATACCTGCCTGGGCACACCCAGATTAAACTGAACCCAAGGTGCATGTCACAAATTTTCTTCATTTGAAATTAGAATTTTTATTTTAAACGTCTGTTTGCATAAAATATGCTGAAGACACTGAGACATATAAAGATTTGCCTTTTTCCAAAGTCAAGATTTGCCATGTTATGTTATAAAATATTAATATTATATTCATGAGCATGTTTACTGGCTTGTTTTCTTTCAAATCCTTGCTCTGCACGAAACAACAGAAAGAAATTCAGAGTCCAAGTTAACTTTGAAGCAAACCCCCTCAAAGTCTACTGTTTGTACCCAAGATCCACCTTCCAGGTACCTGGGATCAAATGGGCAGATTGATCTTCCCCCCGGGTCCAGTTGGGAAGTAAGTGATGCCTTCACTTCATTAAAACTAGTACATATCCTGGCCACATAATATGACAAAAATCTGACTAAAGATGGATTGCTAGATAAAGCAAAACCATCCAGTTTCGATTTCCTTCCTTGATCTTAAATGTATTTGTTTGCTAAGCATATCTGATGGCTGGCCTATTTTCTAAAATTCAAAGACAATAGCTGGATGAAAAATACAATCAGGCCACTTTCTTTACATATACTGATCCAAAGGCTAAAACACTTCTACCCAGCTAATTCTCTGAAAATCAGATTATGTGGAGTTTTCAGATGTGGGTATTATTTCAAGAGTTCACAACATCTCTAACATAGGTAGAGGGTTGAATTAAGAGTAAGCAGTCAAGTTTCATCATAGGATAAACACTGCTTGAATTTCTTTCCCTCTAAAAGGAAAAAATTAATGAGCCAAAAGACACACAGAGTGAACAGATGAGGGGTGGCTTGTGTAGTAAAGGTATACATTTGGTTACAGAACATATGCAATCCTTTATTTACGAGAAAATACTCATGGCAATCAGTGTGATGTGGCCAGTATTTTCACAATTTGGAAATTGGCATCAGTGTTTACATATTGCATTGTACATGTTCACAATAAGGGTTTCATAAGGTACCTCTTATAAATTGTTTCAAGATTGTGTTTTGTTTTTTTTTTAAGATTGTGTTTGTTTTTTAATATAAGAATTTAGTTACATTGGGGTCAGTAAGAGTAGTAGAAATGGCACTGGTTTAGAAATTAGGGCACTTGGTTCTGTGTGACCTGAAGGAGGTCATTTAATCTCTATCCATAGATAATCACCTGATCTCTTTGGGACTCCTTGCTATCGAATGGACGAATTTGATTGTTACCTTTGAGCTTGCTTCTGGGATTCACAGCCTATGATGTGTGTGTAATTTCTATGAAAGTGTTTGATTTTTTAGTTTGGTGTTGCATTTCTTCACTGGGAAAGAGATGTGTCCTAATACCATTCTAACTTCCCACTGGGGCATGTGTGAATTCTACTGTTCGATGTTTGATTTCACACATATGCTCAGAACCTAGATCATTTGTGCCTCTGTTTAAGGCTATGGCTGGTTGGTTGGCAATATTTAGAAGACTGCAAAGAACTGAATTTAATACAGTTTCCTCTAAAGCTTAACTGCTATCCTAATAAGGGTTTTTGTTTATGTGTTTGTTTCCTGTCATTCTTCACACATAAGAAAGGATGCCTGGAACTGTATCAACAGCTTCTTCCATTTTTTCACTATTTTCTATTCTGTGCTTCAAATCTCTATGCTGCTAAAGAGAAAATGTAACACTGGTGGAACCCAGGAAGTTTGTATTAGGATAACAAAGTCATTCTGTTGTAATGTGACCAACACATATGCCAGCCGGAGTCCCATCCGAAATCCCCTAAGAACAGAAATCCCTGAGTCAAATGCTATAGAACAAGGATTATGCAAATTGGCAGAGAAGAGGCTGTGTGCTTGGAAGATAATCAGAACTGCACATAAGCCAGATCATGGCTTTTCAGAGCACAGGCAAACAGACTACCATGGACCAGGCAGGTTCATGCAGCGGCCTGGTAAAGGCTCCAATGCGCCTGGCCTTCATCCATACCCTCGAACATGCCAAGCTTTTCCTGCCTCAGGGTCATTGCATATGGTGTTCTGCCTGCCTGAATTGCTCTTTTCCTCCTCCTTGGGTTAATTAATTCCTCTCAACTTTCACATCTCAGCTCCAATGTCATGTCTCCAAAGGGCCTTCTCCTGACAGCCTCTCCACTCCCCCACCAATCAAATCTGAATTAGGTTACCAAACAAATAAGATGTATTTTAAAGAAACAAACCATGAAGTGTCTTCCTAGAGCCCATTTAATGATTTGAACAAGGTACTAAAGACTAGTGTCTGTAAAATAAGATCATCCATTTATAAAGGAATGATATTAAACCAACTCAACAAATGTTCACTGAGACTGTAGTCAGCGATAGTCAGTGGGACGTGTGCATTAGTCCTCCTATTGGGTTAGTGTACTATTATAAGCAAGGGGATGTGCTTTGTTCCCAACATAAAAAATACACAAAACAAAACATGAATGGGGGATAAAATTAAGAGATCAATTTTTGTCTCTTAAATCAAGATGAAACCTCATAAATAAGTGTTAATTTAAACAAAAATTTTAAATTTATTTTATATCTCTTTAAGTCTAAAAATGGCAGTAAAACACATATATAAATCATTTTAGCTAAAGTTTAAATCCCTATTTCTGGAGAAATCCATATCTATAACACAACAGTAAAACTATCTTCTAGCTTTAATAAGAATTGATCTTTATTGGGCATTTTCAATGTGTTAGACACTGTACTTTATAATTAATATTTGGTTTTAACTCCATAAAAACTTTAGTATGTAGGTGTTATATGATTTAGATAGCTCTCTCTCTCTCTTTATCCTTTTTACAGATTTAGGTTGATTAAGTAAACTTCTTGAGATCATACTCTTAATAAGTTTTAGCCCATGCCTGTGTCTCCAAAACCAGGCCTCTTAATCATAATCACTACTCCCAAACCCCTTCCATTCTACCACTGGAGAGAGGAGATAAAAGAAAAAACATCGAACAGAATGTGAGGGCTACCAAAGTTGTCATAGATTACGACTTACTAAAGCACACCTCAAGCCAATTTGATACATAACTAAAACCAACAAGACAAAGTTTAGAAGGCAAAACACTGGATCCCAAATGTCAAAATATCATCTCTGTTCTCACTTATCCTTACTGACTTATGAATTACCCTGGAAGAGCTTATGCATATGTTTTTTGCATTCATCTAACAGAAATTGTGAAAAATATCTTCCACTTGCCTTACAGGAAAGTTCTGAAAATAGTAATGTCTGAAAAGCTTTCAGTACTCTTGAGGCTATGAAAAACTTCTTTTATCCTAAACAACTAAAGTGAGTACTGATGAAAACTCATTTTAAAGAATTAGAATTGTCACTGTTTATAGCATGGTAAATTAAGAATTAAAAATTAGAGGATGAAGCCCTGGCCAGTTGGCCCAGTAGTAGAGTGTTGGCCTGGTGTGTGGAAGTCCTAGGTTTGATTCCCAGTCAGGGCACACAGGAGAAGCCCCATCTGCTTCTCCACCCTTCCCTTCTCCTTTCTCGCTATCTCTTTTCCTCCTGCAGCCAAGGCTCCATTGGAGCAAAGTTGGCCTGGGTGCTGAGGATGGCTCCATGACCTCCACCTCAGGTGCTAGAATGGCTCCAGTTGCAATAGAACAACAGCCCAGATGGGCAGAGCATCACCCCTAGTGGGCATGCTGGTGGATCCCAGTTGGGTGCATGTGGGAGTCTGTCTCTCTGCCTTCCTGCTTCTCACTTCTGAAAAAAAAAATTAGAGGATGAAATTCATAACCTATCAGTAAGAGGTACTCAATGCAGGCTAGCAAAATTTAAATATCAACAACACTCATAAGAAATCTGGAAGAAATTCTGTTTGAAAAGCTGTCTGCGGCCCTAGCCAGAGGCTCAGTGGATGGAACATTGGCCCAGCATATGGATGTCCCAGGTTGGATTCTAGTCAGTGTACCAGGAGAAGTGACCATCTGCTTTTCCCCCTCCTTCTTCCCTTCCTTTTCCCCTCCTGCAGCCAGTGGCTCAATTGGTTTGAATGTGGCCCCGGGCACAGAGTATAGCTCAGTTGGTCTGAGCACATCAGTGTCAGGTGCCAAAAATAGCTTGGTACTCAAGCATTGGCCCCAGACAGGGGTTGCCTTGTGGGTCCTGGTCAAGGCACATGTGGGAGCCTGTTTCACTATCTCCCTTCCTATCACCTAAAAAAAAAGAGAAAACTTTTTCTATTATGATATTTACCCATATTTATATGATCAGATGTCTTAACTTTTATTTGTCCTTTCTTATTGTTGACTCTATTGAGATTTTAGCATTATCTTAACTTTGTTAACAAAAGAAAATAATTTTTTTGTAGAGTACTTATATTTATTTATTATTTTAGTGAGAGGAGGGGAGGCAAAGAGACAGATTCCCACATGCGCCCTGACCAAGATCCACCCAACAAGCCCACTAGGGGGTGATGCTCTCCCCATCTGGAGCAACTTTCCATTGCTCAGCAACTGAGCCATTTTAGTGCCTGAGGCAAAGCCAGGGAGTCATCCTCAGTGCCAGGGGCCAACTTTGCTCCAATGGAGCCATGGCTACAGGAGGGGAAGAGAGAGAGCAGGGTGGAGAAGTAGATGGTCACTTCTCCTGTGTGCCCTAATGGGGAATTGAACCCAGGACATGCACATGCCGGGCCAATGCTCTACCACTGAGCCAACTGGCCAGGGCCTAGAGTACTTATCTTTATATTCTTGCATGCTTAAGTATAAGAATCCATCTATTTTTTCATGCTTTATTGTCAAATCATTTGAAAATAATAATTTTAACTTATTTTTTTCTCTGGTTTTAAATTTTCTCATTTAAAATCTCTAAGAAATTATGAGTTCTAAAAAAGTAATCGTACACCTAGACAATGGAATATAATTCAGCACACACAAAAAATCTATCAAGCCATGAAGGGACAAGGAGGAAACTTAAACACACATGGCTAAGTGAAAGATGCCAGTATGAAAAGGCAGCTTACTGTATGATTCCAAGTATACGACATTCTAAAAAAAGGAAAAATCATGGAGATAGTGCCAGAGATTACAGTAAAAGAAGAGATAAATAGGCAGAGGACAGAAGGTTTTTAGAACAGCGAAACTACTCTGCATACTGTAATGGTGTGTACATGTCAATATACATTTGCGAAAACCCATAGAATGTGCAACACCAAGAGCGAAGCCTAATGTAAACTATGGACATGGATGCATCAGTGTGGGTTCATCAATGATAACAAATGAACACTCTGATGGGGAGGTTCATAGTGAGGGAGTCAATAGGAAGGGGCACAGTGTGTATATAAGATGTCTCTGTCTTGGCTGGTGGTGCACAGTGGACAGAGTGTCAACTTGAAATGCTGAGACCCCTGGTTTGAAATCCCAAGGTTGCCAGCTTGCCAGCTTGAGCATGGGTTTGTCAGCTTGAGTACAGGGTCCCCAGCGTGAGCACGTGATCATTGGTCAATGGTGTGAGCCCAAAGGTTGCTGGCTTGAAGCCCAAGGTCACTGGCTTGAGCAAGGGGTCACTGACTCGGCTAGAGCTCCCCAGTCATGGCACATATGAGAAGCAATCAATGAACAAATAAAGTGAAATAACTATGAGTTGATGCCTCTCATCTCTTTCCTCTCTCTCTTTCCCCCTTCCTGTCTCTCTCTCACTTTCTAAAAAAAGAAAAAATCTATAAGCAGTTAATGTGAAGAAAAAAGAAATCTCTGTACTTTCCCTTCAGTTTTGCTGTGAACTTAACACTGCTCTGTAAAGCCTATTTTTAAACACTTTAAGCAGTGGAGTAGGTAGAGAAAGACATGGGGGGTGGGACAAATGGAGGTAGAAGGAGATGACTGGGGTGGGGAACACAGACAATACCCAGTTGTGCACCTGAAACGATAGAATTTACTAACCAATGTCACACAATAAATTCACTGAAAATTTTTTAAGGAATCTAAGACAAGTCTTCTGCTCCTTGTTTAGAGGATTTATCTTACTTTTTACCTCTAAAGCTATCATATTATTTTATTAAAAATGAATCAGATATGATTCTGGCCTTACACTGTTTTCAGCAGAGGTGTAAAGAAGCTGGAATCCTCCAATTCATTATATATTTAGTGGAAAGTAAAATAAATGAAAGAAAGAAACCTGCTGCCCATCAAAGAGAACGTGTTGCTCACCTTTTCAGGTGCAATCATGTGGCCTGGTCACTGGGGATCCACTTAGTGTCCTGGAAGAAGTAATTAAATAAATAGCCCTTGTGGCCCAAAGAAGCTAACAGAGCTGCCTTTTCAATAATAAATAAACACACCATTTCATACTGACAACATAACAGTTAATTTCTAATCTGAAAAATAGGAGCTGCCAGGCTTGGCTGTGTTGTTCCTTTCAGATATGCTGTTGATGACTCAGAATTACAGTTTTTTAACTAATTTACCTATATTCATTTTTAAATTCTTCACTGAGTTTAGATAAGTGGAAAAGGTGAAGACGGAGGAGCTCTGATTTTCTAAGCTTCTGTCTCCGTTCTTTTAATGTCCCACATGATAATTTTCTGCTTTTCTGTTTCCATGTATTTAATTGACTGTTTTTAGGAGTTCTGGTCTTAAGTAATGCAACTTTGGAGCTTTTGGGGCATCAGGTATATGAAATTATTTAGTTATTTTTAAACTTAAAATTATAAAAATCATATTAAATCCTGAAGATTGCTTCTGGAACAATAATCTATGCCTTCTCATGAGATTGCTTGCTTCTCCTTCTTAGAGTCTGTCTCATGACTTCCAGAGAGGACTTCCCTGACTACCAACCTTTAGGACCACATACATAATAAATATACACGCACACAATGTACATACGTATACATACCTACATGGGGTGGGCAAGGACACATACACAGTTAACTGCGTATATTACTCTGGGCACTTCTTCTTCGTGGTACTTATCAAAGTATCTAATCATGTTGCTTACCTGTTTATTTCTTTTCTGTCTCTCCTACAGAAATATAAGCTTCCTGAAGGCTGAGAATCTATCCATCTTTACTGGTACAGTGCCTGGCTCATGAAAGTGCCTCAAATATTTATTAAATATTTGAAATAAACAAGAAACCAGACTGAATATATTATAAAAACAAAATTTAAATCTCAATTTCTGAGGAATCTATGTAGATATATGCATGTGTGAATGTGTATGTATAAAACATGTTATAAACATGTTGTAACATGTACAAGGACATGTTATAATCACTGTTTACTGAACAATTTTGATGTGTCAGCACTAAATAAACGTTCTGGATGAATGAATGAATGAATGACTCCTAGAATCTCAGTGCACCACCATAATCAGGTAAACCAAAACAGCATTCCAAAGACTAAATTGTAATCAAATTATGTTGCCTTAATTTAAGTTTAAATTTTCTATCACAAACTCCTCAGTTATTACCTTTGCTTCCTTTCATGTACATTTTAAATATGATCAAGTTTTTATAAGATACTAATTAGATCTTATAGTGACTCCAGTGTAAATGGCCTGTTCTCTTTGGTTGCATATTTTTGAGTCTAAAACATCTATACTCATATAACATTTTAAATTATTTAATAATTTTTAAATGTATATTGTACTCATAAAAGAGCCAACCAAAAATTCCATGAGGTCAAAAATAAGCTAAAAAAATTACATGGATACAATGACTATAAAACCACCAACATTACAGAACTTTATATTCTGAGTTGATTCTCATGTAGATGCAAACAAAAAGAAAAACCTAACAGTGAGGTGATGGATGAAGCAGAGGGCACTCACTAATTCACTGATTTTTTTAGCACATCACTAAACTGATCAATAGCTGAACACACAAATTCACTGGTTACTTTATGTGCACTTTAAAAAAATCATTAAAAATATTTTTATTGCCTTATATATCAGCACCATTTTGTAGAGTAAAGGGAAGACACCTGGGTTCTCGTACTTTTCATATCATCCTTCACAGAAACAAATCTCTTTCTAGCCTATTTATGCTCCCAATGAGAACGCAGCTGTCTTTTATTAGAGATGTTTAACTTACTAACTCTATACGTGTGGAGTTTTACATGCTTAACAGGAGATTTTAATACACTTTAAGCTCCTGCTTGAGATAAATCAAACTCAAACTGACAAATAAGCAACTGTGTCTGCAAGAAGTGGGGGGGTTGTCTGATTTAAAACCCCAAGAAGCTGAGAAAGTCTTCAATCTTAGGTTGCATGAAATACACATTTTATTCAGCAAGCCATGATAGATACTTTATTGCAGGGTTGTTCTTTTTTAAGTTCACTAGATGAAACTGAGAATAACCTAAAGCTATAGCATATTTATAAAATTAGCCAGAAATGGCAAAAGAAAGACTAGCAATATAAGTAGTATAATTTATAATTGCTTTAGAAACTTTACCTAAACATTTTCCAATCTTAGCTGCTTTACCTGACTGCCTTGTTCTCATATTTCTCTTCTATTATATTTAGTGTCAAACTTTTTTTTATATGGTCCAAACATTTTCCTGATTATCGCTGAGCATGATTGTGTATAAATGCAAAGCAGTGTAAAAATATGCAGGGGAAATGGTTGATGCCTGCGTCTCACTTCACAAACCTAACTTATTACCATGCTGCTGCTTAATGAAATATTCAGAGTATTTGTTGCAATGGCTTTGTTCTTCAATGGGGTTATTTCTTTTGCCTTTCCAGATTAATTACCTGTAATACAATAATATTGTGCCTTTCTCGTTGTGTATAGATGCATTAACTCTCTCTAGTAACCTGTTTTACCCTCTTTGTAAAAAAAAAAATCACTGGTAAAAATTTCTGTTTGATTAACATTTTAAAAAAATTATTTATTTATTTTAGAGAGAAAGGAAGGGAGAGAGGTAGAGAGAGAGACAGAGAGACAAACAGCAGATGAACATTGATCTGTTCCTGTATGTGTCATGACCAGGAATCGAACTTACAACCTCTGTGCTTCAGAAGGATGCTTTACCAGTGGAGCTATTTGGCCAGGGCTTGATCAAAATTTTTAAATATATATTTGGTAGTTAACATAGTAATAACCAATTTAGGCAAAAAATTTATCAAGTAATGCTATAACCTTCAGGCAAAAGTTAGTTGGGGAACAGGATATAATTATTTCCTCTTGGTTAACATATTAATTATCAAAGGAAACGATGCCTTTAAATAGAGAAAGTGGCAGTCATCTCCTTCAGAAAGTAGTCAGCTAGTATCCCCAATAATGAATGAGCTAAACTGATACCACAGGACATGAAGCGATATGCTTGAGAACACAACACCACATACGTAGCACTCCTGACAAAATGCACAACCCACTTCTAATCGTGAGGATACAAACACAAATTTAGGAATGTTGCACAAAATAATTGGCCTTTTCTTTTCAAAATATTTTTAAAAAACATTAGGAATGATGGGCTGGTCCAGATCAAAGGAGACTAAAGACACAATATCTAAACATAATATTTAATTCTGGATTGATACTTAGGAAAAAAAAGGTTTTACGTTTGTTTTTCTCTAAAGAACATTATTAGGGCAATTGGAAAAATCTGAATATGATCTGTATATTAGGTAATTTGTGTTGTAGTAATTTAATGTTTCCTGAATTTGATAATTACACTGCATTAAACTAAATAAGACAGTAAGGAAATATATGCTCTAAGTACTTAGGGATAAAGAGTCATGACATATGCAACTTATTATCAACGAATTCAGCATGATGATGATAGATAGATAGATTAGACAATTGGGTATAGTGTCATGAAGAGATAAAACAAATGTGAGAAAATATTGATAAAGAAAGACTAGGGTAAATGTGTATAGATATTCCAAAATTCTGCAGTTTTTAATAACTTTTCTGAAGGTTTAAAATTTTTCAAAAGTAAAAGAGAAGAATTTCTGCAAATCATATCACAGTGACAAATGCATCAATATTCTTAAAGAAAAGGAGAAAATCAAGGTTAAAAAACATAAGCATTCTACAATTGACTGGACTTGTTACCTTCCTTCAACATTGAACTATATTGTCAATACTGAATATTTTTAATGTGTTTTATTTTCTGTATGGGCTTCAGAATTTCCATTAGTTCAGTAAAATATACCATACCTACATGTCAACCAGTCTAAATTAAGGTACCTTCTTACTCCTGATGTTTCTCGTTTGCTTTTACCATAGTTAGCCACCTATAGATTCTACTTTAGAGTTGTATACTTGAACATGAGGCATTTTAAATTTCCTTTTATCATTTGTAATTCAGTTTGAACTTAAGAAAAAAGAAAAACCCTTTTCTTTCACACAGGTATCACCTCCAAAATAATAAATTTAAATATAAAAGTAAAGTTATCAATTATGTACGTCTTTACAAAATCTTTTTTCACCCCCACCCACCTACCTCCCAATCTCATTTGTGTGTGTTTCAGAGAGTTTAACATGATTATATTCTATCTATTTAGAGGGAAGTCAATGACTATTTCTGATCTGCTTCATTTCCTCCCCTTTCTATTGAATTTATTGGGGTGACACTGGTTAATAAAATTATAGTTTTCAGGTGCACAATTCTAAAACACAACACTTGTACACTGTATTGTGTGTTCACCACCCCAAGTCTCTGTCCGTGACCGTTTATTCCCCACACCTTCCTCCACCCCGCCCCTGTATTTCCGGCACCCCCTTTCTCCAGCAATCACCACACTGTTGTCAAGTGTCTGTGAGTTTCTTCCCTTCTTTTTCCTTCCACCTCCTGACCCAGCCACACAACCCCTTGCGCCACCCTGACAGCTGTCAGCCTGCTCGCTATGTATAAGTCTCTCCCTATTTTGCTCATGAGTTCATTTTGTTTACTAGACTTCACCTATGAGTGAAATCATGTGGCATTTGTCTTTCTCTCACTGGTTTATTTTATTTAGCATAATGTTCTCTAGGTCCATCCACACTGTCGCAAAGGGTCAGATTTCCTTCCCTTTTACGGCCGAGTAGTATTCCATTGTGTAACACAGCACAGCTTGTTTCTCCTCTCATCTACTGGTGGGCACGCAGGCTGCTTCCTAATCTTGGCTGTGGAGAGTAACGCTGCAATGAACACAGGGGGCATCTGTTCTTTCACATCTGTGTTTCAGGGTTCTTTGGATAAATTCTCACACGTAGAATTGGTAGGTCATAAGGCAGTTCCATTTTTAATCTTCTGAGGTAACTCCATACCACTTTGCACAGTGGCTGCACCAGTCTGCATTCCCACCAGCAGTGCAGGAGGGTTCCCCTTTCTCCACATCCTCGCCAGCACTTGTTGTTAGTTTATTGATGAGAGCCATTCTGACAGGCATGAGGTAGTATCTCATTGTGATTTTAATTTGCATTTCTCTGATGATTATTGACATTGAGCATCTTTTCATAGGTCTTTTGGCCATCTATATGTCCTCTTTGGAGAAGTTTCTGTTCAGGTCCTTCACCCATTTTTTTTTTTTTTTACAGAGACAGAGAGAGAGTCAGAGAGAGGGATAGATAGGGACAGACAGACAGGAATGGAGAGAGATGAGAAGTATCAATCATCAGTTTTTTGTTGCGACACCTTAGTTGTTCATTGATTGCTTTCTCATATGTGACTGGACCGCGGGCCTTCAGCAGACTGAGTAGTAACCTTTTGCTGGAGCCAGCGACCTTGGGTCCAAGCTGGTGAGCTTTTGCTCAAACCAGATGAGCCCACGCTCAAGCTGGTGACCTTGGGGCTTCGAACCTGGGTCTTCCACATCCCAGTCCGACGTTTTATCCACTGCACCACCACCTGGTCAGGCCCTTCACCCATTTTTTAATTAGATTTTTCTTTTGGTGTTGGGTCTTACAAGTTCTTTATATATTTTGAATATCAACCCCTAATCAGATGTATCTTTGGCAAGTATGCTCCCCCATTCAGGGAGTTGTCCTTTCATTTTGTTAATGGTTTGCTTTGAGGGGCAAAAGTTGTTTAGCTTGATGTAGTCATATTTATTATTATTTTTATTTTCTTTCCCTTGCTTGAGGAGGTATATATATCAGAAAAAATGTTGCTACAAGAAATGTCTGCGACTCTATGCCTATGTTTTTCTTTTCAGGATTTTTATGGTTTCAAGTAAAACATTTAAATCTTTTCATTCATTTTGAGTTTATACTTGTGTATGGTTTAAGAAAGTAGTCTAGTTTTATTTTTTTGTACATAACTGTCTAATATTCCTAACACCATTCATTGAATAGACTATATTTCCCTCATTGTATGTTTTTGCCTTCTTTATCAAATATTAACTGACTATAGAGGAGTGGGTTTATTTCTGTGCTCTCTATTCTGTTTCATTAATTAATATGCCTGTTTTTATGCCAGTACTTTGCTGTTTTGATTACTATGACCTTGCAGTATAGTTTGATATCGTGTCTGGTCTGCTTGCTTCATTTTTCCATCCTTAATCTTCATTTTGACATGACTCCAAAGAAAAACACCTTTAATAATTCTATTTCTTCACTCTTCTCAAGTCTAACTGCTATTATATGCTATTATATATATATCTGTTATTTATATAGGGTTTTTTATATTTATTTATTTATTTGTATTTTACTGTCAATTAAGAACAAATGAGAAATATGCAAAGGAAATTACAATACTCTCTCTCTTTTCAAGAGCCAATTATTATACTGGAATGATTTACATGATAAAAGTAAAGGAAAAGGACTTTAGTTTGAGCTGGTTTCATTATGGAGATGAAAACTGCCAATTTGGAGACTAAGCAAATGACCAATAGACCCCAAAGTAACCTACACTTTTCTATAAACTCCAACTTTTAACAACCTATACAGTATTTGGAGTATCCCCTAACCCTCAGCAACACTACAATGTAAGAGCCTTCCTGTTACACTAAGTAGTTCATGCTCTGTAGATCCTTTAAAACCAACCAACCAAACAAACAAACAGTGTTTTTAATTCTCTTAATACTCTTTTCTTTCTGTTTTTCAAAGAGATGACAAATCTAAGAAAAGCAATTAGCATAGTGCCTGGCACACAGAGGCAGATTTAATGGCCTCTGGGCTCATGCCCTGGGTCCCAACTTCTGAAGGGCCCCTCAAAACACTTTCTCCTAATGAATGGGAGGCCCTCTGTTTGACCCCTTAGGGGTCCAATAATTTCTTCTGCGCCCAGGGCCTCAACTGACCTTAATCTGCCTCTGCTGGCACATGATCCCTATGGATGTCATCATCACCGTGTGTGAGCATGCTCAGGCCAGCCAGCTCAGTAAAGAAAGACATGTGGCCCACTCTCCTGGGGTGCCTCGCTGCAGCAGCCAGCACCTGAAGCTGATGACCTCTAGCTGTCGAAGACCACAGAGGCATGCGTGAGCCCTGCCAAGACTGGCGAAGTCCTGCCCTCCTGAGCCCAGCTCACATTTTCCAGTACACGTGTCATGAGTGACACAAATGATTGTTTTTGGCCACTGAGTTTTGGGATGCTTTGTTTTGCAGCAACAATAACTGATAAAGAAATTGGTACCTAGGAGTGGGGTGCTTCTATAACAGAAACCAAAACCATGTGGCATTGGCTTGGGAACAGGTGGCTGATGAGGAGCTGAGAGAAGTGCAAAAAAGACTATGAAAACCAGAGACATTGTGAGCACCCTGTAGCAGAGGCTCTGAAAGGGAGAGCAGGGTAGGACAACAGGAGCTGAGTTAGGAGCTTGTGGACGGGTACAACAGTTGCCTGTAGTAACTGATAAACTGGATGTGGCTAGGGAGGTTGCCTCGCAGAAAGTTAAACTTATCAACTGACTTCTTTCAGCCACCTATGATAAGGTACTGGGAAGGAGAGATGAATTCAAGAAAATTCTGTTTGTAAACAGAATTTAGGGCAAATTTAGAGAGCCAGGACACACTGAGATGAAAGTAAACTCTTCCTTATCTCCAATCTTCCCAGTCAGGGAAAATTAGCAAATTAATAAACGGCCTCAGGGTAAAAACCAAACCAAAGTAGGACTATAAGTCCCTTTGTTAAGAACTCTAAGAACTTTACATGCATAGGAGATACTGTTAGACAAGAAATGGCTTTTAAAATCCTTAAGTGTGTTTTTCCCAGCAGTCTGATGCACCCGAGTAAGAAGCAGCCTGTCTCAATAAGAACTGTGGGTGTAGCTTCTGGACCTGAATCCGATTCGCAGGAAGTTCTAAAAATGCTGAAGTCAACTGTACATTCTGAGAACAGTACCTATCGTGGACTAAAAGCCATCACATCAGCTGAAATAGAAAGAGGGATCTGCACCCCAAACCTCTACAGCAGCGATTTTCAACCAGTGCACTGCAAGAATGTTTAAAGCATTCAATACCTAACTGTTCAGCCAGGGGCACTGACCTCTTTTCCCTTGTGTGTGTTTGGGAAATAAAAAATGACAACAGCCAACTCAACAACAGCCATCCAGTATGAATGAATCAAAATTATACCTATTTTTTGTTGTCAGATAGGCAAAAAAATATATTTCTCGGTGTGCTGCAGAATTTTAGTAATTAGTTTATGTGTGCCGGGAGATGAAAAAGGTTGAAAAGCACCGCTCTACAGAAATGAATACTGAGGAAGATGTCATTTGCATACACAAGCCATTTCTTATAAATAAGGAATGCCATCTCAGAGGACAGAGCCAAGAACTGTGAAAAACAATGGGCTAGGTTACCACTCCCCGAGAGCTATAGAAAACAACAGATGGAAGAAACACTCCCAGGAAGCAGTCTCCGCCTAATCAAGGAATATCTCCCGACCCATGGTAGGGAGATCAGGCAGCATAGGTAGGGCTGGATTTCAGTTTCTGCAGACTGCCATACGTCCCACTCCCGTCCTCTTTCAAATGGCTCTCTCCACTGTAGTTCTCGAGTTCTTGTCTTATCACTGTGAAATATAACTTATCTTTTTAGTGCAACTGCATCCAAAACATTGCGTCCAGACATGGTTATTTATCAAGAAGTCCTGGACCTTGAGCCTGATAATGTGACTGGACGAAATTCAGGGCGTCTTAGAAAGGAGGAGATACCTTTTGCATGTGGGAGGACTATAAATCATCAGGGCAGAGGCCTTCATGGGAGTTGTGGTAGTAACAGACTTGAACTGTTCACACTTGCCTATATCCTCGCCTTAGTTAATTAATACTCCCACACACTGAACTTGGCCAGGCGACTTATTTCAGCCAATGAGACAATAGCAAAATGGAACCAGCAGACCCTTGAAAATATGCACACATTGGGGCTGGCCTGTTGGCTGCTCTTAGAACCCCCAAGTAAACAAGCATAGGCTAGCCTGCTGCAGGATGAAAGACACATGACCCAGTCAACTCAACTGCCCCAGTCAGTTGCCAATAACCCCTAGAAGCAGAGCCAACTAGATGGCCAAAAGCTGAGCACAGATAACTGAGTGAAACTAGTCAAGAACGACTCTGTGGAGCTCATCCCAATTGCCAACCAACAAACTGCAAGCTAAATAAATAGCTCTTATTTTGAACGACTATATTTGTAGTGCATAATAAAGTAACCATGAATAATGTTCTAGTTCACATCTAGCAAATTATAGCCTGCAGGTCAAAATCAGGTCACCCCCTGCTAACTAAGAATGGTTTTCATATTTGTAAATAGTTTTAAAAAGCAAAAAATATATATATTTTATGATATGAGAAAGTTAAATGACAGTAAAATTTCAGTGTCCCTAAATGAATTTTATTGGAATGCTACCACACCCTCTTGTTTACATATTGTCATATGGCTGCTTTTGCACTTCAATGGCAAAGCTGTAAGTGAGGACAAAGACTATGTTCTGCAAAGCCTAAATTATTTGCTATCTGGCCCTTTATAGGAAAAGTTTGATGACCTCTGTTCTAGCTACAGTTGACAGATGTAGCACAGCCAAAGATTAGCATTAAGAAAGCAAGTGGGTGTTTCATGTCTTGGCAGGCCAGGCCCAAGCTTTGGGCTGCCATCCACACCCCCATAAAGCCATCCATACATGGAGTTCAGTGAAATCCTATCAGAAAAACAAGGGTGACCACTATGTCATAAAGTGAAACTAACACAGAATAATACTGAATGAAACTGTAATTGAAAAAAATACATTAATAAAAAAAGAAGAAGAGCAAGGGTATACTACGAATGACCAGAACCCTTCAGCAGTGAGTGAAAAAGGGTGAAAGAAACAAGGCAGAAATGGCCTAAGTGTCCATGAGGAAACTGCTTGCTGTCACGTGCTCTTTCCCCCTTTACAATATTGCAGTAGAAGCAACTAAAGTATCAGCAGAACTCCAGCCTCAGCAATTCCACTGTTAACCAGTGCAAGAGGAAATCTAAGTTTATATCGAAATAAGCAAGCAAGATTTCTAATCTCATTATGAATAATCTGCAAGTTTAGGCATGGTGAAAGAGATGACAGCGAATTGGAAATGACTAATGCAATTTTATGGCCTTACTCTCATTATTTCCATGGTAGTGTCTTTGCTTACTCATCTCCCTTATGTTCTCCTTTTTTTCTGACTCTTTCTTTTGATTGCCCCAAGAAAACAAAATGTATGATCAAAACTCATTAAATTTGATTTTGACCAGAGATGAAGAAGAAAGAAACCAGAATATTTACTAGTGGGTGCTCTACGTCCCTTCATCTTTTCTCTGGCCTCTGACAACCCACTATTTAAGGTAAGAAAATGAGAGCCAGCAAAAAAAAAAAAACAGGTAGACATAAAATGAGGAAAACAAAAAGAGAAAGGTGATGAGAAAGGGCTAAAACCAAAAACAAAACAAAATAAAAAACCACCACAGCTCCCTTCCTGACCTCTTTACATGTGATCAGAAATGGTAAAGAGGAATGTCAGCACTTAGAGGGAAGGCAGGAATGTTATTCATTCTCTGTATTCCCCACTTTGAGAACTGCCTCCAATCTATAAGTACAATGAAATGGCTGCATATAAAGCAGGACCAATGTCATCAATGACTTGGAAGTGCACTGGCCACTTAGGTACCTGCAATGTCTTTCAAATTTGTACAGAACATCTGGAAAAAAGAGTGGCAAGTTTCTGATGGAAATTCAATTTAGAGCTGTTTGCTTATTTCTAACGACAGACCAAGGTGGAAGAGTGGGAGGAGCAGCATGCTTATTTCTAACGACAGACCAAGGTGGAAGAGTGGGAGGAGCAGCATGCTTATTTCTAACGACAGACCAAGGTGGAAGAGTGGGAGGAGCAGCATGCCGGGGTCCCTACAATCAAGGAGCACATTTGTAGCACATCTAAGAATGCAGTGGAAGTGAATTAAACCAGTTTGCCTCTTATCACCATGCACAGGAAATTCTAAATGATGTCCACCATAAAAGACTCCTTCCTATCTGAGAGAACCACCTGACCACATTCATCCTCTTATTACACCATTGCTTATTTTAAACAGAATGATCAAAGGTTTCCACTCTTTTCATATCCATTGACACTTTATAGCCAACCTCTCACACACATCCAGAATCATATAAAAATATAAACCCTTTAAAAGCAGGAACCAGCCCTGGCCGATTGACTCAGTGGTAGAGCATAGGCCCAGCGTGTGGAAGTACTGGGTTCAATTCCCAGTCAGAGCACATAGGAGAAGCACCTATTTACTTCTCCATCCTTCCCCCTCTCCTTTCTCTCTACTTCTCTCTTCCCCTCCCATAGCCAAGGCTCTATTCGAGCAAAGTTGGCCCTGGTGCTGAGGATGGCTCCATGGCCTCTGCCTCAGGTGTTTAAATGGCTCCAGTTGCAATGGAGCAATGGCCCAATGGGCAGAGCATCGCCCCTGGTGGGCATGGCAGGTGGATCCCGGTCAGGCACAGGTGGGAGTGTGTCTGCCTCCCTGCTTCTCACTTCAGAAAAATATAATAACAACAAAGAAGCTGGAACCCACAACTGAATTTTACTTATGGTTTTGTGAGGTGGCTGAGAAGGGAGTTACATAATAGATGACGCAACAAATCTTTAAAATTCTTTCCTTTCCACCCCTGATCCCTTTCTTTCTTTGAAACCCTTCAGATTCTCTTCCCTCTTCCCATCACCTAAATCTTTCTTCTGATCCCTTTCTTAGTGTCTCTGTCACTTTCTTATTTAAAGAAATTTCTCAAATTTGTATCTTCACCCATTCATCCCACCATAAAACATATAAACATGTTTCTAAAAAGGCCTGAGGTAGAATGATGGTGTAAATAATACTAATTTAACCCATCTTGCTGATAAAATGATAATAATGTGTGGGGCTACATTTTAAAATATGTATAGGGTAAACATTAACACCTATTAAATATATTATAAAAACACAACAGTAATAAAGCATAACTGGGAAATATTTTCTAAGGATATTTCTTGCTATTGACACTACACCTTCTATGATAATGATAACATATTTTACCTCTATCAGTTTAGCATTTGTGGTTTTCAATTTTATAATACCTATTATATCAAGAAAAAACTCCGATAAATTAAAAGGTGGCTTGCATTTTGAGACTACATAAACTATCTAAAGTACTTACCACAGAGTGTGTTTTTCTATAGTATCCCTCTTTGTAAAGTTGCTTATAGTGAACTTCTCCAGTAGTAAAGTGGAATAAAAGGCTTAAATTGCTCCAGCACAATTCAGCAAGGTTTCATTCCACTTACTGAAGTATACTTTTACCTACAAGCATGCGCTGCTCCTAAGTGAGGCACTTAACCACACGCTGCAGGGGAAAAGTGCTTATACTGAAACCCACCATCTCTGCTCTCCCAGAGGGCAAGAGGGAGCAGCGACAGCAGGCTCCCTTCCCAATGTTTAATGACTGGGAAGCTCTGCTGGATGGAGTTGAGCTTCTTCCTGGTAACGCTTCCCCCAACATCAGGCTTTAAAAGAAATTTTTTTTTAAAGAAAATAAAGAAGAATCTATTGTGTCAGGTGTTTATTGTCCCTTGGTCTATTTTCAAGATAGAGAACTAAACCTCACTTCTGGACCATAGAAGTAGTAGCTGACCTATTCAGAAATGCGTTTTCATTTGCGGTACATGGTAAGTAGAATTTTTATAAGATGCCATGTATGCATATCTACGTTATTTTAGAACAGACTCTAGAAGTAGCAAGCACACGTGATCTACCAGAAGGTAAAGCTAAGCCAGGACCCTGCTGTCTAATCTATGGCCTGAGATTACGTTCCTGCTCCGAAGACTTTTCATCAATGGACAATCAGAAATACAATATATCCCACCTATTAACATTCATGAAAGATACTATAACTATTCTTGATCTTCCAGAATTCTGGTTTCCCAAATATTTTTGGGTAACACATTCCATCAATAAAAAAATATTCAAGTGTGAACTGCAAATAGTCCTATATTTATTTACTTTAAAATTCTATACATGTACGATCATATACATCTAAAACATAAAAATAGGAAATTTTATAGAATAAGATAATAAAACAAAATATTTTACAATATTTAATTGGTCAATAGTATTTTTAAAAACATTCTCACTAAAGGCATAGTATTAATTAAATTATTAAGATAATAATATGCTTCAGCTTTTCAAATTCTTGTGACAGGATTTGAAAGCCTCCTTCTAAGTTCAGTTTCTTTGGCTACTTAGTGTTTATAGTGAAAGATTTCTCACAAACATGTACATCTCAAATGAGAGAAGTGCATTTGGCCGTACTTACCAAGTCATGATGCTCAGTTTTCAATCCCACTCAAAAACTATACAAAGATTTTGGCAAAATGCAGCAAGTAAATTCCCATCTTCTCTAATTTTCAACAGTTTTTGCAAACTAATCACATATGTGATTAACAGACATGGAAACTCTTAAGTTGATTTTAAAACAGATTTTTAAGTTCAGTTTCCAAATTTTTAAAGTGTGCCAAAATAATCATATTCTTAGGTAACACATTATTTTATGCAATACCATATAAAACTGGAGACATTCCCCAATATCTACTTAAAAGGCTCCTAAAAAGAAAAAGAACTTTTTTTCACTAACTGTGAAAACTGCCTTTATATTATTGGTACAGAATTAGTGAGTGTGTGTGGATATGTTGATTTTTTTACTAGGTAGCATTCTAGTTATAGTTACTTATCACAGAAAGGTCAGCAAACTTGGAACTTGTATTTGCAAAAGAAAAATACAATATTTGTCTTTGGTTTGACAACTCTTCCAAGTGTTTTGTCTCAAAAATAACAACTGAACTTTGGTAAAGCATAAGATGTCCATGGTCACTCCTGATCTCAGTACTAAACATTGTGAAGATTCCATTATTCAGAACAAAACACTATAACTCTGCTTAGGAGGCCCACATATAAACTGCAGTGCTCTGAAAGAAACGCAGGGAGACAGTGGCAACTCCGCCTTCTGCTAGAAGGCCCCCTTTCTTGAAAGAATAGCATGCCCTGTGACTCATGTGGCCAGCTCATACACAGCATGTGAATAGTCAAGCTTAATTTCTCTATAAATTTTAGACCAAGAAAATATATAAAGAAAAGTTCTAAAATTTTCTGAATACTTGACAACAAATTTTTTGAGCACTCCTTGGGTGTGCTTCAAGTAATAGTCCTGAGCACTGGCCCTGAAAAATACTACCTGGAATTTGAATTACTCCAGGATATTGTTAAAATAGCAGATTCCATAGGCCTTATCTAAACCTACTGAGTCAGAAACTCTGTGGAAGATGCCAAGGTATGAGCATGAGTCACAAGCAGGTTGCTTGAGTTACTTGTCTGTATAACCAGCCATCCCAACATATCATGGCTTAAAGATAAAAATGATTGATTTTTCCCTTACCGTTCTGTGGACTGGCTGGACTTGTGCTCCACATAGTGTCAGCAGATTTGACTTCTGCAGCTGCATTTAGCTCGGAGCTGAATTACCCATGGAGTCTCACTCTGTCTGGGGTCCATGACCTACCATGGATGGGGCAACCCCTTCCTCCTCCTTGTCTCTCTCCCACAGTTCCTCACCATTCAGTAAGCTAGCCTGAGCTTCTCAACATGGCAGCTGGTTTCCAAGACCAGGGAAGCAGAAATGCTGGGTCTCTTGTGGGCTGCTCCCAGAACTAACCTGGAGACTTCTCTGCTGTATTCTATTGGTCAGTGCAAATCACATGGACTTCCCAGATTCAAGGGGAAGGGAAACAAGACTCCACCTTCTAATAGAAGAAACAGCATGCATGTACACTGGTAGAACAGTTGGCAGCCACCATTGGAGACATGCTTTTACACAGATGATCTTAACAGTTCAAATTTGAGAACAGCTCTTATAAAGTGATCAATCCAGCAGAGACTATTGGATTTAACCTAGGAGCAGTTTTCAGTATTCATAAGTTGTTACATAGTTTTGCATCAAACTCACAATTACTGGTTAGCATAACAACTCTAGAAAGAAATGGATACACAGACACACAAGAATATTATGGAAGAAAAATTTCTTTCTCATGATGCTGAATTATATTGTAGTAATTAGTTTTTAAACCACTCTTTACTAAAACATTGGTTTTATCCTTGTAAGAAAAGAAATTGTAAATAGAGTATTTGGGTAAAAAGATGTTTATTAATGAAAGAAAATGCTATTTCAAGGCCATGGTGTTACCTTAACCAAATCAGTATATGTATTGGCGAAGTTGGCAGTGGCTGCCTGTCCTCTGTGCAAAGCCCTACTATTTACTGGCCAAACAGCAGCTAAAATCCTCCTCGAAGAGGATTAATCTCTTTGGTTGTTTTTACAGAGAGAGGCCATGGGGCACTGGCTGAGAAAAGAAAAGACCAGAGAGGACCCTCGAAATCAGCAAGGGTTCATCCAGATTCCAAGTATAGCAGATATTCGGCTTCAGCATTTCATTCAAAGTTTGCATTAAAGATCTTGAAACCCGTACTTATGAATTTGAATCACGTAGTTATGAAGAGGAGTGTTAAAGACTGAGTTTGGCTGATTGTCTAGCATCTGCTCTCAGTTGGGTTTTGTTGCCCTCTACTTGTCATGAATAAACTTTATAGGAGGAAATTAACTGCAGTGACTAGAAGACCTGGATTCAAATTCTAGCTTTATCTATTACTGTCTACAAGACCTTAGGTAAATCAATCAATTTATTAGTGACAGGGCATAGCTGGAGATTCAATATTTAATGTTTATCTAATTCTTATATTTTTAAGATTTTATAATTTACTATTACAAATAGAAACAATCTCCCAGTCTAATTTGTGTATGAATCTCCAAATCACAGTTTCACCCACATCTTTGAAGAATTCAGTGCAGCTACTGATCTCATGTGACTTCCTCAAAAGAGCTCTCTGTAAGTTAGTGTTTATATTGAAAAGGGGTATGATATTTTAAAGTACATGATGGCATTGGGGAGCAACGCATTGGCATTAACCTAAAATAACATTAATCTTTAGTATGGAATTTGAAAAGCATAGTCTGGGTGGAAGTTCGGTGAATCTTAGCTGGAATAACTAGTCTTCAGCATTGTCAACTTTGTACTGACTATAAGAGTCGTTTGGCTACATGTGGTTTTTACCCATCTGTCAACTAAATCAGGATTCCAAATGAAAAACCAGCATACTGAAACATTGTGGGGATTTGTGAGTCCCCCTGGAGAATTTTGGGTCCATAAACCAATGAAAGATTACTATGACACATCAATAGAGTATTTTCATCTGTGACAGATATGATCTTGCTCTGGTACTCTTTGTGTCACATTGTAGAAAACTATATTCGCTGTTCTCACACCAGTTTCAGAAAATGTTAAAAGATGAGCAGCAAAATTAAATATGGAACAAATCTACAGGATATAGCACTAAGCCACATCTGTGAAGACCTAAATTCAATCTCTGCCAATACCACTAACTTCGATCTTTGAGTTAGCCCCGATGTAAGTACTTTACATTGCAAATCACTTCAACAGTTACGATCTCATTCATCCTTCCAGACACTTATGGCATAGTAGATTTTACTAGTAAGATACCAACACATACCACATTGTAACTTACCTAAGGTCACACAGATGACAAAGATGATTATACCCAAATCCAGGAATTCTTCCACTACACCATCTCTTTAATCTTTAAAATGAGAATACAGCAGCTCTTTATAACTTTATGAGTTGTTTATTCATTTATAAAATGTTATTTATAACTTGGATGGATCAAAACCTGGGTATATGAAAAGAGGATTTCGCATGTCTCTGGAAAACAAGATGAAGATTACAAAGGAAATATTTAACATCCCGTACTTTGGAAAGCGCGTTAGTACTAACACTCCAGAGTACTCCTTCCTGAACATGGCAGAAAGGGCAAAACATCCATCCCAGTCTTTGGGAATGTTTTGCAGGGAATTTTTTGAGGCCTTTTTAAAAATTGTCAAGGAATTGCTTACATGATAATAGTATATGTATATATATATGCATCTGAAATGCTATCATACATTTTCTTATGTATTTTTTGAAAAGCATTGAAATATTAATGTTAGCCTTTTGGGAAGTACTGCATATAATTCTAATATTTAATGAAGTCCGACTGGTGTCTCTACTTTTTATCTGAATTAATTATATATTTGAAATGTCCACTTCTACCTTGTCTAAGCCCTCGGTCAGTGATCCGACTTAGAAGCCAAGCTCCCTGGGTCTATAAGCAAAGGGAGAAGCTTGTCACCTTGAATGAGGTCAAACTGGCACCATCTACAGCCTCTCGTACCTCACACTGCTTGGTCAGTGTATCCACACTCTTGTGCACCACTCCTCATAGTGTATTCGTAGCTGCTGTGGTTTGAACCATCACAGAGACGTGTCAGAGCTGGCAACTACAATAGCCGTGACCTAAGAGATTAGAGCTGGGTGGAGGGAGTGGGTCTCTCTGACTTCACTGTGCAGAGAGGTGTTGAACTGCACAGGGACATCTCTTTAGTAACTCTGTAAGTGTGCCCACTGCTCCTTGAAGATGCATGAGGTCTCTGTACCAGTTTGAACATTCTGAAGGAGCAAATAACTAGCATTTTAAAGTAGAAAGTTTACATTTGTAGAGTGAGTAATTTTTCTATAGATTCTATATTCATCCTTGGAAAAACTTCCACAAAAAGATAATGTATGAAAAACCCCATTTTGTGAAAGTTTAAGTTTTTAAGTTAAATAGCAATTAAAACCAAAATATTCCCTTTGGGAATACTGGGATCTTGATTTTAGTTCTTTTGCCAATTAAACAGTTACTGACACAGCTCAGCAAAGAGTGCTTGTGGCATTACCCTAATCTCTCAGCCTCCCAAACTAAAGGCGAAAAGAATGCATTTACAAAGTTAATGTTTCCAATTTTGGATGATTTTTTTTAATACTTTTGTGTTTTGTGATATATACACTTTTGTGTTTGCAATCACAGGACATTGCAAAAATAATACAGTAAGGTTTCATGTACTTTTCACCTGGTTTCCCTCAAAGGTAACATCTTAGATAAGTATAAAAAATATCAAAACCAGAAAATTGACATTGGTATAATACACGACCTTATCCAGATTTTCATTTTGAAAGGTACTCTCATGTGGTGGGGGGTATGAGAGATTGTATAGAATTTTATGACCTGTAGATTTGTAGAACTATTACTACAATCAAGGTAGAAAACTGTTTCATCACCACAAAGATCCTTAGTGGTACCTTTCTTTTATTAATTAAAAATTTTTATTTTTAATTTATTGTGTTGACATGGTTTCTAGGGTTACACTCAATATAACATCCTCTACATAATGCGCTGTGATACCCCTTGTCCCATACAAAGTCTCTTTCCACCCCTGTCCCACCCCCTTTCCTGGTGGTACCTTTTACATTCACACTCATCTGTCTCCCAACCCCTGTTTCTAACCCTTGGCAGCCACTATTATCTTCTCCATCTCTATAATTTTGCTATTTTGAGATGATATAAGTAGGTTAATTCAGTATATAACCTTATATTTGTAAGTTTTTCATTCAGAATAACTGTCTTGAGATCCATCCAAATTATGCATGTATTTTGATAGCTGATTTTTGTTGTTGTTGCTGCTACTGCTGCTGCTGAGTAGTGTTCCATGGTATGGATCCAACAGTTCACTTAATCATTTATTTATTCATAGGATAATATATAGATCATTTCTAACTTTTGCCTATTACAAATAAAGCTGCTAGGAACATCCACATAGATATTTTGGTATGAACATACGTTTTCTCTGAGATAAATGCCCAAAAGCATCATTTCTAAATTTCATGATAAAATTATGTTTAGATTTTTAAAGAATTTCCAAAATATTCTCCAGAGTGACTGTACCCTTTTTCATTTCTACCAGCAATGTGAGGCTGATTCAGTTTATCGGCATCCTTGCCCACATTTGGTGTTACTGCTATATTTTTATTTTAGCCATTATGATTGTAACTGTATTGTTTTCTATTTTGCTATTGAGTTTTGAGATTACTTTATCAGATACACCGTTTGCAAAAAGGCTACAAATGTTTTTGTTCTGTTCTGTTTGTAGTTTTCCTGTTCATCTTCTCAACAGGGTCTTTCATTGAGCAAAAGTTTTTGAGGAAGCCCAATTTGTTCTTATATGGATTGTGCTTTTGATGTCATATCTAAGAACATTTCAGCTGGTTCTTGGTCCTGAAGAGTTTCTCCTATTTTCTTCTAACTCTTTACACATATAGAATACCCAATGTGCTATTATTTTATCCTAATTCATATCCCTGCAATTAGGGTCTCATCTGAACAGAACAAATGACACACCTGAGCAGATCACTAGAAAAGAAAAGTGATTATTTACAAAGGTACAGAAAAGAAAAGGGAAGCCAGCAGGTGAAGCACTCCTGAGGGTAGCAGCAGTGGGGTGCTGTGTCCACACCCAGACCTGGTGGGGAAAGAGAGAGGGTAGGTACGAGAGCTCAGAAGGAGCAGCTGCAGCTGTGGAAATCCTCGGAGCAGGAGCTGTGACCTGGCTGGTGACCCGGCAGGGAGGGAGATAGAATAAGTACCTTAACTTCATTCCCTTTTCTTCTATCTGTTTGTTCATATAGTCTGTCAAGGGCACGATATCAAGACAAGTTGGATTTTAGGAAAGGTGTCTGAAGCCCTACATTCAGACTCTTAAGGTACAAGGATAAATAAAAAGTAAGCAAGAGGGAGAGAGAAATGAAAAATAAGAAATTCCCATGTCAATTTGTTAGACTTTTCTAATTAGGTCAATGTTGCATATATTCACTGCATTTAAAATAAAATATATGCAGTAGAAGAAATGCTTACTCCAAAAGCAAATCAAGACTTCCAGCTTTGCTGAAGCTATTCACAATCTACTGCTTTCCTTCTCTCCAAAGGCAAGCAATTCTGAGCAGGCAAGACTTCCAGCTTTGCTGAAGCTATTCACAATCTACTGCTTTCCTTCTCTCCAAAGGCAAGCAATTCTGAGCAGGCAAGACTTCCAGCTTTGCTGAAGCTATTCACAATCTACTGCTTTCCTTCTCTCCAAAGGCAAGCAATTCTGAGCAGGCTTGAGTAATGGCATTGCTTTCCCAGCCTGGGCACTTTCTGGACTGTCAAGCAGTAATTAATTTGGGTAGGAATGGGGGAGGGGTATTGACTGCGCGGAAGGAGAGCAAGCCAGTGGATGGCAGATGGTTGCCATCTAGGCATGCTGTCCATGAGGAACTGGATCCTTGCCAAGAGCAGGCTTCGGAGAGATTGGGAGGGAGGGGTGAGAAAACAAGCAGCAAACAGTCCTGAAAACTAGGATCAATAAGAGGAGGACATAACTGTGACCTGAAACCACTGAAGAGTCTCAATGTCACTTAGGAATACAGAATTCCAGATCTCAGAGCAGCCTACAAGACTCTCTATCCTGATTGGGAAAAAGATCTACAGAACGCAGGGCTGGACTGATAACCATTGCACTCCCCATCTGAAGAGAATCTGAGTCGGTTTACATTATACTCGCTTAAATTTAAATTTAGGTCTGAAAAATGAATGTCTTGAGCATGTAAGAGCCAATGTGACAGCTGAGAAAAGCAAAGATGGGATATTGGTTTGGAGTTAAACAGGATTACTTTGGATGGGAATTCCTTTTATTCGTTTATTAAACACACATTGATCAGGTTCCTGCTAAGTACCAGGTACTGTTCTGGGTGCTAGGGATACAGTGTTATGAAACTAAGTCCAGCTCTTGCGGAATTTACATTCTACTAGGGCATGCCATCAAAGAAAACAAAATGGAAAAAAGATAATAGAAATAATTTCCAGAGAGTGATAAATTCTATGAAAAAAAAAGAGTGATTTGATCATAACTGGTGGGTGTAAGATGGGAGAACCAGCTCCAGCCCACTCCAGCCACCGTGTCCCATTCACAGGGATAGAAAAAGCTGAGAAACACAAAGTTCACAGTCCAGAGGCACTGGCTCACTAAAAGACTGACACCTAATCATAGGATTATAGAACCCTTCCCACCTCCCACACCTCCCCATCCCATTACTAAATGGGATGAGACCTTTTACCTGGCACATCATGTCCACTACCAAGAATCTTGATGTTTCACCCTTCACAAAACAGCTCAAAATGGATCACAGACCTAAAACTATAAACTCCCATACTATAAATTATACTATATACACTCCTATACTATAAACTATAAAACTCCTAGAAGATATCATAGGAGGAAACCTAAATGGCCTTGGGTATAGTGGCAATTTTTAGAAACACTACCAAAGGTACAGTCCATGAAAAAAGTAACTGACAACCAAACTGCATTAAAGTAAAACACTTAATCTGTTTAAGACAATGTCAAGAGAAGACAAACAGAGACTAAAATAAATGTTTGCAAAAGAAACAACTGATAAAGGACTATTACCAAAATAATATACAAAACTCCACAAGAAAACACAACCCAATTAAAAAATGGGCCAAGGATCTTAGCAGACACCTATCAAAGATATATACATGGCAAGTAAGCATATGAAAAAGTGCCCCACGTGTCATCAGAGAAATGCAAATTAATGACCAGATACCACTACATTCCTGTTAAACTGACAACAAATGTTTACCATGAGGATGTAAAGCAACAGGAACTCTCATTGTTAGGAATACAAAATGGTGCAGCTACTTTGGAAGACAGTTTGGTGGTTGCTTACAAAACGAAACATTTTCTTACCATACAACTCAGCCATTGTGCTCCTTGGTATTCACCCAAAGGACTTGAAAACTTATGTCCACATAACCACCTGCACATGAACGTTTACAGCAGCTTTATTCATAATTGCTAAAACTTGGAAGCAATCAAGATGTTTTTCAGTAGATGAATGGATAAATAAATTGTGGTACATCCAAACAATGAGACATTATTCAACACTAAAAAGAAATGAACTATTAAGCCATGAAAGAACATGGAGATGCCTTAAATACATATTGCTAAGTGAAAAAGCCAGTCAGAAAAGACTACATAAAGTATGAGTCCAACAATATATTATTGAAAAGCCAAAACAATGGAGACAGAAGATTGCCAGGGGCTGGGGGGGGGGGTGAAGAGAAGGAAGGATGAATATGACAGGTACATGCATATACATTTGACCAAACTCATCAATTGTATAATGCCAGGACTGAATTGTGATGGAAACTATGGACTTTGGGTGATTCTGATGCGTTCATATAGGCTCATCAACTATAACAGACATACCAACTAGTGGGAGACGCGGATAATGGAGAATACGTATGTGGGCGCACCGTGTATATAAAACACCTCTTTATCTTCTCAGTTTTGCTGCAGACCTAAAAACCTGCTCTAAAAAAAAAGTCATAATTAAAAGAAAATCCTAGAAAAGATGGTAATGTCATATGGACACAAGTCTTTTGGTGTGATGGTAAGTAAAGATTTCTTTTCCTTGTGAATTCCTTTAGTTGTTGTCTACTAGGGGTATTCTCTGTGTCCCAAAGCTCCACTGTTACTGAAGGACTGTGGTGAACAGTTAGTTATCTCTTTGCTGCTGCTTTTAGTCCTCAAAATGACTTTTTAAGACATTAAAATGCTGTCAGTATCTACGATGCATTTGAATACAGTAAAGTATTTGGCGCTATTCTTAAGCAATATTTTCCTGTTATTTTAAAAAAGAATATAATGCTTACCACTACATTCAGCAAGCATTCATATTTAGAATTTTGAATATTTTTGTCAACTTGTGTAAATGATAGGCACTGGAAATAAACTCATGAGAGAAAATTATGTGATCAGTAACAAGTCTAGTAAATTTTTAAAATTCAAAATGCAGTAGTATCTAGCACTGAATATTTGCAACATGTTCTTGAAAGAAAAAAAAAGACCTATACAATTTAATATTATCAAAACACACTTTCAGATTAAAATCATTTAAATGGGCAATGTTGCCTGACCTTCCTGCAGAAAGCCCAAGGCTTTTTGTGGAAAAGCCCTTCTTAGAACGCCCTAAATTGAATAGTCACAGTTGAATAGCAATTTTCTACATTCCTCTCGGAATCATGTTGGCCTGCCTTTTTCACATGTCATCAACTTGCCTAGCCAAACTCATGCCTCTCCTGATTGTCCTTTCTTAACCCATGAAAATGGGAAGTCAAGGCCATCTTTCCCAGGAAGCTTTCTTCTTTGGAGAGGTTGGCCTGGTCCCTTCCCTCCTCACACGCAGGACCACGGCTTCTCAGGAAGATGGAAGGGGAGACCAGAGGGAAACAAATTCTCTGCCCAAGGCTTACATGTGGACAGGGAAATTTTCTCTTTTCTTAGCAATGCAGAGATCCTGACTGGCATCACCTCCCAGGACTCCAAATGCTTCCTTTCTTGTCATAATCCTCTTAAGTTCTTTTTTCTCACTCCCCTGTGATTCTGTCAGTGTTTCTCACTCATTCTCCACCGGGCTTAGTGCCCCTCCTCCACCCTGCAAGACTCACCCAGGCACCGGGAATGAGGCCTAGAAGGCTTTCAAGTTTATGGCCCATTATAGGTGAATGCTGGGAGGTGTTTGCCAGGACTGCGGAACTAATCAGTTATCTTAACACTAAGGACAGTAGGGCTAGGATTTGTAGATAGCTAAATGTCACTGCTTATTTTAATTGTGAGGGGGGAAAATCAGTTTTATGAATCACTGGTCAGTACTTTGAACCACTCCTTTCTACTCTCCCCCCCAAAAAAAGAATTCACAAAATCAACCACCAGAGCAGGCCAATTAAGAAAGAAAGGGGGAAAAACTCAAAAGAAAATTCTTTGCTCAGTGAACAAAACTAAAGGCGAGGTAAATCAATGCTACTGCAGAAATTTTAAATGAAACAAAGAGGTGTGCTTTATGTTCAGTTGAGGCTCATGAAAATGACACTAAGATTCCATATTCAGAGTTAAGCACAAAGCCATGTGGATTGAGCTATTATGAAAGGTAAAACACAAAGCAACAAGGACAGAGAAATTTTAATCAGGAACAAAGATTACCGTAGTCCCCAAATGGGCTTACTTTTGAAAGAAGAGACCCTTGTGAGGACAAACTTCTTAAAACAATAGGAGTCTATGTATAAAATTAAACCAAGGAAGATCTAGACCAGGGGTGCCCACACTTTTTCAGCTTGCGAGCTACTTATAAGATGACCAAGTCAAAATGATCTACCTACAATAAAAATGTAAAACATAAATTTATTTTTTCTATATTATCATTATTTAAGTTACTATTATTACTATTTAATATTGTGTATTCTTCTTTCACATTTCTCCTTCTCAGCTCTCTTTTTGGAGGATAGTCAATGTCATAGTTTTTATGAACAGTCCGAAAAAGCCGCTCCACATTTCCCTTCTTTGGAATAGCAATGGCACACAGACAGATGAGGCAAACGCACTTAGAATATGACATAGTGAAAAAAAATCCCCTCCCATTCTGTATGAAAGTGGTAGGTTTTAGGCTTCTTACTCGGACCAGCTATGGCACTCATTTTTATACCCTTTGTTGTATTTAGTTTAAATAAATTGAAGGCTAACTACGCAGCAATGTAACTGAACAAGTTAGCGCTGTTTAACGCGCATACGTAGGGTGTCAAAAGTTCAGACGTCAGATTGGCTACCCTGTATGCCAATCAAAAGACAAATGTCTTTTTAATGTCATGTGATCTACCCACACTTCCTTCACCATCGACCAGTAGATCTCCATCGACGTATTGAGCACTCCTGATCTAGACTAACATTTGGTGAGTCAAAATAGGTACTTTGTAAAATGAATATGTTTTAACATGAGGGGAAAAACTAACTTTTTCTATTCATCTGTTCAGCGTGGTCCAATTTTTCTTAAATTAAAATGTAAGCCTTTTGAAGGCAAAGTATTCCACATGTTTCAGGGCAACTAATGTGCGGGGATTACCTAGTTAATAAAAAATTAAGTTTCACTCAATGGATTATTATTACTGTAAAGCTCCTCTTTCATTCATTTTTTTCTGGAAATTGGGGGGAGGGGGAAATCCACATAAAGAGTACAAAAAATAAAACTGTAGGTATGAGGTCGGTTGACAATGGGGGAAGGTCATGTGAGGAACCAGACCCAGGAACTTTGTCTAAAACCACCCATACCTATGCATGCCAAAAGAAACTTCCCAAGAGCCCTATGAAAAACAATGAGTGTCTGACAGCCAATAAAATTTCACCACGTCATATCAACCCGACCACCCTACCAACACTATAAATTACCCCCCCTCAACAGGGGAGGCAATGCGACTTCTCTGGCCCATTTTGCGGACCAGAGAACCTCGTCCGGGAAGCACTCTGTTAAATAAAGCTTTTGCTATTCCACACTAGGTAAATACACCCTTCTTTCTTCCTCAGCGGGGAAAATACCTTACAGTAGGCAATTATAGTAATTATTGTTTGATTACAACACTACCAGTCAATAATGATAATAGAGCATATTACAAAAAAAAATTAATTCATTATTTTTAAAACATATGCGTTATTTTGTTTTCTTTTCCTACGAAGTAAGATGTTTAGAGGCTTCTTGTCAACTACAGGAATAGGACACAGCCACAGAACAAACAAGCTCTTTTTGCTGGGAAATCTGTCTATGGAATGGTGAGAAAATTAAGAGTTCCTTCTCCAAAACACATTCCAAACAATTATGAGACTCTTGGGTAAAAAAGCAAACAAAGGTAGACAAAGATAAGTTTTAATATAGCTTTTTCTAAAAGAGTACCAGTAAGTAAGAGCAAATTGTAAGAAATTGTGAGAAACTAGTATATTACCAATATAGAAAATGTTATGAGTTTAGACAAGAAGGTAATATAGATATATAGGTTATAATGATGTAAAACACAAGGTTCTGTTAAAATTATTCATTTTTGTGACAGGGTCTGTTCTATTTACCATCACATTTTAGTCACCTTTGCAGAGCACACAAAACTCTAGGACAGATGGCAAAGTTAACTGGAAAGGTAAAGAACAAAGTATCTTTATATGGAGCTCAACTTCTTGTTGAGCTGATACACATAATGCACTAAAAAGAATAGACCACTGGGGCTTACATGATAATAATACTGTAATAACAATCTTGCATTTATACAAGGCTTTACACTTTCCAAAGTGATTTTAAATGTGGTATAGCTCCTTTGATATCCCCAAATAGTAAGTATTCATCTTTGGCCCCTGAGGAAAATGTATTCTTCATTCAAAAGATTCCTGGGCTCTCTGGCTTTGTTCCAGAAAACAGCCCAAATCAATGAGTACTTTACTCTCAACCATGAGCTTTGCTCTCCACATAGATTGATAAAAAGCAATCCAATGTAATAGGAAAACAGGTTTAAATTGCTATGAATGCATGAAAGAAAAAGTTTATTGAAATAAATTATCTTGGTGATATAATTCTGCAAATCAACAAAATAATGTATTTAGTGGAAACTGCTAGCAGTCTACCAAAATCCATTTTCCTTTCTGGGCACATGACTGCTCAGTAGGCCACATTTCCCAGTGTCCCTTGTGTTAGGTGTAGCCATAGAATGTAAAGAGAAGTGATAAATGCCACTACTTGGCCTGAGCCTGAGGATACTGAGCATATTTCCTTCCTTCTTTCCTCTTAAGTGGAAGGAAACTGAACAGGGGCAATCCCACTGTGACTGAGCCCATGGCACTAGTGCTGTGGCGATGCTTGTGCAAACTGAAGGAGAGTACAGAAGCTGGGTCCTTGAATGATCTCATGGAGCCAAGCTGCTCTGTAAGAGAGAAAAATAAACCTCTATGTTCTTCAAGCTATCATATTTAGCAACTGTTTATCACCTTATCTTGACTGCAACTAATATATTTTCTTGAAAGATGTAGCTCTTTCTCATTATAATGAAAGTCCTATATTTGCGAGGACATAGGTAATGGGTAGGGGATTACCATTACGGATAGGTCATAACTGTTAAATGGGGCAAAGTTCACACATCCATAATGGTATCCAATCATGATTAATGTTAACCAATTAAGTTAACCATCCATGAACGCTTATAAATTTTAGTAATATTAATAAGTGAATTTCAGTCATCATGAGCAATTAAATACACAGTTTATTAAGGGAAACTAAAAAACAAAGGGAATAAAATGTCATCAGTGAACCCTCTTCACAGAGTGAAGAGATTTGAACCTTATCTGAAAATTGTGAACATTTCATAAGTGTTGTCAGAGTTAAATATACATTTCAGTCTTAGGATTTTTACAATGACCTCCACGTTTATTCAGAAAGTAACTTGGGAAAATGTAAGACATATTTTATGCCTCATATCTGAAATTCACGCACTTTTTGAGTATTATATTAGATGAATGTATATCAGTATTCATATTAGATGAATGGGTCTGCAACAAATTACAACACAGATTTTTGTGACACGGCAAGTTTCTGGGGCTGCTCACATACTAGAAATGTTTATATTTCCTTGTAAAATCTGCTTCTGGTTACTGGGGATAGGGAAAATGGTGTGATTTGTCAAGCAGAGCAGAGAAGGATTTTTTAAAGTAATAAAATAAAATTTTATTTTTTATTTATTTTTATTTGTAGAGAGGAAGGGGGAGAGAGAGAGAAGCATGGATTTTCTGTTCCACCTATTTATGCATTCATTGGTTGATTCTTATAGGTACTCTGACCAGGATCATACTTGCAACCTCGGCATATCAGGAGGACACTATAACCAATTGAGCTGCCCAGCCAGTAATAAAAATTTAAAAGAGAAAGATTCTACAATATGTATCTTCCTCATAAATAATAACAACTAATATTTATTGAGTGCTAATTATGTGCAAGGCACTATTCTAAATATTTGATATATATTAACTAATTTTATCCTCACAACAACCTTGTCAGTAAGTGGCCGAGTTAAGATCCACCTGAGAATATCCAGTCTTCCTAACAAGCCTATCCTGTCATAGGGACCAGCATAGTAAACAGAACGATAATTAGTAACTTATTATATATTATGGAATGTTTTCATGTGTTTTATTAAACTGAATCCTCACAAGCCTCATGAGGTAAAAAATATTACATCTGTCTCACAGATTAGAAACATTTGAAGAATACCATCATTTACCCAATATTACATAACAAGAAATTGGCAGACTAAGGGCATAGATTTTGAATCTATGTTTTCTAATCCTTCCAATTCATTGTCTTTCATTTCAACAAGCAATCAGAATTTTACTTGTTGACAATATAACAAAGGCCTGATAAAAACTATTTGTTGTTGTTATTATTTCCTGTTGCATTCCCAGCACATAGCACAGTGCCCGGCACACAGTAGGGACTGAATAAAAATTGACTGAATGCACGAATAAATGATGTGCGCATTGAAGGTTGAGTAGAATTTCAGCTTAACCTGTTGGGTTTGAGATCAGAGGCTCAGGAAAATAACCCTCAGAATTTACAGAAGGGCTTTAGCCTGGATGTGTGGAGGCTGTTTGCTGCTAAGCATCTGGGATAAAGGCCTAGCTATATACCCAAAGAAGGAAAAACATGTGTCCTTAAAAAATGTGTACCTGCAGGGGAGGAGCAAGATGGCGACGGAGTAGGCGGATGTAACAACTTCCAACTCCCAGAAGCAAAGTGGATTATAACTCAATTTAAAGAACCATCATCTGGATAAACCAACTATGAACTAAACTAAGTGGACTCTTCAACCAAGGAACACAGAAAAAGCCACATTGAGACTGGTAGGAATAGCGAAAACGCGAAGAGGGCTGCCCAGCTCCCCGGAGCAAATGGCAGCCCGGAGAGACCTGCGTGGCGGGAGGAGAGTTTGGTGGAGAGGGAGGGACCTGGGTCGCAGGAACCAAGCCCCAGCCTACAGTCCCAGAGCCTAAAAGAGGCGTTTGGACAGTTTTGAGCTGTGAAACAAGTGAGGGAGCTCCCAGGCCTACAGTGTGGGGTATTAGGTCCCTTCCTACATTGCTGAGGGTTGCTGAAGGGTTTGGGGCGGCAGGACGCTGAAACGCGGTTCTGTCGGCGTGGGCGGAGGCCAAGATGGTGGAAGCTCGGTCTAGCCAAGCAGGGGCGGAGGGGACGCACGAAAGCAGTCCAGAAGCTGCGGCCCGCCTATAATCCCACCTACGGAAACAAAGCGGGAGGCCAGGAACGGCCAGAGATCAGCTCTGCGACCCTGTGCAAGCCGGCCCTGACCGCGGGGACGGGCCTAGGACCAGGGACGGGCAGGGGCTTGTGGCTGAGCTCACGCTACCTGCCCTGCCTGGCCGGAGAAACCATGGTTTGCCATTCTACGTGCACAAGTCGGCTCCAAAAGCGGGGACGGGGTAGAGTCTGGAACGAGCGGAAGTTCGCAGCTGAGCAGAAGCCAGCAAACACGCCCGGCCCAATAAACCTGGGTTGGCGACCCTGCGCAGAAGGACCCTGGCCTCGAGGGCGGGGCTAAAGCTCCGGACGGACAAAGGCTCACAGCTGAGAGCACATCAAAAGCCCCGCCCAACCCGCGAAACTGTGGCGAGCAGGCTCTGACTGCGGGATCTGGGCAGAAGTCCAGAAACAGGCTGGGTCCGCAGCTGAGCAAAGGTGCTCACCTCTACCATTGGTGCTGAGGCTTGTGGCTTGAGTGACAGCCCCTCCCGCAGAGGAGAGGCAGAAATCACAGCAAAAGCCACAGTGGGCCGGCCTGGCAACGCCCATACCCAACCATCCTAGGCAGCGGCAGAGGGGGTGGCAGGCCTGCAGACAGACCACACCTAGAGAACACAAAGGCAACACCTACTGGACTCCAGTGCCCACAACTTGCTTATACACAAACAAAATGGGCAGGCAGAGGAATGCAAACCAAATGAATCAAGAGAAATCCCCAGAGAAGGACCTGAATGAACAAGATATAACCAAATTACCAGAAGCAGAATTTAGGATAATGATAGTTAGGATGTTCAAAGAAATTAGAGCAACAATGGATAGTCATTATGAACACCTAAATAAAGAGATAACAAGTATAAAAAACAAAATTGAAACAATAAAAAAGAATCAGACAGAAATAACAAATACAGTATCAGAACTGAAGACCACAATGGAAGGAATTAAAAGCAGGATGAATCACGCTGAGGATGGAATCGGCAAGTTAGAGGACACAATAAACAAAGGCACAGAAGCAGAGAAGAAAAAGGAACAGAGACTCAAAAAATGTGAGGAAACTCTAAGGGAGCTTTGTGACAACATGAAGAGAAACAACATTCGCATCATAGGGGTGCCTGAAGAAGAGGAGAGAGGACAGGAAATGGAAACTTTGTTCAATCAAATCATAGCAGAAAACTTCCCTAAATTAAGGCTGGGAAACACTCCACACATTCAAGAAGCACACAGAACTCCATTAAGGAGAAACCCAAAAAGATCTACACCAAGACACATCATAATTAAAATACCAAAGCTAATGGATAAAGAAAAAATTTTAAAAGCTGCTAGGGAAAAAAAGGCTATCACCTATAAAGGAGCCCCCATAAGGATGACATCGGACTTCTCAACAGAAACACTTGAGGCCAGAAGGGAATGGCAAGATATAATCAAAGTAATGCAGAACAAGAACCTACAACCAAGACTACCTTATCCAGCAAGGCTAACGTTTAAAATTGAAGGAGAAATAAAGAGCTTCCCAGAAAGAGAAAGCTTCAAGGAATTCATAAAAACCCAACCAATTCTGCAAGAGATACTAAGGTGCCTGTTGTGAACAGTTTAAAGGGAGGAAAGAATAGAGCAAAAGAAGAATACAGCTTTAAAGAATAAAATGACAATAAACAACTACATATCAATAATAACCTTAAATGTTAATGGATTAAATGATCCAATCCAAAGACATAGGGTAGCTGCATGGATAAAGAAACAGGACCCATACATATGCTGTCTACAAGAGACACACCTTAAAACAAAAGATGCACATAGACTGAAGGTAAAAGGATGGAAAAAAATATTTCATGCAAATGGAAATGAAAAAAAAGCCAGGGTAGCAGTACTTATATCTGACAAAATGGACTTTAAAACAAAGGCTGTAGTAAGAGATAAAGAAGGAGACTACATAATGATAAAGCGAACAATTCAACAGGAAGATATAACTATTATAAATACCTATGCACCAAATATAGGAGCCCCGACATACATAAAGCAGACTTTGATGGATATAAAGGGTGAGATTAACAGCAATACTATCATAGTAGGGGATTTCAATACCCCTCTAACAACACTGGATAGATCCTCAAGAAAGAAAATTAATAAAGAAACAGCAGACTTAAAGGATACACTAGATCAACTTGATTTAATAGATATCTTCAGAACTTTTCACCCTAAAGCAGTAGAATATACATTCTTCTCAAGTGCTCATGGTACGTTTTCTAGGATAGACCACATGTTAGGACACAAAAATGGTCTCAATAAATTTAAGAAGATTGAAATCATATCAAGCATTTTCTCTGATCACAATGCCATGAAACTAGAAATTAACCACAAAAGAAAAACTGAAAAATATGCAAACCACTTGGAAACTAAATAGCATGTAATTAAATAATGAATGGATTAACAATGAGATCAAAGAAGAAATAAAAATGTTTCTAGAAACAAATGATAAAGAGCATACATCAATTCAAAATTTATGGGACACAGCAAAAGCAGTTCTGAGAGGGAAGTTTATTGCACTACAGGCATATCATAAGAAGCTAGAAAAAGCTCAAATAAGCAACCTGATCCTGCATCTAAAAGAACTAGAAAAACAACAACAAATAAAACCCAAGACAAGTAGAAGGAAGGACATAATAAAGATCAGAGCAGAAATAAATGACATAGAGGCTAAGGAAACAATACAGAGGATCAATGAAACCAGAAGCTGGTTCTTTGAAAAGGTAAACAAGATTGATGAACCTTTAACTAGACTCACCAAGAAAAAAAGAGAGAGGACTCAAATAAATAAAATTAGAAAGGACAGTGGAGAGATAACAACTGACACAGCAGAAAAAGCATTGTAAAAAAATACTATGAAGAACTATGCCATAAAATTAGACAATCTTGGTGAAATGGACAAATTTCTTGAATCATATAACCTTCCAAAAATCAATCTGGAAGAATCAGAACACCTAAACAGACCAATTACAACAAATGAGATCGAAACAGTTATCCAAAAACTCCCAACAAAGAAAAGTCCTGGGCCTGATGGCTTCACAAGTGAATTCTATCAAAAATTCAAAGAACTAACTCCTATCCTCCTCAAGCTATTTCAAAAAATTCAAGAGGAAGGAAGACTTCCAAACTCCTTTTATGAGGCGAGCATAATTCTGATCCCAAAACCGGGCAAAGACAACACAAAGAAAGAAAATTATAGGCCTATATCCCTGATGAATTTAGACGCTAAAATTCTCAACAAAATATTAGCCAACCGGATCCAGCGATATATGAAAAAAATCATACACCATAATCAAGTGGGATTTATTCTGGAGAGGCAAGGCTGGTTTAATATTCGCAAATCAATCAATGTGATTCATCACATAAACAAAAAGAAGGACAAAAATCACATGGTAATTTCAATAGTTGCAGAAAAGGCATTTGATAAAATCCAGCACCCATTCATGCTCAAAACTCTCAGTAAAGTGGGAATACAGGGATCATTCCTTAACATGATAAAGGCCATCTACGACAAACCCACAGCAAACATCATACTAAATGGACAAAGATTAAAAGCAATCCCCTTAAGATCAGGAACCAGGCAGGGATGCCCCCTTTCACGACTCTTATTCAACATAGTTCTGGAAGTCCTAGCTATAGCAATCAGACAAGAAGAAGAAATAAAATGCATCCAAATTGGAAAAGAAGAAGTAAAACTGTCACTATTTGCAGATGATATGATATTGTATATTGAAAACCCTAAAGTCTCAGTCAAAAAACTACTGGACCTTATAAATGAATTCAGCAAGGTGGCAGGATATAAAATTAATACTCAGAAATCAGAGGCATTTCTATATACCAACAATGAACTGTTAGCAAAAGAAATTAAGGAAACAATCCCCTTCACTATTGCAGCCAAAAAAATTAAATACCTAGGAGTAAAGTTAACCAAGGAGATTAAGGACTTGTACTCAGAAAATTATAAAACATTGATAAAAGAAATCAAGGAAGATACAAACAAGTGGAAGCATATACCGTGCTCATGGCTAGGAAGAATAAACATCCTTAAAATGTCTATATTACCCAAAGCAATTTATAAATTCAATGCAATACCAATTAAGATACCAATGACATACTTCAAAGATTTAGAACACATATTCCAAAAATTTATATGGAACCAAAAAAGAACACGAATAGCCTCAGCAATCTTAAAAAGAAAAAATAAAGCAGGAGGTATCACTCTTCCAGATATCAAGGTTTACTGTAAGGCCATTATACTCAAGACAGCCTGGTACTGGCATAAGAACAGGCACATAGATCAATGGAACAGAACAGAGGACCCAGAAATAAACCCACAGCTTTATGGACAACTGATATTTGACAAAGGAGGAAAGAACATACAATGGAGTAAAGACAGCCTCTTTAACAAATGGTGTTGGGAAAATTGGACATCTACCTGCAAAAAAATGAAACTAGACCATCAACTTACACCATTCACAAAAACAAACTCAAAATGGATAAAAGACTTAAATGTAAGCCGTGAAACCATAAGCATCTTAGAAGAAAACATAGGCAGCAAGCTCTCCGACATCTGTAGCAGCAGTATATTTGCCGATTTATCTCCACGGGCAACTGAAATAAAAGGCAAAATAAACAAATGGGACTATATCAAACTAAAAAGTTTTTGCACAGCTAAAGACAATAAGAACAGAATAAAAAGACAAACCACACAATGGGAGAATATATTCAACAGCACATCTGATAAGGGGTTAATAACTAAAATTTATAAAGAACTTATAAAACTCAACACCAGGAAGACAAACAATCCAATCAAAAAATGGGCAAAAGAAATGAATAGAAATTTCTCCAAAGAGGACATACAGATGGCCAATTGGCATATGAAAAAATGCTCAACATCACTAATCATTAGAGAAATGCAAATTAAAACCACAATGAGATATCACCTCACACCAGTCAGAATGGCACTCATCAGCAAAACAACACAGAACAAGTGCTGGCGAGGATGTGGAGAAAAGGGAACCCTTCTGCACTGCTGGTGGGAATGCAGACTGGTGCAGCCACTGTGGAAAACAGTTTGGAGATTCCTCAGAAAATTAAAAATCGAACTGCCTTTTGACCCAGCTATTCCACTTATAGGAATATACCCTAAGAACATCATAGCACTGTTCAAAAAGAAGAAATGCGCCCCCATGTTCGTGGCAGCATTGTTCACAATAGCGAAGATCTGGAACCAGCCCAAGTGTCCGTCAGAAGACGAGTGGATTAAAAAGCTTTGGCACATATATACTATGGAATACTACTCAGCCATAAGAAATGATGACATCGGATCATTTATAACAAAATGGATGTACCTTGATAACATTATACGGAGTAAAATAAGTAAATCAGAAAAAAAGAAAAACTGAGAACAGCATGATTTCATACATAGGTGGGACATAAAAGTGAGAATATGAGACATGGACAAGAGAGTGGTGGTTATGGGATGGGGGGAGGGAGGGAAGAGTGGGATAGGGAGGAGGGGAGGGACACAGGGAAAACCAGATAGAAGGTGACAGAGGATAATTTGACTTTTGGTGACGGGTATGCAACACTATTGAATGATAAGATAACCTGGAGATGTTTTCATTGTACATATGTACCCTGATTTATTGGTGTCACCCCATTAGAATTAATAATAATAAAATATATTTTAAAAAATGTGTACCTGCAAAAAAAAGAAAAATGTGTACCTGCATGTTCTGGGCAGCTCTATGCACAACAGCCAAAACGTGGGAATAACCCAAATATTCATAACTGATGTGCGGGTAAACAGAACGTCATATATGCATACAGTGGGCTATTATTCATTCTTAAAAGGAAATGAAAGACTGGTACATGCTACGACATAGATGAACCTTGAAAAAAGTATGCTATATAGCAGAAGCCAGTCACAAAGGCCACATGGTATACGATTCCATTTTCATAGAAAATGTCCAGAATAGGCAAATCTACAGAGACAGAAAGTAGGCTAGTGGCTCCTTTGGACTGGCAGAGAAGGAGAGAGGAGGTTTCAAGGTGATAGATAGCCAAAGGACATCGGGCTTCTTTTGGGGGTAATAAAAATGTTCTAAAATGTACTGTGGTGAGGGTTGCACAACCCTATCAATGTACTAAACACTATTGAATTGTACACTTTAGTAAGTGAATGTTGTGGTGTGTGAGTTATATCTTAATAAAGCTATTATTAAAAAAGAATTAGAATTGCTTAGAGAAGTCCTGGAAAAGAGTAGAAGTAGAAATAATTCTTCCTTTTACTTTTTTCTTTCCTTCATGAGATCTTTTTATTCTTTCAGAGTCACTCAAAGTCATTTTTTAAAAATGCATAAATTTATTTGTTTTCCTGTATTTTACACTCTTGTAAATCTGGTTTCCTGGGACCTGACAGCCTTTAAAAGGCAGGGACTTGGTAGATTTCTAGGTGGACTGATTGGACTCTCTCTACTGATACTCAGTGGGCTCTTTGGTAGTTGACCCTGTGTCTGAGCACCTTCTTATCAGCTACAGTACACTTATGGATCAGATGGTAGCTCCTTAAGTAGTAATTAACCTCATATACTGTATTCCTCCAAGTATAACACGCTCCCTTATATAAAACGTACCTTAATTTGGGGGCCCAAAATTTGAAAAAAAATGTTTTACATAAAGTAATTGAACTCAAGTTTTATTCATCATAAAACTCATACAACTCCTCATCACTGTCAAAACTCCCATCCATTAGGTGGTCCTCATCTGTGTCTGATGACGAATCACTGTCTTCAACAATGAGCTCAAAACAAGCAAGAAAAAGCGGGAAATGCAAGTAAAAAAACTACAACCACAGTATAAGACACACCCAGTTTTTAGATCTCAAGTTTTTTGAAAAAGGGTGCATCTTATATATGGGGAAATATGGTATTTTAGATTCTTAAAATGTAATAGCAATTGAATATAATATAAAATCAATAATTATAAGTATTAATGTTAAATGGACAATCTTGGTAGTCTTTGATTTATTAGTTTTTTCTTATACTCTGTAAAAATCAACTTAATTCAAACATGCAAAAGAATTATTTTTCTAATTATACCCGTCAGGTTATTTATATTCCTTCTGTAGTATCATGTATAAACGTCAAAGATTTATGGAATCTCTTTAAAAAAATAACATTCCATTGACTGTACTAACTAAAGTATTACAAACTTTATAAAAATCAGCTGTACCCACACTTTCCCTTGTTCATATGATCTGAGATGCTTTTAGTCCTTTAAGTTTTGTGGAGTCATGCTTCTTCATCAATGGGGGAGGTAAAGAGTCAAAAATGGAAGGGACAGAAATGTATGTGAGGAGGAAGATGGCATCATATTGTGCTAAACTGGTAGTGAGATTGATTTTTAAGTGATGTTTATTGAAAGATAAGTTAATGTATTACTTTAAATTGAAAAATAATTGCAGAATAGAGCATGCTGTTTGTAAATGCTCTAATTTGTCTTTTCAAGATATTTCAAGTTCAATGGTAAGTGCATGACATGATGTACATAAGTCAAAGTCAACAGTCATTTAACTGACCACATAAATTAGCTTCTGGTTGCTTTGAGGACACAAAAGGGTTAAGTTGGATTGTGATGAAACTGTACATTCCATTTGAAGGGACAATATTGTGGTTAATGCGAAACCACAATGTTCATTGACTTCTATGGGTCACTTTATATATTCAAACTATTGGTCTCTGAGCAAAAGATGGATGGTATAGTGAAAATAGATCAACACTCCCTCCGTGTCATTGAACGAGGCAGAAAGTTCTGATAGTCTCTTTCAAAGGTCTTATGAATTATTTGGCTGGGACTGCAAAATCATAGCCAGAGATCTGGCAGTAATTCAAAATAGCTTTAAGAAGGATTATACAGTGGGACCAGGCTGAATTTTTTGAAAGATTGTTTTTTGATCCTGAGATATGCTCAGTCATTTTAATCTAGTATCTATGTCTTAGAATTTGATTGTTGTAGTTGTTGCCACTTCATTATAAATGAGAAAGGTATTCAGTCATGCTGAATGAAGACATTTATATGTAAATAGAAGATGTTTTGCTTTGGTAATACCACTATTCCTGGGATTGAAGGGTATATGATTTTCCAAGTGCTATAGGAGCTGCTAAAAATGAGAAGAAGAAAAAGAAAATCATGATTTTAAAAACAACCAAACACACCATGCATTTTGAATATTAATTTCTTCCTATTTTATGTCCAATATTTAGTGTTCTGAAAGAAACAAAATAATTAGAAGCAATCCCCCTCAGACAAATGATTCCATATGTTCTTCCAAACCATTATTTTACAACAATTATTTTTTAAAATATCTTCATCAAAATAGTTCACCCAGCACATCATACTCAATATCCCAGTGTTTTATTAGGTTGTTTTCTAAACATGATAAGCCCTGTCTAATGTTGCAAATGAAGTCAAAACTTGGTCTTCTAACAACCTAACCAGAAGTGAAAGCAGTTAAAAATGGTATGGGTAAAAACTATTAGACACCAATAAATTTAAATTAGAATTCATTCCAAGAATTTCAGATCTCAGGTTCATCATGTTTGATGTTCATTTAATTCATGTGAGTATTCATTTAGTATTTTCTATGGAAGAAAATTAAAGAGGGCTAAGATTACTCTGAAAGAACTTTCAAACCAATGAGGTAGACATAAAGTTCTAAGAGGTGATTAATCCTACAGACATCATCTTTGACTCATACTTGTAATATGTCATTTATACCTCAGGTCAATTCCAGGTCTACTTTTAAGGGAAGCAAATATTTTAAATTTTCCTCAAATATTCTTCCTTAAGAGCAGTCTCGTGACAAATTCTGTTTTAAAAATTCTTAAAACTTAAAACCACAATGAAATAACACCCCATGCCTGTTAGAATTGCCATCATCAAAAATACATAACAAATCATCAAAAAGAGGTAACAAATGCTGGTGTGGATGTGGAGAAAAGGGAACCCTTGTGCATTGTTGGTAGGATTGTACATTGGTACAGCGACTATAGAAAACAGTGTGGAGGTTCTTCAAAATTATAAACAGAACTACCATATGACCCAGCAATTTAATTTCTAGGAATATATCCAAAGTGAATGAATATGTAAAATGTGATATATATATCACAACTTCTTTATCCAATATATATGTGTATGTATATATAAATAAAACATAAAATATATATAGACACACACCACACACATATAATGGACAATTATTCAGTCATAAAAAGGAAATCCTACCAGTTGTGACAACATGGATGAACCTTGAAGGCATTATGCTAAGTGAAGTGTGAAGCAAGTCCAACAAAGAAAAATACTGTATAATCTCACTTGTATGTAGAATCTCAAAAAAACAAACAAAAACTCCCACCAAAATCATAGAAAAAGAGATTGTATTTGTTACCAGAGGTGGGGGTGAAAAATGGGTTAAATGAAAATGGTCAAAGGTATAAACTCCCACTTATTAGATCAATAGGTACCAGGGCTGTAATGTTCAGCATGACTCTAGTTCACACTGCTGTGTGATACTGTGTATGGAAGTTGTTAAGAGAGTAGCTCCTGAGAGTTGACATCACAAGGAGAAATTTTTTTCTTTTGTGTGTGTGTGTATTTATATAAGACAATGGATATTAACTAACCTATTATGATAATCACTTCACTATACATGTAAATTAAACCCTTATGCCCTACACCTCAAAATTCCACAGTGATGTCTGTCGATTGTTTCTCAATAAAAGTGGAAGAAAAAACACTAAGTAGACATTTAGAAAATTCTGCTTGCTGATTAAGACTTTAATAAAATTACATAATAAAATTTAAGAAAAAAATTATTAAAGCAATGTAAAATAAGAAATATCAAAATACAAGTAATCAAATGTTGACCTTTTGTAGCTAAAATTTTAGTTAAAATACTGGAATTCTTATGTAGCTTATGACTAAGATATACATTGTGATTAATAAAAACATTCCACATTCTATTTCTTACTTGCAGAAAATTACTTTTGCACTTTCAGAATCACAAAAACCCATTGCTCTGTTTATATAATAGAGAAAATGCAATATTTTGTCACACTTACTTATTGGGTGTCCCATACTACAAAAAATGACATTAAATAGACACTTTTGGGAATGCTGTTACTAACCTATTCATAATTTTTGTGGATAAAAGTTGAAATAAAAATATAAAAGGACTCCTGGGAGGTAAACACCAGGCAAGTGAAATTCAGCCAGTTCCCAATGTCCCAATTAATACATCCCCTAGACTTATATAAAATCTCACAGCAGCTGCAATTTCAGAGATGGAAGGACAGTAGGAAAATTGCCATCTGCAGACCCAGTCTCTGAAAGTGAGGCAAATACCAAAGTGAGACATGCTGGAGAAACAGCACTATCCTCTGAGTGACCACACTAAAGGCAAAAGGCAGAATAGTACTGGTAACCTCTGCCTGCTGGATTCTCTGCAAAAATGAACGCCCAGCATATAGGGAACAACCAGCAAAGCCTGTCCACCTTAGGCACTTATTATGGTTTATTCCTTTCAACTACGACATCAAATTAATACTACTTATTCTCCTTTCATAGATAAGGAAACTGAGCATTAGAAGTTAAGTAACTCATCCAAGATGACCACGAACAAGAGCCAACATTCACATCACTGTAGTCTTAGCCAGTACACTCCACCTTCATCTTTTCAGGGATGTATTCGCCATTGTAGTTGCACCATTCATCTCTGTAGCATTCCAGTATCAGTAATTCACAAGAACAGTAGACAGACCAGGGCCACACAAACAAGTGAATGAAGAGTCATTTATGGGATCATTATGCAGATTCCATATACCTCCTGTTTACACAGATACAAAACATGTGGGGTCCAAGGCAGTATAGGGTGGCGATGAAGCATGGAATTTATGGTCATGTTTCTCAAGTGCCTCCGTGAACTGGACCCAAGAAAATAAAGCCCAGTCTGCTATTCACTTGAAGATTGCTACACAAAGTCAACAAGTCAAGAGTCTTAGCAACTAGAGGCCCATTCATTAAGATTAAGATTGATATTAGAATACTGTCCCATGTGGTAGCCTAGAGACAGTGAGAGGTCTCAAGAGTGCTACTGCCAGAAATAGTGGGGAAATGTCATTGTGACAAACTTTGTAAAAGGGTAATGCCAAAGCAATCTGCCTGGGGTCACCTCTCAAAGAGAAGGGGGCAAGTTCCAGATGAGAGAGAGGCCTTTTGCTCCTGGACATTCTAGGATGGACTGGCCTAAATTGGGACTGACTCTTTCTGGATACTTCTAGGTGCTTTTTCTTCTGAGAGCCTTGTTCACATTTGCATTATATCTGATAGCATGATGTGACAAATGTGTACAGATGGATCTCCCCAATAGATTGCTGCATGGTAAGGACCATACCTTTCATCTATGGATGTCCAGCACCAAACAGTGTGCCTATCACACAGGGGACACTCTGTAGTTACTAAATGAATAAATGCACAAATAAACATATCAGAGCAACTACTGGGGAAAAGCTTTATTGACCCTGGAGCAACCAAGGGTAGCCCCACAGTTATTAGGATTTAAAAGTACCATCCAATTTGTGGCATAAAGTTATTACTGACTACATATTCAAGTTTTGAAACATTGTTTTATTACCTATTCAGCAGCACTTAAGACAGTGCTAACATGATGAGATTACAATGAGTTGAGGCATATGATGTTTATTATAACAGAATGAAATGTCTTTTAAAGACATAAACTATATAGCCTATAACAAATTATATACCATCTTCAAACCTCAGTTTTCTCATCTCTCTAATGGGGATAATAAATTACCCACATTTCATCAAAAGTTTAATTAGATTTTATATATATAGCAATTTAAACCTGACAAATGAAAGTCCTACATAATTGTAATTATTATTAAGTTTACTTCCTCAGAATATTAGAAACTAGTTACCTGTTATTGAATAATATGTAATAAAGACACATTAAGCAATTAATTCAGTTGTAGAGCATATAATAGCCCATAATTCATTTGTTTATACAAATAAATGTAGCTAGAGATAACAATTATTTAATGAAACAAGTTTTTAAAAAGCCTAGTTACCCAGTGGTAGAAGACAATGCATATTAATAAAGCTAAATATCCTTTGTTCCAGGAAGAACGAAAAGGCAAAATAATAGCAGTTAGCATTTAAAAATGCCTGTGACATTGCAAACATTTTGCTAAGTAATGTATTTCATTTCATTTAATCCTCACAATGACCCTATGAGATAGAAACTCTATTTATGTGATTTTAGAGAAGAAACTGATGCTTAGAGAATTTAAGCTACTGGCCCAAGATCACCTATCAGTTAGTGATGGAGCTCTAATCAAACCCAGGAATACTGCCTTTAATTGAACTTTGCCACTAAGAAATCACAGAGGTAGAATAAAACCCAAAACACGTAGCTTATTTCCTTTGTTGTTATAACCTGTTTAGTTTAGTTTTGTTTTTTCATAGTTTGATTGGAATTCTGATCCCATAGAACTTTAGCTTTAGCATTTCCAAAAGTAAAACTTTAAAACAATATTTTTATTTGGAAAGACTTTTAAAAAATCACATACCTCTTAACTGCTTTGGATGTGAAATAACAATTTGAAGGTGTTTCCTCAAACCACCTGTTTGTTGATTTTTTTACAGTAATTCTTCAAATTAATTTTCATTTTTATCTATGTAATACACACATATGGTATAAAAATCAAATACTAAGTATATATTTAGTAATTAAGTATATATTTTCAAATGGTAAATATATAATTTTATATTGCCTATTGATTTCTTATAATGGATGATATGACTAATGATTGAGCTATTTTATACTACCTCACCTCTTTTCCAAAAAAAACCAACACATGTATTCCCTTCATCTACCCAACACAGTATATTGAAATTTTTATTTAGATCAATAATGATAGATATGGTTTATTATTGAGACAAGTGTTATATTCTGATTATTTCCCCTCTCACTAACATTTTTGTTTGTCCTATAGTTACTGATTTTATTGGTTTCACATTGATTTAGTTTTCTGGGTACTTTTGGCTATGTTTTTCTCCAAATGTTATAACAGATTTGTCAAAACTTCATCAATTTTTCTAAAGGTTCATGCACATTAAATAATTCAATACTTTAGCATTGTATTTCTTGAAGTCCTCCCTTCCATAGTTTATTTCAGCCATTATTTCTTCAAATAGGTTCTCAGTTCCTTGCTCTCTCTCTTCTCCTTCCCGTACCCCTCTGATTCAGATGCTGTTACACTTGATGTTGTCCCAGAGGTCCCTTAGAATCTCCACATTCTTTAAACTGTTCTTTCTTTTTTCTGCTAACTTGTCTTACAAACTGCTGATTCAGTCTTCTGCTTCACCTAACCTACTGTTGATTCCTTCTAGTGTATTCTTCATTTCAGATACTGTAGTCTTCTTTTCTGACTGCTTCTTTTTATGGTTTCTGTGTCCTTTTTAATGGTTACTTTCTCTTTGTAGACATTCTCCCTAAGTTTGTTGTACATCCTTATAACCATTATTTTGAACTCTGTATCTGATAGCTTGCTCACATCCATTTCCTTTAGTTTTTTCTGCTCCCTCCCATAGTTTGTTTCAGTCTGGATTGGTTGCTCTCTCTAAACCTAATACCCATTTGTTATTCTTTCCTTCACCTCTTCTCTGGCTGGATTGTTTCCTAGATTCCATAACTACTTGTTTCTTAATTTACTTCCTAATTCTTCTTTGCTTGTTCATTTTCTTTCATTATGATTTTGATAGGTTTCCAGAGAAAGAACAGAAAAATACTCATGTTCAGTCTGCTATACTTAACTAGAAGTTCCTAAAGCAGCTTTTGTTCAGAAACTATTTACATTAAAGTAGCTTATGATAGTAGAGTTGTCTTTATTCAGTTAAAAATATATGAGTATAACAGCAATTTAAAGTAATCACCTCCAGCAGTTAATATGTCACTGAATAGATTATGTATATAATTGGATCATCATGGCTACCTGCCATTCAGTTGTATAACTTCTCAGTGGCCTGCACTTAGCTGAAATGAAGACAAAGTATTACATGCTACTTTTCAGAGTCTATATAAGGAAATGAAATATGTTATGTAAGAGCAAACTCTAGTCAACTTCACTCTTTCAAATACACTTTTTTTCCTTTGACATATAAAGCTTTTGTTGCAATCAGTGGCTGTTTCCTCTGCTGAAGAAATATGGCAGACTCATCCTCGTCATTACTAAAAATAGCAAAATCAACTTCATCATCCCTAAAAAAGAACTTAATTCTATATACACTCACTAAATAGTTATAATTTTACATTAGATTTTTTATCAAAAAATTAAATGGGGAGTTAGACATTAAATTAAAGAGGTAAAAAACTGAACACATCAAGATAAAGTAATAAATATATTCGACATTTGTTTTTTGACTCTGGGATTGGATATATCACAGAATCTAGAAGTTTTCATATTTTAGGAAAGTTAATTTGTTATATATATATAATAACAGAAACTGGTCCCAGTTACTCTGCTCAACCTCTGTGTATGTCTTAGTGTTGCAGAAATCTTATATTCTTGATTACTTATATCACTAATTTTCCTAAGGTAAATTTAGTTGAACATGGTATTCTTTGACAAAATACTCTTAGATTTAGAAAATAAATGTGAATTCCCAAATGGAGACTATCATCAGAATTCATTTGTGTCTCTTATATTTTATGTTTGTAGTACCTTCCTCAGAATTTGGTTTGCTGTTTGTTGACTCTAAAATCTGTTTCTTTGGAACTGCCCAACCTCCCTGTGGAGTGATCTAAATTTCTAGAACTAAAAATTAGTTAGTACTTTTCAATCAGGATGATTGGGATGATTAAAGATTAATTCAAATCCACAGACACACACACACCAGCCAGTGGAAAGAAAGCCCAAATGAACTTTAATCTTGTCTCCACTAACTCCAACCAACTCCAAGCTGCATAGTTTAGCAGAATCAGCCCAGTCAACAATCAATAGAAAAACAATTTGATTCTCTACATTCCATGCCTGTGACAGATCTGAGCCATTAATACCAAATTAATAGAATTTGCTACTTGCACACAAAAGACTCTTTGCTCTGTCCACATGTCTTATTTGGAAAGTCAACAGATTAGTCCTTATTTGGAAGGAAACCTAACAGAACCTTTCAAATGGATTCTCCTCTTCTCTTCCATTCACTAACTACTTCTGTCTATGCAAATGTTCACATGTGCCTGGTAGAACATAAATTATGGCTAACAGTTTGACACCATTGTTTTATTAACAAATACAATTCATAGCAAAATAATTAAATCGGGACACAGTAAAATAAACATTCCAATGACCTTTTAAACTGAAAAGTTCTGCTCTACAAATAAAAGGAAGAACAATACGATTACACGATAGTGCTTGTACGGACTTGTTGAATATGCGATGAAGCCTTGGCCAGCGAGCCAGTTGTCTCACTCTTCCACCCCAGAACAGGTTGAAAAGAATGGGACAGCTGTGGTGTTCCGACTTTGAGACTCATTGGTGAATGGAATGACAGATGTAGAGCCAGAGCCCCAAAGTGGGCAAGACATCCTTCCTGACAAAGAAAAGAGGATGACAGACTTGGCGCCCCATTTATTTCAATTTAAAAAAAGAATGAAGCCAGCTGTCTTTTTTATAGATAAGATACTGGTACAAGGCAGTGTTTACTAATTAGGTCTCCAAATACCATTTTACCTGATAATCCAAGCAAAATTCCAACAATTAGTTTTTCCCTAACTCATTAATATTACCTTTTAATTCTATCTATATTTGACTAGAAATGTATCTGATCACTCCATTTTTAGCTTTATCAAGTGTCAAATAATGAGGGGTGCCCTAGCTTTGCTTTGGGTTTACCCATTAAAAATCTGAAAAGTCAAAGTTTTAATCTTCAAAATGTTCCACATCTGTGACATGGATCTTCTTATAACCCACCAAAGACCCCTAGTTTTGTGTTCTTGCAAATCCCTACTGATCCAAAGTAATAATTTGTACAACTCACTGAACACATATTCAATTCTCTACCATACGTTGTGTTGGTGACTTCCTGTACTTTTACTCTCCTACACAGGGACTACAAATACTTTGAAATTGGCATCTATTGCTGATGTTCGTTTGAAGTAGGCACTCAATAAACAGGACAATTCACATACCTTATCTCATTGGATCCTCAGAGCCACCTTGTGGAGTTGGCAGGGCAAGTAATATCCCTATTTTATTAATGAACAAACCGAGGTTCCAGCAGCTTAAGTTATGTGTCATCTAACCTAATACAGAGACTCAGTCGAATTGAAAACAGAGATCAGTTTTCCCAGTTTGTAATTCAGTATTCATTATATTTACAGCTTCCCCAAATGTATGAAAAGGCGTATCACGTGTGGAGGTACTTATATTTTCAATTTCTTTCGGTAATCGGCAATAACAAATGTCCCAGGTTCAGAGACAATAACCATGAATAGTTGACAAAACCTTCAGAAGATGAAGACTTTATTGAAATATGGTAGAAAGATAAGTTTAAAAATGTGAGCTACAGCCTGACCTGTGGTGGCGCAGTGGATAGAGTGTCGACCTGGAATGCTGAGGTCGCCGGTTCAAAACCCTGCACTTGTCTGGTCAAGGCACATATGGGAGTTGATGCTTCCTGCTCCTCCCCCCTTTCTCTCTCTCTCTCTCTATCTCTCTCTCCTCTCTAAAATGAATAAATAAAGTTAAAAAAAACTTTAAAAAAATGTGAGCTACATAAGAATAAAAGAAAACATTACATTATATTTAAATAGTCAAAGTAATAGTGATTCTGACCCAAGGAGGTAATTGTATGCATAAAATTTAATGTTCCTGTTAATTTTTATATGAAGCTATCTATATGAATTTCACACCTAAAAAAAACTGAAAAATTATCCCTATTTATTTGTAAGATGTCTTTAAGCTCCAGGAATTTCATGCAGTTAGAAATTGCCTTCCTATAGAAGAGTGAATAATGCTAATTAGTGAATATTAAGTTAAGGCACTATAACTACAGAGGTAAATATGCAGTTACATTTCTAAAAGTGGGATAAATTACACATTAAGTTATGTCATAATTCAAGGACTTGTAAGAGGCAAAAAGATGTACTTGATAGTCTTTGGATAATTGCTTTTAATTAACATGTTTATATTATTAAAATATGAGAACATTTAAAATGAGGAATGTAAAAATATTCAATAAAGAAAAAATATGAATCTTTAAAGCTAGAGGAGGGAAAAAGGAGAAAAAAGGATAGGTTTTAGGTCTTCTGCCTACCCATAAAAGCTAAGTGTAGACATTCATAATTATACCAACTAATTGGCCATTTTGGCTAAATTATGTAAATTTTCTACATTCACCTCTCAAAGTACATAACTGCCAATGTTATTTTCACCTTGGTGAAGTCTACACTGGATACCCAAATGAAGTGGATAAGACAATTATTCTGATAATTTAGATCAAACATTAATTAAGGTAAAAGCAGATTAACTGGCGGAGACTTGAATTGGGATATAAATGTTTCTCTTGTGTTCTATAAGTATGTCAAAAACATTTTGTTTTTTGTATTGTTTTAAAACTCTGATTTCAAAACACTTAGTATATATTATTTCTACAGCAATTCCTTAATCAGAATCTTAGGTACTTCAAATTCCTAAGTTGTCTGGGTAATAGAATCGCATCTTAGAATTGCTTATACCAGCATTGACTTAAATCTCATTTCCTAAGTTCACAGACAATACTGATAAGATTTACAGACATTCCAAATTCAAAAAAGGTCATTGAAATGCCTTTTTAAAATGAGCAGTAAGAATATTCTTTATATTGACTTTATAATTAGGTAGAAGTATGCCCTTCAACCAGAAGTGTCCTGAAGCATTTGGGAATGAAGCGCAATAATGTTTATAATTTACTTTTTAAAATTAAAACGTTTTTAAATTAATATTTAGAGAGAGAAAGAAGAAGGGAGGGAGAGAGAAAGAGATGGATTTGTTATTCCACTTACTTATGCATCATTGCTTGATTCTTGTATGTGCCCTGACTGGGGATCGACCCTGCAACCCTGGTGTATAGGAAGGATGCTCTAGCCAACTGAGACACCCACCCAGAGCTCATTATTTACTTTAAATGTGTGTGTAGGGGGGGGATGTACATGAATGTGCACGACTAAACAAACAAGAAACAAAAATTATATCCTATATTTACCTATCTATTTAGATACACTATGTTAATATCTATCTGTCTATCTATCTATCTATCTATCATCTATCATCTATCTAATAGAAAGAGAACCTAAGCAATTGTTACAAAATGGTAAAAATGTCAATGTTGATGAAAGGAATGTGGGTATTTACTGAAATTAAATGTTTCATTGTACTATTATTTCAACGTTTCTATAGGTTTGAAAATTTTCAAAATAAATAGTTGGTAGAAATATATATTCTAAGCTTTACATAGAATAACTAATATTCAGTACCTATCAAACATCCATGAATTTGATACCCCCGAGACTGAAAATTCTACAGTACCTCATTTTTTAAAACCATACTGTGAAATCTATACTAAAGATTCTTTCCAATAGGCCTTAAGTGAGCACTTTAAAATATTCCCAAGGTTTCCCATGCAGGGTATAGTTAAAGAGCATTCCACTTGAGATCCTTGCCTGAAAGGCCCTATAGAATTGCAAAGTATCATTATTAAGCAAATGTTCCTGGGCCCTTGGGTGGTTCACTTAAAACACATTTCACTGTATTGAATATTCAGTGCCAAAAGCACACTGTTCTGTGTTAAGATTTGCAATTTAAACCCAACTGGGGAAAGTAAAAGGTTCTTGTAATTTGCCTATACTGTATTGCATTGATGTAGTAGCTTTCATTGATAATTAAGTTCCAAAAATATGAGTTCGATTGTGTGAACAATGGAGGAAAGCTAACTTTTCTATTATAGCCTTAGCTCTTGACTTCTTGTATTTAAGATTACAGATGCTCCATTAAATCGATTTTGTGTTTAATCTCCTCTTGACAAACAGTGAATGCAAGTCCCCAACTTTCTTGCCTTTGAGAGAACCCAAGTATTTGACAATGAAAACTACAAGGCTCCAACCAGATGATTAACACCGCCCACGGGGAGAAGAAAAGTTTAACGGGTCCCTTTTTGGGTAGTTTTCCTCAGCTAACTCTCAACTTTCCTCAAGTACAGTAACTGGATTGGATTGTTAAAATATATTTCACACTAGATTTTCAAATAATTTATTTTTGAGGAACCAGGTTTGAGAGGGCAGACGGTGTGTGTTAAAGTGGTTAAGATTGATTATATTCCCTTTAAATACATTAGGATGCTTTTTAAAAAACATTGGAGCATTTTCCAACAGTAATGTGGCTTTTAAAAAATTTCAAATTTTCTTTCTGCTTAAATCTAGGGTTTTGTGTGTTGTTTGGTTTAGTTTGTTTGTTTTTTTGTTTGTTTCTTTTGCCCTTCTTTAAAATTGTTTGCATCCCTCAGTAAAATATAAAACATACAACGATAAGACAGGAAATTGTCATTATATCAAAAGGGAATTGCTTGATTCCTTTTGCATTTATGCTGGAGCAGAGAGACCCATTGCCCTAGTTCGGCTCTGAATGAGAGGAAATGACTTCTTTTGGTCCACATCTATGCAGCCTCACTTTCTCAAGCACTACTGGCAATAGAATGACATTCCAACGTTTGGTCAGCCTCAAATTTAGAGCTTCTGGCCAGAAACTCCAGTCCATACTTAATTACAAAAGAGGTAAAACTACCCGGGCAATGAGAGCACAAGCAGTGCACTTGAGATCCCTGTGGGTGATCCTGTCCCCGCACAGTGAGAGTGGAGAGGAATGGTGTAGCAGGGATTCTGCGTAGTGTGTGTGGTTACCGCGTAGGCGGCTTTCAGCATCACGTGGGAACTAATTAGAAATGCAAATTATCGGTCCCCACCCCAGACCTACTTAAGCAGAAATTCTGGGGCTAGGGCCCAGCAATCTGCGTTTTAACTAGCCCTTCAGGTCATTCTGATGTATTAGCGCCGACAGAGAAACGAGAATATAAATTTTCTAAAGATGTTTTGCCAATCTAGTGCAGTCAACACCTGGAGGAGAGACCAGCAGAGCAGGAGATTTCAACTCTAGCCCGGTGGGGTGGTCCCAGGCCGCCTGACCTGTCCGCGACCCCCTCCCGCACACACGCCCCCAGCGCTCGCGGCCCCCGCCCCCCAGCGGGAGTCAGGTCGGCAGCCCCGCGCCGCGGGCCCCTCTCCCGCCGCGGCCCCGCCCGCGGGCCTGCCCTCCTGTCCGCCCCGAGGGCGGCACCTTCCCGCCCGCGGGGTGTGTGAGCCCTCGGGGGGTGGGAGAGGAGGAGGGCCGGGGGAGGGAAGGAGGAGGAGCGGGGCGGGCGGCTGAGTGCAGGGGTGGGGCGCCACCGCTGCACACCGACTGCGGTCCGCCCGGGCGGCGGAAAGGGGCTTTAGTGGCCCGCCCGGGAGCCCGCGCGCACCCGCCGCCCGGGGCGGGGTGGCGCCGCCCCTTGGGCAGGAGCCGACGCCGAGCTCCAGCCCCGCTAGCCGCGGCGGCCTACGGGCTGCGGGCCGGGCGGGGAGCGGCGCCGACGGCGGCGCCCGGCGGGAGAGCGCGGCTAAGCGGAGGGGAGGGCCGGAGGGTGGGGCGGGGCGGGGCCGGGCCGCGGCGGAGCCCAGCGCCCGCGCCTCCGCCTCCCGCGGCAGCCACTACCGGGGCCGCGCGTGCCCCCCGCGGGCGGCCTGCGCCCGGGGCCGGAGGTGCGAGCGGCGCGAGCCTGCGCGCGGGTGGCCGCGCGGGGCCTGGGGCGGCGGCCCGCGCGTGGGGGCGAGGCGCAGGGCCGCAGGAAAGGGAGTGGCCGCCGGGCTGAAAGGCGAACGCAAATGCTGTGACTGCCGCGCGCGGCCGCGACCGCGGGCTGAGGGCGCGCCCCAGGCCGGCCCGCGGGGAGCCCGCCGCCCCCGTTCGGGAGGCCGGCCTGCCTGCCACGCGGACAGCCGTCGCTCGGTCCCTTCCCGGGCGTGCGACGAGTGGGGAAAGTTGGCCACTACTCACCTTTCATTCTAGAGTCCCAGGTACAGCTATTAATCCCGCCGATTTAGTGGGCAGCTTCCGCTCCGGGATAGAGCGGGGGCACCTGCCACCAATGGAGGCGGGTGAGAGGGGGCCTTTCCTCCACTTTTTAGCCCCACCAGCCCTCGACTCTAGCCGTGTGGCTCTCGTTGCCCGTCTCCTGCCCTGTCCCTTAGAGGACCCCAGCAGAGTAAAGGGACACAAACCTTTGGTAATCTCTGTAGGACTAAACACCCCGGGGTTCATGTGAAACCGAAGGCCGCAACCGCAGCACCTTTGAAAGTGTCGTGACAACTCATCGCGGGAACGCGCGGGTCTTCGCGGCTTCCTGCGCGGCTGGCGGCCTCGGCCAGCCTGCTCCTGCGCGCAGCGTGATGGTTGCGGAGGCGCTTAGTGATTCTGGGACGCTCGGTCACCCACGTTCTCCCTCCAACTGAGTTACAAACTGGGACGTACCATTCTAAACCTACCGTTTCCCCACCTATTGCTAACTGGTTTTGGAATTTCTGTTATTAAATGTTAGGTAGCTAAGTGGTAGGAAATTCCAATCACCGAAGCTTACCTTTAAGAAATGGTCTTGACTTCTTGGTAAATCAGCAGCAAATCACCTAGTAAAACTAGTTGTAAGTATTTAAGGTTTATTTTGAAATTTTACCATATATTAATTGGCATAGTTTCTGTCAATTCCGCTAAAATCTATTAAAAGACTGAAATTGAGCCAAACACTTTTTAATGACCTAATACCAGCCAATCAATAATAATACAGGCGTCTTTTAGGAACAACAACAAAATGCTGCTTTTGGTTTGACCTTGGCTCTTAATAGTTTGCTACACACCTGTTCTTAGAGTTTTATTTGATAAGTATGCCAAAATTATAGAAGTCAATTTTGTCTTCCTTTTGTTCTCTAAGCTCAGAGGGCTTCCTAAACCAAAGGAGAAAAGGTTTGGAAGTGGATTCATTAGTCTTCGAACATTTTTATCTAGAATAATTCAAATAAACTGACCATGAATAGTACTATCAAATCATTTGAATTTGCAACAACTGCTTTTTCCAGCTTCGGGCCGGGGGCGGGGAAGGGGAGCTTTTGCCTATGTTAAAATAGGCATAGTCTAGTAAACTACTTGAAGCACCATCTACAGAAAAAATGAGAAGTTTTTCCGTCTTTAATATGTAGTTGCCCTTCTGAGGTAATGGGCATTCCATTTCAGGGCTTTAAATGCTCAGTGCAGACTCCAAAGCAGTGGGCTTTGGTTCTTCCAATGTTTGCTTTCTTCAGTGTTGATCAAAGACCAATGTGTTTGCTTTACCAGGCCCCGTTGGAAAATGTTTTTAGAGCAATTACAGACATGACAATAATCAGTTCATCTTATTTCCTTCACCTTAAAAAATATTGCCAAAAATTGATAAGAAATCCTTTCAAGACAAAGGAGGGGGAAAGAGACGCTACATTGCTATTGCAGGTTAAGTGCAAGACACTTCAAAGAGCAAAAAGTTTGATCTTCGCTGTGCCACTCCCAAAGTCCTGCGATCTTGGTTCTGGTTTTGAATTAAAATAGGGCAACCTTCTTTGATGGCCAGCAGGGTTTTTGTTATTAAGATGGTGAATCTTCGTGGCAATGTTGGGGAGTGGTGATGCTGAGGGTTGTGGAGAGGTGATGCTGAGGGTTGGGGAGAAACGGAGCTACAAAGAACAATTCAGTAAATTGGGAGGTCCGGGTAAGGCGATTGTAGGAAATTGCCTTCTCAGTATCTGAGCAACATTTGTTCCTCCTCCAGAATCCATACCCTCTTAACCTCTGTTGAGTACTGTAGTCGATACTTGTCAGTCCTTAAATAAAAACGTGTCCTCTGTTCCGTCTAGATGGGCGTTTCTGTCTGGACTTGGAAGAAGGAATTCTCATAGGTAGACGCCCTTGAAACCAGTGATTAGCGCATCACGTCACGAATTTCCTAGAGCTGATGTAGGTATTTTCCACACCTTCTAGAGTGGAGGCGGCATCTGTTAACATGTGTCCCACTCTCTGTAGGCTTACATCCTGCCCCCTAACACAGCAGTCCTGAGCTCGGTGAAGAGCCTAAGGTGGTCAGCTCAGGTCTATTTAAAGGAGAAGGACTGCATAGATATGACACCATAAACAGCAGTAATCCAATTTGTAGCCTGGGTGGATGAAATTAATCACGGTGGTTCCTTCTGTTTCCACCTGAACTCTGCAATCACCAGCAAAAATCTGTCTTCTCTGGAGAAGAAAACTGGGCGTGTGTGGCCAGTCGGGCCAGGGCCATTGCGAAGTCTTGCAAAAGTCACTGAAATCAGGCGTGGAGATGTTTTAAAAATGACCTGGTGGAAGCTTTCGATGTGTTAGGATGAGTGGGGTGTGGGGATGCTGACCCTAAACTCTGAGGGCTGGAGGAACGGAACACACCCCGACTGTAGAGCTGGACCAAGCAAATTCCGGGGTCATGCCACACCTTTTGCTGTGACCAACACCAACGTCCAGTTCGACTACCAAGGATGCTCTCTGGGATGATTTAACTTGACCCAAACGTGTGTCCCATCTCATTTCCTGGGGAGAGTGAGGCCCGGGACCCCCTTCATTTTGAAGGCGCTGGAAAGTGTGGAGTTGTAGACAACAGCTTGTGTGTGTATGTGTGTATATCAACGCACACATTCGATTTCCATATATCTTTGAGGCTGTCTTCTTATTTGTAATTTGCGAACCCAGTAAATTACAAAGAGCTTGATAGCGTTGTCACATACCTAAATGCACGGTCAGTTTTCTTCCAAAATTAGGTTTCACTTTACTCTAAAAATCCTTTGCTAAGAAATGTGTGAGCTCACCATCCAAATTCTCTTCTAGGGAACACTAAGTCAAGAGAAATGAGTTACATATATAATATGAGAGAGGTAGTTTTTTTTTAATAAAAAAAAAGATAAAGTGAATCACACAAAAATATTCCACTATCCTTTGCAACCTCTTTCAAGAAAGATATCTTATGTCCCCATGAGAATTCGTTGCCTTCTCAAAGTGGCTTCTGATGGCCCCACTTCTTAAGGAAAAAACAACTTAGCCTGCACCCAGGTTGGGATTTAATATTCTAAAGCAAAATATGCTCAACAGATGATAGTAGAGATGAAGCCAGAAAACAACTCCAGCTATTTAAACTGCCAAATGAGACATAAAGCTGCATTGTAAAAATCATCTGGAAAACAGGTTTTCCCATTGAAGTCGCTATGTGTTAATTACTGTGAGCTGGAAGGCTGGAGATCGAACGCCTGGAAGCCGACTTTCACCCCGCATACGTAAACGGAAAGTACTGAACTGCAGCCAGAGGGCTCCTGCTCGGACTCATTGCCATGCATGCCTAGACATTAATATGTGTTCATGGAGGGCTCGTACAGTACGAGGTGTTATTTCCTTATAAAGAAACACCAGGTCTCGTTTTCCATTCTTCTTACAAAATTATTCGCATTATTTATGCTACATTGAGCGATCTAATTTCTTCGTGATAGTCAGCTAATTGCTCTGGCAGGTAATTAGAAGCGGTTTACAACGCAAAGGGCTTTTGCATTGCCCCTTGGATTATTAAATTGCGCTGTAAATTATACCATATTTGCTGGGGAAAAATTCTTTTGAGCAAGTTCTCTTCCTGCGATCCGAGATGAAATCGGCTCCCCACCCCACCCCCCACGTACGTACCCCTCCCTAGCCACCCCCCTGCCACCACACCCCCTTCTTTTCCTGGACTCAGAGTCGAATGATTCTAAAGCACGCGATTTTGTTCGTGTTCACTGGGCCGAAATAACGTGGCCATTATGGCCTGAAATGGGCCAGGTTTGAAGCGAGCTTCCTGCGCGCCTGCAATATCCAGCAGGCATGTGGGAAAAGAACGGCTTAAATGGGGACATCTGTTCAGTGCTGCTCATCTTACTCTTACAGCCAGGTCAGGTTAAGAGAATAACCTGTTCGCCACCTTTTTTCTTGTTAATAAGACTATTAGAAAAAAGCGAGCACACACATACAAACAACTCTAATTGAGCTGCCATATAAGCAAAGAATGAGACACACAAAGGTAGCAGCTGAGTTACAAGAGGAACTGGAAAAAATAAACACCGGGCTATTTCGGGGAAAATCTACACAACTTCTGTCAGAAAAAGAAAATAAGAATACGAGAACTCAAAAATGCTCTCTACAAAAATGGTGTGTATAAGGAATTTTAAGAACTCAGCAAAGAATGGTTTATTTTCAGGTTTTTATTTTAAATAAAATTGACCTGAAGGCAAATGCCAGTAAAAATGTTTTTTCTTAAGCTTTCAAATACTCTGAGCCCCCACACTTTTCGTTGTTGGTGTTATTTTGGTCTCTGCTATCTCTGAGGGTCCTGTGGCAACCCCCAAGTAGGAGAATCGAGGTTTGTCCCCTGATTTTAGAAAAGCAAACTGCGTTCACTTTCAAAAATATTACCCATTTGTAACCCTTGTACACTAACTTGAACACGTGTGTGGTTAAAGCCAGAGACCCGGTGCAGCTCCTAGATTATTTGTAATTAAACGCAATTCCCAAAGTAACATTTATCTTCCCGAAACTGCGATTGCAATTGTCAACCGTCTGGAGGAGAAGACGGGGTAATCTGGGAGCATTACCTCCTCTAGTAACAGAACAGAATGAAAAGAAATCAATAGTGTTGAGGATAAGAATTTAGTAGTTTTTAACTCTGCATGTTAGCTGTGAGAAAGTGGTATATAATACCGAAAGAGAAAACAGCTGAAACAAATCCATTCTAGGAAAAAAAAATCAGAGAGGAACTAATCTGAATGTCTAAGCCTCTCTTTCTCTCTTGCCTTGCAAAACAAGAATATACACAGACAGACAGACGCACAGACACACACACCATTCGCCCCAAATGAGCAAACTCTCTTTTCCTTACATGTTGACTTCATTTACATGATGAAAGAGGAATATGAAGTGCTGTAGAATTAATTGTCAACTTCATCTGTGGGCTGGCAGAGAGATAAATATGAAATATACCATAGAGTACTTGCCTGCCTGTAGAACTAGCACTCGATCATATCAACATACTTTGAGGACATGAACATTATGCATGTAGACAGCATATAAGAAAATATAATTTTTCTTCCTTTAATAGAGGAAGAAATACTAATTTTGGTAAATATCTTCATATTTTTCCTACCTATGCCTATGAAGTTACCTACATATTTATAAGATTGATACGTGGAGAAAGTCCTCCTTGTCCTCTGAATAATGCATTTTAAATGCCCTAGCTAAAGTGAATCAAAGCATGTAATATCCTTAGTTAGATGAGAAAGTCTCTTAGTTAAACCGTCCCTAACTTTTGAATGTTTTGAAGCGACAGAGAAGAAAACATTGAATATTAAGTAGTGGTATACGGAAGAAAAATATAGAGTCAATAAAGAAAAAAATATATGAAATGTCTTTTCAAGTGGTCCCAAGTATTCAAAAAGAGTCACCAAAGCCATGTTTTGCATCCACCAGCGGAGCCTGTGCAAGCAGATCAAGGGTCACTATTGCTTCTCTGTGGTCAACAAATGCATCCAATTAAGCAGTACCAGGAAAGTAAGGACTCGGCTATAAAAGTGGCCGGACAGTTTGAAACCGAATAACCTCACTAATAGGGGCTATTGTTCAACGTGGAAGTGCCCATTTTCCAATCAGGAAAATACAGCCCTCTCTAGGCTCTGGCGTACCGATCCCTTCCCACCTACAGTCAACAATCTGCCACCAGCGAGGGGCTTTTATTACCTCCCTTCCCAGGAAATGTTAGGCAACTTCCTAATAAAGCCGCCCAAAAGCAGGAGTGAACAGCAAAAGGGCACCCCTCAGAAATCTACAGGTCCCCGACTGGCCAGGTCTTCTTTTCAGCAGGAAAGAAACTTGGACCACAGAGCTCGGGACTTGGAGACACCCCCAAGCTGGCTCAGCCTGCTCCTCCCCGCAGCCGCCGGCGGCGCTGGGCTTCCTATCTACCCCTCTTCACGCTTTAGTGAGCAGTCAACGCAACCGCGCGCCACGTCCCCGCACAGTGGCCAAGGATTGGGGGTCATTTCTCCATCTCGGGAGAGACACCCGCCAGGAATGTGCGGCAGCCCCGCGTCCACTCTGTCCACAGCGAACACCCGCCTGTCTGCTCCCAGGGCTGGCGCGTCCCTGCCAACCCTCGGGGAACCGAGATGCGAAGAGCTGGTTTAAACGTACCCAGCAGAGGCAATCGCCTATACAGTTCCTGTGCATTCTCTCCCCACCCACTCACCAGCCCCCAGTAGGCTTTTTCAGCGCTGTGTATATACTGGACCACACTTACGTTGAAAACTGTATTTGGTGTAGATGTGATGCCGGACACTTGAAAGCCTGGATAACTTTGATGTTTTCGACAATAAATCCCTAATTGTACTTAATGGTTACAAATGGTTTTATTTACTTGTCCCTGTATCTACATATTTTAATCTATTTAACCAAACAGCCGAGTCATATTTCACTCCCCGCTCCCTGAAAAGTAAAAGCAGGGATTGAGGTCTTTAATTTGCGTTTAGGACCTTCCATTTCTTTGGCTGTGAAAACGTGAGAGCTCGAAATCACAGCATTGATTAGTCTGCAAATCCGCCTGAAAAAAAAAACCACAAAAAAAACCTCTCCTTTTCTGTTCCATCTAAGGAGATGTTGATGTATATTGTAGCTGCAAGGTGTTAGATATACTTGAGCAAGTTGTTCCCAGGATGTAAATTAGGTCCCAAAAGCTGTTGTCCAAATCGAAGAAACAGAGAAATTAATCTGGGAGACTATCCATCATCACCGGTAATAAAGAGAGCGACATGGATGAGACAGATGATATGATTAAGGGGCTGTGGTCGTTTTAATTAACTTTTTGCTGTCCTGTAATGATCAAACTGGTCACCAGACCCGGTCAATAAGCATGTTAATATCAAACAAATAAAACCAGGGATGATTAAAAACCTCCTGGTTTATTAAATTTGAAATTCAAATGAAATTTATGCTGCAGATGCATACAGAATGCTAATAGATTTTAGCTTTATTGAAAGTGGATCCCACAGGTTTGCAAGAAACAGCAGAATTTCCATCTCCCCTCTTCCTGCCTTTACGTTAAACTTCATTTGGAGTGGGGGAAACTTTTGTTAGAAAGCCTACACTTCCTATCTTTCTTCCTCTTTCCCTTCCAAATCTCTGTATCATCGCAGTGTAATATACATAGGAGTAATGATCAATATCACAAAAGGTAAACTGAGCTCTATGCAATGTGAAATGCTTTGCTAGACAGGCTGTATCTACAACGAATTACTGATGTTCCCTCATGCAGGGGAATAAAAATGATGGAGTCACTTCTCAAAAGTGAAGAAAGGCCATTAAGACTAGTTTCACTGAAACCAGAAGCAACATTATTGCTGTTTTAATATATATGATCAATTATATAATTTTCTTTGTCATTCTTTTTTTAACTCTGCTGTCTTATGACTTGGGACAAACACTAATCATTTATTGGGGGTGGAGGTGGAGGGAGAGTTAAGTGTAAAAAAAAATGTCCTTTGACCATTACTGGCACTAAGAAATAAATACCTAACTTTTTAAATAGGAGTAAGTGGAATGAGTATATCTTTTAATGACGAAAGATCCACATACAAACCCCTGTGAAAATCCCTAAGTATTGCAAGCCAATCCTATGTAAATTGAAGAATCCAGTATATTCATTAAACCCACACACACATATTTGTGACCCACTGTTAAGGAAAGAATTCATGTAATTCTAAAGTGAATTTATACAAATAAAAAATCTTCGAAGTAGGTAGCTCAAAAACAGTAATCACATGATGCTGAGTTTTTCTACTTCCTGGTATTTTTGAAGAAACAGTGCTTAATGCCTGTTTACTCTCAGAATCAGCATTTAACTTTTTAATAGTCCTGTCTCACTTCCTTCCAGAAGACAGAAAGATAAAAAGATTAAATAACTATTCCTAGAAGGGAGTCTTCCCTCAAAGCTTTTTTTCCTCCACCTTTGAGGGTGACAGTATGGATTAGAATTAAACCCCAAATGTGAACAACTATATATTAGGTCCTTAAAATGAATATCATTATAGAAGACCAAAGCAATGAAGTTAATTCTCTTTTATTTGTTAAACAGAGTTCCCTCCTTCCCCCACCCCTTCCTCCTTCTGGGCTGGCCTGTCACGCCTTCTCAACACGCTAAAATCATTCAGAGTGGCTTGCAGGGAGAAACACGACATTTATGGTAAGCGTCAGCCTTCAGAGAAAGAAAGCAGTTCATTAATTTACTTCACACTTACTTCAAAGTATGAAAGTGTACCTTATCCCCTTAATCAATAGATATGATGTACAGTCAATATTCCAACAATGTTCAAAAGGGGTCAGAAGCACTCTCATTACCACATCAGCCTCAACTCTGTTCAATGAAACTTAAACAAATGATATTACCTGACTTTGGATTTCAGTAAACCCCAGGAGGATTTATTTTGACATCCCTAGAAGCTGTGACACACTTGAGGAGTGTTGGGAGGGGGCAATAAACATGTTTGCCTAGTCCAAATAAAACAATTCTCCCAGCGAGTAACATTTTAGGTTAAAATTAGGTTTCTGAGAACATTTACAACTACTTAAAATATGAACTACTTTTTTTAAAAAAAAATGTGAAAATTTAATAGGGCTTCAAGGGCTGTGGACTCTTTGCTACACTGGTGTGGTGCTTTCTATGGTTTAAGATGTTACCTTGTGGTGGCAGTGAAATTGTAATGACATTTCTGAAGGCAACTAATAACACAAATGGCAAGCAAGTGACTAACCCCCATTGAATTTGAACCAAGTGTATCTATTAACATGCACAAACATTCATAGATATCTGGCCCAAATACTATTAGACACAGACGCCTCCATACATGCAGTCCAAGATTTGTCAAAACCTTGTCTCTATTCTCAGATAAATAAAACCCACACATATCAATCAAAATCTTAATTTTTCTCTCAGGAGGCTTGGGGGTTTCCTGTGAAGACTTCTAAATTTCACAAAACGCTCCTCAATTTCTCACTCAAAGAAAAAACAATACTCTCTCACCCACTTCTCTATCGAATCCGTTTGTATTGAAATTTACTCGTCGCCACGGGACAAACACACCCCTCCCCTAGATTGAGACTGGCACTTCCAAAGACGAATCCCACTACAGGAGGAAAAAGAAGAGGTAGAAAGCCACCGCGTCAAAGTAACAACTCGTGGCCCCAGGCTCACCCCCGCCTTAGCGCAACCCTAAGACACCCCTGTCTCCCCATCATTCTACCTTTCTGCTGAAGAGTCGGGAAAGGAAAGGTAATAGGTATTAGTACAGTTTTTCTCAAAAAATGTAGTGACAATGTCGAAGAAGTTAAGAAAAAGATCGCTCCGGATTTTAGGTACAAGGAACCGGAGGAAGGTTGGCGACAGAGATGGCGTTTGTGAATATTCCCTCAACCTCACTCAACTTCACAGAATGCTTTTCGAAATCGCCAATCTCTCCTCTTTCCTACGAATGTAGACTTCACTGCACTGTTTCTATTCTCCACCTTCAGCTTTGTCAAACACACACACACACCACACACACACACGCACGCGCACACACACTCACACACGCTCGTTTCAAACATTCACCCCCCCACACTTTACCACACTGTCTCTCTTCCCTTCTTACGTTTGTCACTCATAGTTACACTATAGTACACTCACACCTTTTCTCTCATCACTTTACTGATTTCTCTTTACCCCCCTTAGTCACACGCAGTTACACTGTCACCCACACACCCTTCTCCTCCTCTGCATTGTCCCTCCCCTTGACGCCCCTCCTTCACCACAGCCACCGTTCCACTCACACACTCACATCCCCTAGCCCCCTCCCCGATCTTCACTGTCTCCCAGCTTGGTCACACGCGCGCACAGTTACGCTGCGACACACTAACACACCCGCTTTGTAGCACACGCAGTCCCCGCGCCCCTCCCCCGCGGCGGCCGCGGCGGCGCCGATGACCTCACGGCGCGCGCGCGGCGCGGCCCGGCGAGGCCGCAGATTGGCTGGCCGGGCCTCCGCGGCACTTCAAAGCCGGAGAGGGAGCTACAATAGTGGTGGAATGGGCGGAACTGATCATTGTATTGCACACCTCTAAAAAAACACTGCCTCTGATTTATCAATATAAAAAAGATCCTCTGAGAGGAGGAGGGCACTTTTGTGTGATGGCAACTTCACTTCTAGGGGTGAGTCTCAGGATTTTTCTCTTGCTGGTTTAATTAGTTTCCTTTTATTGCCGATCAGAGGGGGTTAAAGTCGCCTTGGCCAGGCCACGGGCTATCAGTCTCTATTGAGAGCCTCTCCCCACCCCCTAAATACAAGTGAGTTTGGAGAAAAGAAAGAGGGGGAGAGGGGGTGGGCAGAGTCACTTTTTTCAGCGCAGAAAAAGGTTCGAAGGGCATTTAGACAAGCCACTTCGCAGAACCCGGCCGCTCCCTGCCCGGGGGACGTCCGCCCTGCCCATTTTACATGCGACGATTTCGGGGGTAAAGAGAACAAAATTTTTCTCCTGGGCAAACTGCAGACTATCCCTCTTCCCCTTAAAAAATCTTGCAGCCAGCCTTGTCTTGCAGGTACGTTGAACCCATCTCATTTTTTTTTAACTATCGTAGACAATTTAAAAACTTAAGAGAAAAGCAGGAAAAGCGAGTGAGCCAGCCTCATAGTCTGACCTCTTTTGGCCTGGGAGACACAACCGGGATGGGGTTTCTGGGAACCGGAACAGGATTTTCAAAGCTCTTTTTGGATTATAGGGGACGCGCTTTTAAAAGCAATGCAATGGTTCCCCGCCAGGCTTCTTGGCAAAGGAAACCTTTCTCCCTAATCTGGATTTTTTGCTTGCTTGTTTGTTTCGAAGTGCCTGGGGCCTTCTATGCACGAGAGTGTTATTTTAGGTGAGAATATTTGTCCAACTCTTCTTTAGCATGGCGCTTTGCTCCCGAATCAGACGCCGGCAGCCAAACTTGTCCCCTCCCATAGAGTAGGAAGCAGCCGGGCGCCAGGGCTGTTGGGGGAGCCAGGTGAGTTGGTGGCGGGCACGCCGCAACGAGAGATGGGGTGCTGTGGGCCGTTTTGAGGGCTACCAGAGATCTGAAGTAGATTTCTTTCCTCCCTCCCCCACCTGCCCTTTGCCCACCTCCCTTCCCCCACCCCATTTCCTCTCCCCCTTCCCGCAGGAAGAACCGAGGTTGGGATCAACTCCTCTGGCCATGCTTGCTGCTACCTGTAATAAGATCGGCAGCCCTAGCCCGTCTCCCTCCTCCCTCTCCGACAGCTCCTCTTCCTTCGGCAAAGGCTTTCACCCCTGGAAACGCTCCTCGTCGTCCTCCTCCGGCAGCTGTAATGTAGTGGGTTCCAGCCTCTCAAGCTTCGGCGTGTCGGGGGCCTCCAGGAACGGCGGCTCGTCTTCCGCGGCGGCGGCTGCGGCGGCAGCTGCGGCGGCCGCGGCGGCCCTGGTGTCCGACTCGTTCAGCTGTGGCGGCTCGCCTGGCTCCAGCGCCTTCTCCCTAACCTCCAGCAGCGCCGCCGCCGCCGCCGCGGCTGCGGCCGCCGCCGCCTCCACCTCGCCCTTTGCCAACGACTACTCGGTGTTCCAGGCCCCTGGCGTCTCGGGGGGCAGCGGCGGCGGGGGCGGCGGCGGCGGCGGCGGCTCTTCAGCGCACTCGCAGGACGGTTCCCACCAGCCCGTGTTCATCTCCAAGGTGCACACCTCCGTGGACGGGCTGCAGGGCATCTACCCGCGCGTGGGCATGGCGCATCCCTACGAGTCGTGGTTCAAGCCCTCGCACCCGGGCCTGGGCGCAGCCAGCGAAGTGAGCTCGGCCGGCGCCTCCAGCTGGTGGGA